>JAHLSL010000037.1:7424961-7596683 GCA_025920805.1 Petroica traversi
CGGGCAGAGCGTGCCCGGGGGACCCGGCGGGAGTGGCCCTGCCCTCGTCCCCCCAGATTTCTCCCGGGTGCCTGCTGAGGCACGGAACGCTTGGGTCTCTTATCATCACACCCCGTTCCTCATTCCGGCTCCCCGAGTCCCACCGAAGTGCTGTTTTACTCCGTTTTAAATCCTAAATCTTGCCCTTGAGCGTGGGACTGGCTCACAGCGCAAGTGATGCTGGGCTCGGGCATCTGTGCTGCCTCAGCCGTGCAAAATCATAGGAAATAGTCCTGAGGAAAAAAATGACAAAGAGAAAATAAGAGTTAAAAAAAAAAACCCCAAACAAATAAAACCAACTCGTGAGCATGCAGTCGGTGGGAGAGGTGAGAACCGTGACTTGTGGGAAAACGGTCCCTGTTGCTGTGTCCCCGAGTCCCGGTGAGGATGTGTCTGTTGGGATGCGGTAATTTCTGTGTTAGAGGGAAATGGTGCGGGGGGGCTGTGCCAAATCCTGAGCTTTTTGAGGTGTTTGGCAAGGAAATACTTGAAGTTTTGCATGAGAATTGTGACCCATAAACCACAGGACTGGAGGAAGCAGATCTGCTTGAATGGGCCAGCGTGGAGAGTTATTTGTAAGGACAGAGATGGAAATTCAAATAGACTTTGTAAATGTAAAGAGTACTTATTTAGTATGTATTAAAACACATTGACAGGGGTTTGTTTGGGGCTTTTTGAGAAGGGAGGTGCTTTAGTAAAAGCTTGGATGGGTCTTTTTGTACATCTTCAGCAATGGAAGTTGCAGACAACACTCTGCCCCTGAGAACTGGATCACATATCAATGTCCCACCCTGATTTAAAAGTGGTGATCTTTGTTGCCAAAGGTAGTAAGAAAAAAACCTGAGGAGTTAACTGGAGTAACTAAATGCTACGTGTTTTACGGAGAGCAGTGATTTCTGAAAGTGAACTGAAAAATAAAACCACTTCACTTTATTTTTCTCCGTTTTGTTCTCACCTTCATGGTAGGAAGAAAATAGAACATTTTTGTGGAAGAGATGAGGCAAAAAAAAATTATTGTGGGGAAACCTGTTGTGAAAAATGCAAGTAACAGTGAATTCTTTCAAAGCACGGGGAAAGAAAGTTTCTCAAATATTTCAGATCTTGACATAGTATAGACCAAATCCTAATTACAAAGTTTGTAAGGGTCATATTTTTCCTATGGAAAACCTCAGCCCTTCAACAATGAATTCAAGCCAGGACCTTGTGCAAATTTATGCAAATGAGAGCCTAAATCTTCCTAGGAGACTAATCTTTGAGAGCTCTATTTGGATTCTGTGACTCAAAAGGCAAGGTAACACCTCATGTGGCCTAAAGCTTCATCATGTAGTTATTTTTATTACCTTTAATCTTATTTTTTTTTAAAGACAATGAAGAGATACATGTTTATGAGAAGAGAAACATTTAATTACTTAAAATAGAGTAGTGCCTAGGGTGACATTAACAGTAGTGGTTGAATTGCATGGTAACCACCCATGTGTAGCCCCTGCCAAGAATTATAAGGTTTTTCCAACAATTTCCATTAGACAGCAATATAACAAAAAAAACCCCTAATGTTGCACTTTGCCAAACATTACTGTTACCCAATGCTGTACAGTATTTTTATCTAGAATAATATGTCAAACTGATCAGAACAAAGAAATATCATTATCATGCTTGCTTCAGATAAAGGAGGTGGTTCATGTTAACGTCTCATCAATTTTAACCACATCCTTCTTTTAGTGCCTGTAACAGCACTGTCTGTACTTAATTCTATGTCCAGTTTTAGCCCTTTTAGGTAACAGAGCTGTTCCTAAAATACAGATGGAAGAACTTCTTTTCTTAATAGCTTTAATTATGTTTCATGTTTATTTTCTTTAGCTACAGTGTATTTCTAGTGGATCTGAAGGTAACTTCCTGTTGATGTAAGCATCACCTTAATATTACTAATGCTGCTTACTAATTACATACACATATTTTATTGTGCAGTGCTGAATAGGCTAAACTTTACAGGCAAGTAATACAAGGAAACAAGATTTAAGTGCTTGTCAAGAATTGGGGGTGTTGTCATTTGTTTAATGATGGTTTAAAAAAACTTAAAAATGCAACTCATGGGGAGGGGGATGAGGCAGTAGTATCATAATATAGTATAAGATAGCATTTTAATTAGGTCTGTGTTTGTTTTATCTTAAACTTGCACCCTCAGAACCTGTACTAGAGCAAGGAAAAGGTATTGCAGCCTGAAATTTTGCAATCAGGACATAAATGCAAGTTATATAAGAGCAATATGATATTGATTTATTTTACTCATATGCTGCATGTGGTGCTGAAGAGAGCTTTACCTAGGGAAAACTGGATGAAAATCCTGCTTTCCTTTATTTGCCCGTTAGTTTGTTGCTGCTGTAGGTGTGGATGTTTGTGTCAGTATGGAGAGACGATTGTTCTAAAAATAGGAAAGCATGACCTTGAACAGCAGAAAATGAGGAGGGTCACAGAAGCAGATGCAGTACCTGAGCCTATTTTAAACCTTTTTTGACTGAGTTAGTGTTGGTGGAAGGAGTTTCTAAGTTTTTTGGTCTTTGCAATCTTATACTTGTGTTTTCAGTTATTTTTAGAGTCACATATAAACTTCCTATTTTACTGCAGTAGTCTAAATACAGCCCTTTTCTGAGTAATGCTGGTTTTATGCATTCCATGTTTTGTATTTGTATGTGTGTTGCAGTTTTTCTATTCTGAATCAGGAGAAGGGTATTTTAGTCAGTTTGTAATATACTGTTAGTCTTTAAATCAGCTGGAGTTGATCCCGCTTAATTGGTGCTCTTGTCTGAAAAGATGCCTTTTTTTTTTTTTCTAAAGACTTAGTTTAGAAAATGAAGATGTGAAAGAGCTAAATCTTCAATAGAAATAGTAGAGATTTATTTTTACCTTCCACCTACTTGAAACAAAACCATCACTAAATAGTACCATATTTTCTAGACTTGTTACAAAGAAAAATGTGCCCTCAGCATGGAAAGAGACACAACTTAATTTTTCAGTTTTTAAAAAAAAAGTTAGACTTTGTGAATATTCTTTTTTCTTCTACCTGTAAAATTTCTATTAAGCCACAGCAGTAGGAAAATTTAAGATGTGCATTGAAGAGAAGCCTCAACCAAGCCCTCAGAAGAGACATTATGTGGCCTTATAGCCCTATTAATGGTGAGAGTGATCTGAAATGCTTCAGGAATTATTGCTTGTAATCTCCTGCTGTCACAATTGTTAGTAGTGCAAATTTACTAGTAAAAGAAAGAGAAAATACACATTGTACTCAGTCTGTGTAGTTAAGGTTGTTTGGTATCACGTGCTTTAGTGGTTTAGAATATTAATTAGAACATTAATGGTGAACATCTGTAGGTATTTTGTATTTATGCATTTTTAAAATTTTGATCACAGTTTGGAATCTAGTTGCAAACTATTTCTGTTACCAAATAGATACAAAGAGTCCAAAGAGATGGGAATTTAAAAATGAACATGTATTACATTTGGAAGACAACTTGGCCGACCTACTAATATTTCATTTGATAGATGTTTTTCTGGTCATGAAATTATTAATTGCATGCATTTGTTCTGATGTTGTCTCAAGCTACTAATGTAAAGAGAAACATTGTGTTATGCCTCTTCTTGCAGCTATGTGGGTAGTATAAGACTGTAAGACTAATGAGTTTTGAAACAGCAGAAAATCTGTAGAGTTGTGTATATTCAGTGTTACTGAACGCGAGGGGTTGCACTAAGAGTTGGATCATTTTCCTTATTTTACTGTGCTGTGATTTATTACAAAGCATATGGAGACGTAAGCATGTACACATCTCCATTTTGGCAATGTATGTGTGGTAAGAACAGTGAGTATCGTTTAATAAACTGCAGTCTCTGAAGGAGCACAAAGTGGAATGGTAGGGATTATAATTTAGCCTTATCTTCACACTGGCATAGCTGTTAGGAACTAAAAACCCATTTGGTGTAGGGTTTGTTTCTGGTGTCCTGGACTGGCACCGAACATTGTTTGTGTGCACTGGAGTGCTTGACTAACAGCCCCAGACCTCACACATCACATGTCTGCACAGTTTGAGTCAGAGTTCAAAATGGGAAGCACAACTTCTTGAAAATACACTGTAATCAGCAAAATCAGCATTGTGAAGCTTAGCTAGCAGCTATGTTTGCATGGTTTCCCTGTTGTTTTCATTATTCTGGCATACTGTGAGGGTTTTCTTCTAATTGCTGAATATATGAAACTATATGGAATATGAATTATATTAATCTATTTATAAATTAATATGAATTTATGTAATAAGCTATATCAGTGTAATGTATATTTATATGAGTATATATTTAAACAAAGGCAGAATAATTTCTGTCCTTTCCTGGCCTGCTGGTTTCAAAGCAAACTGTTTTGAATGGGATTATGAAGATAGGAAATTCTGGGATTTGGACCTCACACTGTCAGATAGCAAGAGGAAGCACTTATCTTTGCTGTCATCTCTCTTTACTGGAGGGCTCAGTGTGTGGTGTTTGATTTTCAGTGTCGGGAGGAATTTCCTCTTGCAGGGTTTGGATAATTGGCTTTCAGTCTATATGTACATTGCTTTGAGAGAGAGGGAGAATAGAATGACTTTAACTCCAGAGAGGTCACAGAGGTTTCTGATGGATGTTTTGAACTTAAGCTCAGAATATAGAAATTTCAGAGGCAGTGTAGGTTATCTAAAAGAATAAATTTTACCATATTCATGGGAGTTTATACAGGATATTCCAACAAGCAAAGTACTATGCTGTTGTTGGTATTTAAATTTTAAGGGATTTGCTGTAACAGTTGCTCTCTATTCACCTGTTTAAAGCTCTTTCTGCAGTAAGGTTGTTTGACAGTAAGAAGATACTCCTGCTGTCCATTTCTTGTTTTCCATTCTTTTCTAGTGCTGTGATGCTGTACTACACTGGTAGTTGTGCTTAGAAGCTCAGGGCAAGCTATACATCACTTAAATAATTATTCTATATTTGGTACTGCCGAAATATATCTTCAAAATATTACTGAAATAAGAGTCTAGAGGATATTTGAAACAGTATTGCTGCCTGTTAGAGAATGGCTACTTGAAACCTCAAAGCGTAGTTTATACTGCGTCATTTTACTTAGAGAAAATACATGAAATAATTGAGTG
This sequence comes from Petroica traversi, assembly GCA_025920805.1. Lineage (NCBI taxonomy): Eukaryota > Metazoa > Chordata > Aves > Passeriformes > Petroicidae > Petroica > Petroica traversi. The sequence continues at coordinate 7,430,160 of JAHLSL010000037.1, forward strand.
GACTGGTATGGGAAGAAAGTTTTCAGGGCTGGAAAGACATTTGTATTGGCCCAAATATATTTTAAAAAGCAATTTATTTTGAAATGATACGATTTTGTTGCATTGCAGGTTCACAGACCAATGATAATAAAAGACAATTTCTTCTAGAACGTCTACTGGATGCAGTTAAACAGGTGAGAAATCCAACACACATTTCTGCAGTGGCTTACTGAGAGTCTTCACTACCAGCGGGGACTGTCTTTGCTCTTCTTCATTCTCTTTAACAAAGAGAAGGAAAAAGAAGAAAAGGAAACAAAGAAGAAATCGTGGCTTTCACATAGTACTACTGAGTTTTTGTCTGCTAGCAAACAACTGCTCTGCAGTATTTGTTTAAAATTCTTGTTCTGGATAGATTATATTTGTAATAGATCTATTTTAAATATATGTAATACTATAGAATATATATTAGGGATATCTGTTCTTGTAATCCTGATATGACTGAACTTAATTGCAGTGTACTGCAAAGTCTAACTTAATTAATTTTTTACATTAGCATGCTCTTTTCTTTGCACTACATTTTTAGTGAATGGTTAAAATATCTGTAAAGATGTGATTTATATATGTATGTCTGTATTTGTGTCAACATGAAGTTCAGCAAGTAGAATTTCATAGACTGGAGTCAATTTGGGAAAACTTGGGAGTCAAAAGAATGCCTCACAAGTAAGCCAGTGAAATGTTTTTTAAAGGGTGGTTCTTCTGTAATTGTAGCACAGAACTGGGTAGGAGCAATATTTGGTTTTGTGGGTGCACATTTAAAACTCAAAAGTAGTAATTTCCACTCAGTTTTCAATTTACTGAAGGAGCTGCAGGTGTGTTGCTCTGGCTAGGATATATTTGAACTGCAAGAGTAGCCCATTAGTGTAACATGATGCTCTAGAGCACTTTTTGGATGCAGGCTGTATTTGCCAGTGCTTTATTTTGTGCTGCTTCCTTTTTTGATATGACTTTGTTTCTTATATAGAAATAGTTCAGAAAACTGAATTTATTTAGTGTAACAAAAAGTTCTTAAAATGTCTTAAAATGTTTTTCTTGCAGTGTCAAATACGATTTGGAGGAAGAAAAGAAATTGCTTCGGACTCTGATAGCAGGTAAAATAGTCTAAGATTAACATGCTTAGATTTTGCATCATAATGACATAAATCATATGACACAAAATATTTGACGTGCTCAGAAAATTACATTGCATGAAAGGTAGGTGATCTGAAGCTGAAATAACATCACAAACACCCCTCTAGCAGGTGAGGCAATTTCTCAAATTGATTGCCAATTCTGAATGTAACCTGTGCCGCAGTTTTCAATCAGATTATACTGCTTGCAAATAATGACATTACTGCATAGAAGGGATCTTTCACTGCTTCTAAGATAATAGTTCACTTTACATTCCCTATTCAGAGATCTGGAATAACATTGCTGTATAGAAAGACTTACTACATAGTTCCTTTCTCATGAGTTCACTGAAAATTCTGTTGCAGAGTGACCTGTTTGTGTGCTCAGTTTGAAGCTGTGTTCCAGCATGGCCTCAAGAGGAGCCGGGGATTAGCACTGACAGCAGCAGCAATCAAACAGGCAGCAGGTTTCTCCAGCAAAACTGAAACAGGTGAGTTACTAATTGTCACTATGCCATTTAAATTAGTTCATATGTTCAAACAAGTGATGTAATTTCTATTAGAAGTTTTAAACATTGCATTAAACTGCAGATTGTTGGTAGGATACTTTACACTCGGTGTGTTGTAGAAGTAGCAGTTGAAAATGACTGCTGCTTCTTAGTCTAGTTTAACTTGCATTCCAAGTTTCTCTAGAAATGTTACTATTAGGAAATCTGCACTCCTACTGTTGCATCATGTAGAGTGGCAAATGTATTTTGAATTCTGGCAGGGATGAACGTTGTGTAATTGTGCTGTTAAGTTTTTGAAATGACATTTTCATTCTTCACCTTGTCTTATTCAGTCCATTAAATACCATATTCAATGTAGGTCAGATATGTTTAACTTCTAATTATGATGTCATTTTAGAAAGAAGAATTGTATTGCTTGTATTGGGTGGGTGGGTTTTTATTACTTTCTCCACATTTAAAGAAAACTCTTTTACTGATTCCTGATTACTGATCAGTGTTTTAAAATATTTGGGAACAGCGCAAGGAAAGAGTTTTAGTGAAAGAGATATTGTTGCCTTTTAAATGCAACATTTCGGTTTTCTGAAGTAACATGAATTTGTTATTTGCATATCTGCAAATTCTGGAGCTACCTGTTTCTTTGGACCTACCTTCTAACATTTCACATCAACACTAACACAGAGTTCTAAGCAAATATTTTCCTTTCTATTTTATGTTTCCAGTTAAACATATGAACCTGTGGAAAAAATGCTAACTTAAATGTGCTTTTAAATGTGATTTCTATGTAAAAGTGTCAGACTGAACCTTTAATTTGTGTGGCTTTTTCAATGAAGTGAAAAGTTCTAAGTGCTTAAATAGCCCGAGTTCTGTAGGAATAAATAACCTATTTAACTGGTGGGTTGCATAAAGAAGGTAAATGATTCACCTTAGTTAAAAAAAAAAGTTATATTGTTATATTGTTTGTCTTAAAAATTTACACGTAAATGCATTCAGGTATGAGCTTAGTAGTTTTCTTGGTGGGCTGGTTGTCCATGATTGTGATTGCTGATTGATTCCAGAGCCAGTGTTCTGGTACTATGTGAAGGAGGTGCTGAACAGGCACGAGCTGCAGCGCTTCTACTCCCTGAGGGCCATCAGCACCGACATTGGCAGGGGCCGGGCCTGGCTGCGCTGTGCTTTGAATGAGCATTCCCTGGAAAGATATGTCCATATGCTGCTTGCAGATAAGAATCGCCTCAGGTACTGTGTCTGATACCTCTCTAATGATAAATTCACTCTCTGAAACCCCAGGCAACCAACCGAAAGCTCTAGTAGTGTCCCATATTAATTGCTGTGCCTGTCAAGTGTCTTAGGATTGTTTTTCAAAATTTTTGTCTGCCATTAAGATAGTGGCTTGTGCCTGTATCAACATGTGAACTCTTCCCTAAGTCCCTTCCCTGTTCTTTCAGCACTTTTCCTCACTGCAACCTGAACACCATACTTTAAGGTGCCTCTCTCATTCCACTAAAACAGTACACAATTGCAGCCATGTCTGATCAATTAGTCTGTGGTAATTGTCTGTTGCCTTTTGGAGATGCTCATCCTGTAATTGCAGAGCTCCAGCAGGGCAGCAGTGGGGAGCTGCTGCTGCAGATCACTGGGAAGTGTTTTGGCAGCAGTTTGTGAACCTTTTGTTACAGTTACTGAGAGCAACTTACTATGCATTTTGAAATCCTTAAGTATTCTGGAAGTGCAAAATGCACTTAAGTTCATAAACTGAATCCTGCCTTTTTCTCATATGTCTTCAACTCCTTTTCTTTATGAAAATTTGAGGTGTTTTCCTTTTTTATCAATAACTGTTGAGCTTGCACAAATCACTTGAGCAAGTCCAGTGAATTCAGCAGAAATGTGTTTTATCTATTTGCATCGATTAATGGATCTCCTGGATAAGATTATTGCCAGAACTGATTTCTAGTTTGTTCCAATCATCTGTAGCTTTCCTGCAAAACAAATTTTTATGAAATCAAATAAAGACAAATGAAACAATAAAGGAAAAGGTCTGAAAACCATTGTAAGGAAATTAGTGGCTTGGACTGCTGTGTTGCTAATTTCTCTCATGCTTGTTGCAATACTTGCACAGTATCAGGATTATCAGCACACTGCATTGTAATGCTATCTCTAAAAAGGTTTATTCCAGAATATGTAGGACTTAAATGGGATTTACAGGATCAGTTTACATCTCCAGTTATATGTTTTGGAAACTTTTAAATGAATCTGTCAAAATTGTTTAATATCTAGATTGAGGTTTTTCTTGCTATCTGTTTTGAATGGTGATAGTAAAAAATGCAGCATTATGCTACTAGAATGAGCTGGGATTAGAAAAACTAAATTTGTGTGTTCACAGTGAAAAGTGTTTGAGTTTTTTTTTACATCTGATTTCATAGTTCAACTCTAACTATTTAGGATATTTAGTATGAGTTTGAATATTGAAACAGGTCACAGAATCATAGATTAGCATGGTTTGGGTTAGAAGGGACCCTTAAAGATTGGGTAGTCCAACCCTCCTGCCATGGGCAGAGACCACTTCTGCCAGAGCAGGTTGCCCAAGATAAAAGGAACCTTTTTGTTTGTATTTGTATGTTTTAAGGTTCTATGAAACATCTATAATCATAGGTGTAGAGAGGTGCTGTGAGTGCTAATGCAGTGTGAACCTACAGGCCCTGAGTGGCTTTTTTTCCCCTAAAAAAGTACAGAGCTAAAACTAAAGAAAAAAATACTCTTTAGCATGTTTTCTATAGAACCATCAGAAAAATTATCAATTTCAGAACTTCAGGGAGTTACTGTGCCATAAAATTTAATCCTTTGGGGTACTCCTACTTTTTCTTCAGAGTATTTCTTGTCTTTCAGAGGTGAGGTATACGTTACTATAGGACTGCATGTTCTTTTTTTCCCCTTTAAATTACAGTGTCTTCTATGAAGACTGGTCTTTTATGATGGATGAAGAACGTTCTAGCATGATCCCTACCATGGCAGCTGGTAAGAGTTTCTCTTCAGTATTACTGCTCTTGGAAAACTACTGCATTTTGGGTTTGTGAGCAGCTTCTCTAATACACTCTGTTTAAATGGAAAGTTTGTGTCAGAGACAGCCAGGGTGAATAGTCAAGGTATTTTACCAGTTTTTGCTATGAATTGATGGATGGATAAAATCTTGGATCTGGCCTTCCTACAATTCAAATATCTCCCACATAAATTTTTTAACTCTTCAGCAGTCAAGGCTAACTTAAAACCAGTTTAGGGAAAGTGAAGGGTTATTCCTGACTAGAAAAGAGTAATGAAGGAATTTTATAGTAAGATCCAAATTACAGGTAAATACAGGTAAGGAGAGTCAGAGTAAGGAATGATAACAAATAATTTACTTTTCTAGAGTTCAGCCATAGAAGTGATGTATTATTACCCTTTTACCCCTTTTCTCAGATACAAGGTCACATACTTCATTCTGCAGCACAAAGTTCATGGGCGTTTTTGCTAATAGAATACAGGAATCAACAATATTAAAGTTGCAGTGAAATGGGTTTAAATAAAAGGTTATAAATAAATGAGTTCACAGTACTTTTTGATTATTTAATGTGCAGCTGAACAGCCATCAAGATGAATTCAGAACTGATTGCATCAGCTTGAATATAATATAGAAAGGAATGAATGGTACATAAAAGAGTTAGAACTCATGCATTGGGAACTGTGGGAAATTTTTGGGAAAAATGTTTCCCATGTCATAGCTTTATTAATCCTTAGCTTCTATGTTCATAATTCCCATGTGAAGTATATGGTGCATTTTTGGTCTCTTTTTCCCCTTTCTTTTATCTGAAGGTCTGAACTCCATACTTTTTGCTATCAACATTGATAATAAGGATTTGAATGGTCAGAGCAAATGCACACCCACTGTGTCAGATTTGTTAAAGGAATCCACACAAAATGTAACTTCCTTACTGAAAGAATCCACTCAGGGTGTCAGCAGCCTCCTCCGGGAGATCACGGCCTCCTCTGCAGTCTCCATTCTCATAAAACCTGACCAGGACTCTGACCCACTCCCTGTTCTGTCAAGGAATGTTAATGCTGGTGAGCTTTGCTGCAATGTTAGTGCCATTCAGAGACTTAGGAAATATTAAATTGTGTTTAAATAACTTTATTTACTTTTAGTGCACTATTGTAGAACAGAAGTCTGAAAAGTAAGTGCAATACACATACAAACCAGTTGAGTGTGTAATTAAAAAGCATGAAATGGGAGATATTAGGTGTGAATACTGGATGGTAACTGTGTATTTCAGCATTCTTGTACCACTGTGGGAGGAAGGCTAAACTGTTTTATTGGTAGTGCAGTGCTTGTGACCTGAATTTCAATTTCTGATTCATAAAATTATGCTTTGGAGTCTGTGCTGTAATGATTTTTCATTCTTAATATGGTTTTTTTGGCACCTTGCCAGTCAGACATACACTGAGATATATCTTTTGTTATACATCTCAGATACAAATCTTAGCTTGTAATCTGCTTCAAGTAGCAGCTGTGTTTACAGACTGAATTCCTATGCAAAGCAGGTAATTGCCAAAATGAAAATTTATTCATACACTCTTTACCTTTAGAATTCTTAGTTTTACAACCAGCTATATGGTGTCAGGTACTAAGAAAGATCCAGAATCTTAATCTCATATAATTAGAAATCAGTCAGGCAAAACGTGATTTTTATTATAGATTTTCAGTACCAAAAATATCAAAGGAATATTTTATTATCTTTGTTTCTGGAAGTTGAGCTAGAAGTTTATTTTGCTTTGTAATAGTACAAAGCTGCAGGAAGATTTATGTACTTTTCAATTAAGAAACAAGTTTTGAGTTTAGGCATTAAATTGTTTTGGTTATGAGAAAAAAAGCGCAAACTCCATGTGAGAATCTGGTAGGACCAGAAGTTGAGATAAACTGTTTTTATTGGCATTTAAAATAAACTTCATCTTGAAACATGGTTTTTAGAACAAACTTGTGGTAAAGCTTTTGTTGTATAGCACTTAAATGAGATTAAAATCATAGTGATACTTGACTTGGGATAACTTTGTGAGTGTAGAATAGGCCTGCAAGAAGAAACAAAACAGTAATTGGCCATATGGTGCATATGACTCCACAGCATGATGTACTTGATGTGTACAGTACATGTGTATACAGAACATGAAAGGTACAACTTCCAATAAAATGGCACTTCAGAAAAATTGAGTTTGTTCAAATGCAATTGTACGTGGTCTGTTAGGGCAAGTCAGATGTTTTCATTAAAGTCTGTGATCTTTGTTGGGATTCTATTTGCAATCAGAATGGGCTTTAATATCCTCTCAAAAGTATGTTAGGGTGTTTTGTGGATGTATAATATCTGGACTTGAATGAAACAAAGCAATTTAGTCCCAGTGTGAGGTGTCTTGGTGAGTAAATTTCTGATATTTCTTAGAGTGCTTCAGCTTTACATTTAGCTTCATGTGCACATCAGATCCAGTGAGAATAGGTAGTAGTGTAAAAATAAGTGCTGTCAATGAGTACATCTGGTGTAATCAGAGAGGATTTCAGTATGTTTTTAGACCAAGAGCTAATTAGCTGAAAACTAACGATTCCATTTTTGGAGTATAGACAAATTTGATTGCAGGTTGTAGATTGTGTTAGTGGTGTGAGTTTGTTCTTTTTAGTTTTCCCTCTGAAAGTGCTTCATGTTTTATCTGTTGTGCAGACCTGCTCTGCATTATACACTAGGTGTAGTCCATGGGAGAAAGTGACAGGAAGGCTAACTTCTTATTTTAAATTTAATTTCCTGAGTTTATAGAACTTCTTTTCTAGTTTCAATTGAATCATGTTATGAATGCATCTTCAAAATATTTTCTAAAATCGCAGTTATGTAAGGCATATAAAATAATATGGAGATGTAGGAACTCATGTGTATGGAAAGATAATGAATGCCATGTAGATCTAAGTGGTTTTTTCTTGACTAGAGTAATTTAGAGTTATTTGAGGAAAAAAGCAGGATTCATATATTATTTCTCTTTTCTAAACTATGTAAAACTTTGTATTGCTACTAGATTTGAAATACAGGAAAGATCGAAAGAAGAAGAAGAGAGTGACTAATATTATCTCTTTTGATGAAGAGGAAGATGAACAGAACTTGGGAGATGGCACAAAGACTCTGATTACAGGGGAAAGTTCAGAGGAGAGTGCAGACAGATCTTCAGTTCTTGCATTGTCCTCATCTGAAAGCACTCTGGGAAAAAATCTGAATGGGAGTGAAAGTAACCATTCGTGGAAGAGCAATTCAGTATTCATGAATGGAGAGTATGAATACCAGAAACTGGATGTGAAGAGCATTGATGATGAAGATGCAGATGAGGATGAGCTGTATGGAAAACCATTAGGAAATAAAGGCACAGAAGGTGGAACTGAAGCTTCTGAAAAGTAAATATTGGTGCAGGAGATAGTGGTAAACTTTCTATGGTTACCTCCACCCCTCACTTTCCTTCATGGGTACTGGCAAATTAATGTGTTGAACTGAACTATAGATTTTTCTCTTTTTTTTTTTTTTTTTCTTATTAATCCTCTCCCACCTTTTTTTCCCTCTTTTTTCACATTTTTTTCCTTTTTACTCTTTAAACAATATGAGCCACTGCAGTGATGGTATTTTGCTTCAAAGTTTCACTGAAATCCCAAACTTTGAGATTTCAGAATTCTTGTTCTCCTTGAAGTTCTCAGTAGTTAAAACTGTTGCATGATATAGCCAGGCTATAATTCTGGCCTACTTGATGTTTCCTTATTCTTAGTATGATAATAATTCTATTTTGGCTTCACAGTAAAAATGTGTATTTTAAACTGATTAGGCTTGTTACGTCAGAGTGTAGATGATTAAACAAGGCAGGACAAAACTGAGAGAGAAAGAATAATTTTAGATACTAATATGCTTTATTTCTGACACAGAAATCTGTTCAGAGAAGAAGGCAAGCACTGCTTGTCTCATCTGCTTTGGGATGTTTGATCTTTGATGAATTAATGTATGGCTGATTGAAATAAAGGCTTTTATTGCAGTGGTATCTCTGAAAGAAATATAAACATTAGGAACATTGATGCTGGCTGTATAAATAGATTGGTTTGTTTGTTTGTTTGTTTGTTTGTTCTAAATAGGCCTCATGAAATAGTCACATGCAATTCTCAGATATGCAGTTGGAGTCCTCTGCAGGTCCTGAATGATGACTCAGATGTTCTATTTCCTGTCAGTGCTGTTGGCTCTTACTCCCAAACAGGTGGGCATTTGAATTCACAGAATCTCAGAAACCTTTATTCTACCATGGGACAATGGTAAGAAATGGTGGGGTTTTACAGACACAGGAGGTACTGCACAATTAGGATAAAAGGTTCAGTTCAAATTTATTCTAGTTCTGAAGCAGAGTTCTCCATTTGAGTAGTTATTTAGTTAAGGAGGATTTATCAATGTCAAAGTAACCAAAGTTTCATTGGGATTAAGCTGTGGTCTTGTTTTAATAAAAGTTTAGGATAGTTGTATAGAATGTATCCATATCTGTTTTTTAGATACTAAGCTGCAAGAAACTCCAGTGTGTTTGAGAACAGTTCAATGGAAGCTGTTAACTGTTGAAATACTGAAAAAGGAATGATTGACTAAGAAATACTTGCTCAGAAAAGGATGTGGGAATCATAGAATGATTTGATGGGTTGGAAGGGATCTTCAGACATCATTTATTCTAAGGCTGGCTTTCTGAGCTGTGAGCTCACATCTAATTTTTCATGTGCCAGTATCCTCAAATGGTTTTCTGCAGGTTACAAGCTGATAGTGAATTAACAGAGCTGTGCATAAATGAGAGTGTCACTTGTAAATGTGAACACCATTGGCTCTGCTGTGGCCTCAGCTGCAGTATTGTTTGCAGTGCTCTTCAAGAATGGTGTGGACAATTTGAAGCAAGCCATAAAAATGGTCAAAGGAATGAAAAAGAAGACCTGGTGCTTTTACAGTATTTGCATTGGTACCAAAACAAAAAAACTTCCACCAACCCTCTGCTTCACCCTGTTGATATTTTTCTAGCTGTTCATAAAACACTGCTTTTAGAGAACTTTGAGTGTACTCATTTCAGTGACCATTTAAAAACGTCTCAGTGGGACACAAATAATGTTTTAATTGTAGAATATTTCATATTTTTTGCATACACATTATATGTTCAAGAGTTTAAATGGATTGTTGATTGAAGGCCTGTGAAAAAGTTAATGTCTGTAAGTTGTGATAAAAATGTGAATCATAAAATAATACTGCAGTGCCCTCTGCTGTATTTTAAAATATGTACCTCATAAGAAATGCCAGTGGTTAAAAAAAAAAAGAAAAAGAAAAAAAATGACCTTTTAAATTTTTTTCTTGTGCTACCACATTTTTCAATTTATGAAGGAATGGATTTCTAAAACATTGAGTAGTTTGGGGCACTGTGGTCTCTTAGATGTAATCAGAACATCCGCAGGTTGAAGTCTGGAATACAAGTACACATTCCTGTGTTTTGGGGGTTGATGTGTGGAATGGGAATTCACAGTTACTGTCAGTAGATGTCATAAGGCATCAGGAGCATGAACTGGGGGTTTTTATCTGAAATAAAAAATAAGAAGTGCATGCCAAGACTTAGTTCTGGAGGCCAAAGGGATGACCAAAGAGGATGTCTGTGTATGCCTGTATACATCTTACACATAACTGTCCCAGGGGCTTATTCCTACTGAGAAGACACCAAAGCACAGCCCAGGTGCCAGCCAGGCAGGGACTGGGATGCACATAGATCCACCCTCTCCTCAGCCACACTGACATGGAAAGCTGCCTTAGGCACTTGTTTGCTTGGCTTTGGGAGTTGCACTTGTGCTGGGTGAATGATGTCAGAAGGAACGTGCATTAGCTTATTCTGAAGACAGTCCAGCCCGTTAACTGCCAAGCTCATTATTATCTTATTTTTCTTAAAACAGGATTAATGAGCTCTTGTAAAATACGTAGTATTTAACCCAGTATTTTGGTTTATAAGTCTTAATGCTGTAAATGATATATATACCTAAATAACATATATATATTTGAAATAGTGTAATCTATAGTGTTGTTATGTTAATATGTGTTTTCAGGATTAATCTGTTGCCGTGCTCCAGGGAAGTGTCAGGGCATATCATATCTCTGTGTAACTAGAAATGAGAAAGCCTCAGTCAAAATGCAGTTGCTTGGAGCAAAAATGGAGTATGTATTTTAGGAACTGAACTTCAGTAAACTCTACAGCTTCAAAAATAATTTTTTTCCTCCATAGACTTTCTGACATAACTATTTCTCATTAACTTATTTTCTAGAATTTCTACTTTTTAAATCTGTGCTATTTAGGATTGTCTTACAGATACTTTGTAGCCCTTATATAGTGAGATACAGAACACATAAATAAAATATGATTTTTGTTTGTTTCCATCTGAGCTTCCTTAATGACAGGCTCAGTGATGTGGATGTTTTGTTGCTGACAGTTGTGGATCTGTGGACAGATGCGCATTATTCGTGCTTTTTAAACAATGTCCCATCTGTCTGATTGCTGGTGGTTGGTACAGAGACGTGAGGAGCCAGAGAAATGCCACGGAGCTCTGTTGGGAATACAGAGAGCACTGGTCTCTTTGCAAGGTTTCATGTGCTGGGAACTAATCACAAATTCTTCTGCAAGTCACAGCCAGATTTGTTGTGAGCATCAGGTGCCACGTGGTGCTTCAGCTCCAGGGGTTTGTGCAAGTAACTTCAGGAGGAAGTCTCCTCATAGCTTTGCAACTCTGTACAGATCAAATGTAATTTAGGAATTGTGCAATACTAATTTCTTTATGGTGGCTGAGTTCCTAAGGGACTTGACAATCCTGCAGGCATTCAGGGTCAGTTTGCAGAAGCCAACTTTGGAGACAGAATTAAGTGTTTAAGTGCTTTAGCAAGTTGAGTACTTCGGTTTAAAAATGTAACTACCTAACTGCTGGATTTATGTTTTTATTTAATTGTTTTGAGGACTGTAACCAGAAGGAAGCTAATGCTTGTGCATTCTTCTTTAGATAACTTGGAGAATGGAGAGGGGCATGAACATGCTGTTCATCCTGTAGAACTAGCTCCAAGGAGAACTGATCTTCCTTATAGGTATGTGGCAAATATGTTTGTCCTAAAAGAAAAAAACCTTCACCCTGTAGCTGCCAACTGATTGTTAATTAATGCACTTAGTCCTGGAAAACCAACTACTCATCAGGGAGCTTCTGAAAATGTTTGGAAAGACAAATGCTAAAAACCTAGAATTCCCTTTTTGCATAGTTTCATACACCGAACTCTTCCTAATTATCTTGAAGAAGTCACTTAATAAGTCATGTCAAATAACAGACTTGGCTGCTTGGTTTTGAAAATAGGTTTTATGTTGATTTTTATGTTATTTTTTACTGTATTCTCCGTGGCCTTTTAATTTGGAATTTTTGTGTGTCTTCTTTAATCAGACTCCCAAGAGATACATTAAAGGATTGTTCAACATATTTTGATTAAATATGGATGAATAGGATAACAATTCTAGTTTCTGGAATGCTTTTTTCTTAAATTTTGAATTCAGGATTTTGTTTTCATATATTGATTATACTGTGCTTTTATGTCTAGAGTGGAAGCCAGTCCTCCAGCTCAAGTGAATACTTTAAGCAGTCTGTTGCCTTCAGCCACTGTGCCAGAATCCATGACAATTAGTAAGTGCTTCCTTGATGAATCTAGATTGATGGAAATAACTCTGAAAGTCCTGTAACTTGTTCTATTTTTGTTTCAATGAGATCTGCTTGGAGACTCATAGAGCACTTAATTTCTGATATGCTGGCCATGTCAGTAATAACTGCTTTAAATGATGTTTGTATTGGCAGGTTATGCTTCATTGCAGCTGATATACCCTTATATTAAACATGGCTTCAGTAGTTAAATGAAAAATAATGATTGGATTAACATCTTTAAATTTCTACAAGCTCTGAACACACTGAGGGTTGGTTCTGATGTGGTCTTGCTTATTTTGCCTGTTGTCATTAATGCCTAGTCAGAAACAAACAAACCCCACTCTTTCTGTGGTTTTGATACAAAAACCTGCTCCAAACATAAAGGTGGGCTTTCATATACAAAATTCTAGTTAAGATTAAGGGGGAGGACAGGAAATACTTTAGCCTGTCTAGTTCTACTCTTAATACAGGCTAAAATAGTCTTTGCTGCAGAGAAAGATTAACAGAAGCAGAGACAGTTTGTTTGTCACATATTTGATTTCTTTTCTTTGCATGCACTTGTGGAACAAAGACTTAGTTCTTAAACTGAGTCTCTAAGCTTGTAAGCCAGTATGTGTTTATATTCCTCACTGTACAGAATGTTCTGTAACTGAACTGGCTTTGTTCCTAAAGCTCTTGGGTGTGTGTTTGTTTCTTCTTATAAATTTCAATATGTACAAGTTTTAAATTATGACATTTGAGAAGTTAGAAGTGATGCAGCCAAGATTCTTTTCTGCAATTGATTCATGCAGTCATCAAAATGAATGAAATATTAAGATAGTCTAATCTCATTTTCTAAAATCATACTTAAATGCTGTGTCAACCTGTGTTAAAGGAGATAAAACAAGCATTTTCACTGGGCAGTGTTTCAGGCTCTGGCACTGGTCTGCTGACTGAGCTCTACAAAGCTGAAAAATCCTTTCTTGCAAAGTACTTCATGAAGTGGCAAACTAGCTTGAGACTTTTAGGTGCCATAACTAGAGTGTAAAATTGATTTATTGTTATTAGCTACAGCGATACTTTGGTCACTAGATATTGTCTGCTGATGTTATTAATACAATATCCTTTTGTTCTTATTTATTTCTGCGTTAGAGAATTGCACAGGGCAGGTTTGTGGTGCCCCGTGCTGATTCTGCTGTGTGTAGGGGAGTCAGGTACCAGCAGGGGCCGCAGTTGGTTTCCTTCAGTTGCTCCCATGTTTCCCAGTGGAGGTAAGACAGCTATAAAATAGAGAGAAAATCTGGAGATCTCCAATTCTCAACACTTAGCATTCGTAAATGAAATGAAAATATTGGATCAACAGAAACATGCACACTATTATTAGTTTCCCAGTTCAGAGGAGGCTTTGGTGAAAGGAAGGGTGGGAAGCATGTCAAAGCCATCTATAAAGCTGCAAGAATACCTAAATAATCATAATTATAATTAAAATTCAGCTGACTCTACAGTTATAGTATTAGTCAATACCTTTATAATAGCTGATCCTGAGTATGTTGAATAAAAAATCTTTTTTCAAGTTTGTTGTTATTGGTTGTAGATTCTCTTCAGGAGGAATTCAGTGCTATGACAGACACTGAAGCTCTTTCTCTCTATTGCAATTAGCAGAAGAATTATTAAATGCTGGGGCTTATAGCTTGGTTGCATAGCAACTGATTCTAACACATCAGGCAAGAAAAATGGAATGCAGTAGTGCAGTGAGAAAAGCTGTGAGGTCTCCAGTGACTGGATTTTCTTACATCTGAAGGCAAAGCCTGAAATGAAATTAAAAAATTATATTATTTTCCTGCTTTCTTTCCGACCTATTAATATAGTACTAAACTTTTCTTACTTCTTTTTATATGCAAGGTAGAAAGTTATGCTATGTGAAGCTGTAATTTAAAATTTCTGCCATTTCAAATTATTTTTCTGAATCATGTCCCATGCATTTGTAAGGTATAGGTTAATTTAGCAGCAGATACATCTCAATAAATACTAATACCACTCAAGAGAAATCCACAGAACTTTGCTGTTTATGCTAGGCATAATTTGAAAACTTGCCCTTCTTTGCAGATTGTTTTGTCATAACCAAATTTATAAAGAATTAAGTTCGTCAGAAGTTTTCCATTTATACATATACTCTAGTATGTAATTTTCAGTTTTCAAAAGAGTTGTATTTATCTTCATTGTTCTCGAATCACAAACAATACTGTTTCAAGTGTTGCCATTGGAAGATTGTATTTTCAGCATTGCTTTTCACCAGAACAGTCTATCCTACCAGCACAAGTCTCCCCAGTTTGTTTTGGCAGTAGGAAAAAAAGAAATTCCAACACTCGCATTTCAGAAAGACTCTATTTGTGCTCTTCTTTACAAGGTTCTTTTATTACAGTACTATTTTTAGGAAATAATTGGTAATTTAGTTTTTTCACTATAGTTTTCTTCAATTTTTAAAATTGGGCTTAACCCCAAAGGTTAGGAAAGGTTGTAACATTGTCCATCATTCCATATTTTTTCATATATTCTTGAGAAATCTCGTGCTTTTCGCGATCCCTGAAGGACTGCACTGAATAATCAAACCTCCATGTTATATTTTTATCCTGGTGTGGAAGTGAATAAGGTGTATGTTTTTGTACTTTCTGTGTCCTCTAAATAGCTGCTGCCCAGTTCTGTAACAGTTGCCACAGGTCACTGCCAGGTACTAAACTCTTGTGTCTTCTTTGAAAGCACAGCAGTGGAAGGAGGGGTTTGTATTTCACAGGGAGAGGAAAAACTGCAGTTCACTTTTCAGATTTCACCAAGACTTTTCTGTACAGTAGAAGGCAAACACAATTTGTTTCCTACTAAATTTTGCCCTGTGAATAGTGCCATGACAGGATAATATTTACAAGATTTTTGAGCACTAAATTAAGCCTTAAAAGGTAGTGTTCATGTAGGCAGCTTAGAGAGCATCAAGCTCTCTATGTCTTTAAAGGTCAGACTTCTGATTTAAGATCTAACTAGTCTGCTGGAAGTCTTATTTGTCTCTGAAAATATCTGTGTAAATTTTCACTCATGAAAATGAAAAAAAAAGAAAGATTCCTGTAAACTGCTCCCAGCCCACCCTGATATTCTCTCTGCAGGATTGCAGAGGAGGCTGCATGACCTTGTGTATTCTGAGGGATGATTTCACTTACAGCTCATTCTTCACAACAGGTGATTGCAAATCATACTTCACCAATCTTTGGCTAAACAGCAGAAGAGTTGTGAAACTTATGACTTTTCTGGAGGTTGCTGGAAACTGGCAGGTGCTTCTGAAAGCATCATATATTTCATGCTCTGAGTGTGACCTTATGAAAGCTTTCTGGAAGCTACATTTTACGTGAAGTATGAAATTGAATTAAGAAATGTTTTAGAGCAGATATTCCCTTCATGAGTAATTAGGCAACACAGATTAATTTCAGCAATAAAAGAGTATTTTTAGTGTTTGAAAAAGTGGGGTTTAGTAGGAAATGTTAATTTTTTTGCTGATAAAGAATGGTTTGGAATTATTAGTTTGTACATGGGAATTCTTTTTTCAAGAAGTTTTTGCAAAACTATCTCTTAAGATGATAACTAGCAAAGCTTTTCCTATCTCTGTCTTTATGGAACTCTGTCACTTTACTTTTAGATATGTTGGATTTGAATGCTGATCCTTAATGACAGTAGTGTATTGCCTTTCATTAATATTGCTTTACAGAACATGAATGTCATCAAGAACAAAACAGCTCAGAAGTAGGACATAAAGTCTAACATCAAACACTTTTCTGAAGTGGGAATACTTGGCCATCCTCCCACTGTTTTATTAAAAAATGAAAAGGAAAAAATAGAAGGGGGGGGAGAAAGATTGAGGTTGCACAGTCCAGAAGTCAGAAAATGCCAAATTTATGGTTGCTGCTGCAACCCTGACATTTTTTTTTTTAAATTTATTCCCTTTTCTAACCCACACAATGTATGAGACATAAGTCTGCTGGAAAAATTAGGTTATGATCATACAGTCATCTTGGAGGCATGTGTAACAGACAGACAAAAGCTCATAAACTGGGGATGTTCTGGCAGGTTTGAAGGGAACCTGCTGCAGTGTATGATACTGGATTTCCTTTGTTTGCATTCAGCTGACTGCTCTGACATGCTGCTGAAATTTTTCAGGAAGCATAAGTGAAAGCAAGAAATTTTTGAAAGTTTTAAATATTATACCTGAATTAAATAGGACAGTTTCCTTTTAGTTCTACTCAGTGCCTTGCTTCAAAAGACCATGAAATTAAGGTTTCTGATTTTTTTTCTTGGTAAGTTTTCACTCATTTAATTTTGCTAATTATGTTTTACTCCTTTGTATTTACTATGGATAGAGAAGGCAAAGAAGTGTTGATGATAAACTGTAGAGTTCTTGTGTTTGTTTTAAGAAATTTATTGAAAATATCCTTAATACTCATGGCTTCAAGAAGAAGCAGCAGAGCTATAGCCATGGAGCAATCTTGCTGCTCAGGTGGGCATGGGCTGGATCAGCCTTCTTGGAATCCTGGTCACTTAGCCCAGACTGGTGGTTTGTGTTGATGCTTTTATCTACACCTCCACTGGTATCTGTAATTGAGCTAAATTAGCAGGAAATACTGAGTATGAAATGTGTTTGCATTTGTGATCCTAAA
Source organism: Petroica traversi (assembly GCA_025920805.1). Taxonomy (NCBI): domain Eukaryota; kingdom Metazoa; phylum Chordata; class Aves; order Passeriformes; family Petroicidae; genus Petroica; species Petroica traversi. Next base: position 7,447,249 of record JAHLSL010000037.1, read on the forward strand.
TTAAGCATTGATTTTTGCCCTATATGTGATAATGAAATTTGGAGTTTCTGCTTGTTGTGTCTCAATAGTATTGTCAGTTCCATGACTCTCAGTAAAATGAGGCAAATGGAAGCAATTTAAAGTCTTTTGTTTGAAGAGACCTTTTTTCTTTTTCTTGTGTGCACACCATGGTCTTCAGCAGAATCTTGCTTTTGTGCTCTGCTTGTGTGTGTGCGTGGGAGAGGGGAGTGAGAAAAGATGGGATTTGAGGTCTCTACTCATGCAGAAGATTCTGGATGGAATAAGGAAAAGAAGATTAAGTTATTATGGACGTTAAGGTTACAGTTTGAATAGGCTGGTAACATTGAAATAATGAAGACAATTTATAATAGCTTAGCTGTATAAATGTTAATAAATGAGGACACCTTAAAACCCTGAGTACACACAGAGGCGATGCTGCAGAGTGGGCACCCTGTGCAAGAGCAGAGCCAGTGCTACAATAAAGTGTCTGAGCAGCAACAGCTTTAATTTATTCACAGTTAGAGACATAACAGCAGCCACTTGTTGATCCTGCACTGTCATATTTTAATGGCACACTTAAAATATTTAAAATGCCATCGGCTTCAAGTGTCTTTGAGGAGGATTCTGAATGCAACATTATAGTTCAAGATCTTCCTTTTGTTATGGAGTGTTACTGTACAGAAAGCTTACTGTGGATCCTTTTGTTTGTGTTGTTTATTTGTAAGATGCTCTAACACAGAATTATTCTGTTTTCCTCATCCATAGAGCAAGGCTTTATTTCACAGATAGGCTGATGGATTGTGGTCCCTTGTGCTTGTATTTAATACCCAGATATTTCACTATTTCACTTTTTTTTTTTTTAGGGTTACATAGAGAACTCATAAACGATGCTAAGTTACTGTAGAAAAGTAATTATTCTTTCTAGATTGAATTAATGAAGTGCAGCTCCCTCTGATGACCTACTGAAATGTTTCTTGCTGATGTCAGTTAGCTCTCAAGCTGTAATATGGGTATTATGGAATGGGCAGAAAAATGATCATCTACTTTCTCCGTGGCTGGAGACACAGGATTGTTTTGGAAAAAATCTGGCATGAGGAAATTTGGCTGATTTTCAACAATATGAGAACTCTGCTGAACCCTGCAGTCCTGCCAGGGTGGGATTTATCTGCAGATGGCCAAGGCCAGGCTGGAATGGTGATGTCTGAAGCACTGATTGATGTATTTGGTTGACTTAATAAAATCTTTTACGTTTTATCCACTACTAGAGTTTGTCAGACTCCATCTGGCCCATAGGACAATGTTAAGTTTTTGTTAAATGGGCAAAAACTTCTGTAACTATAGAGAATCTTAAGGAAGATACAGGTAAATCTGTGAACTGAATGTAAAGGGGAAAGAAGTTGTCCAATGGCTTTGCTAGCTTGAAGAATTCAAGTAATACCAGTTCTGTTACTGTGTTTTCAGTAAAAACACACAAAATTTACTGGCATTTGCATTGAATACTTGCAGAACAGAGTTGGCTGATTTATTATAAATAAACATTTCACTTAACTGTTGGGAGGGATGGTGTAATATAATTGTGTCCTTGTAGCACTCATAAAATTATTGATTAACATATGTGAAATTATTAATTCAATTGTTTGAGCTGACACTTTTTGGTATAGTATTTGGCTGTACTGGTATCATGTTAAATCTAACCCAAAGGAAATCTTAAAAATTACAAAATTCTGTCAGTTGGTTTTTAAAAAAAGTTATTCTTGATTTAATGATAGAAAGTATTTTTAAGGTATTTGTAAAAAATAGAATTTTATAGAAAATGCCAAGGTTCAGAAATCCCATCATCTTTGAGGCTGAGCTTGAGAGGCAATGCCATGAAGAAGCAATGCCATTATCTCTACTCTCATCTCCCTGTAGCTGTTATATTTCCTGTGTCAGGATTTATAGCCAGGAGAAGAAGCAATTTGGAGAAGCTGAACAAGTAACAGTGTATCTCATTAATATGCATGTAGTGAAAAGGTGCATTCTGCCATACATCTGTGGTGAAAACAAAACAGCTGCAGCCAAAGACACACTTGTAAACATTTGTATTAAAGCCAGATGCAGACTAATTTGATTTGATCAATACTTCTGATGTGGTGTTAAATAACACCGCTTTTGAAAGATTGCTCAAATTAGTGATGAAATGAAGAGCATTTTTATGTCTTTGCTGAATAGCAAATGGTGTTGGCATCATCTTAAGTCTGCTGCCTATGTACATGACTTCTAGATCTGAAATGAGTAAAAATGCATACAGACATTAATCCTTTTTGTTCCTTCTTCTTAGATGAACTTCGTCAAGCTATCGTGGCCATGATGAATAGAAAGGATGAACTGGAAGAGCAGAATAGGTAGTTTGCTAGTTTGCTTTTTTTTAGTCAAGAGGGACTGTAATTTAAAAAAAAAAATCTGTTCTCTAACACAAGCTGTCCTTTCTGTAAAGCTATACATAATGTTTATGTAACCTTTTTTATGTATATATTATTTTTTCTGTGATAGGTTTACTTAATAATTCACTGTTTAAATGTTGATACTGAAGAACAGTGTTTTGTGGGCAACTTTTTGCTTTTAATTTGAATCAGATAACTCTTTGTACCTTGGGAGCTATTGCAGTTGTAGTTTTTTCAAAACGAAACCTTGTAGCCAGAAGTTTCTGAAGCTCTCTTAAGATAGCTTTCCAAATGAGCAAAAGTTCAGCAAATATTCAGAAAATTTCTGGTTTTCCCCTTCTGGTGAAGAAGTGATGTGGGATGGCTGACAATGTAATCCTGGAAGTGGCTTTCATTTCTGACTGTCTTTATGTTCACTTGGGGCAAAATGATGATGTAAATGTAGAAATGATCAGTTGCTTATATAAAATGCCATCAAACCTACTTTGGATTTATTTAGTTTATTGAAACACATAGAGGAATGAAAATACAAATGTATTAAATGTTTTAGTAGGGCTATTTCAGTAATTCATATTTTCCTTTAGCTTTTTGGGTTTTTTAATGCTGAGCCTACCAACTGATCCTATTTTCCTCCCTCTTATTCTTCCCGCTCCCATAATTGCAAGTTATTGCCTCATTCAGCTTTGTGGGTTGTTTTGGCAGAAAGGACCAAGATGCTTTGGGTTTTACCATTATGCATCATGCTGACCTTTGCTATCTCATCAAGGGTTTTCACACAGAAGTCTGTGGCAGTGCTCTTGGCAGAGACAGGGGCCCTGCCTGTCTTGCTATAAATATATTGCCTATAGATTATTCCCAAGATGTATGGACTTGCACTGAAGTGCTGAAAACAGCTTATAGGCTTTCTCAAAAAACAAATTCTTTCTGCACGGTGATACAGTAGATCCCATAGTAGATTGTGCTTTGAGATTGTTGACAAGATAGTAATACAAATTAATAGTAAGCATTTGCAACTGCTTTTTCCTTGTAGCTTTTCATATCTTTGTATAATCAAATCAAGTGAATTTATTACACTGAATAATGAAATATGATTACATTAATGGTATCATTCTGGCAACCTCTTCTGTGGTTCCTGGAGTGTGCTGTAATTACCAAGCAGTGTGTGCAGTGCTCTAAAGGCTGTTGCCTTCCTGCAGATCGCTGAGGAATCTGCTGGATGCAGAGATGGAGCATTCTGCAGCTCTGAGGCAGGACATGGACAACTGCAGGAGGAAGCTGGCAGAGCAGGAAGAGAGACACACCACCAAAGTGCAAGCCTTGGCACGGTAAGAAGTGCTGAAAATGTCTCAAGAAGTAACTGCAGGGGAACAAGGGAATAACAGAGTCTGTGTACAAGAGAAGTCTTTTCAAGTAGCTAACTTTGCAGAAGAACAGAAGTGATTTAGGACTAAAAATCCTACTGTAAGCAATAGCTAAACCTTATCAACAAGCGAGGACCAAGTTCTGAAGTGGTGCAGCTGTTTTCCCATAGCTCTAGGAAGGTCAGCTGGAGCAGGTTTCTCAGGGCCATTTCCAGTCAGGTTTTGAATATCTGCACAGATGGAGACTCCCCAGCCCCTTTGGGCAATGTTGTTGGCAGTGATTTATTGGCAGTGCTGTTCCTGGTGGGGTCCAGGCTGCTCTGGGCTTGCTTTGCCACGGAGGGGGTGTTGCAGGCTCATGTTCAGCTGCTCGTTGCCCAGGTCTCCCAGATCCCACTCCACAGAGCTGTTTTCCAGCCCTGGGTGGAAAACCAGGCATTGCCTGGGTGTCCCAGGCTTTTTCTCCCCAAATGCAGGACTCTGCATTTACCCTTGTTGAATGTCACAGACATTTTCTGAGTCCAGTTCTCCAGCCTGTCCCTGTCCCCCTGGATGGCAGCACAGCCATACAGTCTCTGCTGCTCTGTTTTGTGTTGTGTGTGACCTTGCTGGGGGTGTGCTCTGGCCCAGCCTCCAGGTCAGTAATGAAGGTGTTAAACTGCATTGGCCCCAGAACTGAGTTGCCTCAGGCTTGGCTTTGTGCTACAGTGAAATTGAAAGAATTTTAACCCTCCCCTTGTCTAAATGTGATATTCAGCTAAAGAAAGACTTCTGAAGGTAAATGCTGCTGTGATGGTGTGATTTTCTTCTTACAAATCAAAATAAGCTCTGGAGTAACTATGATGTGAAAGACCTTGGGGGTGATTCACATGTATAGTAAACAACAAACAATCCAAGAGTTAAATAATCTGCCTTGCTCAGAGAGAGCTGTTTGTTTTCTGCATGCCCAGGCAGAGAGTTTGGTGTCACAAACTACCAGAGCTGAGATTCCTATAAGCTTTTTATTGCCTATTTGAAATTGATAAATATAAAGCTTTCTTAAAATAAAGATATTTAGGATGCTACTGATTCTGCTTTTGATGACACATCAAACCAAACTACTCACTTTGAGGGAGGGAGAGATATGAATAAGTGGATTTGGCATTCATGTGCTGTAAGGCAGTAGAGACAATGCAAATACTTCACCATTTAATATTCATGTTTCAGGTTATAGGAGTTGTATATTCATATTTCTTTGACTCACTTCCCCCACAGTTGTAGAATTTGCAGTGACATATGGGTGAATCAGATATTTGTCATGCTTCTTTAAAGAATAGATAAGGAGCTTTTCTAACTAGACCTGAAGAGATGCTCACTTAGACTAACAAGGTATTTTTAACAAGTGTATGTAATTTCTCTTATTGCTACATGGGTGTGTTGTGTTGATTGCTCTTCTGAAAGTCAGTTTGTCTTGTCATGTGATAAAAACAGTGATGGGAGCTGCTGAGGCATGATAAATTAATGTGTCACCAGTTACTGTGGACTTGGGAGGCATTTCTTTAATGATTCATTGCAACTCATTTTCTAACATCCTAACATAAGAAATTTTGCATGTAATTTTTTTTAGAACATAGGTTTTCCTTCTGAATTTTTTGTTGGTTCACTCTGTATGCTGTAGTTGATGCTGCTGCAATAAGAAGAGTAGTAAATTTTTAAAATAAATAGTGTTTTAAGCCAAGAAGTTGAGCAAGCTGAATAATCTAAAGAATTTGAAATAACAAAAAGTTTGGAATTGCTTTATGTGTGCTGCTTAATACACTAGGTGAGTAAGAGGAAACTGTTTCAGATATTCTGAAGCAGTGAAATCTCACTGTTTCCCTTGAAAACAATAGATCACATGACCAAAGTAGAAACATTTCCTCAGTTGTAATGTTCTGAATATTTTAAGGCAAGGGAAATCATTCAGTAACAATCTGACTGTTGTGATTTGATGAATGAATATTTTTCAGATTATGAGAGCTGATATTTATGTGTGTCCCCAAAGCTCTTTTGAAGAATTTGACATAAATAGCTTCCTGAAGGCTTTGGGAACACAAATTTCAGTGACACATCAGTCAGTGCTGAAATGATGGCTTCTGGAAATCTACAATTATTCAGCTGTTCTCCTGGACTCTCCCAAGAGTCTCTGACCTCACAGACAAAATTCTAGTTTACTGAGAGACATTTTCCCAAATTTCCCCGATTCTCTTTGAAAAATGGAAAATATCCTAGGTCAGTTTAGTTTCAAGTAGTGGTAATCTCATTGTTCCATGTGAAATACTTGAATAGCTCTTTCTTAGCAGTTGCTGTATAGTTCCAAAAGAAGCTGGTTCAACCTGTTTGTGAGTCTTCTGATAGAATACCCTCAGTAGTCTCTCTAGTATAATGCTGTCAGCTGCATTGTTTTTTGTTGTCGTTTTGTTTTTGGTTTTTTTGTTCTTGTCAATGAATCTTTCTCAAATTGCATGGACATATTGTGCCAGTGGCTTCTTGGCAATACTGAAGTTTTTTAATTGAGATTCTTTTTTTTCTGCGTGGAATACTATTACATTCCTTTGCAAGGGAAAGGAATTTATTGAAGTTGACTATGAAACTGGATAATCTCAGATTGCATATTCTTAGACCATATTCAGCAATGTTGGAGGAAAGCATATTACAAAGGACAGGCTTTGTAACTAGAAAAGCAGATAGAGAAGATGAAAATGCCCTGTGTGGGGAAATGGGAGATGAGAATTTGGTTCTACTTTATCTTACACTTCTACACCTCCTGTTTACTGTAGATTCTGTAACCTAATCTGCCTTCTCCATCTACTGTCTGTATTGCTTAAATCACTTTGCTTTTGGATTTATCATTTTCTGTTATACTGTTTCACAACACTTCTTTCACAGCCATAACCCTTCAGTGATGGGTGATGTGTGGTGCATCTTGAAATGATTCCATCACTTCCCTTAAGCAGCTTCTTAGAGAGAGAAAAAAATATCTCTTGTTCTGCTTGTGAAAACTAATTTGAATATTCCTATATTAAATGACTTGTTCTTCCTGCTTAGTTAGTTGGTGACATGTCACAAGTCACCAGTAGCTCCTATACACGAGTAAAAATACTGGAAGTGGAATTTCTTCCCATTTAGAAAGGGACAAAGGAGCTTCCTAGAGGGAGCAAGAGGAAGAAGTTGATGAGGAAGAATATTTAGCAGCAGGGCATCAGTGAGGGCAGGAGGAGGAGAAGCAGCTGTAGCATGGGGAGGAGGAAGGGGAAAAACTAAACACGGTGATAATCACCCAGCTCTGTCTCTGAGTGAGCCCCCAGGCAGGGAGGAGGTTCCAGAGATGGCCCTGCTTCAGCTGCAGCCCCAGCCCAGGACAAGCAGTTACATTTATTACATTACTCCTCGTTACAGATTTTTCTGGAGATTGGTTTTATTATATAATCTCATTATATTATTTCAGTTCAACTTCCACTTCTATGAGTAACAGTTCTCATTTTCCTTATTTAATTGTATTTGATGACAGTTAACTGTGATCTTGAATTTTCTAATAGTAGAATCATTCAGGTTAGAAGGCCTCTCTGGAAGTCCTCAAGCTCAACCTCTGCTTTAGATTCTACTTATTGTTGCAGGGCATTGATTATTTCAAGTAATTCTTAATGCCTGTAGGTTCTTTTACTGTTTGGATATTTAGTACCTTTATAGTATTTTCTAAAAACCTTTTTAATCAAAACATAGACATCTGTTTCATTCTTGTAGTTTGTTTTATTTCATTTTTCCCAATGCTGAATTTAGGAATAAGGCACTTTTCTGGAGTAAGTTTCATAGAAAGCACTTGCTGGAATCTGATATTTGTGCCAGAAACTTAATTACATTATTCTTCAGGCCACTATACTTGAGATACCTGAGAAATTACTTTTTCAAATTCTGTCCTTACTGTGCTCACTTTACTGAAGCCCTAGAGAATTTATATATCATTTTCAAGAAGCAGATGTGTGGTGGAGTTTTGTTTGGGATTGTTTCTTTCTTTTTTTTTTCTATTAAAATATAAGAAAAAAAGTCCTATAAAGCCTTTTTTGTCTGCAACAAAAACTGTGTGCTATGTGTTCATTCACTGAATGCAAAACAGGGAAGTACATGTTGCCTAAACACAAGCTTGTTTTATGCTGCTAAAAAAAATTACCATTTTGACAGAAGTTTTTGATTTTCTTTCAGACAGGGTTTCCTTAAGTACTAATTTTTAAATAATAAAATAGAGAGGAAGTATCATTATTTTAGATTCAAAATTAGGCAGGGAATTGAAGGTATTTGACAACTTACATTTGTTATATAATTGATCATTCCTATATATATGCTATAAAGGTTAATCAACAACACTCACTAGACCTGTGCTGTTTGAGCAAAAAGAGTAATTTGTAGGAATACTAGATTGTCATCCTCTGTCATCGTCATTTTCCTGTCTATCAGCTCATATTACCATCTGTCTTTCAGCTTATTAAATAGAAGAAGTGATCAGGCAGGGAAATTTGTTAAAATGGAGGTTTGGAGAAGGATGGTGCAGTTCTGCCTTTGTTTTCTGGCTATTTCAGCCTCTTTTTTTCCTTTTTTTCCTTTTTTCCCTTTTTTTCCTTTTTTTCTTTTTCTTTCTTTTCCTCTCTATACCCTTCAACTTATACTTACAGTCTTGTTGTTTATTCTTCAGCACAAAATGTGGAGCACTTTAAAAATATTGAAAACATTGTGCTGATCTCTGGGTTCATAAAGGTGAACAATTCTGGTTCAGGTTGTGTGTTGTAGTTTGGACACCTTGCAGAAGTACAGCTGGGGCCTGCATATGGAAGCATTTAAAATCCTTCAGTCTGGTGATCTGAATCCTTAACTCCTGTACAGGAATTTCTCCTCCAGTGAAACACTTGTTAGGAATATAGCTGATAAAATGCCTCTTGAAGTTATTAAAGCCTTTTTAATGAGTGCTTACTAATAGTTTTTAAAATATGCTCTGATTAAAAGAGCTATATAAATTCATACACATCAGGATGGGCCCTCTTTGGAATCCAGCTAAATGATAGTAATGAGAAAGAGATAGCAAAGTATAAGAAATAATAACCTGATAGAGACATACTAGAAAGTTGTGACTGGCCTATAGTATCCTGCTTTGAATTTCAGTATTGTATCAAAACCCTTAAGTGAATTAAAGTATTTCTCAACTTCATCTGTACTGTATCAACTTTAAGTCAATTTTAAGGCAAAGTAGTAAAAATGGATTTTTAAAATGCTATCACGGTACAGACAGGAGGCACTGAGTCTATTCTCATATGAAGAAATGAGCTGATATATGGTTATTTCTTGAGAATCCTTAATACTCCATATATTGTAACTGTACACAGTTATTTTCATGCAGACATTTTTACAATTCTGATGAGAAACCTTTTTGTTTAGGTACACAGAATTTTTTTTCACGAATGAATTATTTAGGTTTGTTTTAATATAGTATATAGGATTAAACTGTGTTTTCTATGGTTTTTTCCCTTAACCTGATTAGCAACATCTGTTTCTGGTGGAAAAACTGATTTGTTCTTTGTAGTCTCAGAAATGAAAAATATCATCAAATGCATAAAATCATCAAGGACTCTTAAAGTTTGATCGACGAGCAATCAATAGCTTCTCAATTATTTAGCAACCTCCTACTAAAATGCTGAATAAAATTGAGGTTACAAAGTGCAGCAAGCTGACTTGAAATCCATAGGAATGTGAGTAAGTGCCAGCCAAGACTCCTTATAGGAGCAGCACAGCATTGCTCACAGCAGCAGTTTGTGTGTGTGTGTATATATATATATATATATATACAAATATATATATATCTATATATTGTATATATATACATATACTATATGTGTATTTTATGTTTGTGTGTATATCCAGCATGGTAAGGACCATCAAACATACTTGTGTGTTTTTTTTGAATGCTTGCAATTCTTAAATAAATTCCCATAAATAAAATGCCAAGTTTTTTGTGTGTCACCTGTTCACAGCTTTCTATCTAAGCCCATTCAGTTGAGTACGTGTCTGAATGGGCTTAGTCAGGTAATTGAATTTTCAGATATGTGATTAGTCAGCTTTGTTTAAAATGCAATTGGTTGGAGCACTTCTAATTTTCCCCCAAATATAAGCTAAGGGGTTTAATGTTGTTAAGTGGAGCCATGGTAGTAGCTGGTTTGAATACTGGTGCACTCCAAAGAGAAGTGAGCCAGCCTGGCACTGAAATATGACAGCTGAGGGGATTACAGGAATTTCTTCTCTTACAGTTTTCATTTAGGAATGGTTTGTGGAAAACTTTTGCCTTGAATATTGTTGCTGGACTGCTGCCATTTTCTTACAATGATAAAGCCTTTTTCTAAGGCTGAATTATTATTTGCTTGAAATTAGATATTTGCAATCTAGGGAAATAATGACCTCATTTTACATTGGCTGTTCTGAATTTTCTTGTGTAATATCCCATCCTTGTTTTAGTTGGTTGTTGATTTGGATAGACTCTGTAGTTTGTTTGCCAGTATAGCATAGTATAGAAAATCTAAATCAAACAGTAAATGGAAAGTTTTTGATTAGGAGATAATCTGTTTCACTGATGTGTTTATGTTTATGGAAAATTAATTTTCCTGCTGCTCTACTGTTGATGTATTATTTAATGTGTAAGTATTTATTTTTTTTTCCTTGCATCATAGTGACACAATTCAGGTAAAGCTCCCTATAACAGAATGTCTGTTTGTTTCCATTGAAAAGATCTTTTCATCTATTTTGAGAGTACAGTAATATTTATTTATTCTGGTTTTTTATCAACAGAGAAAATGAGGTGCTAAAAGTGCAACTTAAGAAGTATGTAGGAGCTGTCCAGATGCTCAGAAGAGAAGGCCAAACAGTGGAAGGTAAGGATAAAATGAAGGAGAATCCATGCACAGGGTTTGTATTTCTATATGCTGCCAGTGAGGGAGTAATATCTCCCTTTAGTGAAAATAACATATTGATATATTTTCCTTTTGGGAAAAATACTGATGTAGATTTTTGTACTCATTATTACAGAGCATTTCTGGTTGATGAGGTGGTCTTACTTTTTTCCATAAGAAATTTTCCAGAAAAAGCTGTCAGATGAAAATTTAGCTTAAATAAAAATATGTGAATTAATGTGATACTGGAATATAAAAATAAATTTAGTATATTTCGATTACACTATTGTTTTGGAGATCAGAATTGGCAGAGTATTTTAAATAGACTCTGTACTGAGTAGTTATGAACAGATTTTATATCTGAAAGGAAATGAGTGAAGTTATCAGCAGTTTTACCTGTTTGTCTTCTGTGGTCTGTGCTGGAAGCATCCATGAGAGGCTGAACTGATGTCTTGATTCTGAATCCTCTCCTGGTGAGACCTGGATTTCCATTGGTTACAGAGGTGTTTAGAGAGCTGAGAGGGGTTTTCAGAAATCGCCACCATCTGTCTAATTCTTTTTAATTGTGAATATTTTGGTCATGTAAGTGGCTGTGTGAATGAATGCTACTGCTCTTAAGGGCCAGCCACAGTACTTATATGGAGTTTCAAAGCTTCATTCATCCCTAAAAGGATATTTGTTAGTGAGAACACATGTTTTTACTTCCGACTTTGCTGGAGTGTAGTGATCCATATTAAGAATTATTCATGAAAACCATGGCTTAGGCTTCCTATAATAGCAGAAATTATCCTTCATTAGGTAGTGACAGTTTCCATGATGAGTATAATTATAGGAAAAGAAAAAAAATATTCCTAGGCTAGCTATATTCCACCATGTTAAAATTATGCAGATTAGTGAGTGATAAGAATAGAAACTGAGTAGGTTGGTCAGATTTTATAGATGAAAAAGGGGGATGGAACAGTATCAACAGTTCTAAAAATGGACACGTGTATGCTTTATTCTGGAAGGATATTTAATCAATCCACAGTAATTTTCTATAATATTTATCACTAGTGGCTGGAATAAATTTCACTAAGTGTAATATTTGTAATAAATTTTTGTTACGTTCTAACTTCACATGTTTTTATAAGACTACATTTTTTCCTTAGCTGCCACTGAAAATTTAGGTGAAATTTAAGTGGTACTGGGGCCTCTGACTCAAAGTACATAAGCATGTAAATAATTCCTGAGAACTAGCTGAAAAAAGGAGTGAAACAAAAAGGAAAGAAAAGGAGTGTTTTCTTTTACCAGATTTATAGAAACTATTGCACCCATGGTTTGTATACATAATGAGTCATTTTAATGATAATTAATCTTCTGTATGGTATGAAAAGTCTTAAATGCATTGTGGATTTTAGAATACAGATTTTCTGTGACTCTATTTTGAAAGAGTCTGAATAAATTTGGCTTCTGCTGTTATTTTTATCACTATATATAAATGAAGAATCTATGTGTTTGCTGCAATTATCAGATCAAATGCTATTGAGTATGGCTTTTAAATAGTTTCCTAAAATAATAAATGAAACTCAGCTTGATACTTTGCCTTGTGGTGACTTAAAAAGGCCAAAAGACCCCACTCAGCAAATGTGATTATAAATAAATTACCCAAAAGTCAGAGCTATCAGCTTTCAAAATGAGTGATCACTGCTGTAGCATGAGCAGTTGGATATTGGTATTTAAATATTTAATAAATGAGCATCTTGATTTCTCAGCCATCAGCAGGAGTTGGCTCTGTACCATTTTTCAAACCTGCTTAGACAGAATATTTTTATAAAAATGCTGATCTTAGAAGTCTGGCTGAAGAACTTGAAGCAACATTTACAATAAAAAGATCTTAAAATAGCTTTCAAATTCACTTGAATAATAATAAACTTCTAAATTCTTCCTCAAAGCAAAAATCAGGTCCCAGGCTCAAGAAGATTTAGTCAGATAAATTAATGTCTCTCCTGTCTACCTTATAGTGGATGTATATATAGTTCGGATTTTGAAGAATGATGAAAGCATTTGTTCAACTTCTCTTTTATTAGGGCTTTACTTTTATGTGTTAATTTGTTTTCTCAGAAATTCATGAGCTATGAGGAAAAGCTGAATTGGATTTTATGTAACTTGAAGGAGATTTACTTAGAATAGGCCTTAAACTGATCTTCAAATACCTAAATGATAGCTGGGAACAGGAATAGAATAATCTGTAGCTCTCATTCACTACAGATAAAAGAAGAAGTAATGGGCTGACATGGCAGGTGAAGGAAGTTTGATTAGCTATCAGGAAAACCTTTGTGAGAAGAATACTTCATGCTTCTTGCATAACCTGTTGAAATTTCAAACAGGTTATGCAAGAAGCATGATAGCTCCCTTTTTGGAAGTTTTTAAGGATCAAATTAGACAATTTACTGTCAGGAATGGAATAAGTCCAGCTGATTCTGCTTGATGAAAAGTCATGAAATATTTGGATGAAGTGTGGAATGTTCATTCTCAGCCCTATTTTCTGTAATATCTATGTTATGCAAGCAGTCTATGCAAGTAATGTGAAATGATGTTTTGGAAGCCCAGTAAAAAAAAAGCTTAAAAGGGAAGCATAAGCTTAGTTTTAAAAGACTTTGGGCAGGAATTGCAGGTACTACATACATATATTAGACAGCTATTGTCACAGAACAGCCAAATGCTTTTGTTTACTTTTTTTTTCAGTTAAGATTCCAGTCTAAATATTTCTTACAAAAAAAGGTCCCTGCAGAATCTGTATTTTGGTACTTGTTATAGTGTTTAATATTATGGTGTGTTTCATTATTTTTAATAACTCTTTGTTATGGAGCTATTATTTCTAAACAGGATCTCTTGGATATTTACGGAATTTAACTTTTTAACTTGAGGTGTCTCTTTGTTATAGTTCTGCCAAACATTTGGAGCACTGATGGTGAATTTACAATTCCAGAGCAAAAGCAAGTAGAAAACAATGAGGACCTGGCCAGCTCTTATGAAAGGAAATTGATTGAGGTAAAGTTTATACTGCACAGATTTTATGGAACTGTAATTGTAAAACAAGGTTTGAAGCTTAAACAGTTTCTTTGCTTAGTTGTATTTTTTTCCCCCAGGAATGTAAAAGGTAAAGCTGATCTTTTTTTCTTCAAAAATAAAAAAACCTCAGATAATTAAAAGAACTTTTCCTAACAGGAGTACACTTTTATATGCTAATATTAAAATGAAGGTTTTAATAAATATTATTTAAAATAAATAAGGAAGTTCCTTCTGCTTATAACTGCTGGTGGCTAAGTTAAAACCATCACAGACAAGAGATTGGAAGTTTTCTCTAAGTTATAGTGTGTGTTAGCAGTTGAGCTTTATTTAAAATAAGGAGATAGTGAAATCTCCAGCTTTTCTGTGCTTTCATGCTGGTTTCTGATTGCAAGCAATGTTTCATTTTTGTATTGCTTATTGAATAAGGAAATGTGTGATAGAAGCTGCTGCTTCTGTTGATATGGCCATGTTAGCAAAAGTTCCTAAGGCAAGATTTACTTTTAAGAATGATGTGAAATTCATTAAAGGGAAAAAAAAAAAGATAGACTAGGGTTTCATCCTAAATTTAAATACAAATTATTTTTAAGACAAAAGTAATGAAATTGAATATCTAATCTCCTGTTAAATATTAAAAGAACATTTTTATAAAAAGTAAAACAATTCTCTATGTCTTTCTCTTACCCAAAATACCCTGAAATTGGATACCCACATTAACTGATTAACATAGACATGACTAAAAATGCAGGTCATGGATCAAAGATCTCAATGCACTTCTTTTAAAACATTCATACTTGGTTATCCTTTTCTCATAGAACCATGTGAAACAAACTCTCTCCCTAATGGTTACCTTTTTCAGAGTTTCCTTGACTCTTTTCCTCTGTTCTGTACCTTACAGAGAATATCTTAATTAAGAACAGGTGAAATGTCCCTCAGCTCTGGAAGCCTCCTTAGTTGTACCCAGTTTGTCCTGCTGCTCAGGAGTTTGTTGGGGACACTTCTGAGTTTGTGGCAGTGTCAGTGGTGCCACAGCTCTGGATGTAACCACAGGAAAACCTTGTCAGTGCCATTGGGAAGAGGGAGGCTGCATCTGTTCCACTTTTTGGTCCCCAACAATGTTCACATGTACTCCAAACAGGATGTAACCCCTGTGGCAGCCCTTCTTCAGGCTCTGAGCATGGCATGTAGTGTCACTCTCAGTGAGCACTGGTGGGACTGGACACAACTGCAAAGGCTGGGAATTACTGCAAATGGGAATAAGAAGCTCATTACATGTGCACAGTTCCCAGTTTATTTTAGAATGAAAGCTTCCATTTGTTTTTATTTGTTGGTTTTGATGAAACCTGACTGGTGCTTACCTTGTGTAGTGAGAGTGAAAAACCAACCGAGGGAAAATACACAGAACGAAACAAAACCAAGCCCAAACCAAAGCAGCTCAATGCCAACCCTGTTCTTAAGTGGTCTTACAGTCTGTCTTGGACTAAAAACTTGTTTGCAAATGGAAATATTGAGACTAGAAAATGGAAGTTTTGAAACAGAAAGCAAAGTCTGTGCATTTTATGACTGTATCAGTAGATTTTTTGAAACCATCTCTGCCATTTTGAGTTTTACTGTTCTTCACTTGTAGAAAATGGAATTATTTATAGTTAATAGGATGCCTGCCCTGTTTTGCAGTCATTAATTAACAGTGACCTGTTAATACTAACCTGATATTCTTAAATGTTACACCACCCATTTAAAATTGAAATTAATGGTTCAGCTAGTATGGAAAATTATTTATCTAGAGTTAATAGTATTATATTACTGTTTTCTCTGGTGTACCATTGGTGTAGTCTAGCTCCTTTTGGCATATATTTTAGAGTGATGAATTACTGGATTTGAGGGACTCCCTCTAATATAAAAAGAAATTGAAAAAGCATGCTTGAAGTTCACCTCGAGAAAGTTATTTTTATTTTTATTTATGATCAATGGTGTCAGATCCTGGCTGGTCAAATTGAAGCTGGTTTTTTTTGTTTGCTTTGATTCTGTGAAGGATACAGGTTTGTGTGGAACAAAGCACAAAATTAAAAGCAGGCACTAAATTAAACTGAATTCAACTGCTTTATTTTGGGGATCTCCCCTGGGGAAGAGGGAGAAGGCAGAGTAATTCAAGAAAAGGAAATAATGAAATCCACAGATAGTAATGAACTGCTTCCAGAAGGGAAACTATGAACTCTTTAAGAGATTTGGCAGCAGTTCAAGTCCCTGTGCTATTGTTGAGTTGCCTGGATTGAAATTCACGTTGTTCAGCTGTGCTTTCATTCTGTCACCCGTTACCTCTGCTGTTCTCCAGCTTTGGATGGGGGTCTGAGGAGGAGAAGGAGGAGGCATTGCAGGAGTTGCTGGGGCTGAGAGCAGGTGTAGCCTTGCTGCTGGGGCACCCACTGGAAGGGGCCCAGCAGTGCCACTGTGTTCATGTGGCTGCTGGAACTTTACACCCTCCTCACTCCCCCAGGCCCTGGCACTCTCAGATCCTGCATCACTTGGTGCTCTCTGGAGTTAAAATGCAGAGCACAGGCACAGCCACACTCGGTGTCCAAAGGGGTCCCTCTGTTTACCTGTGAGAATGACCTGGGCCACAGCCTGACTCTGGTATTTAAGACTCCTCTGACCTCCCACTGATTTGCCTGAAGTGATTGACTTCTAGCTCCAATCCTATTAAAACTCCAGCTAAGGGTGAAGAATACATCACTTATGAATTATTGACAAAGTTTAGTGCAGTTTGTGCATTTTGCATTACTCCCAGTTCAAAATATAGTTTGTACCTATTGAGTGTTGCATTCTTCAAAGAGTTAAACTGAAAATTGAAGTCAATGAGTGTTTTATTAGAATCAGTAGTCATATGCTTTCGACTGACAGGAATAAAATTTGACATGAAGTTGTATTGTCCAATTCAATATGAAAACTACATTTCAAGGTGTGAATGAAAATTATAGCCGTGTCTATTCTTAATGATCAGTTCAAACCAAAGCATTAGCAGTACTTGGAGAGTATGGTAAAGAGAAATTGATATACATGTAAGAAATTATATAGTGGGATTTTTTTTTCTCAGTTCACAACACAGTTATTCCTTGGCTTTGCTTTTCAGGTGGCTGAAATGCATGGGGAGCTGATTGAATTCAATGAGAGGCTGCACCGTGCTCTGATGGCCAAGGAAGCTCTGGTGTCCCAGATGAGACAGGAACTAATTGATCTGAGAGGGCCAGTGAGTGTTTGTTTATTGCTCTGTGGAATGTCCCTCTGGAACAGGCTCAAACAGGCTACTCATGATGAAATGTCTATTAGCTTGTAAGATACAACAGATCTGGGAAGAATTAGCTTGGCAGAATTCCTTTCTTCTTAACTATCCTAGATTATGCTTTATATTTTACATTTTCCTTTTAAAGGAAAGAAGATACCCTTTAATGTTTATTCTGTCTATAAAGTAAGGTAAAAAGCTATTTCTGTTTCAGTTCTAAATGTTCCTGCAATCTGGTTTCTAAAACTGCTACTTCCTTTTATTCTGCAGGTATTAGTCCATCATTGCATCTTGATGAACTTTTATACTTATAAAATGTTTTGTAAGAGCACAGCTAAAATAAAATGCTCACATGTCCTTCCCTTAATGGAATATTGGTTGTAAAAGAAAGTGATCAGTACGTTTTATGTGCTCTGTATTTTCCCATAAGTTGCTTATACACACAAAGTACTTTGTTTTAGCATCCTTTGCTCGTAAAGGCCTAATAATAATGCTCTTTTCTGGGTTTTCTGTCTTTCAAAATTACATGCTTTCACAAACCCCAACTCGTCTCTTTACAAAACTGTAGCAAATTCTAACATAAAGGACTCACAAGGGTGATATGTTCACAATCCTCTTGCAGGATTTTGTTTTTCTTTTATTGCTTGCCAGTAATAGTTTTTATTGGCATTTATAAAATTGAATGTTGAATTGTAATTTCCTTATAATATTATGATTTCTTAATTGAAAACATAATAAACACTGTGTGGAAATTATTTCTGTTTTGTTAATATAGGTCCCTGGAGATTTGAGTCAAACATCTGAAGATCAGAGTTTGTCAGATTTTGAAATGTAAGTTTCATAATTCACAAATTTTTCTCTTCATACTGTCTCTGAGAAAGGAGGATAAGCAAACAGATTCAGTAATTTTCCTATATTATTTCCAATAACAGCATTCTTAGCTGTGGTGTTCTTGTTAAAAGGTTTGGAGAGCTGCACAGTCCATGCCCCAGTGCAGTTAATGATGCTGAACTCAAGGAGTTTAGATTGAGGAAGATTCCCTTGGAGTGCTTATTAAGTGCCTTAGGTCTCAGTATTCTGCCAAAGCACCATGAAGTTACTGGTTTTAGTGCTTTGGGTTAGATGAGTGCTGGTTGCTGTTCACCATGTGATGGACTTTCTCATGTTTACAGAACAGCTCCTACTCAGTGCTTACAAAAACCCCAAACCCCAAAACCCCCACGAGCAACCCACCTCAGGTCATTCTAGAGTGTTGTAATTTTGAATTTTGCCTTTAGTAGTCAAATTAATTAATCTTGCTTTTGTGGGTGAGGGGGTGAAAATGTAGCTGATGTGTTTGAATCATAGACATTTGGAGACGGATGACAAAGAGTGGATGGAAATGACTTCTGTATAATTGTGCAGTGCTCTTCTTTTATTTAATGAACTTTAGCTCAGGTTTGTGGCCAAAAATGTTGAATTTTTTGAAGTGAATGATTTTTGCTTCATGTGTATAATCAAATGTTGTCAAATGCATGCTGTGAAAAAAAACCCAAACCCCAGAAAACCTGCAGAAGGAATTGTTTCAGTTGGGTTAATTTTAGGGAACATTTTTAGATTCAGAATGTATAAAAAGTTCAGGCAGAACTCCAATTTTTCTGCTACTTCATTTGAAATGTTAAGTTGCTTTGTTGATCACTTTGATCATTATCTAAACCATTGCATGTAGTTGCTTTGCAATTCTTATACATAAATATGATTCTTATTTTAAGTTTTTCTCTCTCCTCCTCAGATCAAATCGTGCTCTTATTAATGTTTGGATTCCCTCAGTCTTTCTGCGTGGAAAAGCTGCCAATGCATTCCATGTTTATCAGGTAAGTGAGCCAGCTTAACAGGGATTTTATGGAAAAGTGTCTGACTGAAATAGCACATTTTAATAATTTAAAGCTCTCTGTATAATTTCATTAGAGATCAGCTAATGAGCAGCAGCAGTAGCTTCATATATATTCATCCATAGGATTGTGTTGATTATTCAAATACCATATTTTGAGGTTGACTTTTAGTACTTTAATACTTTAAAAGCATGCTAATAAGATGATTCCATTGGTCAGGGAGTGCAACAATGCAATATTAATCAGTAATGCCTTCTTCAGTGTGCATGTCCATGTTTTTCTTCAGTTTTGGGATAACAATTACCAGAAACGTTGCTTGGCAGACAGACAGATGTGGTTTACTGTAGTAGCTCACTTGAAAACCTCTTGACTAATGAAACAATTCTTCACTGTGTGTTATTGAACGTGTTCACATTGTGTTCTGCCTCAGGCAGGTCTGAATTTAGGGCTTATGCTCCAGCCTGACTTGTAGTTGAAACATGGAAATTTTGTACAGTTCCTTGATTCCTGGATTCTTGGTTTCAGAGCAGTGACACCCTCCATGGACAGACTGGCAGGGTGAACTTCAAATACTCTCTAATGTGCTGTCCTAGGCTGTTTGTATTTCTTTATTTGTGGATTGTTAGCAGCTGCAAAATTTCTCCACTTTTGTTTCAGCCACATGTTCTTAGTTCTAACAGGATT
This sequence comes from Petroica traversi, assembly GCA_025920805.1. Taxonomy (NCBI): domain Eukaryota; kingdom Metazoa; phylum Chordata; class Aves; order Passeriformes; family Petroicidae; genus Petroica; species Petroica traversi. The sequence goes on from JAHLSL010000037.1 coordinate 7,466,857, forward strand.
GCTGAAGCTTGATAACATTCACTCTGAATGATGATTTTTGTAGAATTTTGAATCATTTATGAAGTGTTGGCAGGTAGTTGAAAAATGCAGGAAAATACCCACCTTTCGGCCAGTATAAGACAATGAAAAATAAGTCTTGAGGTAATGGAAAGAAAAGCCACCAGGATGGGAACAGTTAGTAATTTGTTCAAAAGCACTGAATAATCAATCAAATTGAGATGCACAAGTGTGTGAAAACCTAACTTGTTGACAAGTGTAATTATTTTTGTCTTTCTGGCTTTCACATATTTCTCCACTCTGCTGTCACTGGCTACAGATTCTCAAACCCAGACACAAGTCTGCCAACTCAGAAATTCTTAAAAACATCGATATCTCACCCCACCTGTTACTCTGATGATGGTGCAGTTCCATGACCACTAGAAGAGCTCTGCTTTCTACTGCTTCTTTCCTGAGTTGCTCTGTGTTGTTTCTCATCCTGCTTGGGCAGGAGGGTGGACCAGATGGCCCACTGTGGTCCCTTCCAACCTTACCCACTCCATGAATTCTTTGAAGAATTTAGTGTATTTTTAATTTGACTTGTAACTTGGTATCAAATTAGGTTACTAAAGAGTTCAGTTCTTGTCCTATAGTTTGATTGAACATCATTATACAGGTGGCATTGTGAAAGTCTGCAAAGTATGCAGAATTCACACACACTGTAGGTGTTCTGCACATTCAGAAGAAAAAATGTTGAGCTAAACCAAGCTTCGCAATTTGGAAGAGCTTCGGAATATTATCTGAAAATCTGCTGAAGTGAGAAGAGGGTTAGATGTTGCTTGTATTTAATGGAAAACAAAGAGCTTGTAATTGTAGTCTAAGCCTCTTGAGAACAGGAAAACAGGAAGCAAAATATTTTAAAAAGATTGGAAACTCTACAAAAAAATGTTGAGAATTTTATTAGGTTTTTTATGTCTACAGGATAAATTTGTAATGTTGGGAATTCATAGTGTGCAAAATTCTGTTGGTATATCTGAAAAATGTATAAATTCTTCTGTCTATGTTTCATTCATTATCTTTTCAAACGATCAGTTTACAGATTTTTTTTAATGTGAAAAGTTAAATATAGCTGTCTGGAACTGACATAGAATGTAGTCAGACTAGTTTATCTCCAGTTACAGAACAGTACAGGATATTGTAGAATTTTCCCATTTAACAGTTGTACATTTGCTCAACTTTGTCTTTTAATAGTTAAGAGAAAAAACAAGCAGAAATTACCTGTAGAAGTGACCTAAAACTTCTATAATTCTTGTTAAACTTTGAACATGGCACCTGTTGAGCTCTTTCCTTATGGAAGAATACATGATTATCATTCCTGCCAGTTTTTGCTCTCAGTAACAGGAATGTCAATGGTTTTCTGCCCCTGTACATGTGAAAAAGAAGTATTTTCCCAAACAGACTTACACAACTGTGATGAAACATTTGGAGTGAGTGCCACCTCTCTGATCAATTGAATAGTCATGTGCTGGCTAAATATATATTTTACATTTTATAGTGACCAAGAAAGCATTAATTTAGAAAACTTCAGAATAGCTTCAATAACAGCACTGTGCATTTATCTTATTAGATCTCTGGCAAAACATGTGCTCCTGATTACTGAGAATTTGATTCAATGTCGAAATCGTGGAAGAGGATATTTACCAGGCTACCAGTATGTCCTAAACAGACCCAGACTGGGAGTGCAATTAGAATAAATGATTGAGCTCATTTCTGAGAGTCCCTTTATTCATAATAAACATTATTTTTACAGCCTTATTATTTAATTCTCCAGTGGCAGAAAATTAAAATGCTTGTATAACTCTTTGCATCAGCTACATTAGAAAGGACTTGCCAATGCAATATTGCAGAATGTTGGTGTTACTGAGATTATTACCAATACATTTTGGAGTTTACATTTCTCTGTGAGAACTTTAGTGAGCAGATGTAAAAGCTGACTCTTGGTTGTGCTGGTTAATTCTAAGAAAAAGACATCAAATGAACTTTGGAGAAAGCTGAAGTATGCCAGCTGGAACAGGCAAAGTTTGAAATTTTGGTTTGGTGTTAAGCATGATTTTTAGATATGCTAAATACTTTTGACTGTACTTAAAGCTAATTGGAAATTAGCCCTCAGGTGCTTAACCTGACTGAAAATCAGGTCATACATGTGATGCTATCAGGGTGAGATGTTGCTGCTAAATGAGGGTGCTACAAAAGGGCATGAGCCTTGGCCATTGCTTTTCCAAAGGCAGTTCATGTGAGTGTATTGCTGACATGACTTGATTTCTTCTGCATTTCTATTATTAGCAAGCTAAAGAGATTGTCCTTCTCTCCCCTCCTCTCACGAGCCACCTTGTTAACCTTTGCTGATTTGGAATTTGTGTCTCTGGAGCACTTCAGTTGATTGGGAGAGCAGGACTGTGCCAGGGGACACTTGCTATGTCACAATTACTGTTGATGCACTTTAGAATTGTTGTGCCTCCTCTGTCCCTTTTTGCTTATAAACAGGTATTTTGTAGCAGAAAATAAACTATTGTATACATATCACTTATCTTGGAAACGTCCAGAAGAGGGTGGAAACAAATGCAGAGCATCTCAAGCAATTTGGGAAATGCTGAATGTATCAGATATACATTATCTGTCATCTGTTTTCATGGACTTATAAAAGCTTCTGATGAATATAAGAATTAGAAGAAATAAATATAGGTTGCTGTGAAACCAAATTTTGCACTTGCGCTTCTTAAACCAGAAAAAAAAATTAATGGCATGTTAATTTGCATATCAGAAGGCCCCAACCTGGACAGAATAGGAATAGACTCCAGCAAGAGTTTCTTATTGTACTTGCTTTTTAAAATTTAATTTACGTGTTTACATTTAATGCAGATTTGTAATGCTGTTTTGAAGGGCATTTCAAAGCATTTCTTTTTGTGTCACATCAACAGCTGTTTCAGATGTTCAAAATCAGTGCATTTTTCATCCTTTAAAAAACCCAGATGTTGCTCTTCAGTAAATATAGCAGGAAAAGTTTCCAGCACCAGCATACTTGTCACACAGCTTCCACCATCAAATAGTTTCTTTAATTTCTGTCAAGGATTAAGGATTCTGGACAAGCTCAGAAATAAGACCTTGGACTCTGAAAGCAAGCAGCATTTTATAATGAATCCTATTAGATGTGGAAATTTCAATCAGACCTCTGTATTTGTAGAGTTACACTGCACTCTTGCAGTAGTGTTTAACTGGCAGAATTAACTGGTTGTGAATCTTAAGGACTTGGAAACGTAGCCAAATTTTATGCTCAATTTGAATGGCTGGGTTCAAGGGGACAGTTGTGAGCAGCAGATAATTCAGTGCCCCACTTTAGCACTATCTGTTACTGTCTTAAAAATTAACAGAACCATGGATCTGTAGCATTCAGCTGTGGCTGTTATAACAATTAGAGGGTGTATAAATTTTAGGGGAAAAGCTGTTTCGATGTGCACTTCAGTGCAGTTATTGAGTTCAATTAAAAAGATTTTTCCTTGTTTTCTCAGAACATAAAACAGTAACAGAAAAATGCATATTTTATAATCTCTGTTCACTGTGGAGTTGTTATGGGTTATTCTCACTCTGGATTATTCCATGTGGAGAATAGCAGACTGTTTTAAATGAAATGCCAGTAGCAGATCTTATTGAATAAATAAAGAATACATCTCCACATGCAGTGCACCAGGAATTCAAAGGTGGAATAGCTGAAAAGTGACTGATAAACAGCTTCTCGCTTGCATACCACAGATTTTAAAGTAACTAATCTGACACAATTTTTAAAAGGATTTAAGAAGGTCAAAAAACCAAGTTACCAATCATTAGGAAAGGGATAGACAAATAGCAAATGCTATTATGCTGTGTGTATCTGTGGTTTATCTGTGTGCAGTTCTTCTCCTCTCCAAAGAAATATATCAACAACAAATAATATGGGTGAAAAAAAAAAGATTTTTCACTGGAGGAGCATATTAGAAATTCTCAGCCTGCTCGAAAGACAACTGAGAGGGGAATACAATAGCAGTCTTTCAAATCTTGAAGGAAATGGAGAGACTTTTAACGGTTTCAAAATGCAAATTGGAGCATCCATTAAAACTATTGCCTTGCAACTTTAAAACAGGTGCATGACAGTGGTTTTCTCCACTATGTATGATTGGGGGGAATACTGAAAGTTTTTGTGGGTCTAGAAAATAATTGAGCTAATTAAATTGAAGAAAAATCAATCCAAACACAAAGAGGTGATTTCTTTCGAAGGAAATCCCTGGAGATATTTTGGAATAGTAAAACCCACTATGCCTTTTGTTCATATTTAAGTGTTCTGGATAAAATAAATTTCATCATTCTCAAATGAATTTTTTGAACTGTTGAAATCAGTGTGCTTTGCTGAGCAGGGTGTAAGAAACTTGGAGGTCATCTTATAACTAAACATGAGTTGCCTTAGTAATATTATGCTAATAATGACTGATTTGTCCTAAAATGGAAATATTAAGTATGATGATGAAACATCTTTCCTTCCAACTAATGCTTATCTTCTGTGTGTGGCAAGCTTCTTCTAAATGTTTTCAGAGCACATCCTCTCTCTTTGTACTTGCTCAAGGTTGTTTTGCTTCAGGTTTGGATCTTGACTCCTTTCTTGCCATTCATTAGCACTGACAGATTACTAGTATAATCAATTTTGCACCTGAGTAGAAAAAATAATTACATGACCAATTGATGTCTTTATTACCAATTAACAAATCATAAGGATTGTTTGGATATCACTGGATGAAATTATCCAGGCTGTGACAGGAGCTCAGCCTAGACACTTATAACCATGTCTTCCAGCAAGAATATCAGAACAGCTGCAGTTTTCCAAAAGAAGGTTCTGAGGTTTATTCTCTTACAAAGTTTCTGATGGCTGTAACTGAGTGCCAGACTGGTTACTAATGAGCATTACAGGACACAGCTGCATATGGAGAAATTAATTTGTTTTGTGCAAAGTCACACTAATGGAAGCCTAGTCTGTTAAACAGACCATTTAAATATTAGGCCACTTTGAAAAGCCAGGGTTATGCTGGCAAAAATATTCTCTTCCAACTAACCTGTTTTCTTTAAGTGACTGCTTGCTTTCTGGTGACTGCTATTTGTGATCTCTGCAGCTTGATGCCCATAGTTTTTTTTGTGGCAGGGATTGCTCAGTCAGCCTACCATTAGAAAGTAATTTCTTGTCTAATATATTCATGGCCATACAGACAGAATCCAGAACAGAATGGAAAAAAAAAATATTGCGTTTTCATTTTACCTCTAGATGGTGATAGTTAGATGCAGTCTCTTTAGTGTCTGTGAAGCAAGTTGATTATTGCAGTAATATTATTTTGTCAGATTTCTCAACTGTATCTTGTTTTCTGTATACATATGGATTCCACTTTCCTGTGAAGTGTACAGCAAATGCCATTAGTCATGCCTTTTGTTGCTATAATTACCAATGCCTGACACTTAAGATAATGAAACTGAGATTTTATGATTCCTAAAGTGATATCAATATTTAAATGGCTTCTTGCAAATCCGCCTTGTTTGCAGAGCAGTGAACACTTACATTATAAACCAAATAAGTTTAAAGATTAATATGTTAATCAGACAAGACTGTTGCTGTTTGCATATGAATAGGACACCCTAACACTATAATCAATAAACATTTCTTACAATTTTTTATTCCTTTGACTGTCTTCAGTCTTGACTGATATATTTGCTCGTAATATTTCTTTTTATATTACTTTTAATGGTGTTTTAAAACCTGATGTTTTCCTCTGTGCTTCCTCTCTGAAGGAAGAGCAATACGCTTTCCTATGAAAGGGCTTTTATCACAGGATTATTGAGGTTGGAAAAACCTCGAATATCACTGAGTCTGTTCCCCAGCACTGCCAAGCCACCTGTAACCCATGTCCCCAGAATCCACGTCCTCATGGCTTTTAAATTCCTCCAGGGATGGTGACTCCACTCCTGCTGTGTGCAGCCTGTGCTGGACACCCCTTTCCATGGAGAAGTTTTCCCTGATATTCAATGTAAACTCCCCTGGCACAGCCTGAGGTGTTTGCCCTTGTCCCATCCCTGTTCTCTGGGGCAGAGCCCGACCCCCACCTGGCTCCAGGCTCTTGTCAGGGACTTGTGCAGAGCCACAAGGTCCCCCGAGCCTCCTTTTCTCCAGGCTGAGCCCTCCCAGCCCCCTCAGCTGCTCATCAGGCTTGTGCTCCAGACCCTTCCCAGCTCTGTTCCCTTCCCTGGACACACTCCAGCCCCTCAGGGTCCTTGCAGGAGAGAGGGAAGAATTGTCACAGAAACACAACATAAAAGAGATGGAGGAGAACAGAGTCTGATACCCAAAAATGTGTGAGCAGCACAGTGCCCAGAAAATGCTTTGAGTGAGAGATGAAACAGGGAAAGCACAGTCCAGGATCTGTCAGCTGGGCCTGTTGACCTTGACTATAATCACAAGCCAGCATGGCCTCGGCATTTCCTCGAAGGTTGAAAATGGAAGACAATGGACTGGAAGTTGAAAGGTAAGCAGCAAACTGCAAAAATTAAACCCAAAGTTGCTTTTTATTTTCCTTATACGTGATGAATTGGATGACTTCAGCAGCTGCAGCACTAAGCAGGCAAAAAGGAGAAATAAATAGTCTTCTAATCACATTCCATTTCAGTGCAGCTCAGGGCAAGTAGAGCAGAAAATGAACTGGAATGATTGGGAGAATTTGAAAGAAAGATGTGGCTCATGGTATTCTGAAAATGATTTGAGAGTGCATGAGCCAAAAAGGTTGAATATCCCACTTTTTCTTCAGTGGGACCCAAGGATGTATCAAAGAAACATATGAGGAAGCATAAGGCAGAAAAATTTTTAAATAACTGGAATGGAGGGAGTAGACTCCAAGCTCAGTCCTTGGAGACTTTTGTAATTATTCATCTTTCCAAAGGAAACCATAATATAGCTTACCACATTGATTTGTTTATTGAAGTGCTGGATGAAAAAAAATCCTAGGAAAGTAAAAGAATTTATATTTTCAGATTATTTTACTACAGAAAGAAGCAAATCATTTATATTCAATAAATATCTAAAATAGATGCTAGTTACGTTACGTATTTTAGAAACTGATTGGTGAGATAGCCTTCTTTCCCTTGCCTGAACACCTGGAATATTCTATTTGGAGAAAAAGGCAGCACTATTGTCATTTTACCTATTTTCTCTTCTGCAGAAACTTCTGTCCCTGCAGGGCTTCTCATGCATTGCAATGACTGTATGGTTCAAAGTGCATGTTTGTGAAACAACGTTAATTATCTTGGGTTATTATAAGTCATATTTCACTGTCACAAGGAGCTTATTATGCTATTGAATTTTTTTTTTTTTTGGTGCTGATTTGATTTGTATATAAAAAGACAAAAAATACTGATTCCATGCAGCGGAAGTGGAGGCAGTGCTGCCTTTGTTCTTTAGTGGCCACTCACTTCAGTGCTGTTTTGGGGAATAGGAGCAGAACTGTGACTGCAGGAGCACAATGATCATTACTTTGCATGTCTGTAATTGAGTGGATAAGCCTAAACAGTGACATTTTTCTGTTTAGTGGAATAATATTGGCTGGTTTTAAAGTTCATGCTTTGATATGCATTGTGTCATATATGTGGCACTGCATTGTTCATTTTTATGAACTAAATAACAGAGACTTGAAGATTTAACATATGTATATTCTAGTATTTGTAGTCTTAGTGCAAGTGAATAAAATGGTCATATTGAAATGAAAGCTTATTCACTCTAATTCTTGTTATGTCTCTATGGCACACAAAAAGCTGCTCCTATCATAGCTGAAAAGTTTCATTGTTCCATTTGTTTTTCATTATGCAGAAAATTCTTAAATTGGATCGTTTTCAAAGGGGGAACTTAACCATAAATGCAGGCCTGCAGCTGTCTCAAAATACAACTTGAATTTGTATTCATTTCTCACATTAGAGGTAACTTCAGAGAATTGAGCTTGAATTTATATTCTTAACAGGATCTCATTGTCCTGAAGTGAAATGGAACTTTTTTTTTATTAATGCTTTTTACTTCTTCTATATATTCTGAGTGCAGAAATACATAATTTTGATAAAACCTAGGTAGATTGAAGTACATCACTCCCATTTCATAGTGTGCTTTTCTAACAGGAAAAATATAATTCCAATTGTGTGAAAACAAGTATTTCTTAAATGGTAAACTTTGATCAAAGTGTCTTTAACTTCATGTTCCTGAATAATTGAGATGTACATTAAAGTTGAAACCAGAGTTTTAAGAATTGAAAAACTTTATTATCCAGAATTTAAAACTATGGACTGATGGTTTATAGTGTTATATAAAGGACATGTAAGGGAAATATTCACCAGTCAAGCTTAGGTGAGTTGATATTAAAAAATCATGGTGTCACTTAGCATTTTCTGGCTTTGTGTTCATGCTGTCCCTACCAAACCAGCTGCTAATTTTCCTTTTAGTTATCACATGCTTGGGCATTGATTTGAAAGTATGTAACAAACAAGAGGATCTGCAGAGAACCCTTTTTTATTGGTGAGGGAAAGGAAGTTAGAAATACAGTAATAACCTAGAATTACAGTAATACAGAAGTAATAGTTTTTCTCTCACCCTTTTTTTATCCCCTTGTAGAGCTTCCTTAGCTGGTAAATGTCACAGGAGCTTCCTTAGTGCAGGTCAGTCTCTTTTGCATTCCTTATGCTGTCCTTCACTTTTTTCCATGCTCAGTCTATGACCTTGTCCAGCCTAGGACTGATTCTTTACAAACATTCTCAGTATTCTCCCTGTCCTTTGAAGTGTTCTGCTGCTGAAATGTTCTGAGTTCTCTTGGATCTTGTGCCATTTTTATATGTGATTTAGTAGACTTTTCACTGCTCACCTTCTGTTAACATTATTCCTTCCCTCTGGAATGGGCCATGGACTCACAAGGACTTTGACTTCAGCACTTTTGTATTTGGGGAGCTCCCACTGATAGAGTTCTCTGTCCTGGAATTCATTTTTCATTATGTGTTGTGTCCATCCTTCCAGGAAATGTGAGCCACATTTGCAGGGAAGATTCAGGAGTGACTTTTTTTAGGGAATGTCCTTCCTGATGCTTAATCTGGAATTCTACAGCCATGGATGTCATTGCAACAGAAGAAGGTTCTGCTTTAATACCTCAATCAGTACCTTTTGCTGCCAGCTCTACTGGAAGGAGACACAAAAGTGAATCCTCAATATAGCAATCTATATTTTGCATGAGAAAAGAGAAGCACCCTCATGGGACTTCCTCAGATCAGAAGGATGAGTGGGGATTGCAGGCATTTGCTCAGTGTACACTGCAGCTGGAGCAAGTTGGAGTTTTGGCCTTTGTCCTTTATTTTCCTCAGGCTTTTGTGTGTAAGTGGTGATGAACTGTGTCAGTTGGCACCAGTCTGTTACCAGGACTTGCTAACAGCATTTTTGACTCAGAACTGCTTAAAGATTCTTAACCTATTAAGAAACTTTTGGCTCAAATCCCAGTACCATGGGAGCAGGATTTTTCATTTCAGAATGCAATCATTAAATTCGTGCTTTCAAATTGATTTTCAGAAGATTTTTGGCATTTCAGTAATATCAAGTTAGCAGGTAGTAGACTGAGAAACACTATTAAATTACTACTGTTACTGCTGTTGCTCTCCAAATATCTGACTTCAGACATGTTTTTGATGAGAAAATAACAGACTAATTCATTAAACATACTTATTAACTGAAATTTTTCTTAGAGCAGCTGTAAATCATAGCTACAGAAAGGTTACCAGTCAATCTTTACACTGGAGACACAAGTGGAAAGTGCTCCTAAATTGCAAACAGAAACTACTTTATTAATTTTTTTCTATTCAGGACAATACTGAAGCGAAATCTTTTCCCTACAAGTAAATATTCTGGTGGTGATTTTAATTTACTCTGTACATTTTCATTACCCTGAAAATTATTTAAGTAGGTTAGGAATTGGATGATATCAGGAAAACAGGGGCATCAGAAAGGAAATGTAATGATCTAGAATTGATCTTTTAAATTGATCTGAGAATAAGCCTGAGAGAGTCCTTTCAACTTGCTGTAACATGACCCTAAGATAACTATATGCCTTCAGTGACTAGACTAGGATAAGTTTATCCAAATGATTTTATATTTAGCATTTACTTAGTTTGATTTCCCAACTGAATTTGCATTAAGTGTGTAGCAATCCCTTGGCTTGGGAATAGCATTCCCCTCTGAGATGATAAAAGTTTCAATGTGTGCTGCATCATGAGCTTTAATATACCTGTCATAGCCTATTAGTTAATTGTCAATAAATTCAATATGGCACAGGGCTTCAAACGTTGCATTTTCATTTCTTGCTGTCTAAATTAAATCAATATGTATGTACATAGAAGAACAGTAAGAAGTTTTCCAATTGTTTTATCTAAGAAATTAATCTAAGTTTTTGTAGTCCTGAAAAATTTTAATTACAGTGCACAGGATTCCTTAATTAATTAACTATGGGTTACAGCTTAGCAGGTAAAGTTGAACGGCATGATTCACCAAATCACATGTGCAAAGAGTAGTGCTTAGTTAAATTAGGATTTCAATATTAAATAATTTAGTTAAAAATAATTTAAGTTTGTTTTTTTGTCATTCCTGCCCCCCCAGCAGGGAAATTGAAACATGAATCTTGGGAATGTATAACAGAATTCCAGATGTACTGGATAAAGTGAGAATAGGCAGGGAGAGGACTTAGAGCTGGGTGAATAAGGATTTTCATATAGTTTTTACTATATTAAATAAATTTCATTAGAATTATGCAAATTAGTTGCATTTCATATATTCCTGCATTTGCCTTGAAAGATGTACTCAATTGTTAAAACAGATGGTCCTGTAGGGGTTTAATTATCCTGGCTTTATTTTCAAAGTGAAAAAGAAATCTGAATACTTCTTGCAGACTTACTATTGTAGTTCCACCATGACACTATCTGAATTCTTGTTTGCATATGCATTTGTAAATCACAGTACTCTGAATCTTTTCAATTCTTAGTTGTGCTTAATTTTGGAATTATAGTAGTCCTTTTTTGGAATTATAGATTTTCTGTAGGAAATTTATTAGTATTTTCTACACTGAAATATTCTAATTTGATAGAACTTGCATGGTATCTGCATAATATATTGTATTTTGTTGCAAAGAAGCCTCCTATAAATTTGACAAACTTGATGTCTGAAGAGAGAACTTCCAAAGACCAAAGCAGGGACTGCTTTTGTGGGAGATGTTTACTTCATCTCTGAAATACCACCAGTCCTTAGAAAAATTGAATTTTTTCTCCTAAGGACTTGCAATATGTCAAGGAAAAGGACCATGTTTCAGTCACCAGAAAAAGCTGCAATTCAGTGTTGAAATTGGCCACATCAAAATCCAAATGTTATTTTTATCTAGTTTCCACAAAAATACAGTTGTTACTGCCCACTCTTGGTGTGACGGTGGTTGGTGTTGATGTTTTACATAAGTGTTCTCCTGATATTTGCCTTACAATTTACTACTAAATTAATGGGGGTTTTGGAGCAGCAAGGCAAGGCAGTGTCATCAGTACTGTTCCAGTTTAATTCCTGATGTAAAATACTGAGATTAGTCACACACACAAGAATAAATAAACTACAGATTCCATCAAAGAAGCAAAAGGAAAGATCACTCTGGATTTTGAGTTCTGATGCTTGGTTTATAGTTTCTGACTTGTGCTGTTTCAGCATTCATTTCAACTGTGTTGTTCCCTAGGAAAGAGTGAAATCTCAGTTTTCTGTAAGTGTATTTCACTTCTGCATGACATTTCCCTAGAGAAAGCGAATATTTAGCATGTAATTGGTAATAGGCTCATGAAATAATGAGCAGCAAACAAAAACAGAATCACAAAAACTACAGCTGTGTTAAATTATACTTAATGTCCTATACAAGCAGAAAGAATGAACTGTGTTTATTTTCCAAACAATAAAATTTCTAGTTTCGTTTTCAATGTAATTTTGTTAGGAAGTAAATTAAGCTTCATACTTTGGATAAAATTAAGTTTTGAAATTCTGATGCTACAAAGCTAATTTACAAAGTTGAAAAACTGTGTTGAGGATATAGTAATCAATTTTATAATGGTATTATGTTATTTTTTCCTTTGGTCACTGGGTAGTAGAATATGCTGGAAACCATGGTAACGAGAAGTGCTGCCATGGTTGCCCCAGAGTCATGTTAAAATGAGCAAGCTGTGTTTGTCTTGATTAAAATAAGAGAAAAAGAGGGAAAGAGGAGGAAAAAGAAGAAGGGAGGAAATGAGGTTAATGACCTGTGCAACAGCAAATGCAGAGTCGGACCTGGATCTGTGGCTGCAGGACCCTGGAGCTTGAGGTGAAGGTGCTGAGCCAGGAGGCTTTAAAGAGTGAAGGACACACATCAGCCTGTTTGTCTTCACATGATTCCCTTCCCTGTCTGTGTTTTGCAGGTTTATATCAGGATAAAGGATGATGAGTGGAATGTCTATCGAAGGTATGCCGAGTTCAGGAGCTTGCATCAGAAATTACAGAATAAGTACCAGCAAGTGAGGACTTTTAACTTCCCACCAAAAAAGGCCATTGGAAACAAGGTACTTGAAAGAGCTCACAGTATCAGTGAAAGCTGGGCGAAAAACCTCTCTTATCTGTACACAAAAAATGAGGTGACTCATAAATGTTTTTACACCTGCTACACAGTACCTGATATTTTTACAGACTTCCCCCTACCAGCTGGAGATTCACTGATGTAGGTAATTAATTGTTTTTTCCACTTACTGAGAAGTTTTATTTAATCAAATATTGATGGTGTACACAAATGCACAAACCCTCAAAAACTATACTGGACAGCCATATATGTAAAATGAAGTCTCTACTCCATTTCTCTCCAAAAAAAAAAAATGCCAGCAATTAAAAATTTCTGTAAATTTCAAAAATACCTGAATCTAAATACCTTGAATTTCCTGCACGCCTCACAAACAGTTTTAAGATCTTTAAGTCAGCTTTTTATTGACATTTAAGTACTTAATTCCTGTAATTTGTGTCTTTGTGTCTTAGCCCTGCCATTTTAAAATGGGAAGTTGTGGTTTCCTATCATAGCAGGATTTTGAAATGAAACAGTAAATATTGTAATATGTATGTAAATACGTAGTACCATGTAGTTCAAATCTTAGTCATCATAACTTTAAACTGACCAAGAGTGTAAATACACATTGCAATTTACACCACAGGTCGAGTAAGGATTGAGAAGTAATTGAAGTAATTTTCCTTTGCAGCGTAGGAATTATCTGAGAATTTCATTTAGCTATCACAAGTAAAATATTGGAGACTTAAATCATGCTTAGGACTAAAAACATCTTTACAAAACTGATGGGTTCTTAAATTAGAGTTCTTAAGGTTAATCAAATTTCTTAGATTTTACATTAGGTTTTCTCTTTTTACATTTTTTTGCCTTTGTATCACTGAGCTCTTACATTAAATATTAAAGGAGCTCCAACCATAGTGATCTGTGTAGTCATCAAGAGGCAGCTGACACAATGACTGCAAAACTCAGATCTTCCTGGCATTGTGTTTGGTCAAAATGACACAATCTTCTTAATTACATCTATTGCAACTTTGTTTATGTTAGAAAAAACATCATTGCCAATTTGTATGAAGTAATAGAAATTTTCAAAAAGAAATAGAAAAAAATTTAAAAATTCCATCCTGGCATTCAGATGTCAGTGAATGTGGATTATGAGTGTTTAAAGGTAGTAACTTTGACTTCCAATGATTTCCCAGGTATTCTGTAAAAATGAAAAGGTAAGTTTGGCAGATGTGAAATGGCAGTGATGCACATAATCTGGGATGAGTGGTGGTGATACAAATATAAATGAAATTTATCAATAAAATGCATAGGTCGGTTTGCTTGACTTAAGGTCCAGTTAATGTAGTTCATTGCCTGCTGACTGAGGAAATGGAAGTACTTATGAGAGCTTTTCTGCTTTTTTTTTTCATATATTAGAAGATCATGCATTTTTCATTTAATTTTTAGTGGACGGTTTTGTAATGGAAGCCAGGCATTTTCTTCTCTGTTACATAACTAGCTGTCCTTTTTTGAAGTGATGGAGTATCAGCCACTTCAGTAAATTACAAAAGCCGCCTTTTAAGCTTTTTTTGATTCTCTTTCATCCTTAATTACTTTAAATACTAATTGAGTTACAACTTCAGTTGCACAATTGATGCATACAAAATTATCTGTTGAGCAACTCATTAAAAAATTTGCATTGCTTATTCTTTCGATGCTTTAGCTTTGAGCCAAAATTCTACCTTAATCTTGCATAAAACCACAACCACTTATCAGATCTGAGAAAAATGGTTTATTCTTTACAGTAAGAAGTGGGTGCTATCCCTTGTGCGCCTGAAGACTCCTGGGATGAGATGTGGGACAGGGGTGTGGATGTGACCTGGCAAGTCACAGAGTGACACTTGCACCTCAGCTGGGCAAGGCTCATTTGCCACCAGGAGTTTATTTGCACAGCACATTGTGCAGGCAGGTTTTTGTCCTTTTAATGGGGCTGTTTCTGTGTGTCACATGTATTGCCCTTGGGATTTTGTCTCATTTTGTGCAGCAGTCCTTGGAAAATAATTGCTCTGTGTGACCGGAATGAGAGGGGTTAAAGGCCTTGAGATGGCCCTGTTTTCCATGGCCAGTTGAAGGTTTAAAAATTCAGTCTAAAATTAATTAATTCATGTGGGAATGTCTGTCTTGGAAATCTGCAGAACTTCTAGTTTAGGATGAGGATTTGTACAGGTTGTTACGTGGAAATTGTGGTAATAAACATTAGAAGAGGTATTGCCAATACTACTTTTTTCAGTATTGCTTTTTACATTTAGTGGCTACCAAAGCATATTCACCTTTAGATAAGAATTTAGAATTCAAAAGATATTTTTTCTCTCTGATATTAGTTCTGCTGGTTTTGATAGAATTGGAGTTGTCTTCCCATTTCTAGATTAATCAACACAATCTTAAATCAGTGCCTAATGAACTGTTTCAGTAGGTGAATTTTACTAACAAAAGTATCTCTTACATTAATCTATGGTTTTCATATCCTTTGCAACTCCTCAGTGTTATTAGATGCCCAGATAATGGATTGGTAAAAAATAACCCTCCATGTGTAAATGGCTAAAAATTATTATTTTACAGCTTTTGGAAAATAGCATTGATGTTTTTATATCCTTCAGTATCTGGTCAGTACCTGGATGGGTTTATTCACTGCATCCCTTCAATGCACTCTGCACTGTGGGGCTCATGCAATGATGTGCTTATTGTAAATGTCAGAGACATCCAAAGGTCCTGCTGGAATTGAGACCAGCACTGAATTTCGTGTTCAGTTACATGTCCCTGATTTAGGGACCACCACAAGAGGACTCGATGTTCTGCAGAATGACCTGGAATCCCTCCTGCAGACTGACAAATACTGTCCAGTGCTTTGTTATGCAAACTATTGGAGCTCAGGGGAGGGAACTTAGCTAGAATAGAGTAATGTACAATAAAATACAGACAAGTATTAATTTTTATGCACATTTTTCCCGTTTACTGCAGTAGAAGCCAGGGAGGTCAGGTTCAAATATGAAGCTGCAGAGTTTGACATTGGGAGAATACAAAAAGCACAGTTTCAGCTGGATGAGGATTTTGAAAAGTCAGAACATCAAGTATTCTTGTATATATACAGTCATCTAGTAGCAGTGGAATTTGAAAATGTTTAACATTTATAACCCATTATTATTATTGTTAATATAAATTTTGATCATGATGCTTTTAATGCATTTTTGCCTTCAGTTGGGACAATTTATTGTAAAAGTTCATGTTAATGGTATTTCAACAAATTATGTATGTAAGATTAAGAACTAGCTTTAATGCTTGAGGAAACATAAATTTAATATACAGAAAACCAATTAGTTGTAAAAAAATTGAAAAAAGGAAAGAAAACTGCTTTGGACAAGCAACCTTTTTACAATTACGGAGAAGAGTATTTGCCTTTCAGCTTGGTAACCTCATTTTCAGCATATTAGTTTAACATTTGAATTTAGTAAGTTAGAACTAAAAGCATGGAAGAGAATAATTTGTTTTATAAATTTTGCTTCAAATCAACTTAGATATTTACTGAAGGAAAATAATAATTCTTGCAAGAGTCCATGTATTAATTTTCATATATACTCGTCCCCATGCTGTGCATCTTCTACTAAAGATCTTTCAGTGCTGGTAGCAAATAGTTGTCAAAATCTTTATGAGTAATCCTGGCAAGAATAAGTGTTCTTTCTTCAATTCATCAATACTTTGTTTGAGTAAAACAAGAATTACATTTGTTCCCTTGTGTTGCTAATGGGAGAAATGTCATATTCTCATCATATGTTTTAATTCTTTTTTAAACTGCTGATTCCTTCCTTATAACTTGCACATTTCAACTGTTTTGTTAACACTTGAAAGGTTCAGTTTTTGTGATTTTTAAAACATGCTCCCCATGTATCAGCCTGGTTTGTGACTTGCTCAGTATTTTATATGTAGCTGTATATACCAAGATTTGTAATTTCAAATGGATTTTCCTTGTGCAAAATAGATTTTTACCTTTTAGCAGGACTTCAGGTACTTTGGATCTTTTGAACTCATCCTTCCCTTCTCAGTGTTTGTGCTTGTGACTGCTGCCTTCCTGTCAGGGATGCCCAGGACAGGCTGGGTTCCATGGGCAGCACTCCAGGTCTGCAGTGTGCTCGGTCATGGGAAGCTCATGAGGAGCCCTTTTATACAATCACAGCACTTGACTGGAAAGGGTTCCCTTCATGTTTTTGCATACAAATATAATTTAATATTTTCATTTAAGATAACTTTTAGCTTCTGAACTTTGGTGGTGTTGTGTTAGTATCTCTCAAAATAATGATTAAATATTAATACATTAATATTTACTGGACTTATTAGTCTAATTTTTTTGGATTTTGCAGCATCCTTAAAATCTCAGATGCTCCTTCTATATTGGGCAGATTATAGTAATGGAGTAAAGATCTAATTAAGAATCCTCTTGCAAGAGTGTTGTCCCAATAGAGGGCAAATCAAAATAGAAATGGTTCTTTAGTTCCACTGAAGACCTGAATTCAGTGATTGTCTAAGTGAGGAGAAATTGAATCAGGTCGCTTTGCACTGAGTGCTGACTTGACTGCATGATATCCTCTGCTTTCCTTTAAAACATTGGATACCTCATGTGGAAGGAATACACAGCACTTTGCTGAGATCAGAAGAGTGACTTTGCTGTGACTTCTCAGCTGCATTGGGGAAACAATACAGAGCTCTCAAATAAGTTTCTGTCTCAGAGAAAATGTTGAGAGCAACATAATTCATCATTTTAACCCATGCAGCTAAAGCCTATGAGCTGTATCTCCAGCCATAGCTTGTATCATGCTAAATATTAGTTCAATAAAATGAATATGTACTTTTCACCTGTCAGTGACTAACCTAAATTGTAGATTAATTTATATATGTCCCTATTTTAAGAAGTTCAAGAATATTATGTGCATGTGCTTTAAAAGATACCTATTTGTATATACACATATACATGAGCATGCATATGACAACATCAGGCAGCATTTGGGATATGTTTGAAGTTGGAATGTATCTTTTGGAATGTATCTTGTGATTCTGCAAGTGCTGCTCCCCAGGAGCTCTGTCTTTCTCCCGTTTATGTCAGTGGAAATCCTGCCTTTGCTCACAGAGTGCAGATGGATTCCTTTTCTTTTGTTCCCAACAGTAAAACTGCCTTTTATCAGTGTTTGCCTGTTGCTGAAGAGAGTGAGGAGTTTAAGAGAGGCTGCAGGATAATTATTTTAGGATTAAAAAGCAGTGAAGATAGAGATTTTATTGCAAATAAAAGAAATAATAGAGCTTGGTCTTGTGCTTATGATGTTTATTGGTTTCTAAAGGCGTTTGTCAAGTAAAGAGTTGCCTGGCTCTGTGTGTGTGTATATATGTACATATATATATATATATGTATATATGTGAATGTATATATATATGAAGAAATTTGAAGCCATTCAAATTGGAGTTTGAATGTTAATATTTTTGCTGTTAAGGGTTTCACATGGTGGCATTGCTGTGTAACCCCTGCCATGCATTTCCCTCCTGTAAAAGTTGATTGTCGTTTTTGGTGAGCAGGACCTGTCTATTCACAGACAGAACCCCTTTAAAGCTGCTTTTTAGACCAGATGATGGAGGAAAGAAAGTCCCTTTGGAAAGTGATGCAAGGAGAAGCAGCATGATAGGAACAAGGTTTTTTAAGGAACACACACAGCCCTCCCACGTAAAATATGTATTTGAAAATGGGAAGTATAACAATTCCTGTTTAACTAGTACATAGACAATAACAGCAGACATATGGAATGTTTGAAAGAGGAGGGTGCAGGAAAAATCTTAGGGCAGGAAGTAATTTTAGATTTAGGTATTTTTCTGTCCAAATTCAGCAAAGCAATTCAAGACATCCTAAAATTTAAGTATGTGTTTGGCTTGCATTGGGATCAGAAGTACAGATATATGTGCTTTTGTCCTCTGTGGGATTTAGGAGCTCATAGGAACTACCTTTCAGCAGATTAGTTTGTCAAAGTCAGACTGGCAGGGGGAGCTGAGAAGAAAGTAAAACCTGTGGCCAATGCACTTGGGATGGGGGGCTAAATAATTTTTCTTGGTACTAAGCTTTGATATCCACTGTCTTCAAGTAGAATTGGTAGAAAATTATGACTCTCTGATGTTTCACAATTGGGATAGAGTTATTAAAGGAGAAAAACTTTGAAAATATAAATCCTCAAGTTATATATTAAAAAGTTGAAGGTAAAGATTGCTTTCATTAATGCTGCTTAGGTTGATTTTTGGATGATGTAATATAGAAGCTTAAATTCTGTATTATTCTTGATTTTCAACATAAGTAGATTTTCATTTTCAACCCTCTTAGTGGACTTAACTAGTGTATTGAGTTATTTTCATGCAGTCTTTTGCCTTGTGGGTTATTGGAAAAAACTGTAGCTAATGTATATTTGACAGATATGCTTGTGCTGTAGTTGGGTAAAAGGAAAAAAATTGATCCATTTGTATTGTGTTCAATGCAGGAAAGGAACTCAACTTAATCTCATATATAGCTGTATGTGATAATTCTATAATATAACACAGTTTTTGTGCCATTCTTAAGCCACAAAAGAAACTTTGTTCTAGAAGTTCACTGTGTTTCCTTGTAGCTGAAAAGTTCAGTTCTCAAAGAATCTTTAAAATAGCCAGTGGGACTAAATGAGTGCAATTTGATTTTCAAATTTGTAACTTAATTGTATTACCATACAAATAGGAGTAAAAATAATGTGACTCCTGGCGTAATCATTAAGATTTCTGGTCACAGCCCACCTGTTCCTGGCACTGTCACCTGCACACTAAGGGGAAATACAGAGTGTTTCAGATTTTGAATCCACATCCTCTGGGTTTTCTACTGCATAAGACTGCAGTTGATATTTTATGTATACAGCACTTAGAAAAGAGCATTCAGTTCTTCTTCATTTCCATTTTTTTGTCATACCAGTATCCAAGAGAAGAGAAATAAGTCAGCAGGAAATGGTTGGCTTTTATATGACAAATACTTTATAGTAAATGCTTCCCATTGTGTGGTATGAAATGCCTGAGTTACCTGAAACTCTGCATGAAGGGGAAATGGAGCAGAGTGCAGAGCAGCATATTTCATTTCCAGGGCTTTAATTTAAAAGGTAAACAGTTCTCCAGCTCGTGCTTCTCCATCTCCATCAGAATGTCTCACTGAATTAATCTGTTCATTTGGTGCTCAAGGGCACCATTTCAATGAAACAGTGAATTGAGCTGTTTTCTTTTTGAGTTACAAAAATTTCCTGCTAATTGCTATGGAAGTTTAGGAAGAATGAATGCAGACTATTTAGGGGCTACAAAACAAAACTTTGCCTGTCAAGAGATGTTTTTATTCTTGCTGTCTTGTAATGCTATAATCAAGAGAAGCAATTTATCCTAACAAATTATTGAATATAGAGCCCATAGAAACAGTTCAGATGGTGTTGCTTTGCATCATGACATTATGAGGAAAAAAAGGAAAGTAATTTACATGCTGCTTGGACAACTGCTAGATAAAAATATGGCAGTTTTATAACAACTCATGCGTCATGTAGATATTCTAGTAGCCTCCTGGTATAAAACGAAACTATAAAAATAAATTTTCTATATTTTTTTCTTATTGTGATGGTGATGCTAAATGACCAAGCTACTTGGATTAATAAACTTCCTTTCAGAGAGATCTTAACAGGGACACCTAATTACAAAAATAAAAGTAAACCTTTTTTTTTTTTTTAACTTAAAATATTACCCACATTTTTCCCTTTCCTGACATATAAATGCGCCTGATTTCACCTCTCTTCTCCTTCCTAAAATGTATTGTCTTATAAATATTGCCAAATTTTAATCTTATTTGTTCTACAACTTTTTTCAGTGATTACTAGTACTAAAGATATTCAATGCTAATTTTTTGAAAAGAAAACTAAATATTGAATACTTCAGATCATGTGAAATACTGAAGGCACTTCCTGCATGAAAAATCTGGTTTTCTTCATTGTACCATGTAAAATATATTTGCATGAAGGCACAATAAATAACGGGCCCTAATTATCAATATTCCTCATTAATTCAATTTTTATTTTAGGAAACAGAATCAGCCCATCAGAATATACCTTAATGAAATTTTTGTTGAAGGAGAATCTAGACTTTTACATGAGAGTAAAGTTTTTGTTTCATAATTGATTTTTTTTAAGGGACAACATCACTGTAAGCTTCCTGTATGTGTGTGTGTGTGTGTATATATATATATATAAGCTTGTACATTGTATGTTCCATGCTTCTAAAGGGTTTTGAGGTGGATTATTTTGTTGTTATTTTAAATTTAGAGTCTGTCTTTATTGGTCTTCAGGGCATTTTCAACCAGATTAAAGAATGAAATTAAGAAAGAAAACTGCAGTGTTGGAGAGAAGCACTGAACTGAGACACATTTTAACTAATATTGTTGATAGTTATTACTGTAATATAGGCTAGTGAAAAAACTCATCTCAATTTCATGAACTGTTGTGTTGTAGTTTGCAGAATCTCCTGAATAAAATTATAGGGTAGAGTGATAATACTTTATCTGAGGAGAAAACAGAAATAGTGTTTCCCTATTCAATAGCTGAGCAAGAGAGAAGCCCTGGGGTTCTTGCTGCAGTTTTTTATTGATGGTTTTTAATTAACAGTTGATTCCTGACCTGTTGACAAATTAACACATGGTTGGCATATCTCTTTAAATAACAAAATATTTAGATGACACTGGATTTTATTAGCATAACATTGCTGAGTTCTTTTTCTAGCAGTAGCATTAAGCACAACACTGAAAAGAGATCAGTTTTAGATTTATTCTCAAGCTTTCTTTTTTCTGTTGGTATATTTACTGATTAAAATGTTGCTTTGATTAATCTGGTGCTTGACTGAGGGCATTGCAGGACTGTAGCTCACCCTCCCCACTTCTGCTACTGAATGGGTTTGCAGCAATGCCTTATTCAAAGTACTTTATCTAAAAACATCACTTTTCTGGTACCATTGAAATGCACCCAGAGCTGGAGATGGAAATGCATCAGCTATTTTAGTGGAGAAACACAGAGTAATAATTACAATTATGTAGTAAGTCTCTGTTTAAAGGAAAATAGATTTCTTTTGAAAACTGACAGTTCCTTGATTTCTTCTTTGTATCTCATCCTCTTAAATTCCTGTTTGTTCCACTGAACAGTAAATGTATAAAAAAGTCTTGTGCTGGGATGGGGAAAATGGCAATTTCATGTATTGTATACCCTTGTTATGTTGTTTAACGCTGATCTGGTTTTGCCATACAGAACTGGCAATACAAGTGAGATGGAAATTTGAAGCCTGTGTAGTTTCAATAATTTTGAGACTATTTTTCTGTAATATGGTGACATCTGGTATATTTAGGATTGAAAACTGTACCTTCCTAAAAGTTTTATGATGCAATAGTTCCTGAAGGACAGATGTGCTGAAGTTATATTTTACCTGACCCGTGCAAAGGCATCAGTTGGCCTGTAAAGTGAATATTTGCTATATAACTTTTAATTATAAACTAGTGAGAATGACTCTGCAATTGAATATTTAATTAGCTCCCACCTCAGCTTCTGATTTCCAGCTTCATTTTGAGGTTAGCATTTAGTAGCTCATAAATAGATAAAAACTGATACGGTAATTTTGTTAAGACTGGTTGGCCAAAATATGAGGCTACACTAGAATAACTTGAGTTTATTTGTGCATTTGCAGGTTCAACTTCGAATAGCACTATTGTCAGTTTTATTTAGGATGGAATGTGTTATGTTGTATCAGAGGTTGATTAAAGTCCTAAAGCCATATTTCCTTTTATTTCATATTTCCTTTTATCTTAATTGAGTTGTATTGAGCCCTCAGCTGTTTTGTTGTTTGGTTGTGTTTGGGTTATTTTTTCCCCAGTGCTACCAGCAGGAGGTTGGTTAAATGCTAAGTAATGGTTTGAACCTCAGGAACAGCAAGTTTGATGTTGATTGCAACAGCACCAAGCTCAGAAGCTAAAAGTGTTTTATCTGGCCCTAAATCATGGCAGGTAACCATGGCAATCATAGCATTTCCAAAAGCTCCTGGAAAATATTTGAAACATCTTAAGTGAGCTGTCCCATTAATAATGAAGAATATCAATGTTTTGCCATCTGTTCCATTCTAACAGGGTGGATAAAAGACCAGCAGTTGTGTGAAACAATTCAAACTGCAAGTGGGAATGAACTTGGCTTGCAATGAAAAACTGCAAAACAGCATGATATAAAATATGGTACATCAAGACTCTGCTTCTTAGCTTTATACCTCAACATCATCTTCTAATATATGTTGGGAGTCTATAAGTTTTTCTACAGATATTACCTATTACAATTTGTAGAGATTTGTAACTTGATATGAGCATTTTGCCGTGGGCAGAAGAAACGCGGCAAATTATCAGCCAAAAAGAACCTCATACAACGTTTTGGGAGGCATGATTTTCAGATTAAAAATATTTTCCCAGATGTGTTTTGATGCTTCTGTAATCTGAAGGAGTTTTGCTTGTTGACTGAAATTTTGTGGTCTCTTAATCAAAACTGTGTGCACTTGAACTGTGGGCTAGTAAATTACTTTCACTGCAGTTAGTGCAGAAAGAGTAGCAGTTTTACTTTTTTAGACAATGTGCCTAAAAAAGTTCAGTGAAATCTTAAAAGTGGGTTTTTAAGTCCTGTTACTTTATATTTCTGTGTATGTATTTGTTTCCCTAAGTAATCTAACCTTTAATAATGTGAAAATGCAAGGGTTTTTTGCAAAGGATGTATATTTTTAATTTTAACAAAATTGCTTTGTCCTCAAAGTCCATTCACATCAAGTGTACATAAATGCATACATTCAGCCTAAGGGGAAGATGCAAATGTGGGCTTGTATTGACTCATACAATCACCAAAGATGTTGACTAAAAGTAGGGGGTGGGTGTCACTGATACAAACCCGAATCAAAAAATTTACTTTTTGCTTGTAAATAAAAGTAGGCATTTGTTCACGAGTTGGAATATAAAAGAATACCTAGATATCTGCTGTGGATAATTGGGCCCAATGAAAAGAAGGTTATAGGTACTTTTTTGTAATTTAAGACTGAAAATATGGCCAGGCTTTGAGCCAGTTGTGTTTTTCTGTTACCAATTGTTCTGTTTACTATATTGTGACAAAAACTCTTTATTACTGCAACAGCTTGGCAGTAACAACTCTGTGTTAAAATCATTCTGTGATAGCTGACCTGCTGTTGCAAAATGCACGTTTAATGATAAAGTGCAGACCTGGAGCTGAATAATTTTGACCTTGGTTTACATTGCTTCTGTGAGGACAACAAGCATGGTACATGGTACAGGATTTCATGGTGGATTGCTTGGTGTTTGTTTTACAGATCAAATTCATGTCAGACCAAAAGAACATTTTTAACTGTTTTCAGGTTGGGTTTTTATTTCTGGGATGTTCTGCATTTTTCTTGGCCAAATGGCAGAAAAATAGCCATACTATAAGCACTAATTTGATCAGCTGTAAACAGCAAAAGGTGCATTCCCTGAGCATGTTCTGGCAGTCTTAATTAGAAAAGTCCTTTGTGCCATTATTTTCTGTAGTCGAGGAGACTCTTTAGAGTAGCATTCGGGGTAGAAGGTACTTACATTCAGCATTTGGCTCCTGTGTCTATAACAGAAGACCTTCCTATGAAAGAAGATGTTTTTAGTTAAATACCTTTGCATACAGAAGTTATACTAAAGAAATTCAGCTTCTGCTTAAGAGAAAATTTAAACGTAATTGAAATTATTTCACTGAAAGTACTGTTGTTGAAGACCTGTGACCAAACAAACTTCAGAACTGAAAAAGCTGATGAAGGTGCTATTTAAAAATGGAGGTTTTCTTGTGGGCTTGGAAACAGAAGTGACAGAGGCAATGAAAGGAGAATGAAGGGTGAGGCAGTTCTGGGAAAGGCTCTGAGCTGAGCACTGGGAGTGGCTCTTGGAGCAAAGCAGGATTATCCCCCATGGCACAGCCTGGCAGCACCTGGGGAGAGGAGGGTTCCAATGGAAATGGGCTCAGGTGCCAAATGTCACCGCTGCTCATGTGGTTAAAGCTTCCAGAACCAAAGCTCTTCCACAAACAGACACCTTCCCAGACATCTCCCATGTGGCCCTTTCTGTCTTCTGCCTCATGCAGCTGGTGGCAGCAATGAGTGTCCCTTCAGTGGGATTGTGTGGGACTTTAAATCCTCACAGAGGAAGGAGGGGAGCACGGGGCTGTTCCTCAAGCCTCACCAAAGAATCCAATGAGAACAAAAATCTTAGTGAAAAGAAAAAAAAATAATAACAATTGTTAATTAGCATTGAACAGTGCATTTATTTATTATTATAGTTCCATTTTATGGTAATATTGTGTGCCATCACATATTAAAATGTTTGCTTTAATGTTCCCAACAGCTTGTATAGGCTGGTGTTCCACACATTTGTCCTGCAGCAGGGCAGGGAGCAAGCTCTGCTTTCTGTTCCAGCAGGAGCTGCTCTCAGCTGTGGGAGCTGGGAAATGACCTGCACAGGGGACAGGGGGGGAATTCCAACTCTGCAGCTTTGTGGGTTTAATGAAGGATGAGTTTCAAATCACTTGCAACACAGTTGGTGTGTGGAGTGTGTATATGTTGCTGAAAAACCATGTGACTGATAAAAAATGAAGTAGCAAACTATAGAATATTTAGGGCTTTTAAATTTTCATTCAGATCTGGATTGAATTAATTTATTTGATTAATGAATACATTAATCAATTTTTGCATTACATAACTACATTAAGTGAAATGTATTAATGTAGAACTGGAATGCTGAAACAGGGCTGGACACCTGTGTAAGCTCATATGTAGAAAACAAAAATAAAACGGATCTGTATATATTTTGGAATTTTGTGAATTTTAATTAAACAACGTAAGCACTGCTTAAGTTTTTGAAGTCTGTAAGTATGGATGTCTTCAGCAATTTCTTACATCTTACTCTATTATGTCCCTAGAATTATGTCTGATTTGTTATTCCTAAAAATATTCCTGTTCCTGGTGACTTCTAATGAGAGGGAAGAACAAAAGGTCAGTGAAGGTTCTGGGAATGCTGCAGTGAATTCCTCTTGGAAGGAGCATCCCTGCTTGATGGTGTTGTTCTGTTCTGTGTAGGGAAGCAATAACCTTCAGATTTGCATCCCGTGCATGGCAGCATGGGTTGAACCTTTTCCATACAATGAATTAATTCAGTGTTGTCAAATGTATTTGTGGTGTTTTGTTGGAGGATTGTGTTATTTTTTCCCCCCAAGAAACAAGAATTAATTTCAAAGCCTTTTCTTACAGACATGAATAATACAGGTTGGATAGACACATCTTTTAGATAATGGTCATTTTTGAGAGCTGTAATTGTCTAATAATAGGTTTGGCTCTGTGCCTAAAGAACATCCTGTGACATTTAACCCAGGTGAGCAGTGCCAGCACTGCCGAGACAGAGCACTCTGGCTGTAGCACAAAGCATCCAGCACCTGATGTCACTGCAAACCTGTCAGAGCT
This sequence comes from Petroica traversi, assembly GCA_025920805.1. Classification (NCBI taxonomy): domain Eukaryota; kingdom Metazoa; phylum Chordata; class Aves; order Passeriformes; family Petroicidae; genus Petroica; species Petroica traversi. The sequence continues at coordinate 7,493,127 of JAHLSL010000037.1, forward strand.
GCCTGTTCTGGGAAATGTGTCACCTTTAGATTGCAGCTCACTGCAATTGTCATCCCTCACAGGGAGAAGGTTTAAACCAGATGTAAGTTAGGGGATGCATGGCGTCTTGCTGGTTGTGATGGACTTTTAACTAAGTCCATCAGCAGAATGTGGAGTTTATAGAACTGTTCTATTTATTTGGGCCAACACAGTATAAAATCCAGGATCAAAAATGCTACAGAAACTTTAGTGAAGCATTTTTCTGAGAGTTGCAATATAATTTTTTTTAAAAAACCTACTATATGAAGACATCATCACAACTTAAGAATTTAATCACATAAAAATGCTGGACAAATACTCATCCAGTTTGTGTAGACAACATCTGAAAAGTATGAATTGGGGAGACACTGTGGGAGAAAGTCAACATTTCCTCCTGCAATGACTGGTATCTCCAAAGAATTGCATAAATTGTTTATGCCACAGCCTCTGTGCTGCTGTTCTGCTCTGCCTCTCTAGATTGCAGTGATTTATGGTCCAGAGAAGACAGATTCTTCCAGGGAGAGGATTTGACATCCTGTCAGTGGATGTTTTTGTGAAACAGGTTTTATTAGGATTCATGATTTTCCTTTATCTCTGAGGACAGAGTCAAGAGGTTTTTGCATATTGCAAACTTATTTATATAGCCATAATAACAGAGATCATAAAAAGATCGATTTTTATGCTTACTAGGACTGTTTAGTTACACCATAAAGTTGAGAAACATGTTCTTTGTGCCATTTATATTTTTTCCTCTCTATTTTTAGGACGCAAAGTTTGTAGAAGAGCGACGCAAGCAGCTACAAAATTACCTAAGGAATGTAATGAACAAAATTATTCAAACTGTGCCAGAATTTGCAGCCAATCCCAAAAAAGAGACACTTATTCAGCTGATGCCCTTTTTTGTGTAAGTATCTGTCAAGTACTCAAGAAAATATTAAGGTTTTTTCATCACAGATTAATTTAAAATATAATGCCATCATCTCCAAAATCTTCAAAATGGTGGGTTTTTTAAAATAGAAGGCTCCTATTCAGATTGCAGGTGCTTTTCTTATATTTAAAGGAATATATGACATATAGAGTATTTTTTTGTTTATTTAAATGGTGACTTTGAATGCAAATCACAGTGTAAAGCTTTCAGAAATATCTAAGTGACATCAAAATCTGCATCCATACATGCTCTTCAAACATTAGGGGTTTTCAATTTCTTTTATTTGGTCTTTTTTAGTTTTGTTTTGTTTTTGCTTGAGTGAGGGTTTGTATTATTTTTTAATATTTATTTTGAGGATGAGACTGGAGCACCAGAAGGGTCCTTACTAACCAAATTAAAAAGTCAAGCTGTTGAACTCTTCCTAGCTAGATTTTGCAATCTGCTGGCACCTTTTGATTTCATTAATGTTGAAGTTGAATATGTCCAGAAATAATTTAACTGTTGTCTTTTAAGCATCTCAAAGCCTTTGATATAAAAGGGGCAAAACTGTCCCTTTTCCCTTTAAACTTATTCCTTTATGTATTTGTAAATGATATTTAAAACTATTTAAGAAATAATGCTAATGAAAATTTGTTTTCGAAAGTCATGTTCTTTCAGTAGTAATTTTTCAGTGTAATGGTTTTTCAGTACTACACCTGTACAAAATATGTATGGATTGAATACTCATTTCCAGTAAGTCCTCATGTGAAATTTGTTGTCCACAAACCTCTGCACAGGGATTGTGCATCCATGGCTGGGAATCCATGGATGGATTCATTTGCAGCTTCGAGACCAATTTGAAATGAATATGTTTCATAGCAGCATACAGATTTGGTTGTATTACTGCCTGGTCTTTTGCAGAGTGTGTCAGATTTTCAAGCTGAAATTACATTTCAAGAAAGCTCTGTTTATTAGAAAACGTAATAGATGAATGGATGAATGTCAAGATGCATTTCATGGCATTCATAGTTTCCAGTTTTGCTGTGCATTTGAAATCAATGTGATGAGACATCTTGCTGATGAGGTTATAAGAGGTGAAGTGATGTTTGTGGGGACAAACTTCTTAAGAGACTTGCCTTTTGCTCCCTAAGAACTCAATGTGTAGAATCTGACTAAGGGCTGTAAAAGTGGAAATGGTTTAAAGTTTGAAGTTTCAGTTGAGGGGCCCATGGGTAGTTTTTGTTGAGTCATTTTAAAGAAATTATACTTTATGTTGTAATTAATTTTGTTTTTTAAAGAAGAACGGGGCAAATACAAAGTACTTTTGTAATTGTAAAATATAAATACAATTATACTACTTTTCCTGTGGGCTTTAAAAAAAATCTTTAATACACTGTTGTTGCAGAAATAATTTATTACACTATTTTTTGGTTCTGAGAAATGACATTTCAAGAATAGTGTATTTATAGTCTTCTGGCCACTTATGTCAAAAACAGGAAGGGAGAAAAAGTGTCTTCTTATTCCTCACCCTAAACAGCTGCTTTCTGGTAGTTAGTCTTATCTCTTTTCTAAGTATTTAAGTAGAATTTAGAGCTCATGTTTTTGTTTATTAAAAGAAGTGCCAGGTATGGGGACCTGCACAGGACAAGATTAAAATCAGAATCCTTGTAATGAGTTCTGCCACTGCTGCACAAGTCTGAGTGAGCCCCATTGCCCTGTTACAAAACCCTCCAACTCTATTTCTTCCAATAAATGTAATGTAGGGAGAGATTCAATTAATTTCACAGAAAGAACAAAATTTTATTGAGAAGGCAGCATGTTTAAGTTCCAGTATTCGGGGGGGTACAATTTAGTTAGTGAAGCATTGTGATACAGAATAATGCAGTTATCTCTAAGGAGAGAGATTTGCTGAAGGAAATTGTCCGACACTGTTTATCACCCATTCCTAAACAGCCCTGAGATGCTGCACTGGTGCTGACCCTGCTGTGGCTGTGCCACATGTGGCAAAAAAACTCTTCGTTTTTAGAGGGATATTTTGCATTTGGCAATTTCATTTTCTTAACACATTGCATGAGACAATGGACTGGAATATTCTGGGATATCTGGACATTATGGCAAAGCGATTGTGTTCCTACATATCCCTGTGAATTATTTCCTGGGAACTTTTTGTTATATAACAAATGTATCAGCATTCTCTCTTGGCTGGAGTAGATAGTTCTCTCTGGGAATACTAGTGGGAATCTGGAAAAATTCAGCTGTTGAGCAAAATAACTATATTCTTCATCTACAGCAGCAGACAAAATCGCTTTTTAATGCATTTTACTACTGAGATATCAGACTCTTCTGCAGCCAGAGCAGCAGCATTAAATTAATAAAAAGAACTTTTCTAGAATATGCTCCTTCTATCAGTGTCTGAAAGTGCCATCATTTCTAGGCTATCATTTGAACTCTCTATGGCCTTTATTATCTGAGAGTCATGACCTGGCACTGCTGGTGATTTAAAAAGCATCTGAAAGGAAATGCATTTCAGTTCCACTTCAGATTGCCAGCTTCTCCAGTATTATCCTTCCCTAATGGATTTTGAGCTTCATCTACAGGAGACCTTAAATATTTTGGAATCTGTGAATTGTTTATTACATTAATCAGTTGTAACCTTTGTACTGTACCTGCAATTCTTCTGTTCTGTTAGGTTTAATAACATTTTATTATAAAACACTGTAAATGCATGCAAAGATTCAGATATATTTAATTTTTCCTCTGTGGCACAAATATATGTACAGTTAGTTGCATCTTTATCAATCAAAGAGTATGGTATTAGTCCTAGGACTGTGCTGTAGAGGATATAATTGAGTCTTTCAATATACATGATCATATAGATTGTATGATTTCAAGTATGTAAGAAGCTAAAAGCTGTAAAAAGTTGGGAAAAGGAATTCCAAAATGCTGTGATGGTCCAATTTTCTGTCTCTGTGGTTTCTGTATCAATTGTCCTCATTTTTTAAAAGAGATTTTCTTTCCATCGTCCTCATAATGGGCACAAAATGAAATGCAGGAAAAATAATAAAACCCCCTTTTTCCATTGTGAGGGTGATGAAAGCTTCTCACAGTTTGCCCAGAGGTGGCCAATTGTCCGTGCTTGGGTTTGACAGGACACAGCCCTGGGCAGCCTTGTGGTGGTTGGCTCAGAGATCTCCACATGTGCCTTCCAACCTCAGATAGTCTGTAAATCTAGAAAATTACCTTGAGTTGTGTTTTACATCCACCCTGCACAAAGAAGGGTTGGATAAATTACAGCTGCTCACCCAATGTTACCTGAGAGCAAAGCAAAGGCAGAGCATGGGGAACTCCTGCAGCAGGGACACTTGGGAGCTCTGCAGAGCTGTTCAATAGCAATAGTGCCACTTTGCTGCTGCTTTTCATTGGCACTGACAATGTTTGGATTAAAATACACTCAAAAATGTATTTTACTAAACACAGTTTGGTGAATATTTTCACAGGTTGCTGTGCTAAGTACTTTTGTGTCTCATAGGCCACAGGTAGGTGCTACACTGGTTACTAAAAAACAATTTTATGTTCTGCTGAGCTGCAAAGCTGGACATTTATTCCCTTGTGGGAGCTACTCAAATAGAAGCTTTAACAAAAGCAGGGAATCTGCTCAGTAAATCATCAGCAGGTTCTGTTGTCTGCAGGATATGTTTGAACACCAAAGGAGTCATCAGTTCTTTGTGATCATTAGAGGATTGTAATTTTCAAAAAATGTGTTGTTTCCATTTCCCCTGGGTGACATTACTGGCAGCATATTTGATAGCAGAAGTTGTGTTCTTGGGTGTTTTGTGTCAGTTGTCTTTGACTCGCGAAGTTAAATTGTAGTAAAAAACCCCCACTATTTCTGCCTCATTTTGTAAAATGCTTCCACCCTCCTGGAAAGTAAAGTTGTGAGAAATGTGATAGAGAGAGACTGACAGGCAAATTTCAGTGCCAACCAATCAGCCACTCAAAAAAGAATGTCAGCCTGGGAATACTCCTTTCAGATTTTTTTAGCACTAAACAGTGTTTAAAGCCAAGTATCTGCTGCTGGTCTTGCAGACAACAAAGTTAAATATTGTGGAAGAATAGATGTTTGGTCTCAAAGAATTGAAGAATTTTGGTTTAGTTTGGATTTGGCAGTTTTCTCATCTCTATTTCAGTTGCATCTGTCAGTGAGAGCATTTAAATGTGTATATTAGAGGTCTGAGAGGTAAAAAGAATATTAACTTCTCTACAATACCACTGCAAATATTAAAATGTTACTGCCAAGTAGAAATGAAATAAATATTTTAGGAAAATCACTGTGAGGTACATAAGTGTTGTATTTCTGGGTCCATTTTAAAGAAATTGACCCTTTCAAGTTAGTTTTGAGATACTTTAGAGGGATAAGAACATTTGCTCAGACTCAAAGTTAACTACAGATTTGTGCAACAATTATATTTCATTCAATAACTTCATCCCCAAAAGGGATAGGTCATGTACAGCAGATGTGACACAGTTTTAATGTAAACAATGAGACTAAACCTTCTCACAGAAACATGCATGTTATTTAAAAGAAGATTTTTGAATACACAGACATGAATATATTTGCATATGAAGATAGAGGTGCAACTGTTCTGCTGTTACTGCATCTTCAGATAAACAATAAGATGAAAAGCAAACAGCAAGCCCTGAAACGCTGCAAACCAATATTGCAGCAAAGTAAGGAAGTTCTAAATCCAAATTTGAATCGGTTGATTTCTCAAACACTGAGTTGGATGCATATCTGTGCCTTCTACTAGAAGAAATAAATACTCAGCTAGAGCCTCTTACAGTGCTGTGCCAGGCTGTGAGGGGCAGCCTGTGGTACCAGCTTGGCTCTGCCTGGCTCCAGTGTCTCCCTGCCACGCTGGGGAGCTGGAATGAGCTCTGATAGAGTACAGTAAGCACTCTGGAATAAAATTAATGTGAACAAACTGGAAACAGCATTTGCTTAAATATGGGACTTTTAATTAGTAAAGCACCTTGTAATGCCTGAAACATGCTAATGAAACTAATTTATTGCCATGTTAATTGATTGATCTAATGTAGAGACATTACACAATATTTATCTTTCAGTTGAACTGTGTTGCCAAGCACTGATGATTGTTGAAGTAAAAATATCTTAGATATCTAAAATTTGATTATCATGTTTGGATAATGCAGGAATTTTCAATGCAAAAATGTGTTATTCTTTGTGGAATTTTTGTTGATGGTAGAATTTAAATACTTGAGTTTGAGTGGATTGTTTTTAACAAACATAGAGTTGTCTCACTGTTATTCTTGGGTTCTGCATTCCTCACTTTGTAACTGACAGTTTTGGTTTTAGTCTTTCATAACCTATGATGCTTGACATCAGGCTTAAAAAAAGCATCGTGCTTGTTTTGATCTAACTGAAATGTGAAGAAGTAAGGCAAAAATTGTTTGGTCAAAGTAGATGAAAATTCAAACTTTCATCTCTTTCCCTTCTGTCAGAATTGCCTGTTACATTGGTTTCGTGCTTTTGCATCTATTGATGTTGAAGATGTGTATTACATGGCATTCTTCAGACGTCTTAAATTTTTCTTTTCCCTGCTCTGGGTAGTTGAGAGGGTTTATGAATGTTTGAGGGAAAAGAGGAAAGAAAAAAATACATCAGGAGGAATAGAAACAGTGATAAACTGGTTTTATCCAAACATATGAAGATGATGTGATTGTAGGTTTTCATTTTACAGTGGATTTCTCTGGGCTTTGCCAGGCGATTTGTGAAATAATTAAAGCTTTGTATAGGACATCAGGAACTGACACATAATCCCACTGATTGTTCAAGTGTGTCAGGGAGCATTTATTGCAACTCAGCTGCTCCTTTGCACAGGGTAAAGAGCTGTCGTGCATGCTCTGATTTTGTTCAGACCAAAGGTTTACAGAGTTATTTCTTACCAGTGATCTGTCTTTTTAAAAGGTCAGAATAGATTCTAAACTCTTTGACCTGAGCTAGGGAAGGGTGGTTATCATGGCAATGCCATAAACAGCACTCACAGTCTCCAGACAGCTGCTGTAGATGGAAATACATTCCCAGTACCCATCAGCACTTCAGGTATTTGCTGACTTCAACTTGGTTCTGCTGCTGGTAGTTTTACAGGAGTTATCAAGCAAGTAACTGCTCCTTGGAGTAGAAATGACATTTTTTGATCAGGTAGAGTATTCTGCGTACTCCGTAATGATTTACGTGATGCACATAAAATTACCAACAAGATACACATTTTCTATAAAAACATTTTAATCCTTTACATGTCAGATTAAGCTTAAGTGAAAATTTGGAGCCAGATTATGTGTTTTGATATATTTAAAACTATTTTTGTGTTGTTAATCTTCTTTTCAGTTGTTAAAGTAAAAAGGACTAGAAAATCTGTTTGGTTTTCTTAGTTCTTTCTTTCTCTCAGCTGCATTTCTATAGGTTGTTTCTTTTCCAACATTTGGTCTTACTAAATTTGCCAGCAGTGCCCAATGCAAATAAGTTTAATTCAGGTGAAAGAATCTGTTTATATCTTTTAACTCCAGTTTTTTTTCCTTTTGCCCCCAGTTTGTTGCACTCATTCACATTTTCTTAGTCTTCTAAGGCACTACTGAGTCAGAAGTGGTTGAGTATTCAGAAGTGTAATTGAAAAGACTTTGTTCTGCAGGGATGGGTAATAGTGAAAGTATTACAGAAACAGATCCCTCTAAGCTCACCCTGGTGAAACACCTCAGTGCTGCAGTGTTTCAGGACTGGGACATATCAAGGAAAAGGTGGTTTTCATTTTTGTCTTGGTGTGATGTTCAGTAAAGCTGGGGTGCCATACAGAAACTCCATAATGCTGAAGGGGTTTGTTTATGTATTGTATTTATTTACCCAATATTGAGTCTTGCCATTAAAAAAAAAAAAGGAATGTACTTCTCTTTCAAATAGTGTGACTTGCACTAATTTCCATCTCAGTAAAGAGTGTGAGGCTTGCTTTGCTGAGTTAATTGCTATGAATAGTTCAACAGGCCTCACAAATGGGTGTTTACGAGTGTATTTCCATCAATTAGATTTTTATCATGCTTCTTTATATTCAGAGTGACCTTTACAGTGCTTATGAGAAGAATAATTTAGTGCACACTACAAGGATTGAATACTCTCCAGTCACCATTGGAAACATTTGAGGGCTTGTGATCTTTAGTTGCCTTGGAATAAACTCTTGTTCAATGCTGCCTGAGAAAAAAGAATGATGTTTAAAATTACTGAAACAAATGACAGAGAGGCTATGCTATGATATTTCTTCTGCATGTGTAGAAATGTACAGGAAATGCTCTCCATTGCACTGGTTGAAAAAATGTGGCAAAACCAGAAAGCAAGTAAATTTACAGCAACAGTTGCAAAGCACTTTGTGTGTTGCTAACTGGTATATATTGGTTTGCTTTATATCTCACAATTTATCAAGGTCTGAAACAAATAGAGATTATATTGAAAACAGCCATGGTCAATATAAGAGCAAATTTCAATGCTGTACAAAAAGAGCTTTTAACTGTGCTGTGCATTTTGAGATGTTCAATTCCCATCTGTCTTTTGCAAGGAACTGGCTGGATCAGGATGCTTTTGAATATTTGTTGGGTTTTTTTTTTTTCATTGAGCCCCATGAATTCTATCATCACTTTCTATCTTTTTTTATCCAAATTAACAACAGGTTTTGCAGTGAAAGATCATTCAGAGGGAGCAGTTGTGATTCTCAGCAGCACATCCTTCTTCCTTGCTCCTTTGCTGCCTGCCAACAAACTCAGCAAGTCCTTAGCAAAAGTCAGAGTTTCTAAACTCTGGGGTTTGTGTCTCTAACACACTGAACTTGCAGCAGTGCAGGAAGAGGTTAAGATTTTTCTCATAAAAGAACACAGAGCCAGTTAAAGTTTTGTGTCATTACAGCAGTGATCCTGTTTCCTTGGTTACAAGTCACACGCACTCCCTTGTTAAAAAGTGAATACTTTATATATTCAGGCATTTCTGTACTAAGCAGGTGTTTCTGAAATTGTAGCAAAAAATGGGCTCTAGAGCCAGGAAAGAAAGTTTCAGTTTGGAGGTTGGGCACACCATTGCTGTCAGCATATTTACTGCACACACACGTCTGGCAGGGATTTGCCAAGGTGGATGTGGATGATTAAATCAGAAAATGTTTCTAATTTAAACACTCAGAGAAACCCTGCTTCTATTTTGTCCATACCTCACTCGTAAACAATGGATCCAATATTCTTTAAAGCTCCTTATGCCATTTTTGGATCTGGAACAAATTTTTGTATCTGGGCTATGGAAAGTGGAATGCTAGAAATGCTAATGTAGTTACGTGTACAGGACTTCAAAGTCCTGTCCTCGTTCTTGATAGCATGAAAGCACTTTACTGGGGGATAAGGTGCGGAAAAATCAGTTTACTTTTTTTTTTTTTTTGCTTTCAAGTACGTAGACAGGCATCTTGAGACCTTTTCTTTGTAGTGTGGTATAGTTTTCCTAATTGAATAAAAGAATAAAGATGTTCTTGTCAAATGAGCTGTATGACAGCTCTACCTGACATTCAAATATAGAATTACTGTGCCTTTCTTGCAAGCATTGTCGTTTTGTACCCATACTCACACTTTATTCCCTTCTGATTATCAACACTGGTTAATATCTTGAATTAATGACATACAGGAATAGAATTTAACCCAAGAAGATGTCATTATCATAACATGTTAGAGTGCACAGCACAGTGTCAAGGTGTTAGTTTAAATCAATTTAACAACAGTGCATAAAACCAGAAAAGTCCAGGTTACAACAGTCTGCAGTTGTTCACCATCTCTACATGATTGATAAAAACTTTCCTGGTAAGCACGTAGAACGTATTTCTACTTGAATAGCTAAGGAATGTAACAGGGCATTTCATTTCCTCTTCCCTTCAAATAGTAGTAATTATCAAAGATCCAGATATTTTTTTTGTTCATTAACTAGTATACATAATTTTTAAAGGAAGCTAAGTCTAGTTATTTCTTTTTACTATATTTGCAATTGTCTACTTATTTCTTTTTACTATGTAAACCAGTTTCTGGCATGATTGTCTGAGTAGACTTCTTTTAAAATAATTACTTCAGTAGTACACCTAATTTAATGAAAAAGTGTTTTATTTTCTATGCATTATCCCACTCTTTCTAGTAAATGGGACTAGACATGTCTGGACAATTTATTTCCTAGTTATCCTCTCTGTCTGTAACAATTTGCTCCATTATTCTGCTGGAATTGACTTTTTCAGAGGAGAGCACAGAGGAGTTTGCAGCTCAGTCAATCAATAGTTGGGAATGTGCTGAAATCCTGGGAGTGTAAGCAAGTGCAGATGCCTCTGTGTTCATGCTGTCCCAGCTGAGTGAGTGTCTGTTTTCCAGCATGTCTACATTCCTCCTACCCTCTCAGACCCTGAGCTACCCAAGCTGTGTCTATTTGTCCCTTTCCAGTCAGAGCCCCAAACAGTGATACAAAGTTTTAAACTGGGCACGGAATTTTCAATATAAAAAGCCCACAAACAGATAGAATTATGTTGCATCCTAATGCATCTTTCTATGTAGCATCCAAGTCATCAAAGAGCACCAGACTGGCCAAAAAAAACCCAAACAACAACAACAAAAAATCCGACCAACCAACCAAAGAAGAAAAACCCAAAAAAACCCACTAAAAAAAACCCAACCAAAACCAAATAAACAAAATCCCAAAAATACCCCAACAAAACCAAACAAGCAAAATCCCTAAAACAAACAACCACCCAAAAAACAAACAAAAAAGAAAACAACCTGAAACAAAGAAACCCCACTACTAAGTGAATATTTTAATTTGATGTGAAGATAATTTTCTTCTCAGTATAATTTTTTAAGCTAGCAAAATCTGCCATACTTGAGAAAATTTCTTGGCCTTGTCCAAATCTACATGAGCTCCCTGTAATGAAATTGGGATTTTTAAAGCTTTCATTTTGGCCTACTAAATCCTGCAAAACAGTTTGTAATATTTATTCTACAGCTGCACTTAAACTAGCTGATCTATAATTACTTGTTAAGTTTCTCTTTCTGGAGCTTATTTTAAGAAAATTGCCAGCTTTAGATATTCACAGTCAAATCTCAGCATATGAAGATTGCATAACAGCCAGTTCAGGGGATGTATTTTGGAGAACTTACAGGTAGGGGAAGGGAACCATCTGCAGGGCCCTGACAGAAAACAAGTTTCCAGCAGAAAGTGTTTTGAACACTGTTGATGTGAGCATGTTGTTTTGTAAGAAGCCATCTGGCCAGGCTGAGCAGTCTGTGTGAGAGTGCAGACGGATCCAGAGCCCCCAGTTCCTGTCCTGCTCCTGGGGACCCTCCTGTGAGGATGGGCTGAGCACTGCATCCAGCCCTGGATCCCACAGCTGAGCTCTGTGTGGGAATGGAACAATGCTGGAAGGACCCAAATTCCCCCAGTTCCATTCTCCATGCAGCTGGAAGCAGGGTGCAGGTAGGCGGGGTGGCAGCAGGGCTTGGAGCAGCTCCCCATCCCTGCTGAGCTTCCCTTATTTGCAAATTCTCATAGCCCACATCTCCTGTAGTGATGTTTTTTTTAAATCAGATTTTGAAATGTACAACTGAAGAGGGTTATATTTAATTCTTTAAATATATGTTTACAGAATTAATAGAAACTGACTAATGGAACTGAAGAAACCAAACAATATCTTATTTATCATATATATTGTATTTATAATATATTTAGAAGTTGCATAGCATGCAACTGTGGCACTTAGAGATGCTTTTGAAGCCATACTATTCTCACAGAGAGTGAGGTTATTTCTACTCCTGATTTTCTCTGATGTGTTGAAAGGAACTTGGGGCTTCTTCCTTTAACCAGTCTGCATGACAAAATATATTACTTAACCTACACTGGTGTGGCCTGGGGGATGTGACCTACACAAAAGCCAGTCTGGAGATTCATGAGTTTAATTCTGTACTTAGTAAAATCTTACAGAGAGTCATTAAACTGACGGACACCGTTTATAACAAATAACTCCTGGTACAATCGAGTGCTGAAATTCAGTGTATGTTCAAGAGAAAGACTTCAATTTGACATTTTCAGCTTGAATTCTGTTAACAGGGGAAGCTTGATAGAGATACTTGGCAAAAACCCAGACCATTTAAAAATCACCCTCCTTCCTTGAGTTTCTAAAATGTGGAAGAATGGAAGAACTCCTAGGCCAGCACATGTGCATTGGATGTACAAATCAACGAGAATGGGATTTAGGGGATTTGTTGTTTGGGAAGCAGAGTCTCAGTTACTTGACCCACCAGGTTGGCTCTATCTCCTTCTAGTCAGGGCACAGAGCACTGGTCTCTCTTCAGTTCCCAAACACCCACTGTTGTGTCACCGAGCTGCCTTTCTGATACTCTGTGAAATGGAAAATGGCATTTTCCAAGGTATCTGGTACAGAAAACCAATGAATGGCCCCTGTGAGTCCCTGGCTGCTTTCCCATTTGCTGGTGCCTGTGCCAGGGGCACTGCTGGTGCCTCCATCCTGCCCACCAGGCCTTGGTGCTCTGCATTCAGCCAGGGGCCCTTTCATGTTGGGTGGCTCTCTGGGACATCTGCACACTCCTTTGGCTCAGGATTTGCCAACAGCTTTGGTGTGGTGTGTTGCAGATATTGCAAGCTGAGCTCTCAGACATGAGTTTATGATGTTTGCTCCGGATCCCCTGAAATGTTGATATCTCGGTGCAATTGCCCTTGAGAAATCTGTTATGGAGGGGGAAAAAGGGGAATAATTAGTGAAAATTCACTGTTCCTTAAATCAGAATGAGTATGTGCAAATGTATTCCCATACTTAATTTCCATATAATTGCTTGAATGGCAGAATTAGTAGAATAGTTTTTTAAAAAAATAATCCGCTAATGAAACAACATGATTTTTCCCTCTTCATGTAGATGTTAGATTTTGAATATTGCAAGAAAAACCATTCTGTAATGATTATTTCACTGGGAGTAAAACCAAAGATTAAGTTTAATTACTTTTCCACAGTGGAAGAGATTTTGAGGAATGAAAGAGGCTATGCTGAGGATGGAAAATAAACTTTATTCCTTTCTCTTAGCATATGAAGCAGAAAGGAATACTCATGAAACTCTGGTTTCAAACAATCTGTTTATTCATCTTATATTGCAGTCTTCCAGTGCTTATTCATTCTCCTTCCTTTCTGTGCCACTCTGACAGTAATGGATAAATGGATTCATCCATTCAAATGCATAAAGCAAATCATCTTCATAAGGGAGGTATCTTTGTACTTGTGCATGTACTTGGCTTTAATCCAAACCATAACAAGTTTGTTTATGCCCAACTGTATGGTTTTTCAAAAGGAGGTGGGTTATTTCTTTTCCTCATTTGAACTTGTATTGAAAAATATTGCAGCAGCCATCAGTTTCTCCTGTGAAAACAGCAGGAATTAGCTACAGGCCATCACTGAAATTCAAAACATCCTGCAGAAGCTTTGTTCCTTGGTTTTGCTTATCTGCCAGCTGTAAACATAATCCATTCAATTCTGTTGTATTTCAGATTCTATTTTTGTGGTGTATTTTTATTATATTTGGCACTTCTGTGGTGGTGGCAGAATCCATGAACAGTTAGCTGAAGTATCCTAGAATAACTTGATGTAATTATAGGTACTTGTCTATTAATAACAAAAAAATCATAGTGTGCAGGCTTTCTTCCCTGCCACAGCCCTTCCCACATTAACCAATGAGTAAAGAAAGGGATTTTGGCTGTTTGGTTTGTTTTTTACTTTAGACTGCTTCAGAGGACTCCACATACATCCTCTGTAGGTACAAATTAGGCCAAATGTCAGTTCAGAAATGCCGAATGACCTGAACTCTTGAGGTCTGTAGAAATATCAGTAGCAGCTTCCTGAGCCAGTGCTGTCCATGAGCAGCAGCAGGGAGGGCACAGATCTCCATCCTCTCTCCCCGCTCCCCCTGCCTGCTCCTGCGGCTCAGGGACACACCCTGGGAGAGCTCTGCAGGTCACAGCATCACCCTGACATCAGGCTCTGCTGCTGGGTGAGGATGGAGCCACAACAAATGCACATTTCCTGATGCAGATCTGCTGAAGAGCTAAACAGGCTTCTTCAGTTTACTCTTGCTCAAATAACCCAATTTTAAACAGAAATTCCAGGAAGAATTTGTACTGGGATGGCTGAAACCACCATCTCCAAGAGCAGAGCAAACTCATTTTTCTTCAAATCTTCACATATTAATTACACAGTGCTCCACAGTTTGATTATACCAACAGCTGTGTGAAGGTTTATTTTTAGATTAAGATTTTAGAAGTGTAACACAATTACACTTAAGAGTTTAGTAAAACTCATGATATGTGGTAAAAAGAGACCTGCTCATCTGTGAGTCTGAAAGTTTGAAATACTGGCCTTGCAAACAGCAGAGCCTGTTTCTTACTGTTCCATGTCTATCTTGTTTCTCAAATATTATTCTTATCTTTAAGGACTCGCAAATTAATTCCTTATAAGATATTTAATGTATTAGTTTTATTACAGTAAATCTGGTAAATCATATATATACACTGAACAGCTCTAAATGTCTGACTCTTAGACATCTCTCAGTAAAAGATTCCTACATATTAAAAGAGATAAATCCTAAAGCATCAGCTGTTGAGAATGACCAAAGGGAAAGGGAATGAGCTTGGTTTGCTTTGTCAGGCAGACTGAATATTTTATCATATTTTTACTGTTACTGCTACAGTTGAGTCAAAATGCATCTAAATCCTGAAGGCTCCAAGGAAATGCAGTGCCCAGCATTGCTGAGCACAGGGCAGAGAGAAGATGGAAAGGCTTCCTGTGTGCCTTGGAGCTGTCACTGCAGTGGGTTCTGTGTCACCTGGGCAGGGCACAAACAGCCTCCCCTCGCTGCAGCTCAGGCCAGCACAGCCCCACTGCAGGGGAGCTGCACAGGAGCTGCAGGCTCTCACTGCCCCTCCTGGCTGCTGGGGCTGCTCTCCTGCTGGCAGAGCAGGAAAGATCAAATCCTGCAGATGTCACAGCTGGTACTGTGCATGTGCACGTGTAGTCCTGACCTCTGCACAGGTGCTTCACTGAGCTTCTGAACCAGGGAAAGGGAGTTACTGTTTCTTTCAAAGTTTACTTGGAGCCATAAAATGTCCTCTATCAAAGTAGACTGTTCTTCCTAACAGCAAAATCTTCATGTGGCCAAAAGCCACAAAACTCAAAGAAATGAAGGGAGTTTCGTAGGTAAATGAGGGAAGTGCCTGTGATCCTGTGGTATCTTCCTTCTGGGGCAAAACCCAGCTGGTCTCCAGAAACAGATTCTTTGGGCAGCAGCAGCCTCTTGCAGGCTTCTCCAGGAGCTGGAACTGGGAAGGTTCAGCAGCTCCTGGCTGCCAGGAATGTCACTCCAGCCCTGCAGCTCCACTGCAGTGGCTGCCAGCAGTGGGACAGTCACAGCTGCCCACTGGTGTCCTAAATGGATTCTTCTCTAATATTCTGGCAAAGGAGCAAGCTTATTGCAAATGCGATTTCTTTTTATTTTGAACTCATTGGCAAAATCATGAGTTATAGAGGCACTAAGACACTCTTTAAAGACTCTGATGATACCTGGAGAGCTGACCCCAAATTTCAGGAGCTCGTGGCCAGCAATGCACTGTGCATTGAACTCCCACTGGAGTCAGTAGCAAATTTTGCTGCCTGTTAACCTAATTTGGAGTCATAATGAAAAAAAAAGGATGAGCTGCATTTATCACGCACATTTTCTTCTTTACAGAGAAAATAATATATGATTAAACAGAAACTGTGATTTTGGTTGCTGATTACTGTGGTCATGTTTTTGCTGGCCAGGCTGATGTGTGTTTGGTTTCTGTCTAATCCATCAAGACTGTTGCACCCCAAACTGGCTCCCTTAGTCATTTATCAGGCAATGTCATTCTGCCATGAGCTGCCTTTTCTGTCTTGGATTAAATGTAAACATTAGTTGCTGTCTTCATTACCAAGACCAAAGTCAGCATTTCCCTTGTTATTCTGTTGCTGGTACTCTTTATTTACGTATTTCCCCATCTTGATTACTTTTGTTTATTTATAGAGAGCAGATCTAATTCCACTATGCCAAGTCTCAGCCCTCTTCCTGAGATTATGCTGCCAGGTGCAGATGTACTATTTTCTACAGGCTTATCCAACTCAGTGGGAATTTCTTTTTTATCTTAGGAAAACTAAATAATGGGCTAAAATGAAGAATAATTTAAAAGCTCCCAGGGGCTGAGATTATGGCCTATATTTTTGAGGTTTTTAGGTCATGGATCACTATTAGCATCAATCTTATGGCTGGAGTGCAATAACATGCCCCCTTAGTATTTAAAAAATAAAACCCAGAAAGAGTGATTGCTGTAGAGTAGTGTTCTTCACATTATCATTGCCACCATATTTTCCAGAAAAGTTATGATTATCATTCCTGGAACAGTTTTAAAGTTTGTTCATTTTTTAAATATTCATAGCTGTTTCTTTTAACCTGACATTGATTCAGATCTGGATCTGTCCCTGAGAAGGCTCACATCAGCTCTCTCCTTTGGCACATGTTAATATCATGTGTAACCTTCATGAGAAATGAAGATACTTGGGAGAAGCAGCTGATGCCTCTTAACTTGATAGAGCAATTAAAACTGAAGCACTTCCTTGGAAGATCAAAACAACATGTTTTGATCACAACTTTTCTCTGTCATTCCATTTGCTTTTATGGTAATTTTAAAAGAAGGGGTTTGGTCCTTCAAATGCTGATGGTAATTGTTTGTGCAGGTTTTTATGATGGGCAGTTTCCTGGCAAAACTCAAAACAAGAGGTGCATTATTCCCTTGGAGACAATTTAAACTCACTGAAAGCTGCCAGTTCTTTGGGGCAGATGTTCCTGCCTGGCTGAATTTGGATCAGAGAAGAGTCAGGGGGCAGGGAGGGGACAGAGCCCCTCAGCAGGGCCACAGCAGGCAGCTCACCCCACCACGGCACTGCCAGCTCACAGGGCAGTGTTTGCTCCAGAGCCAGGGAAAAACAGGAGCCTTGTCACTGCTGCCTTCCCCGGGTGCTGAAAGGAGGTGGTGCTGAAGGCTGAAAGTCTGGCATGGTAAAGTAAGGCAGGAATATGCACCCAGTTTTTTATTGCCATTAGTCTCAGTGCATTAGTGAGCTCAGGGTCAGGGAAATGATGGGGGTGAACAGATAGGAAGAAATATTTTAAGCTTTCAGATTTTTCTTTTGTGATACTGGCAAAGTTAAGCAAATTGGAGGAGATTATAAATATTCCTTTTAAAAAATCTTTTCCCTAGTGCTTGGCATGGAACATGATTAATTATTAGCATTTTGTCTTCTGTGTAAACTAGAGGTGGAGAGCTCAGGGGTGTTAATACTTAACTCCTTTTACTGGCTTCACGTGTTGTGGTGTCTTGAGAAGGCATTTGCTGTGAACTTTGTTGTTATGCCCAATGCCAATTGTATTGATTATTTGCTGTTTAAAAGCTAATTTAGTAATTAAAATTGTCTGCCTTCCATGTCACTGTTGTGTGCAGTTTGTGAATATGGAGGAGGAAGTGCCTGCTGGTCACTGTAATGCACTGCTGCCTCAGCATGTGAAATTGCTGCTTGCCAAACAAAAGTTGTAGTTTATTTTCATATATGTGATACACTGTGAATCCTAATGCATGGCTTCTGTCTTCAGATTCATCAGTATTTTCAATAAAAATGTATTTTAGCTGTCTCTGATTTCCTTAAACATGATTACTTGCTATCAGGAAAAACCAAATCCAGGTATTCTCCGAAGGCTGTTCTTGTGAAAGCAAATCCGACCTTTTGTTATTATGTAACCAACCTGGGAACATGTTCTGCTTCTGAACCACTTGTTCTGAAATCCCCTCGCTGCGTGTGGTGGATGGTGCTGCTCACACAGAGTCACCCTGACAGCAGGAGGATGAGCAGAGCTGAATGCTGGAGATTTCCAGATGGAAATGGATGGGACAGCCAAACTTCCTGCCTTTCAACTAAGCACAGGAATACAAAACCAACAATATAAGTTATAAATAAATGTAAATCTGTGGGTAGTGGTTTCTGTCTCCCTAGTCAGCTGTGCAGGGGGTGTTTGCTGGAGCACAGTGTTCATGCATTCTGTTATTCTGTCTGGGGCAGCACAAAACATGGGAAGTCACCATTCCCACATGCAGAGGTCATTGTGCAGGGGAAAGCCAAGGAATGAGAATATTCAGTATTCTATTGCTTAGAAGGAAACTGATGAAAGGTCACCTTTGCAGGGTTCTGAGCATTTCCTGAGTGAAAGGGTTTATAATATAGATGTTCAGTTTTAGAGCTGTTAGATACTGTAACCATCTTGTTATGCCAACTTCAAAGTGAAATTACTGGGGAAAAATAGTGTCATCAGAGTTATGTACAGTGTCATGGTTTACAGAAAAATTCAAATAACAATGCAGATGTTGATGAAGAAAGTCTTCATGCTGTTATGGAAACTCAATTGTAACGTGAATGTTCAAGTCAGGGTAATTTGAATTGTAGCAAATGGGAACACGATTATGTGTCATTATTTCACTGCAGGAAGAGATCAGACACGTCATGAGTATAGGAGTGTATGTGGAAGTAGAAGGAGCTGTACATTAACCAAATGGTTGGACAGAGTATTAGAATTAATGCTTTTCATTTCTTGAAATTTCATTTCAGATCTAATCTTGATGGGAAATGATTATTCAGTTTGTAACCTGACAACTTGGCTCTAATAGTGTCTGCAGGGTTTTCAGTGCTGAAGTGTGTACTTTAGAGGGATTCTCTGTCTCTTCTGTTAATAACTGGCTCTTTAAACTTCCAAATCAGACATTTGTATTAATAAATGGAGATCACAGTTTCTCATTAATAATTATATTTAATTTCTACAAAATTGGGAGCAGTGGCAGGAAATGTGTCTCCAACTATTTTTACACTTCACCAACTGGAAACAAGGATTTTATTCAGTTGATTGCAAAGCAGGAGTTAACACAGTATGTGAAGTGATTTGGTGAATTCAGAATCTTAGTTAATAATGCCACTAAACAGGTGTCTTCTCTGATTTTATTTGGCAGAAGATGCTGAGATACGTTGCATTGTCAAGTAAGAATTAGTTCTCAGTTGGCTAATAAGGATTTCCTGATATCCAGATATGGTCTGGGTATTGCTTAACAGGACCTTTTTGAGGAGCTGCCTGCCTGAGCACCACATTAAATGCTGAGGTTATAACCAGAATTAGATTACTATAATGACTAAGAAAGAATTAATAACACAAGAAGCTGGCAAAAGTCACCAAATTTATCTGGCAGTGAATGCCATTTTCATGAGGTGTGTTTAATGTAACTCAAGTAAAACTAGAATTATGAATGTCTCCAGAGAGGCATTTACGTGTGAGATGGATCTGTAGATAGATACATGAAATGCCTGACTCTGAGCTTTGCTACACACCCAAGATGTGCTTATTACTTCTGGTCTCTGATCTCTGGCTGATACAAAAGTATTTCCAGTTGCAGATGTGTTTCACTATTTTTATCAGAAACTTCTCTAATTTTATCCTGAAGAATAGGCAATGAGATGGGAAATAAACTTCTTCATGTAAGTGCTCCCAGCATCAGCCAAGAGAATACTGCAGTTCCATATACTGAGTTTGTAAAGAAACCACCACAAAATACAGTTTACATTTGGATATAGGGAGAGCAATAAATCAAAGGTATGAATAAACCAGCAGCTGATGAAAAGGACCAGTTATTTTAAGCTATTTTCTATAGATGCACCTCAGGCAGAACTTGACACCAAGACAAAATCAATGAAACTGAATCATTTGCCAAACAAACGCTGGGCAGATCAATCAGGAATGCTTAAAAGCTAAACAATGACCTGGTGGGAAGGAGGACTCGATTGCCTCAGCACGTTGCTTTTTTCTTCAGAATGGGCCAAGGTGAGAATGTAGAAAAGAACTTGAGCCTTTAATGCCTGGACAATCCAGTGCTAAACAGGGCAGTGCCTGGAAGCCTCTGCCTGCCAGGCTCGGCCTAGAAAACTGGACCCTGCTCATTCTTCTGTGGCTTGGAAGGAATAGAATGGAAAGCAGAAAGTTGTCTTAAAGCCAAACAGGTGTAGCTGGGACAGGTGTAGGCTTAGGGACAGTGCTTTACTCACCCCAGGGATGGGGCAGCTGGGCTGGGAGGGTGACTGCAGCACAGCTGCTTCCTGCTTTAGATTCAGGTATTTTAAATTTGTATTTTAATCTGAGTAAAAAAATCAAATGTTGGTGTGCCTGAGCTCATTCCCCCCCCCCCCCCCCCCAAATAATGTAGGGTCTATTTTTACTGAATGTGACAAGTGAGAAGATTTGCAAACCTTGTAGGTAATGGCTTATTCCTCCTTCTCCATCCCAAACACAGGGTGGCAAAAATGGCTTTGTCTCAATTCCATCTTCACGTGCATTTGCCAGAAATACAGGAACATTTTAAGGTCTTCACACCTCTGCACAAGAGATCATGGAACATTTGACCAGTTGAACTGTCCGTACATTTAAAAACTCTCTTGTTTAGTGCCAGAGGCTTTATAGGTATCATTTGACATCAAGGCCAGAACTAAATTATTAAGTCTAATACAGGAGACAGAAGATGAATCTTTTCCTCCTGCATGATTACCATGTGTTTTGGGGGATTGGTCATTTTGGTAACAAAGCCAGAGCTGAAGCAGGCGAGTGAGATGGCTGGGTCTGCCATCACGTTTGCAAAAAGGGAGGATGAAAAGGGGCTGAAAGACTTTTATGTTTATGACTCTTTTTTAATACTTTAAACTTTTCCCCCCTTAGAACAGAGGGATTCTCTGTTTCCATGGAAGTTGATCAATTCAATTTCAGCTCGTTTTCTTTTCATGCTGGATGCATGAAGATGTAATTCCTCAGATATACGTTGATTTCTGTAAACCTACATTAGATAATGATGTGTCTTAGATTGTCATTATAAAAATTAGCTAAGACATTTAAGATAAATTAATCTCTAATTTAGTTATTAGATATATCATGTTGTGGAGTAGCATCATTTAAATTAGCAGAATTACTTGCAATTTCTGTCCTTGGCTCACAGACATTGGTGTTCATGTAATTACCCTGAATGACCTGATTGCCTCAGCCCTGCCTGTAGGACAGGCTGGTATTAATTCACCTCCCTTCATTTTAGGGGAACTCCTTCTGCCCCTTTTGCCCTTTTCCCTCTGAATAGCTCTGCTCCATTGGGCTGGCACTGATGTCGTTTTGGGGACATGCCAGCAGGAGGAGCTTGTGCATTAAAATGTGCTTTCCATGTAGCAATCACCAAATTACAGTAATTGCACTCAACTCGTGCTCTCTGCTGCAAGGTAAAGCACCTTGTACCTGCCAAGGATTCCCGTGTGCCTCAGACAGCCAGAGCTCTGTCAGCATGGCCAGCGTGCTGGTGAATGAACCTATTTTAGATTGAGCAAAGCCCAGGGAGGTGAACATTTAATTTTATTCCATTTTATATTTAATATTTAGATTATTTTATGTTGACATGTTCTGAAAAATACATATCTTAAAACAAAATCACAACCCTCTGAAGCCAACTTCACATGCTCTTTTTACAAGCATTACAGTATCAACACTGCATTGCTCAATTTTATAAATAGTATAAAAATTGTGAGTAATAATATTCATGTTACTAAAAGAAATCCATGGTAATGAGCACAGCTGAAATTGAATTCACATGATCAGAATTCTCTACAGCAACTTAGATAGCATTGCTGAGTTTCAGAATAAGAAATCGTAAGGCCACAGTTGGAAGTCCAATTATCCTTGGCTACCAAGAATTAATAGCATAGGCTAAATTAATTTGTAGACTTTTTATTTTAGCGACAAGAAAAATAATGAATTAAAGATCTAACTTGTTAATCTTGTTATTGAAGAAGAGGAGGATGTATGCCACAGGTATTTTATACATTTTTTTCTCACAAAGGACTTCTTAGTTACCTTGGAAGACTAAATACTATAATGGGAATGTGGTGAATCTTGATTTTGGAAAATCCTTTATTATTTTAACTAAAGCTATTTCAGAGTTTTCTGCTTAGAAACTTAGACCAATTAAATACTCTGCCATTTAAAAAAGCCACAAAACTTTATTTTCTGTTGCTTAGCATCTGAATAGAACATAACTTTTCCATAGTTTGTTTCTCTTCCATTGTGGGGTGGCTGTGTGTGCACTGTAACTCCGAAGTCAATGGCCAGGGCAGGACAGCAGAAGTACTCTGCTGCCTGCAAGTGCATTTTCCAGTCAATCTCAGGACTTGGTAAAGGCTTTTGCCTTGCTAACATCTCTCCCCTGTGGGTGCTTCAAACTCCTCAGTGGGGCCTGAGTGTGCCTTTGACTCTGGCAGGAGTGACTGACCTGGGTGTGAGGAAGGTCACTCTGCAGGAGAATAAACTGCACAGAGAACTTGGGGGATTGTTTTAAAATGTGTCTGTGTTTGTTTCATATGGTCAGAAGTGCAGATGAGCAATGTCTTCCTTTTGGGCTTGTTATTCTGAAGATAGGTATTATAAGGTTGGAGCTTTTCCCGTATGCAAAGAAGCTTGGCTTTGTATGCTGTGTAATTTCATTGCTTAGTTGAATTGCTAAATGCAAAGCTTAGTTTTATTTATTGATCTGTGCGTAAGCAGTTTAATTAAAAAACAAGTGGAGTCCTGTAAAAGAATGGCAAAAGTACAATGCTATCCCTTTATACTGTAGTTTTCCGAGGAGTCTATAGCCTGAATATCACCTAGGTAAGCTGCAATTTTCTGTTACTGCTTGTTTTTGAACTTAATGTACTTCTTCTCAGAGTCTTTTCCAAAAGGCTCATTCATGTAAGACTGTAGTCTGTTGTGGGTCAGGAGAGACTGAAGAATCTAGGGATGTATTACCAATGTACTTCATCATGTAATGATACATCCATCCATGATTAGAGGATTGTTAATTGAGCATCATCCAAGCTCTTGTCTCTTTTGCTTGTATTTTATCACTTCAAAATGCTTTTCCCACCATTTCTGAACTGCAACTCATAGAGATCCGCTTTTATCCTGTAACTTGCAATCCTCCATAAAGTATTGAAAGTTCCACTAGTTCTCATTTCTGAAAGAGCCCATTTTGTAATTCACACTTGAGATACCAGTAGAAAGAATGCAGTTCCTTGATGTTGAAGATGCGTGCTGTACTTTGCAGTCATGTGCCAGGCTCTCATAACATCTGCTTTTTTCGTGTTGGAAATAACTACAGAACAATTTCCATGTAACTTAAATGAGCTGTTCTGTTTCATTTCTTGTGTCTCTAGTGACATCCCAGCCTCTGGAGAAGCAGTGAGCAAAAGCAGTCGCTCGAGAGTGGCCCCACGCTTCCCCAGGCTGTCCCGCAGCCACCCGAGGGAGCCCCGCAGCCTGGAGCCCCAGAGCGGAGACCTCTGACCCTGCTCCTCAATTGCCACCTCCTTTCAGTTGTTCTGGGATTCCTTCCTAGCCTGTATTTATAATTTAAGCTCCTGAAGAGACTTCAGCTGCATCAACTTAAATCCTGAAAAGAGACTTTCATTACCAAGGGTCATATCCTGAGTAACTACTTTGGAAGGCAGTAATCACTTTCTCAAAAGAATATGAGGGCTCTTCAGGAGAGCTCAGCAAACTGATCAGCATTTCCTTTGTTTTGTAAAGCTGCACTGCACAAATTCTCCTTTGTTCCTCTGAAGTCCTTCTGTCACAATGAATTCCTTGTTTGTATTATGTTATCCCTTTCTCCATGTACAGTTTTCTGTTCCAGAGAGACACGGGCTTCATGTCAAGACAATTCTTTTTAACTTGGAAGAACCTTTATGCTTATCACTACTTAATATGTCAGAAGGATGTGCTTAAAAGAACCTCACTAATTTATTACCTTTTGTAAATAGAAAGACTGGGTCATTTTGTTTTTTTTATTGTAAACCTCTGACACATAAAGGTTTTTAAAAGCCTGATGATGTAGATGACAAGATAAACATTACAGGTGGAAAAGTAGCTTTTGTACGTTTCTAGTTAGATATTCTTAATAGCATTCATTTGTGGGAAGCAATTCTTTAAAATCAGAGAATGTAATAATTTTTTAGTGAAATTTCAGTCTTGCTATAAGGCAGGTGCAATAGTATTCATTTCTACCAACCATCACAAGGATACACAAAATTAGCGTGGTACAAAACAGTGCTTTTAAGTCTTGGATTACATTTGTTATTAATTTGTTACTTACGTTACAGAACAGTTCATCATTAACAGGGCAGGGTGGAATTCTTAATCTGATTTTGTAAAACCCTTCACATGGTGATACTTAAAAATTGCCTGTAATGAAAGTGCCTGTTACCCATCACCTCTTATTGAAAAGTAATTTGTAAGTGAGAGTAACTAAAAATTTGACAAGAATTATTACAAGTGATGGAAGTCCTGACGTGGATTAACTGGAATCCAGTTCAGTATCCATTAGCTGCACTGCCGTAGGCAGTTAATTATGTTTTAGCTATCTTCTTTTCTTCATTAACTTTAAGCAGTGTATGTTCAAATTTCCTATCAGTTGTGTTCTGGTTTTCCTTTATGTAAGAACTTCTTTCCTCTCAGAAGTTTTTTTTGGATAACGTTACTTAAATTGATGTAGCTTGTCATTTTATTATCCATTCATTATATTAAATTTTCACGTCTTATATTATTCTCCAGGAAAAAACAAGCTGATGATTGATATCAGACTTTGTACCTCAGTGCTCTACTGAAGTTCCAGCAAACTGGAACTGTGTTCTGCAGCCCTGTGAGCAGTGAGTGTTGTCCAGGCAGGTCAGTGATCCCATTTCTGATCCCATGACTGATCCCAGATCAGTCATTTTCAGTGGCACCTCTCAGGTGAGAAGGGCTTTGTTACCCACAGGGAGTGGCATCAGTGCAGCCCCATGTGCTGGATCCCCACCACTGAAATACAGAGCTTTTAGACTGCACTCAACAGCAAAATGTGGCAGAGAGGAGTGGGATTCACTCTCCAGGTCAGTAATGGCAGTAGGTCAAATACCACAAAGAAAAATTGTGCCAGAGAGATGTAACTATTTCCCTGGCAGTGAGAGATCTCAGTTACCACACAAACAGAACAGCCCAAAGGCCAGCCTGGGAGCCCACTGTGTGTTCATTAACAGAGTAATTACTGTTGATGTTTTGTGTTAGTTACAGTGGGACACTTACTTAAGAAGAAAGTGAGTAGATTGGCAGTTAAGTAGCTTCTCCAAACTCTCCAGTCTGATGCAATGCTGATGGTTTAATTTGTCTTTGTTGGAAAGAAAAGTAGCTATAATGATGGTCCCACTTTGAAACAATTTTAATTCATTTTTCAGAAAGTGGAGACTTGGTTAGTAGAAATATGGCACATGTACTAACACTGAATTGCAAGTAAATTTGAAAGAAAACACTGTGTAGAAACCTTTGTGATGTATCTATTACATGATATATTCATTTTCAGGAAATAATTCACAGATTCAAGTATTTATTCAGCAAGCTGCGAATGGTAAGAAATTTCATTTATTGCAGACTGAATTTCTTTTTAGTTGTTTAAAAGGAATTTTTTTGTATCTGCATTTGGCTCTTAAAAAGTATTTCATTCCTGATTATCTTGCTTCTTGTAATTTTTAATGTATGTATGTAGCTCATATAAAAATACTAAACTTATTTACCTTGTACAAATTGCTCTTTGTTAACTTCAGCTGAATTGTGTATCAGCTGCTAAGATTACAGTCTGCAAACAATGTTCACTTGGTGATACAAGATACCATAATGGCTGCATTACTAATCCATTTAAAAGCTCAGCTGTGGTTTCTGTAAAATCCCAGGAAATAATCAAAGGAAAGCCTTTCTTCACAAGGTGGCATTCCTGCTTTATACCCCTGGTTATGCTGAAGACTGCAGAGGAACTTGCATGAGTGCATGCAAGTGCCTACTGAAGGAATGACCAAATTTTTACCACCTCAAGACATTCTGAAGGGCCGTGTCTGAGAATCCTGTGTGTCTGTTACAAATCCCACTTCCATCCATTCACCAGAACCAGCAAAGCCTCTTGAAGGAGGTTCCCCAGGTGGTATTAAGAGTCCCAAGGAGTTGCATTACTCATATGAAATACCTGTAAGTGAAACAGTGATTCTGCCAGTAGAGTGATTTTATCACTTTATCCTGCTCACCCA
Organism: Petroica traversi; assembly: GCA_025920805.1. Classification (NCBI taxonomy): domain Eukaryota; kingdom Metazoa; phylum Chordata; class Aves; order Passeriformes; family Petroicidae; genus Petroica; species Petroica traversi. The sequence goes on from JAHLSL010000037.1 coordinate 7,519,389, forward strand.
GTTCCATTCAGTTACAAATTCTGTACAGCTCTAAACTTCCCTTGGCTGACTCAGAGCTTTTCAGCCCCCGTCGTGCTCAGTGGGTGGCTCACAGTGAGCTGCTGGTTCATTACTAATGAATTATTAATTAATTCATTACTGACCATTCCTGCTGGCACCAGTGGCCAGTGCTGTAATCCCAGGACAGAGGAGTCAGGACAGGCTGGGCCCTGGAGCTGTTCCTGGCTGGTAGAGCCAGCCTACAGCAATTTGTGCTCTTGTTTGCATTTCATTCCTGCTTTGTCTTTAGATCCAGGGCTTCTCCTCTGCATCCTGTAGTGACTGTTCAAAATAAACTGTAACAAGATGGCACAGCTCCTACTGCAATGCTGTGGTCCAGTCACCTCCACCATGAGCCCTTTCCTAAGAAGCACAGAGCAGGCAGAGCTCTTCAAAGCTTTTGCAGATGTGTCCACCAGTATTCACACATCCACTGTGGTTTTTCAGGATCTCATTTATTTAGAGATTCTCTCATTCATTATAGAGAATTCAATGTGTCGACTTGGCTTTTGCAAATTAAATCAAAGTTCTCAATAATAATAAAAAATCTCCAAGGTTTATATGAGGCAGGATATTGACATAGTTATAAAGGCTTAAATTGATGTGTCCATTCTTAGGAAGATAATATTTTCAAAGCCATTCTTTTTAATGGAATATATTGTTGATGTGTCAGTTGTAATCAAATTATACTACCTTACAGAATCTAGTGCAAGTCATAAACTATTGTGATTGAATTAATACAAGCATTGGGAGAAAGAACAATGGTATTAAAGATTACTGGCTCAGAATTGTGACCTATTGCTAAGGAGGGTTTTTTTTTTATTGTAACAGTCATGTTTTATTGCACAAAATAATACCTACATGGTAGCTGTCAAATTAATTAATACAAACCCACTAACAAATGGGGTTAACTGACTCAGAGGAGCAAGCTAATAATAAATGAGACTTGGTGAACTCCCAGTGAACTAATGATGCTTCTGCAAGGACATATTAATGTTTTAGAACCTGGTATTTTGTTACCAGAATCAGTAATTGGTGCTTTCTGATATTGATGTCATTCTTTTCCCTTTGAAGAATGAAGGGATTTCGTTTCTGTGGAAGTTTCATGCCATTTCAGAGGTTCAAAGCCCCCACCCCAAAACATGTTTCATCTAATGTGTTGGAATTCTGAGAACAGATAATATATGCCTGTGGATAGAAATACAGTTACCTGCTTGAAATGACAATGAGAAACCTGTGGAACAGCTGTTTGAAAGAAAAAACCCCACCTTTTTGACCAAATCCTGCTGCTATATGCCCTTGCAAGTCTTAGAACCAGCCCTGGGCTCTTCCAGCTCCAGCTAATGTGAAAAGAAACCTGTTCCACACAAAACCACATTTTTCTCCTTGGAAACAAAAGTAATGGTTCTGTATTGGATCTTGAGTCACTTGAAACAATTCAAGAAAGTCAAGGATTGCTTTCCACTTTCTGTTGGTTAGAGTATTTCAGTCAGCACCTTGCATCACATAGAATATTAACTTAATTGATATTTTGTAAGTTCAGTAGTTTCCTAGCCTTCTGTATTCAAAGAAACACTTTACTATAGGAAAATATCTATATGAAATACATAATATATCTAAAAATATCCATTAACCCTCTTGGTGTTTCACATATTGAATGGAAGATAAAGCATTTGTTCTACAGCGTGACACTGTACATTTAATTTATTTCTCACCCTACACTAACTGTGCTTTTATGATCCAGTTATAGAGAACTCTACAAAGATAATGAGAGCATACTTCTAGTCAATATTAATGGCTTAGTTTTTCGTTCATAATGGCATTAATTTATTCTAGACAACAGCACTGAAATGTTTAGAAAGGAATGACTTTTCCAGATTTACAAAATGCTGCAAATAACTGGACTTTAAAAAAAAAAAAGTTTTTTATGGAATCAAAACAGAATTTATTGCACTTCCCTGCAGGGGAATGAATTCCTTTAACAGCATTTCAGAAATCTCCATGCCATGACAGCAGTTAAACTGTGATGTGTTTTTTTGAGTATTAATCATTTAAGACACTAAACATTATCAAATTGTAAGTGTGATTGAAGATACAGTTCTGAAAGGCTGGGCTTTCCTTCTTGGATAACACTGAGATGAAGAACTCAGTGTCTTGGGTGTGGGACCAAACCTGTTGGCAACTGAAGAAGCTGAATTTCCCTTTTGATTTAGGGAAGAGATTTTTTTTGTTGTTGTTGCAATTAAACTGTAGAAAAGATATTATCAATTAAGCAGTATTCACATAAGTACAGTATTCACATAAGTATTAATAAAATGTCATATTATTTTAACTTGCTATGCTAATGTTTACATAATAGAATTTTTAAGCAAATGTATATATATATATAAAATTTTCTAAATACTTTTTTTTTTAAATATCCTGTGGTAATTTTATTGTAACTGGGTTAAAATATGCTACTTTAACAAGAAGAAAATAAAAAATTAACTTTTTTTCTTCGAAGTAGTGTTTATACATCCTATTTGTCCTATTTAGCTTTTTTGTAATTGCTTCTTTATGTTCATTTTTTTCAGTGTGTTTCTAGAATGATGTATTTTGTCACAGACCTTGTTAAGATCTTATTTCTTCCCATGAGAAGTAGTATTTATTGAAAACCATCTTGAACTTTTCAGTATGTAATCATGTTAGAGAAATCACTCAAACAGGAAGGCAAACCATGCCAGACAAGGCCACCATATTTGTGGTGTTTGGTTTTTTACACTCAGAGTCCAGTCCACATGTGACTGTTTTATTTCCCTTTATTGCAATATGACACAGTAGGCGATTCATATCCAGTTCATCATTGTGTCATAACTGGCACTTCCATATCCAGTTCACAACTGGATGCTTCCATCTCATGTGAGAAAGGAAGTTCTAAAAAGGAAGCGTTATATGCATTTCATCAATTGCCACCAGAAAAGCTGTAATTTAACAAAAACAAAGTGTTGGTAGATTCCTCATACTCACAGAATAACCTGCTGCTTAATTCAATTCAAATTCTTCAAGCCACTGCTACTACAGAGTGATCTAATTAGTTGAATGGTTCATGTTAAAAGAAGACAGGCACTTATTGTGAAATTCACAGTGATGTTAATCTCCATCTTTTAAAAGCTGTGGCAGGTTAGGTGTCACTACAGGAGTTAGATGACAAAACTTTTCTTATAATTAGTCTTGGCAGTCCTTAGGATTTTGTTTTTACTCTTCATATCTCAGTTACTTAAGATCATAAAGCAAACTTAGAAACTTGCAATTAATAGTTTCAAACAAAGTGGTTTTTTTTTCCTCTTCTGTCTGCTTGAGGTACTAGAGCAAAAATGGCCCCAGGCTGTTGGTGGGAACTGTAAGGACTGGAGATCTGTCTGCACCAGGGGTGCAGTTTCAGCCTGCAGAACAAGTGTCTGTTCCCAGTGGGTGTTTCTTGGCCCCTCGAGCTTCATTTCCTGCCCACCAGCACTCTGAGGCCCGGAGCTGCATGGGAAGGGTAAAATCTGAGCATTAGAGGAATGACAGCCCTGGGCTGGAGAGGGCTGGAAAGCACAGTTGATGCTGTAACCCTTCATGTGCTGGATCCCAGCTGCTGGGATGCTGCTGCTCTGTGCATCCAGGCAAAGCTTCAGGTTCCATTTGGGAAATTATAACAGCTTGGCATTTCTATGTGGGCCTACAGCATGTAATTTTTTTTTTTTCAGGAAAGAACCTGCGGAGGATTTACTGACTCTTTTTTTTTTTTTAATTTCCCTAGAAATTTTAAAGAAATAAGGAAAAAGCTTTGTACAAACGATCTGTCAGAAGAAAGAGCAAAGATATTTTTAAGATAATGTTTAGAGTAAGATTTTTGCTACTGCACTTCAGTCTTTCTGAATGACCTTTTAAGTATTGTGAGTGAACTTCCTGTATTCCCAAAATTAAAATAGATAGCTGACATTTTGATATATTTCAAGTCGTGCTTGATTTTGTTCTAGAAAATCGTCATGCAGATTGTGTGTGTGTGTGTGATTCCTATTTTCTGAATTATTCTTGCTGCTTTTTGACCTGCACTGGGACAGCAGGCTTTTATTATGGGAGATTTCTAAGAACCATGGTGATAACTTTCTTTTTATTTCCAATTCAACAACATCCATGCCATTTCCAACATTTATTAATTTCCCAGTATTTTAAAGATGCTCAGCAAGTATATATACCGTATCCCATACACTGCATTTGTCATTGCTAAGTGTCTTTATTTTTAATGTCACTTCTAGCCTTGCTCATATGCAGCTTATAATTGTCTCAGTCATGTGGGCCCCTGCATTAACATGTCCTGCATTCAGAGCTTTGTGCTGAGCAAACTGTTGTGCCCTGGGTGAGCCTCTGCACTTGCATTTTGTTAAAAACGAGCCTGTGGCACCTTGGGTTTGGTCTTTCTGTGGGAAGCTCTTTGTGTGTTTGGAGATTCACTCTTCGCACCTGCTTGTGTTGAGTTTGTGATGTTTTTGGGGTCTCTGTTGGATCATTAGGATCTGCCCTTCCCCAGTTTTCTAGAGTTTGCATGTCTGACAAATTCACCCTTGTATGGTGCTTCAGCTCTGATTTTAACTACTCCATTTTCCTATTAAGAATATTTTCATGATCAGTTTTATTCCTGGTGCTGCATGTTGTTTAGAAACAGCTGAGTACATCAAGAGTTTGTTTTACTCAGTGTGAGTTCTATGCCATCCACTTTTCGTGGGATTGATCCTGGTATGGGCCATTCACTTACGAGTTGGACTTGATGATCCTTGGGTTCCTTCCAACTCAGAATATTCTGTGGTTCTGTGGAACTTTGCATGAAAAAAGCCTGTTTTTAATGATTCCAACTAACATTGCCAGAGCTGTCAAAAACAAGGCTTTTCTTTGCGGATTATTGCTATTATAAAATAGATTTCATATTGCTATTCATATAGCTTCAATCTGTGAAAAATATTTACAGGTTAAGTGAATATAGCAAGAAAATATTTGATCAGGTTATTACTAATTTTAAATGTCTAATTTTTAGATAGTATTTTGATTTTCCTTAATTTTATTCCCAATTTTTTCAAGTGCTAATTCATCCATGAAGGAAGATGCTTCAACATATGCCAATTACACTGACAGTTTCTACATTTCAGTTTCTAGTTGGAAATTAAATTATGTTTATTAACAGTCCCAATTTTATATAGAATCATTCAGGTTGGAAAACACCTCTAAGATCATCAAATCCTACTGTTGCCCAGCACTGCCAAGTCCCTCATTAGCCCACATCCCCAAGTGCCATATGCACACCACCTCCAGGGATGGTGACACTGCCCCTTCCCTGAGAATCTTTTTGGTGAAGCAATTATTGCCAATATCCAATCTAAATCTTCCTTGGGACAGCTTGAGGCCATTTCTCCTCCTTCTATTACTTGGGAGCCTGAGCCCCAGCTGGCTGCACCTTCCATGGAGCTGTGGAGAGTGAGAAGGTCCCCCCTGAGCCTCCTTCTCTGCAGGCTGAGCCCCCCCCAGCCCCTTCAGCTGCTCCAGCTCCTCCCCAGCTCTGTTCCTTTCTCTGGACGTGATCCAGCACCTCCATGTCCAGTTCTTGTCAGGAGGGGCCAGAACTGGACACAGGACTAGAGGTGTGGCCTCAGCAGTGCCCAGGACAGGGGGACAGTCATTGTCCTGGTCCTGCTGGCCGTGCTGTTCCTTAGAAAATTTTGAGGTACTTTCCAAAGAGGGAAGATAGGCTTATAGAGAAGTAGAAAATGAAATATAATTTAATATAGTTAAGTAACATTCTGGTTACAAATCAAAGCAGGTAACACCTCAGACATCTGTCTTTGGAAATACATCTTGTTTCTACTGATGTACACAAGCAAGTGTATTTCTCAACTGTAAGGCTAAATAAAAAAATAATGTTCTTTATATTTGAGCTGCTGAGCAGGCTGAAGGATCTGCTTTTCAGATCTGAGCTTTAGATACACACTAATACTTTGTATCACACAATTTAGCTACTCACTCAGCTTTATCTTGAGGCAGCTCAGCTTCTCAGTGGGCTTTTGTTTAATCCAGTGATGGAACACACAGTTCCTTGTGCACCCAAAGTGACAGGTATGGCTTCAAGCAGTTAAAAACATGAGAGGCATTTTTGAGTGGTACTTTAATTTCAAACAATGCATTAGATATAATTGTCATTTTTGGAAACCATCTCGTTGATGTTTTTTTAAAGGTGAAAAAAAAGTGTGAATTGGCAGATAAGACACATCAGTACCTCTGAGCAGTTGTACTGTATTGGAAAATTCTGGGTAATTGGATACTAGAAAAAGGGAAAATAAAAGAAAGCACATGTTCTGGACCCATCAAGACAAACAGAAAAATGAGCAAGGAATTCAATGCAGGAATACATTAAAAAATGTTTAAAAATGTACTACATCAAACTGCCACCATATGTTCCATAATGAGGTAAAACAAAGTGGATAATGGATCTGTTACTGAGTCTATCAAGCCATAGGACCCTTTGGATATGTCAGTAATTAACAAATAACATCTGCTGTCAACTGCTGTACTTAATCAGCATGGGCAGGGCTCTCCTCCCTGCGTGACAGAGGGTACGCTATGATAGTCTGCTTTTCCTTAGGGACTGAAAATGTCTTTGACCACACTGCTGGATGCAGAGCTCCTGCTGAGCTGTAATTACTGGGGAATCTGGACGTGCAGAAACAGCAGAACACAGCTAGATTGGCACTATCAGTGCGGACTGAGAGCTTTGACTACCTTTGATAATTTCTCTGTCAGATAATTCCTGACGGCTGTAATGCCCTACTGTGTTTACAGATTGCACCTTCAGAGTGGCTGAGCAGCCTTTTCAGATATGCAGAGAGACTAATGATAACCCACTCCCTCATTTAAAGATGCAGAACAGGTATGTTCTTGTTTTGCTGATAACAGGGACATGAAAATGTGCTAAGGCAGATCTTATTAATTGACTCCGTGGTTACGGAGAAACTGTCAAATGCAATGCACCAATGCACCTTGAGAACCACCACCAAAATATGGGAAATTAAAAGACTGAAGAACTAAAGATCCTCATGCTCTCAAAAGAAGTGAGTTTCAAAACTTGTCTGAGTTGCAGAAGGAGTGGAAGTCTGCAGGATTTGATCTATTTATCCTACCCATTTCTGAATCCATCCCATCCTGAGAATTCACAAGGTTCCTCCAGACCAGAGGAATATTGGATGCATTGAAGTAGCTCTGTGCCCTTTAAGTGCAGCTGGTACCGAGAAATGGAGATTTGCAAAGCAAAGAGTTGACCTTTCATTCATATCCACATGTTCAAGAATGGATTTAAATACAAATCTTAGAAATCTTGTGCCAGAACAATTCAAAATAATGAAATTTTCCTTTAATCTTCATCCGGGTTCATTACACAGATAATATATGATTCATTACATAGATAATTAATATCTAATTAGCTAAGATAGCACTCAAAACTATCTAATAGAAAGTGCTTAAGGTGATAAATAATTTTTGTAAATTTAAGCAAATTTGTTGAATCACGATTGGTTGCTGATGCAGGTGTTACTGTGCTGATGTAATGGTGTTTGAAGCATCCCCTCTGCTCTGATCCAACTGCTCTGAGTGGCCCAGAATAATTTGGTTTCTGTGATTATCCCTTTGCTCTCCCATGAGTTGAGATAACAAAACAGCAACTTTAAGCAGTAACTGTTTTAACTAAGACAATTCAGTGTCAAGACAATCCTGGGCTGGACAGTGTGCACAGTCCCATTGTGAGCAGTGTCCCTTTGTCCCTGACTGCTCTGCTCTGCCAGCACAGGCACTTATCTCCCTTCTCTGGCCCATTCAGGTGGCTTAGCAAACACGTGCTCAAACATCTCTCTTTGTTCTTAACCCACCACTGAGAGTAAGTTAAGGCTGAGAATCCTCACTCCAGTTTGTCTTTGCCCATCAACTGCTCTGGTACCATTTAAAGAACAGGCTGTATTTTGAATAGCTGCACTTTGATTGCTTAAAAAGAAGGCATCTAAAATATGAAAAATATTGTCTGACCTGACAAGGTAGTTCGATTTGGGAAACAGCAAGTGTGCTGGATAATATATGCAGACACCTCTGTCATGAAGCCTCATGGGGTTTCACACCCAATTATCTGAGACCACCACTGGTTACCATAGCAATTCTCTCTTAATTAGAAATTCACCCTCTGCTCATGGCCTATCTGTGCTAAAGCATGGAATTCTGCTACACACTTGGCATTTTATTTATTTGTTTATATATTGACTGTAATTTACTGTGTCAAATGATGTCTATATCCAGTAGTACTCTGGATTTTTGACTCAAACACTGATTAGAATTGTAATTCTTCAATGTGTCCTTGACCCATTTGCAGTCTGTGCATAACGGGCAGGCCACGAGGAGATAGAGCAGTGATGTTGGAGTGTAAATACATGAAGTAATTTGGTCAGTTAGGTGAAAGCTGCTCTCTGGCTGCTGCTCAAGAGGAAGGACTCTGTGAAACCTTCTGCCTGCATTCAGGCTCAAGTTGGTTTATAACATTTTCAAAAGGAAGGGGTCTCTGCCTATATAGAAGTATTTGACAAAGTGTGAAGTTTGCTATCTTTGTGTCCATAAGGTGGACAGAACCAAACACAAGGTGTTTTCATGACAGATTTGAGAGATTTATTCCTGCTCTTAGACAAATAAGATGAGGAGAATGAGAATAACTTACCTGCAGTGTAAGAAGACAATTCTAAAAGTTGGGCATCATACCAATGCTCAGGGCACAAGCTCAAAAGTGAAGGGTATGATCCTAAACACTCCTTCCTGTAATCCTGGGGACAGCAGAGACTTGTAATTCTTGGAGTCCAGACCAAAACTGTGGTATCAAAAATCTCTGTGGTTTCTGATGTAAGTATAGAACCTCAAAGTACAAACACCTCTTTCTGAGATAAACCAAATCCCCAAACAAAAAACTACAGCTCAGATCAGTTCCTTCGAGGGTACAGGACAAGAAGAGAACATGATTCAGAAATGTACTCAGATAGTGCATTTACAAGACCAATTTAAGAACTTTGTAAGCATAATGGAATAGAAAAGGATAAACCAGAATAAAGACTTGCATTGCAAGGTCCAGAGAGATTGGTTTGGAATGTTTGATCCACTTGTTGCAGCATCCAAGGACTACAGGCTCTTAGTCTTTAATCTGGAGTTCTTGGGTGGCAAGAGGTTTAGGACTGTACTTTGATATGAGACAGCTGAGAGAAAGAACATGAAAGATTGAGCTTCAAACAGAAGGTTACCCCGTCTGCTATCTTTCACAAAGATCTCTGCTGCAGGCCCTGACATACAAGAGAGGCTTTAGCATTTATGTAAACTCATCAGCCAGGTTGGAGGGCAGTGCCGCATGGAGAAATTGTCACTGTGTGCTATGAAGCTCATATAAATCCTGTTATATCTTACTATATGTATCATGCTGAAGAGCACAAGCAAAAGCAGTCGTAGCTTCTGCCATAAATTGCACCATGTCTCCAGATTCTCATGCAATTCAGTTTTTTGGTTACTGATAACAGTACATATGAGCAGAACCAGCAAAAAAGAGCAGGAGAAATCCAAACCAGTTTCAGCTTTGTGGTTATGATATGGAGGTTAGGAGATGTCAGCCAGGTTCTGTCAACTTTTTTTTTTTTTTATTTAGTGCTTCTCCCAGCTTAGTCAGATACTGGATTCAGAACTAAAATGCAGTTGTTATTTTTTTTCTGAACATGCCTAGCATATAAAGAAATGGTGTTTTTAATTTATCTGTTTGAAAACATCCTTTAAATGACTAATAGTTCTTAAGAAGTGCAAGTAAATTGGGCAATCAGCATGTATCTTTAATTACAATTTTAGCCTTAATAATTATTCTTGAGTTAGCTGTACAGCAGTATTACCATAAGCAAACCTGCCTATTTTAAAATCTAATGCCACAATGCAATTGATTAAGGTAAAAAAAGATTATCCAGCAGTAAAGGCTTCAGTGCCTGCTCGGGAGAGCAGCCAGCATGTACACATATACGTTTGCCAACATTCTCAGTATAAACTAAATGACTCGTTATATGGTATCTTTGTTGTACCTGAATTCTGATTTTCTATGAGTCATCCTTGATTTACTGAAATAGAATAAGATGAGTAAGAGAGTCAAATTATAGGGAAAAAAGTCTGCAAGCTGCGTAAGGTCCAACACAGTTACAGAGAAGGATTATTCAACTTCCCTGTGCCCTTGATTGGCTCTGAATTTCATACCAGAACCCTCCTGCCATTGGATATCTTCTGCAGGGAGGAGTTTTATAAAAACCTCATGAAGAACCAGGGTAAGTCTTTATTACTGTATAGACCAGAACAGTTTTCTTTCTGATTAACATTTTCTATTGAATTTGGGTTCATCTGTGACTGCAAAATCACATCACATAGCACTGTAAAGGCACATAGCATGTCTATGTAATGAAGGGGATAAAAGCAGTTTTCTATTACCACCACATCAAGTTGGGATTGGATTTTGCATTATGAGTTACCATCTTATTTTACATAATGCTAAACAGAATGTAATGTTCCATTTAGATGTAACTGAGCTGGAATGTGAGGGATTTTAAGCATTTATGTAATTAAAAGAGGAGGGAGCACATCTGACATGTTTAGATTTTTAGGTAATCTTCAATGTATAGCATCCTACAATTATCATATGGATGTTTTTCACTCAGAGAGGTAAAAAACCTGTGCAGTACATTTCACTATGGCTGCCATCAGGAATAGTTTGAAAAATCCTTAATTGAAGCATTAAGAAAATGAAATAGCAGGTGTCCTGCAGAGAAGTGTCAAACCTGAGAATCCTCTGGCTGTGCAAGGGGCGACGACACACTGATACAGTTCTATAAAAGTAATGCCATACCACAGGGATATATTAAGGCTGAAGCTTTTCATCAAGACTCATTCTTTTAAAATTATTTAGAGTAAAAGGATACTAAAGACGTTATCTACTCAATATCAGAACTAATGGGTAAATGGTAATGCTAAAGTTGTAGTTTTATAGTATTTAGTTCAAGATAAGCTACCATGGAAAGTAATTTTTTAAAAATAACAGTTAACAATTTATTTTGCTTTGATTTGTAAAATCTTTGTCTATTTGTGTTTCAGCCGTTGGTTGTTATGTAACTGTTCCCATGGCCCATGGAAGTCAGGTTCAGGCTGAGGTTAAATGGTACCTTGTCAAAGCAGGGATGTGACCCAGGATGAAGGACTCATATGACTCCGTTTGGTTTTCCTGCTCTGTAAATCTTTTGCCTCTGCGTACATGGATGCGTAGGAAGAGGAGAGCAGATGTGAGGGAAAGGTCAGGGATGCTGTGAAGTCTGTGAGGCTTTCCTTTTACTTTTTATGAGATTTAAGATGCCTCCTTAGCGCAGATACATGAAACCATTCCTCAGTGAACATTAGTGTTGTTTATTTTTAGCAAAGTACAAAGCAGGAAAGAAAGTACAGACCAGGTAGCATGCACATGTCAAATACCATCCACATCCAGTGCTGACCCGCTGTCAGTGAATTATTCAAATAACCATAAGATTCCCTCACATATAGACATATTTTCTATATCCATATCAAAGAACTGAATATCTGAAACTGTTAAACTGAAACAATTTTATGTGTCTGGGTGGGTATGCAGTTTTAGTAACTCCAAATTACAAAGTTTGCCAGCACACTGAAGAAAAGTGAATTGCTTCTTTGTGGCTGCACATCTTTTGTTAGATTTTAGTGTAGTAAACGGTTCTGAGTTTGACATTGTAATAAAGGCTAATCCTGTGAACAGTTCAAGTTATTATGTTCTATTAGCTATAAGCAAGGGATAAACTGTGATCATTTTCCCATTAGAAGTAAGGCTGTAATGGAATACACAGTATTTTAAAATCAATGCCACCACAGATTAACTGTACTTCTATTGAGAGACCTTGAGAAGGACTCCCAGTACTTGGTTTCTCCAGATATGCCACATTCTGACAACAAACACCCAGGAAACTCAACTGATGGGCTGAGCCTACAGCTCCTCCCCACAGTCAAGGAAACCGGCCAGAGTTGCTCTGTCTAAAGGTGACTCTGGCTGCTGTGACTCTTGATCTCCAAGTTATCTTTGTTTCGTATTTGTTATCTTCCTTCTGCCTGTAGTTTAAGTTTTACAAGGACATCCAATTAAAGGCAAAAAACCCCTAAAAAGCAGACATGCAATTGGTTACCTTTATTCTAATATTCAAAATGTTTCCCAAAGTTTATTTTCCTATTTCCACGTGTGTTTCTCTGTGTCTGGCAAACATAGGTGCCAACTGATCATTTTGGAACTGGATATTGTCTAATGCTTTTTTTCACTCTGGTGTCAGGTTTGTACTTACTGCACTCACATTTTCCTGTTTCAGACTGGTGTTACACAGCTTGGAAAGCAATTTGTCTGGGCTGCTGGCTGGCTGAGCAGTGCATGCTTGCTGTCTGGCAGCTGGCAAGTCATCTCAAGGATACCTGCTCTACAAGGAGACAGAAAAGGTCGTTGTTACTGTACGCTTTGAAAGGAAGGCTGGTAGCACACTGATGTTTGCATGGTGCTCTCTCTTTATGGCAGTGCAAGATCTCAAAAATGGGCTCACTCCTTTAGAGTGAGTGGGACAGGCACTGCCATGGACACAGCTGCACACAGGCAGTGGGGCAGACACTGTTTGGGAAGGGAGAGGGAGAGGATATTGGATGGGTAAGTCATGGAAAAGATGATATAGAGCTCAAAGTTCATCAAATAATGCAATTCCAACCCCATCCCTTCAAGAGTATGTTCATCACAAACTTATATGCCGATTTTCCTTCTTACTCTCAAGGAAACAGCAAATTTTTACGGATGGAGAGGAGTCTAGTTTTGACCTAATGCATTTTGAAATACAAGTGAGACTAAACTTGAACAACCCAGGAATATTTAACTGGAAATGGTTAAGTGGGGAAGAGCCACACTTGTTGCTCAGGTGATGTTCCCTTGTTTTCAGATCAGAAGTCTCATTACAGTCAATTAGTAGAAGGATGGAAATAAAAAGAAACAACTTTCACTATTCTTTTTCATAACAAAGTTGTGCCTGAGAAAAAAAACTATAGACTTCCACTGGTGAAATCAGTGCACATATTTTTCTCCTTCATCAGGCCATTTGTGGATAGGAATTCCAAGGCATTTCCAAGGGGTTTTTAAGAATCAGCTCATGCTCTGGGGCTGAGCACACCTCACTTTGAATGGTTACATATACCCTGTACTGCCTGGCAGCAGTCATGAATGGCATGAAAAAAAGTAATTCGGGGAGAAAAGTTGTTTATTCAGCAGTTATACAATTCCAGCGTGGAAGCCACTGGCATAAACAAATGAAAGCAATTTATGTATGTACATAAAGAACATAGTGTGAAATTCCCATTTGTGAAGTGGTATAATGTACTACAGAGGCTTTTTAGTATGAAAGAAAGGCATCAGGAGCAATTCTGAAACATATAAAGCTGACTGATTGTCTATAATGCTCCCCCAAAAAGAGTCATGTGAGAAAACAAGGCATCAATAAAGGGTATTGTAAAATACATTAAACCAGCATTCTAACAGAGAACCTGTTGTGTATTTAGTCCAGGATTTACCAAAGGACTTGTGCTCCAGAATTATATTTGAGAAGTAATATTTGGGACTTCATTGTTTCCCACTATTCTTAAAGAAGTAATCTTTCTAATTTAAGATATATTAAATCCTTTCAAAAAAACTTATTCAGGCAGTGAATTCAGATATTATTCACATAGTGAGTTATACTCTAAAGCATTCATAAGCAATTGCTCACTGAGTGAAGCAAACAGATTTTCTTTCAGCATGAGAAATGGATGCTTTCCCTCAAGAACCACATAAAGATAAAATCAGGAAGTGCCACCTACCTTTCATCTATTTTTTGAATTCCCCAGGTCACCTTATTAACAAACATAACACAGGACTAGTTCTTGGTGGAGATTCATAAAAGTAAGCCTCATTATTTATTTCTTAAGGTGTTGGTGAAAAGCACATATAATGTTTCTGCTTGAGATTCTTGCATTTTCATCTTCATATTAAACAAAATGGCCTATTTAATTTTGAGACAAGTTTTCAGCAAGTAAAATAAATGTATTCAACCATTGTGTTAATTCTGTAAGATTTAAACTTCTCACAAACCTTAAAGTCCATTACTGTAAAAATACATAATAGGTATCTATTAGAAAAAACATGGCTTAAAGTGTTTCGTTTTTAATGTATTACACAAACCAGATATACATTTCCCATTATATTAGGGTAACTATATTAATAACTCTAGCTTCATGCCAATAAAGTCTGCACCTATAATTAATTTTTAGTAAAGCAGCATAATCTGTATATTAATATTTTAATATAGTAAATGCTTGGAGAGAGAAAGGAATGAAATTTGGGTAGGCAAAGATATGGAGACACTACACTTGCTGGCCAGATCTTGACTCCCCTTGGAGTTCTGATTTTGTGGCCCATTAAGCACATTCTTGGTTTTTACTTTTCCTATAGAGCAAGGCACATAAACTCAGCCTGAACTTTGAGGTAACACTTTTGTGGCTTGCTCCTCTTTAAAACCGTTGAGTCATTTCAGTATGGGCTCATCTGGCTGATGAAGTCATAGATGTGTTTCCAGGCAGGAAGAGAGGAGCTCATGAGTCAGGTTCACCCAGACTCACGTTAATGCAGTGCCTCTCCTTCCCTCACCCCAAACTGATTTTACATTGTGTGGAGTTAAAGTTGGCCACTGCTGAAATTTAATCTCCTACCAGAGACTGAGCCAAGACAAGATGCTAGATTTGATGGCTTTTGTACTGTCAAAAAAAGTCCTGCAAGGGTCTCGAAGTTGCAGGAATAGCCAAAGTAGAGGAGCCACATCCCTGCCATTTATATTCGAGTTACAACTTGAGTGACAAACTCAGAAAATGCCATGGCTGAGTGACTGAAAAGCAAGCACTAGGACTGCACAGCACAAGAGGAGCATATTATAATTATGGCTGGTCTGCATAAAAACTGAGAAAAACGACACTGTAGAATTCAATCAGTCTGTTGTGTAAACCAGAAATCGCCTTGAGCAAAAAAAAAATGGAGCAACTTCCACATTAGGGAGCTTAAACTATAATTTAGCAAAGTTAAAATTCATGTAATCCTATCATCCTTTATAAAACACTGGAATTAATATTGTTTGAGAAAATAAAAAGTTAATCAATATCTCACCTACGAAAATTAATACTGTTCACACAAATAAGATCAGCC
This sequence comes from Petroica traversi, assembly GCA_025920805.1. Lineage (NCBI taxonomy): Eukaryota > Metazoa > Chordata > Aves > Passeriformes > Petroicidae > Petroica > Petroica traversi. The sequence goes on from JAHLSL010000037.1 coordinate 7,534,789, forward strand.
AAAGGCAGCATGTACATCTTAATCAGGGAACACAAAAGCAAGAGCTCTGGGGGAACCTGGAGTGGTTGTCTAGGAAACAGCAACAAAAACCCCAGTATATGAATTCTGCTGCTAACAAGCAGTCAAGGTTCATGAAGACTGTACAACTTTTCAAGGGGCAAATTCTGAGAATTAGAATCTCTTCTGAGAATTCCCAGATAACATGAAGTTTCGGAAATGTCACGTAATTTAGACAAACAGGTGTGATGCAATGAACAAAAAACCCTGCAGCACTGTAGACAGCCTGAGCCAGTGGCCACACCTTGCACCTAAATTTTGCATTTTCACGAGTGGCTGATTTTCCTGAAACCATCTTCACATCCACAGGTAAATAAGCATTGATAAGAGTCTGACAGTGACATATTTACTGTAGGTGTTAAATCTGTGCATGGTACTTGGAAGACAATGTTGAGAGCCAGCACAGGATATTGTACTTTCCCAGTTGTAACAGGCTGGTGGGCTGAGGTACTGGCAAAACATTATTAAAAGATATGTATTTGCTTGTTTTTTAATTTCATGCACATCTTTTCTTTCTGCAGATCAGTCTGGAATGTCAGACAACTGTAACACATCACGTCCATTTATATCAAATGTCCTTGGGTTTTGTTCCAATCAATTATTGGTTTCACTTGTGAAAGGCAAATTGAGAGTTCATGAACAAAAATTCAATCTTCAAATTATGTTACTATCCTGGATATCGGCAGTGTCCAGAGGTCAGCGTTAAAGGATGAACTTTGTAAATTGCCTGGTCTAACAAGAAAAAAAAAAAAGCAAAGTGTCTGGGTTTATTTTCTTCCCCTCCAATTTGCAGCAGAGCAGTATTAGAGTAAGTTGAGAAATTTGAAGTGTTATTGATTGCAAAATTTTTTTTTTCTGTCATCTTCTTTGACAGATATTTTGAAGAAAAGATATTGGTACCTGAAGAGAGTTGTTTAATTGTAGTCAAGAAACAGTTACCTGGGTAATATCCCAGCCCCTGAGTGGCCTCCTCTCTGAGCAGCAGGTGCGTGTGTTATCTCCGTGGCACAGGAGGAGACGTTGATATGATAAGGAAAAATGCCAGTTTCCCTGACAGATTCTGTGTCACCCTCCTGAATCTCACCTCTTCCTGGGTACCTGCCAAGCGCCCCCTTCACGGAGACGGCTGAAACCCGAGCAGTGCAACAGGGACAGCGCTCAGTGCTGTGGCCGGGGGTGCACACGGTGTGTTCAGTCCCCGTTACGGTACCAGGCTCGGATGAGCTCGGAGAGGGTGGCACAGGTGGCCTCTGGTGTCGCGGCAGTGCAGTGACACAAAGCACAGACGGTGAGCGCCTTCCAGCGCCGCCCCGCAGGGAGCCCGGCCCTCCCTCCGGCGCCCGCAGCAGCCTCATGTGCCCTTCAGCCGCTCTCTTTGCCAGCTGAAATCAAAGTTTCAGGCTTTGCCACAAGCTCCCCTTCCTGCACAAAGCATCTGCCGCCTTTTGTGCAGCGGAGGAGTTTTCTCCTCCGAAAGGTCACCTCAGCTCCCGGCCGCCACCGCTGGCTGCCGATCAGCACGGCTGCGGAAACTTTTCCCTGTTCATCAATCTGAAGTTTTCCCACACTCTCTTCCCGCGGGGTGCCCTCCTCCTCCAGCAAGCTGCTGTAAATTGAAACCGGGATGATTTCCCCGTGCTCGCCCTGCCGCAGTTAACAGTGAAGGGCAGCGGCTGCCCCCGAGCTGAGGGAGCCGGGGGAGCCCCTCAGGAGACCGGAGCTGTGCCGGCACCTCCAGCACAGGCGGCTCGGAGCGGATCCCCAGGCTCCCTTCCCGCAGCGCCTCACAGGCGTCGTGGGAGTGTGGGGGTGGGATCGCGTTTCCCTCACAACCGGCCGGGGCCGTGCCCGGCTTTCTCTCACAGGCGGCCCGGCATTGTCCCGGCTTTCTCTCACAGGCGGCCCTGTTGTCTCAGGAAGCTGTTCCCAGCCCCGGTGCGGCCCGCTGGGTGCAGACCCCCGGGGGGATCAGCCGGGCAGTTTCCAGAACCGTCGGAGGGCCCTGCCCTGCCCTGAGGGCCCTGCCCGCCTCCCCTGACCTCCCCTGGCATGGAGCACCTAAACAGGAATAACATTTTAGAGCCCAGCTTTTAGCCCTGGCTGTTGTGCTGCCCGCGGGTGACCCCAGCGAGGTGACAGAGCTGAGGGAAGCAGGGAGCTGCCTTGTCCCCAGCGAGGCGCGGCTGGCCGGGGTGGCTGCGCCTGAGCAGAAACAGCAGATGTTTAATATCTGTCTGCCAAACGCGAAATGCCACGACGCTCTTCACTGCTCAGCCCTTTACGGTATTTCCCTTATGGCTGCCTCGCTTCTTTTGTTCTTCCTTGGCAAGCTAAACGAGGAAGGAACTCGTGAATTAATAGAGGAGGAGGTGTCAAAATTTAAATGATTTTTTTCTTCCTAGTATTTACTCAATTTGCAACACTTGTCACTGAGGGAAGTAATATAGTTACTCATAAAAGAGAAATCGGGAGACTTTTAATGTGAAAATTGGTGAGGCAGAGGTTCTGGAGTAAAGCTGCTTTTCCCTCCACCTCAGGAAGGTCAGTAGTTACCCTTTGTCCCAAGGCACGAGTCCTTTGCTCTCACCATTAATGTCATTAGCTTATTTGGCAAGCGTTCTCTTCTTTTTACAAAACATATAGCAAAAATACTGTAATTAACTTCATAATTGGTTTTTGAAACTTAAAATCACAACTCCTTCCTAAACAGATATTTGTACTATAGATGAAAACCCTCAAAAAGCCTGGAGACCAGAGAACTTTTATCTTTTAAAAATTAAACTTGAAACCTTTGTCCTTTCTCTGTTCAGTTCATGCTGTATAGACTTGGTGATCTTTTGTCTTTGAGTATATTCATTTTTCCCTTGGTACTTTACCTCAGCAGCACTCACCAGGCAAATTAATCTAAAATGAAGTTTACAACCATGTATCTGAAGTTTCCAGGCCCAGAAGGACTTGATTTGTGTAATGAGACAGGATTTAATTCAGTTGTAATTTTTAATACAAGTTTAAGTAGCAGCCCTTCATAATTCTTTAGCCAATTATATCTAACTGCTCACAGATTATGTATTGTATGTGGTTTCAGTTAATCGTATAACACCCCCTCAAATTGGTAAATACAATTGTCCTCAACTTTTGATGTACTACAGAAAGAGAAACAGATATGAATAACTTTCCTGGAATGACAGATGGGACTGCAGCAAGAGTCTGGCCATTATGTTTCAGTTGCACTAATATGTTATGGATCAGCATTACAAAATAAGCCCATTAACACTGCAGAGAAAGAGGAAGTCATTGGCAGAGCAAGGAAAAGAATTTATGAATACCATTTCCTAATCCTTCAGTCTAAACACTAAACCCTGTTGTCATTAAGGATTCAAAACCAGAGAATATTGTTATTCCTAAACTGTGATCGTGCATTTTTATTCAAGGTTTACCTCACATATTTTAATGTATTATGGAAGATGTCGACAAAGCGGAATTTCTTAAAGGAATGACAATCTGTCATGCAAAGGCTGCTTTATTTGCAGTGTCTGTGACTCAGTGGACTGATGATACTGTCACTTCTTGGAAATTCTAAGTGGAAGAGGCTACAAATAAACCAAGTCTCCAGCTTGCCAGTCATATGCAAGGAATGGCTATCTGATAAAGGGAAATTATATAATACACAAGTGCAGCATTTTTTATGCAGCCCTGGATGCAGTTTTTCTCTCTGTGGGGCAAGTGAAATGTGTAGATAAGGGTAAGTGCATGTTTAATTTATACATTTCTACAGGAGAAACCTGACTCTGTCTCATCTTTCGTTGTGAAGGGTTTTGGACAACTTCTGCATCTGAAAAAAGAATAGGTGTGAAGTGAATGATAAATAATGTCTGGACTATGAGGAGTTACTTCATTAGCTCTCAAAACATGGAACAGAACTCTTCAGCCTCTACAGCAAAGTGGCCTAAAAAGTCTTTCATAGCTTGATCTGCAGCATAATAGCTGTGGAACAAGAAAATCCCGTGTGGTCCATGGTGGGCTCATGGTGTCTGTTATTACTGGTGATTAAAAAAAGCCACAAACAAACAATTAAAAAATAATACTTGATTCTTGTGTGAATTAGTGTATGGCATACTGCAAACCAGCAAGGTAACTATGGCTGATTTAGTTAAGAAAAAAGTGTGATAAGCATATAGAAAAATTAGTTAGATAGCCCTCACAAAACCAAAAATATTACAGTAAAAAAATATAAAGTCAATCCAGTATTGGTCTCTGCTGCTTTTAGAGGTGGGAGGATAATTCTTCCATGATGATTCAAGGAGCAGAGGCAGTCACAGGCCACGTTTTCTCATTGAGTATTGATGGGCTGTATTTGTACACATTGGTTGGGAGTGTTTTGGATCATTATAGCTGTGCCTCTTGTGAAGTGTAGGTGTTTGCATTCCTGACTTGCACAGAGCTGCGAGGGCTTGGAAAAAGCAGTCTCTGAGCTGGTGTTGAATGTGTGTGTGTGGGGCTTTCTTTAGCAGAACCAGGAATCCTTGCCAAGCTCTCGGGTAATGAATGAACTTGCTGAAAGCAGAGGATGAAAAGGTTAAATGGGAGGAGGAAGGTAGATCAGGGTATGCTTCTTGAAGGTTAGCCATAGGGAGTGCAAGGATTCAACCATTAAACATTGGGTTCTGTGCATGTTTATCACAGGCAGTTATTGGGTACATCACTGCTGCCTTTGAAGTGCTCTGTCTTCTCTCCTCCTTCGCAATAACCCAGGACTGGATGCCAGTTTTCTTCCTTGCTCTTCTGTGTGAAAAGAAAGTTTGTGCCTTTCCTATGAAGATCCTGAAAAGGGTATTTTCCCCTCTGGCTTTCCTTCTGTACCACTAAAGTAGAGATGCTGGGATGACTCCTCTAGAATACACAGCTCCACCTCTTATTTCCATACTTTCTATACATAGCAAATCTACTTTCCTGTTTCTCTGGGAGCCTGGAGATATTTCTTTAGTGTTTGAAAATGAAGCATCATTTTCGTTTCCACATGAGAGCTCCCAACTTGATCTTCTGGAAAGATTAGGAAAGAAGAAGTGCTATGAAACATTCAGACATGGCATAATAGTCTCTTGATGGGTGTTTCCCATGTCAGCAGCACTATTTGAGACCATTTGAAGCCCAGGTCTGCATGATTTCATACTTTTGGAGTGACTTGTGAGATTAGTTCTAAAGTCACTTAGTAGGAATTTTAAAAAGATAGGGCATGAACAGAAGCAGATCTGCTGTCCCTTGTCATTTAATATCAGAAAAAACTGTATAAGTAGACCATGGAGTACATGAATTTTAATGAAATTTGGTGGGTTTTCCAGTTTCTTTAGCTTTTACATTTATTGAGGTGGTTCTTATTGAATAAATCTCTACATTATCATCCTTTCATAGGGTTTATCTTCCATGTGTTTGGAGTCAGTGTGGGTGGTTTTCACAAATATGTCTGGTGTTACCTTTGGACACCACATTTCTTAGACTTTTCGTTCTTGCTGTGGTTACTTGGTCACTTTGATCTCTTCTAACACTGGCAATATTTCCAAGCAGTTCTGGAACAGCTAATGCTACTGATTTAATTCTGACTCTGTTGGTAATGGACACTTTGTTTAGATATATGACTTAATAATAAAGCTGCAGAACAGAAATATTCACATATTATTTCTTTTAAAAGAAGCTTTACAGGGTTTTTGCAAAACGTGTGTACACACTTCCAAATATTAGGTTTTCTAAACTATGAACTGTACAGGGTAGCAGGCTTGCCATGAATTCTATTTTCTTGTTTTTCAACAGTAAATGGTAAACAAACTATTAAACTGGAAATGGCAGACAAAAATTGTAAAGAGAGAATCAGTGATGCAAACACTGGCTTCTGGGGAGGTAGAAGGAAAAAGGGAAAGAAAATAAAATATCCAGATTTCCCAGATTTCCAGTTAATCCCCTTCTTGTCCATATGAATGTATTGTAGAATGTATATAAATCTATTACCTCGTATTCCTTTGCCTTTCCAGCTGCCTTGCTTTTTATGACATATACTGGATTCAAATTTAGACTAAGTTTTGTGACTTCTCTAATCTTTTATTTCGGATTAGCATATAAACAGTAAATATACAGCTCCAAGAGGAATGCAAATATTGCATGTCAGTCATAATTAACATTAAGGCACTTAAGAAAAATGGAAAAGGGATTTATGGTTTTTCTGTATGGAAAAGCTATTTATCATATAGATCTTCATTGAAAATTGCCATCTGAATGGTGTTTTTGGAGATTGCTTACTAGGGATGAAAAGAAATAAACCTCCCTTTTGTCATAAGCTTTCCTTATGACAGCAGTGAATTGTCTTGCTCTGTGGTCTGCCAAGATATCAAATTGGGTTTGCTTATTCATCTGGTGGCAGTTACACTGTACAGTGTTTCCATCCATTTCACAGAGCCATTAGTAATAACAAAGTGTTGATATGTTTGATACTACAAGACAGATGATCTCACAGTACCTGTTCTCAGGATGGTGTAGGGTCTGGGAGACTCCTGAAGTGTTCTTAACATTATTTCCATATTCTTTAAATTCTTTGCATGATTATATAAGACTTACTTGGGTATTACTGTTTAAAAAAAACCAACTAATCTCATCCTCAAGAAACAATGTTTTCTTGCAAATTTATTTTAAAGTGAAGTAATGAAAATTAGGTGTCTCCCTCAAGGAATTTCCTTTCAGTTAAAAAAAAAAAATCTTACAAGAACTGCCTTTTCCCCTGTGCTTGCTGGCTTACAGGAATCTGAGTAGGTCTGGTTATCCTATGAGGATTGTGTTTCATGTCTTAGACTTCCCGAGCTTCTTACTGTCTGCAATGGACCTTTCAGACTTTGCACCTTTTAACATTGTGGTGAAAGGCTACTGGGAGAATATTCCTGCCAGATACATTTCTTTTATGCAACTTCAGTACATGCTCAGTGGTGAGTATGCTAAATTAATTTGGTTGCTTGGATCCACCACCTAGGGATAATGAAACCCTGCAGTGCAGAAGGAGACAATAACACTCCACTGTTTGTCACTCCTCTGTCCATTCCTTGGGAGTTCTGGTGTTGATCATAACCCCAATAACAGTAAAAACGCACAGAGAATCTTGTTGGGTGACTGCACAGTAGCATCCCCGTGGTCTTTGTTTTCTCTTTGTGCCATTGAAATCTCTTTTCTCATGGTGCTGTGTTGGGTTTTGAATGTGAGACTCTTACACTGTCCCTGTGTTTTTCTTTAGCATCTGCATGCAGTCCCCCTCTGCTAAGTGAATTCTTATGGGGGAAATGGCTCCACTGTTTATTGAATTCCAACTGATGAATTTTGCTGGAAAACATCTTTGATTGATAGCAGGGTTTTCCTATAGCAGCTACACGAGCTGTGTCTCGATGTGAGGATGGGGAGAGAGCTTTCACTGGGATCTTTGTGTTACCTGCAGGCTTCCTGTTGACCCTTTTCTCCTTTGGGGTGAAAGGGAGCACCTGCATGTGTTATGTTGATGACACCTCTTGGCTGCTGCAGGTGGGGTGAGCAGGATCTACCTCGGAGCACACCAGTGAAAGGGGATAGAGTCTCCTGCCCAATCTTTGTGCAGACTGCTTTGCCATTTGGTGAACATCCAGCCAGTCACTCTTGATAAGTGTTGCTATAGCTGACCTAGAACTTTGGGTTTTTTCATTTCTTTTCCTTTTATAACCAGGCAGGCAGAAACATTTGCTTTGATCAGTCATCTTTCTATTTTCTTATTCCTTTACCCGCAGGTACCAGCTTTTATCATTTCCCACAGCTCTGTGCATACAAACACTATAAACAAGTAGTAAAGTGTCTGAGTCATCAGATATAGTTCCTCAGGGAGTCTTGCAGAAGAGAAGTAGATCCTGATTTTTGCTACTGTTGCTGTGCTTATGTTAAGAGTCCCATGACACTGGCCTGGTACTCATTTATAAGGAGAAAAATTCATAACCAGTGGAAGAAATCAGGAAAATCAGAATATTTGTAATCTTCTGGTGGGTCTTATGTGCCTGCTAAACAACAGATACATATATAGCAGTAACTCTTTCCCATTGGGTTTTAAAGCAAAAGTGGGAAGTAACTGATGTCATTAACAACTACTAAATTTGCATATTTATTATATTATGCCAGTAAAGAGCAGGACTGTGAATAAACTAATGTTATAACTAGCAAGGGATGTTTTCTGGCTGCTGCCTTATGTGGAATCTTACTGCCTTGACAATTGCTGATTTGATGCCTTCCCAAAGGCTGCTTTTTGAAATAGCTTCTTCCAGGGAAGCCTCCTCAAAAAATTCCCTCTAGATTTGATAGCTCCTGCCATAACACAAATTATGTTTTTGCCTCCATTTCTACACAGCGTTCTTTGTATTTGAGAAAATATCTGAAGTCCTACATTGATGAAATATGGAAATATTCAGTGAAGGTCCATAAAATTCGTATAGGCAATCCTTCTTGCAATCTATTTCCTAAGATAGCCTTGGAAACTTGTAATGCATATGCATTCCAGATATTGCTTATTATTTCTGTTGTTGAAAGAGAATTACTGAGTAGGGAAAAATAAAGACAGAATTAATCCAATAAAATCTTTAAAAAGTCCTTTCCATCTCCAGAAAGCATGGAGACAGATAAAGCACTTTGATAAGCACACTAGTGCAGGTGAAATCTGATTTAACATCAAGATCATATGGTCATCAGAATCTGATGTACTGTAAATTATTAAACATAATCTTGACAGTTGCTCCCTGCAGCTTGTGGTCTTAAGGTGATAAGAGCCTTTGGACAGGATCTTTGGCCTGTAATAATTCTCTAATGGTGCTGGATGAGCACTGCCTGTGGCAAGGGCACTGACTTTAAAAGAAATCCAGGACAGAGCAATGAGGAAAGAATAATTAATATATCATAACTGAGATTTCTCTGATGTGAGCTGAAATTTGCACGTGGCAAATGAAGCAAGAACTGAGAGATTTGCTACAGATTTCAAGAATTGCCAGTACTGGGAGAGGCTTTCCAAAGGAAATGGATGCTTCACCCATTTGTAGTCAACAGATTTTCGAAGGTCAGCAGTAAAGTGACATGTCCCTGTTTTCAGACTGTTGTGTTGTCCATGTGGTATGTAAAAACTAAAATTCAGGTTGGTGTTAGGGAGTTTTAGTGGTACCCTACATGTGATTTTGTAGATTACATAAAGCAAACGAACAAATAAATAAGAAAAAATCCCCAGAGCTCTTTCATTTATCTTTTTTTGCATGTATGTTTTTTGTTTCTGCAAAATTTATTAGAGAAGAAAGCAAGTCAGAATTTCTTAAGGTTTGCATGAGGTGTACTCTCAATGGAGTGTGGTTCTAGCTGCAGGAACTTAATAGATATAAATTACTTTTTCCCTTGTCTTGACAAAAAGAATTGGCAGACAAATTTTGTGTGTCTACAATAAAAGGCTTCTAGAAGATGAAATACAAAAACACATCTCTTTTTTAATGCATGGATTCATGCATTCTAAAAGTCTAAAACCATGGATATTCAAAAGCTGTGATCAGTAGATCAGATTGGCATTCTCTTTGAACAAATAAGGATAGGGTTTAATGATATGAATAAAAATAGCTTTCTAGCAAGTAGATTCTTACAAAATAACCTTGTCCTCATTTGCTACACAGGACTTCAAGTTCTGTTTCAAGTGGAATGGAATTTTTGGAGTAAAATTCCAGGTAGCTGTAGATGTTGGGACTTGTGTTGTTTGTGGGACATTATGTTCCAGTTTGACAACTTAAGAACCAGCAAGAAAATGTCTGAAAAATAACATGGCTACCCAGAGTGTGAAACCAGGTCTCTGAACTTCTAATATCATTGTATTTTCTTTAATAAAAACGGAACAGTAAGTCAACTGTGATTAGAGAGTGCCAAAGTAACTTTTTATTTTTCATAAACATTTTATGCTGATTGTCAAGGGAAGAAGAGGTTATGTGTTTGTTTCAGCTTAAGTGCATGCTCTGAGCAGGGTCTGGGTAGATGACATTCAGAGGTCCCTTTCAAAATAAAATTTTCTCCGTTTCAATGCCTGATATATTAACAAGAGTGTCTGTATGCATGACAAGTGGGTTTGTATGTATGAAACAAAGTGAAATATTTTTTTAAAATCTTTGCAGACAGCAATATGCTCAAGTAAGGATATTGTAGGAGTGTTTTGTTGCCTCTAGAATACTTCTGCACTTGCACACCAATGTGTGAGGACTGCTTACTGTGGCAGAACAGTTCATGGAGGCCCAGAGATGACACACATAGACCATGATCCTTGATACACTTCCCAATAGCTCTGGTGAGTTGTGCTGACTTTCATTCCTTGGTTCATTGAGCCTTCTCAGGATATTCCAGGCCATCAGCTGTTTAACAAAGCACATTACTGACATTCATCTGCTTTATTACTCCTCGACCATGAAAGACAATTCTGGGCACTTGTGCTCAACTTGCTGATGCGCTTTGTAAACCCTTCCCTTGGGAGTTGATGTCCATAACAATCCTTGCTTACAGAAGGACTTGTCAAAGAGTGTGTGAGTCTGGAATCAAAGTTTTGGGATCACTTACCCTGGACTGGAGTGTGCCTCTTGGAGCCTGAAAGTCTTAGGATTTCGTTTTGTTTGTTTCCATTGAAATCCAGCAAAATGAAGTGGCTGTACTTATTTGAGACTTGCATGCATTTGCTACCCAATAGCAGTGTAGGGCAGTATAACCTGCTGCCATGTGACATAATTCTAAAGGTGGTATATGAATATGAAATTATTGCAATGAGCTAAAGTTTCTTCTTTTTTCCAGCATGTCAAGAAGTAGAAGTATTACATGTGCTTAGAGCTCTAATGTGATTATGTCTCCCCAGGATACCAGGATTTAATGTGTTGCACAGAAACTTTAATATAAAGTATTATGCTCTTGCTTACTGTATTTGCAATCACTACTGGGTAGAAAACTTGATCTGACTCTAAAAATAACCCACATTTCATTTATATTTTTAAAAAGAGAAAAGTGTTCATTGATCATCGTGGAAGAAATATCACAGTCAATGAGGCACATTGTAGAAGCATAATTAGTCAGATGACAATCTGGCATGTGCAGGAAGAGTCTAACAAATTTATCAGTGTGTCTGAAGCAAGTTAATTTTACTGCCTTAATCTGTGTTTTATATAATCGTTATGCCAAAGAGAGTAACCCAGTTTAATTTTAATGTTCAAAAAGCCAAGAGAAATTGCCATTAGTTAAAATTAAGAATAGTTCAAATCAGTGAGATAATATCAAAACAGGGCCCTGAAATATTATTCTAGTCTCATTTTTCTAGAATTCAAAGTAGTAAAAACTCCCAGTAATTCTGTAATTTAGTTATGATCATAAGCACTCTTTAAGTTGGATTAGAAGTGGAGCTCCAGATTAATGTTTCTTATTGCACCCCCTAGGCTGCTTCTTTTCTTCAATATTCATTTCTGATAGCCCTATATCCTGACAGTTCTTGTATATACAAAGGAGAAAGCTATTTGGAGGGCAGTGGTTAGGTTCATCCTAATGGATGGTTGTCAAAATCATTTTTCCCTGAGTTCTTGGCCTGTGATTCTCAGTGAATTCAGTGATACTACAGGTCAGTCTCTATTCAGATGAAAACCCCAGTGTCTAAACAAGGGCATTTGAAAGCAGAAATGTATAAATATATTTGAAACATTTAAGTCTCTAAGCCAGCATTTGCTTTCAGAACTGTCACCTTTCATATGCAGATCTGTTTTCTTCTCTCTGTGCAAAGTGAAAATAACCATTCTGAAATAGCTGCAGATACTACATTGTAGGACTTAAGCAACTGTAATCAGCAGACAAAATAACTTGCAGTTGCTCACTTTGTTCCTTTGCTCCACAGCACAACGTGGTTATTGCAGTTCCTGACCATCTTAAAGACACGATTCTGACTGTGGGCAGCTCTCCTGCTCCTTTCAGTGGAACAATGGTGCTGCTGGAGCTTTCCAAGCCTGGCTCAGGCTGGCAGCTACATCAGGATGTGGAGTTCAGTTGCTCAGTCTTCCGTGTTCCAAAAAATCCTAATTGTTTGCCAGGAATCTTTCCCTGCTTCGACTGAAAAATGGGATGGAATCACAAAGACTAGGAGGGATGGCTGGTGCTCAGCTGACTTTGAAAACCTGGGCAGTTATTGACTGGGGAAACATGAAGCAAATCAAGCCTTTGTCATGGAAATGTTTAAAAATACCTGGGAAATCTCCTTCTCCCTCAGGCAAGCAAGCCTCTTCTACCACTGCTCATCCTCAAATCTGCTATTTGGTGACTGATGTAGAGGACTAAAAGTGAGGGTGATCTGTTTGTGTGTTTGAGAAATACTGCAACAGACACAGAGCCTGAAAAACATTTACTGCAAATGTTCTGAACCAGCCAAGTGGTTCTGCTGTCCTCTCTGAAACCACACATACACACTGCCCTCCAGAGGTGCTGCCCTATTTTCTCTCTTCAGCCCTCAGATGGATGGAATTTGGGGAGACTGAGAGTACATTTGCTATTGGCACAGAAATAAATGTGAGGCTACAAAGTCTTCCATTCTATTTAAGAAAGCCTATTTTTCACCACAATGGTGGAACAAAGCTTGTGCAATTCCTCTTGTATGACTGAGATGTACTCTGTAACATAAAAATATTAATGTTTCCTGCTGCTTTTAAAATCTGTGCCTCATTTTGACTGTGGGTTTCAGTCTTTTTAACAAATGCTTTATTTTTTTTCCCCAATTCACTTAATCACCAGATTTCTTTAGTTGTATTATACTACCTGCAATGGAAGGAAAAGGAAATGTTGACTGAAAACTGCTGTCTGCTAGAGGTGAATTATCAGATCGCCGTTTCTTGAGGTAAGTGTTGGAAAGAGCTTCATAAAGATTTTTATAATTTGCAGCTCATTGACAAGTTTAACCAATAATGGTGTGAAGGCTTTCAGCTGGGCCTGTCTGCACAGACCGTGGTGGCTGAAGGAGGTGGCCCTGCAGTGTGTTGGGCTGGATGGCAGTACTGAAGGGGCTGGCTGTGCCTTAAAGCAACACATGCTTAAAAAAGTGCATGTGTTGAACACAGATTTGAAAAGGCCTTTTTCTCCCTCCATGTGCACATATTTTGGAAAGAAATCTCCCTTGCTTTTTGGACAGAGGTGGTGCTGGCAGTGCCCTCAGGAGCTGATCAGCCTCACACAACAATCCAGCCAGCTGATCAGTGAGCTTTATCAACTGCCTTCAGCTCTGGAGCTCTCTCAAGGGCAGGGGCTCCTTTGTCACTCCGAAGTATCATCTCTCTGTTTTCAGCAGAAGGCGTTAGGGGATCTGTACTGTTTTTCATACCTTAAAGCAGTTTTTTGCTTGCTTTCTCCCATTTTCCCTTAATCCAGCAGAAAGTGGAAAACCTGCTGCTGAGAGTGAAGTCAAAGGCATGTGATGAGTGCACCAGCAGTTGGAAGCATCCCTCACTGGGAGTTTCTTTTGTTAACACCCTGTGCAGTTATGTGTAAAGATGAGGGGGAGTTCTAATTATGCATTTTCTGAACATATCATAAGATCATTGACAGCTAATCAGAAATTTCCAAACTTGTTCAGCATTCAAAGGCACTTTGTAACCAAATATGAACTTCAAATTTACACCTTTATATCAAACTTTATGTCAATTCTGTTTCAGTGACCTTTAATGAAAAACACACCAGCACTTCAGAGGATTTGAAATGCTGACTAGTTCCCTCTTGCTCTAATTCCTTTAGAGTAAGCACAAGAGCTTTTAGAGAAGGTTCAACAATTTAATTCACTAATTAGACCTGTATACATAAATATGTTCACATGGCATTTGATTTGCTTGGTTCAAAGTAGAAAGTTCTAATTTAGAAGCCAGGTAAGGAAATACAACTCCACATTTTGTTTGGGGCTAAATATCATTTCCCTGTACCTTTGCTACTTTTACAATGTACTTAGTGAAATTTAATGTCCGGGAGCAGAGATGGTGACAGGCTGACATTTCTGAATCCAGCCCTTCCTAATGGTTTGATACAGGTCAAGTAATGAAATTAGGATTCTTGGAGGATTATGAAGATTTTAGTTTCCTTCTCCTTTGATGTCACTTAGAAAGGGGCTAACAATTCCAGCACATCAAAATGTTTTTGAATTATGTTTCTGAAGGCTTTTAGAGTCTTAATTTGAGTGAAATTTGGTTCTACTTTGCAAAGGCTGTAAGACCATTCGAACACATAAGGCTTTTTACTAAAAAGCTTTCTTTGCTAAATAGTTATTTTTATCAAGGCTTTTAATGCATTAAAATGCATTAGTCACATGTCTTGTTCAGTACTTAACACTGAAATATTCTGAAATATTACCTGCTCAAGGCTGAGGTGATAAAAAGGTGCCATGCACTTGTTCAGTATTACATTATTTGCTGTCATGGTATCAGTTTTTAGGCAGAGTTCAGTCAAAGAAAGTTCTGTTTGAGGAAAGAAAATCGACCTGTCTATCCTTTCTTCTTCTTGCTTCTTTATTAAGCCTCTGAATGTGGAGAGCCAGCTGGACAATCTTCCTATCTATTTCTGGGCCTAGGTGTTAATTTAAAATAATCGTATTGAATTTACATTTTCATAATCAGTGTCTGAATTCAAAAGAACCTCCTGGAAACTCAGCTTATCCTGCTCCCTCCATGAGGCTTCAGTGTCTCAGCCCATAAGAAACCCTGTGCACAGTTGGAGGCCCTGTTTCTGCAGTGAAGCCACTGGACATAATTTAGTTTTCTGGTAGTATTAAAGTAATGAGTCAAAGATGACCATAAATGTTGAAGAAAAGGTATTGTGAGTTCCCCAGAGAAATAAATGGTACTGATGGATGTGCTCTATATTTGCAAGGGTTTTATTGTGTTGGAGAATGCAGTTTCTGAGTTGTTTTTGTTTTAGCCTGACTGTTCTGTGAAATCTGAGAGATCCACAATGAAGCCATTTTTCACCCTGACCTGGCAAATACTGATTTTTTAAGAAAATGAGTCATTACAATTTGTTTAGGTGAACCTTTCCTATGGGTATGAGGCCACTGCAGTATTTTCCTGCAGAAAAGACAGCTCCAGTCTACAGCCCCAGATGGGTGGATGGGTCAGTGCAGAATAATAAAGATTTAATTGCATTCATCCATGCATTCAGTGTAATAATTAAAAACCCTCAACTTTTGGATTTTTTTATTAATAACATTTGGAAATATTTTTTCTTAAATGTTTAGAGAAACTTCTACAAATACATTTCTTATTACCCTAATACAGAAACTTCTTGCAATGGAGTATTTCTATTGAATAATATAAAGAAGAAAAAGAGATAAATATCTGAGAAGAAAGCTATAAAACTCTATTGAGACACACCAGAAACAGGTACATAAGATGTAATCTCCTTATACAATGTAAGTATATTGCAGAAATTAATGTTCTACTTGTTTAATATATATAAAGAACTTCAAAAGAAAATTGCAAACTTTAAGCAGACTGTAAGTTCAGAAGCTAAGAAATAAACCTTATTATTAATTAAGTATTACGTTAAGAATTTGTATGCTTAATGACACTTCCAGAACTATCAGGATACAGTCCTAATTATATTCTATATTTGTCAGGGTAAGAAGTGATTTATCTTACAATATATTAAATTAAAAATTCATTAAAATTAAAAATTGATCAGATTTGTGAAATAATTCCCTTTATGTTTATTATTTTGTAATAAGCATAATATTCACCAGTTAGTCTGTGGTTTGTTGGAAGTACTAATGCTACTCCTGAGAGTGAACTATGAACTGGATCATTTTTTATTATTATGCTGAAAAATTTGGAGTGTTGCCATCAAGCATCAGCTTGATCTCTGCCTCATTAACAGACCTTAAGATGTCATTCATTCCAAGTTCATGGGAGGAATAATTAAATATAATTTTTGTAGTTGTAGCTGGAATGGTAAAAACCACAAGTGAGCTGAGTGGGAAATCAGTGAGAATTTCCAGCATACCTGGGAGATGAAGGCTTGCACTGAAAGGGGGCCTGAAGCTCTGGCTTTGCTCATCTTTGACACAGAGAGTGACAACAGCCGGAGGAGAAAGAGAAGTCATCGGTAGTAATGAAAGGATTATCTCCCCAGAAGAAATGGGGAACCTTTCCAGTGTTAATAGACAATTTTACTGCAAAGAAATGCTTGGGTTGAACAGTTTCTCCTACTAAAAAACCAAAGTAATTCCAGTATGGGCTTGAACTTGACTTAAAAATCAAGAGGTCAACTTCTGTGGCCGTGGTTAAGGGAGATGTGGTTGTAGAGCTGGAGTCTGAGCCTCTGGCAGATCTCTGAGTGTGCCTTATCTACCCTGCCTGGTTTACAGCCAACTCCAGTTTTTCTGCTCAGCCTCTGCCAGCCTATGTCCTAATTTCAAAACAACATCTTCACTACGTTCTGTCCCCAAGGGCAGTAGCTACACCAGATTTAATTAAAACTGGGAATGCTAATCAGCAGGTCCTCCTATAGCTGAGAGATTTCTCACTGTCCCAGAGTTAAGTGGCTTCTGCCTGTGCCATTGTGGGAAGCACAGAAATCCTGGGTGACAGATCCCAGAGTCTGCAGAGCCAACACTCTTTACCTGAAGCTTGGGAATAGCAGCAGGTTCAGCTTGGGAGAGTTTGCCTTCAGATACATCCATGGAGAGATTGTGTAATTGAATTCTGTAACAAACCCCCTTTCTACATTTGCAAATCATAAAACAACATCAAGACTTTTACTAATGAATATGTGCAAGGAAATAAAAAGAACCTTGATTAACTTAGTGCCCTTCTCTGCCCTGAACTGGATGACAATGATGCACTATTGCAGATCTGTGTTCAAGGCTCAGAGACCTTGATTAGCCAGACTGCCCTAAGCAGGGCAGGCACCTCTCTGACCCCCATGACCTGTGCAGCTCGATTTGCTTCCCAGGGTGTGCAGTACAGGAGCACTGGTGGAAGCAGGAGCACCCTCAGAAGGAAGTAGGGAATGTCCTGAAGCTCAGCAGTTGACACTAATCATTGAAGTCAACAAGGTGAACAATTATTTCCTTTGCTGCTTTAAAGAAAGAGGAGGGAAGTGAGGAAGGGGGAATGAAGTGGAAATAGTAAGCAATAAATGAACATGCTTAATTTTCACTGCTGTAGTATTGTATAAGAGTACAGAAATTTCATGGGTTTTACTTTACTTCCACAGGAAGTTTTGTGTTTGTATTTAATTTCTGGGAACCCGAGGGCAAAGCAAAGCAATTATCATGTTGTAGGCTTAAAAATAAACTTCAGAAGCTTCAAGTAAAATACCTTTAGCTGCTTAGTGTTACAATGCATCTTTAATGAGAAATAAATGAGGGATGCATTGTTTCTTAGGATAAGGAGAATTGTTAGATATCTGCATCGATATCTGCATCGAGGGCTTAGAAATAATCTGCAAGCTGCTTTTCTAGAAGAAAAATAGGAAAATTCTACATGGCCTAGTGCACAGATAAGAAAAACAATGAAACAAATATATTTGTACAAGTTCTTTCAGTAAAAAGGTGAATTTTGACATAGTCCGGTCTCTCTTTGGATTGTATCCATGTTCTTCTATTTTTGCCCAAGTGTTAGTTTTTCTTAAACTTTGATTTTGGTACAAACTAATAGATATTAAAAGTGCAGGCTGCAAAATGTAGAATTAATTTTGAGTGACCCACATGTAAAATACTACCTCCTCTTGCACCCACAGCAAACAAAGTTCTGTGGTTAACAAGGTTCAGAAATAGGCTTTACAAAATGTTTCTTTACAGTGTCAGGGCTATGTACCAAATAAAAGGAATATGAAAAGTCCTTTGATTGGGAAGATTGGCAGCATCTATGTTTTTAAATCAAATGAATTTTAAATACGCGTGAATTTATTGTCTTGGTTAAGTTGCTGCACAGTAAAAAGGAATGCTGTTCTCTGAACAATAATTGGTCTGTCTCAGCTCTCAAACTGGGTCACAGTGAACAGACAGAATGCTCTGGTATTTCTTTTACCTTGCTTTCTTGGGAAAGTGATTGAAACTGTACTCATTATTACACTGAGGCAGCTACTGATAAAAAACTGTTTTCCATGAATGATGGATCCTCTTCTTTCATCCTGTTTTTGATGGCATTGTTATTGTAGAACAGCTTAAAGAACAATGTAGAAATCTGCAGTCTCAAAAAAATATGCTGAAATGCACTGAATGAGTACTGCAATCCCAGTTATTGCTGGAATTTATTTTTGGTAATAAACACTTCACCTTCTGTATGGGACTGTGGTAAAATGAAATCAATTTGAATTATTAATATTACACAATTTTAAAGTCATCATATTCCTAAATATGCCAAATAACATTGTAAATATCCCCAAAAAGAAGGACTGGGGGTGGGGTGGAGGTGACAATACTGTTCTACAAAGCTCATGTGCTACATCACTTCTCTCTAGTTTTATCTCCAATTGCTCCAACAATTAAATAGATTGGGAAGAGCTTTGTAGAAGGTCATAGCTGTTACCCCATGAGCCAGAGCAGGAATGCTGTGAGTCAGCCAGGCTTTTTTTACTGGAATATGTGCACACTGCAAAAGGTACCATGGGATCTCTGAAGGATCCTCTGCCTGCTGTGAATGCAGTGACCACCAGGGCAGTTGGGGAACCTTCCTCTATGGGACACATAAGTGCATAATATTAACAATATCATACACAGTTGGTATTTATGTTTTTGGTAACTGTGAAAATGTGTTGGTGTTGGGTTGCTGTGAGTATCCAGCACAGGCAGAGGAATCAACAGTCTGCAGTGTCAGGAGAGGATGGTGCCAGCTTCAGCCAAGGAGGGGAGCCAGCAGCACCTGTTTCATTTCTCACCCATGTCCTCATCTTCTGATCCCACCGGGTGACAACTCAGGCCCTGACCTCTTGCCTTCTGCCCCAAGCTACCTGCACTGGGTTACCTTAGGAATCTTGGTAAGTGAATCCCATGGATTATCACAGCAGAGGCCTCTTCAGTCCCTTGGCTTTCGCATCAGTTGCAGGACAGGATGAATCCCCTCCTGGAGTTTCCTGTCTCCACCTACAGCCTCTGGCTGGCAGAGTGGGAAAGCAACTTTTACACAGCTGAAGCAAGGAAAGGGAGCCCTACCTTCTCCTCACTGGCTCAGACAGAGCCAGACAGAATTAATAAAAGGGTGAGACTCAGTTCAGCTCAGGCTTTGGAAAAAAGTGACAGAAGATTCATTGTCTTTGTGCTGTGCTCTGTTAGCAGCCTTGGTTTCAGTGCTTGTAGGGTACTGCAGGAACCACATTCTGCTGTGGGAATTTTATCTTTATCTCACGTGTATCCAAATAGTGGTGTCCAGCCTGGAGTGCTGGTGACACATTCAGGAAATCCCTGGACAGGCAGGTTGCCCTGTGTAGGGCTATGGATCTTGGGTTATTAGAGCAGTATGAGCTACCTTTCTGTATTGCTGTGTTTTTTTTAATGGAAGAAGGTGAGAAAGATTTGAATACAGATAATGCCATTACCAAATTGTGGTTTTTAACAATGCTAGACCTTTCTAAGCAATGTTTGAGAAAGATAAGGATACTTAGAAGATGGATGTTTCAATTTCTGGCTGCCCGAGAGTGACATAACAACATCATAAATTTAAATAGGATGAGGCTTTAATGGGTCTCCTAGAGGGAAAAAAAGGTGTTTATTGGTAGAAATGTACTGAACTATCTGCATTTGACAAAGTGCTAATGGAGGAAATTACTTCTAGAGAAACAAATGAAAATGTCAATTAAAAAAAAGTAATGGCTCTCTGAGTTGTGGGTTGTGGAGTTTTTTAGGGTTTTTTTCCTGAAGAAAAATGCTGGTTATGTTTTCTGTGTTGCTTGAAAAGCTTTTGATTTGTCTGTGTTGCCATAGTTCTGTAGATGTTGGGGGTTTTCTGGGGACACCCCTTCTGTACCTGCTGCTGCATAGTTGTATTTAATTTAGACTGGAAGCTAATTTAATGTGCTCGTCTAATTCTTTTTCTTTGTTATATGTTTTGGTTTTGCACTTTATTTATGGAGCATTTTCCAATGAAGTGTCCAAGAGCATGGTGCCTGCAGCCTGAACCACCTGGATTTGCTCTTCCATCCCTGCCAGGGATGTGTTGTCTCATATAGGCAGAGAGCAGGGCGAGGGACATTCCAGGTAACTGCAGAACTTTAGTGAAGTGGAAATTCCCCTCTTTACAATTTTCTGATGCCAATCAGCTTCTGTCCCTGGTGCCTGGAAATCCTGAGGTGCCAGGTGATGTCAGGGTTTGCTTGGCAGGCACACTGGGAGCTGCTGGGCATGTGGAGGTTTGTGCTGGGTATGTGGCTTTAAAGGAGATTGCTGTGCTCAGCTGGAGTCTGCACACAAAGGCTCAGGGAGGGCATGAAGAGATGCGGCTATTCCCAGCACTAAGCAGTGACACGATGAGTGGGACCTGCAGTGACACTCACACTTGTGCCATGACAGGGAGCTGAGCCCTTCTAAGCAGTGAAATGTTTAGGTTTTACTGCTGCTGTTTGATTTACTTACGTTAGATGTGTCTCCAATTATTTGTCTGGTAGCAGAATAAAAGCAGCTGTCTGAGGATAATGTCTGGAAAAACCAGACAGGAGAACCAAGCTGCTGAGCTGAGGTAAGAAAGGAATCATGGAGCAGTGACCATGGCACAGGCTGGCTGCAAACAGGGGTGGCAGGGGACACTTTACTTCTGCCACTGTAAAATGTGATTAAGTTTTAACGAGACATCAAGTGTTTCATTTCTGTCTGTAATCTCCAGGAGCTGAATACTGTAGCTCTATAAAAAATATTACCTCTATTAAAACCTGCAAACCAAATGCACTAAAGGCAAGCAGTAGACAAACAGAATGTACTCGTGTCTTAATGACTTTTTTGACAGGTTCAGAAATAGTGTGTTCTTAAATTTGTTGCTTACAGTGAAGCTGGCAAACCAGGATTTCTTCCAAATACTTAATTTTCAGTCATTTGCCTCATGTTCATAGGTCTCCCCCTCAGACTGTATTTAATTAGGTAGTATTTGGTTACCTTCACAGATTGCTCTGGTGTTCTAATGTGAATTATCCACATTTAATAAGAGTCATCAAGGTTTATCTCATCCTTTTAGCAGCCTAAGGGAAACCAAAATGAACTGTGGTCACTGGATGTTTTTTAGTCTCTGCCCAGCCTCTTGAGCCCACAGCAACACGAGGACTCCCTTGCTCTCCTGTTTCACCAGCACTTTGAACTGTTAGTGACATCTTGCTTTAAAGGCAGTCATATGCTGACACTGACAGAGAGTTACAATTACCAACCCTGCTGAAGGTACCAAAATAACGTCCTCAACATCAAAAGATGTTGTTCTAAATTATAATTAGGGTCATCATAGGTGAATTGTTCCATAATTTAACATATTTTAATTTTCTTGACATAAACAATATAAGGCACAGTGACAGTGAGGACCTCTGCCATTTCTAATTAGTTAAGGCATTATTATTAATTCTAAATCAGCTAATTACACTAAGAAAAGTGAAGAAACACAATTTGTCATTTATGCTGGTAAAAAAACCACATTCCCAGCTTATTTTTGTAATTGTTTACTGCATACAATAATGTCCAGCCACATGCTATGGTTAAATATCCTTCCCATGATTGTATTATATGACTTGTACGTATTAAGAGTGTGAAAATGTTCTCTCATTTTCCACATTCTGCTGAAAATGAGACTGTGGAAACATTCAACTAAATAAAGCCAGCTGGAGAGTAAAAGCAAAATAATTTCCTTTCTCTCTGGATCCAACATTACCTCTGCTGAAGCTGCTGCCATGGGGCTGCAGTCCCCAGGTGGCCCTGTCCAGCTGCAGGTACAGCCACTTCACTGCTGCAGGGCAATGCTACTGAGGTGATTTTACAGTCTCAGCAGTTCCACACATCAGGCCTGAAGGAGCCTCCTTGATAAACTGTTGTGACTAAAATGTAATTAAACTGACTCTTCAGCACAGCATTTCATACCTCTCACCATAGTTAACTACCTGTAATACCCTCTAGGGAACACTATTGTATGTGAGTACATACATAAAACATGACAGAATGCATTAATGGTGCTCACTGTGCTCCTCCCTCTTCAGGTGCCAAAGCTGCACCAGCTCCAATTCCAGATAACCCATGGCATGGATTGTAATGTGTTCAACTAAATACTTAAAAACTCAACAGGTATCAGTTAATTGCATGAAGACTTTATTTGTAACAAATTAGATACACTTGCTTGAAAATGAGGTGGATTGCAGGACATAAACTATTTTATGAATTTGTTTTTGAAGACTTATTTCAGTGAAGAAAACATACTTTGTAGGGTTTTCAATATTCTGTAATATTACAGTAAGGCACTCTACATTGCATTTGGAAATCAAAGCTCTCCCCTTGTCTAGGAATCAACAAAATGACTTCTGATTACAGCATTCTGAACAGAATATTCTCCCCATGCAATTATTCCAACTTCCATAGCCAGGATCTATGCTAATTGAATGGTAGTGAAATTTCAAAACGGAAATAGTTGTTTCACCTTTAGTTTCTGTCAGTTTGTATCAGCCTCATTTACAGACTTTTCATTATATAAAACTATATAATGGAAACTATCAAACTATGTAACATTATATAAAGCTTTATAACAGATATAACAGAAACCCAAGCTGTGACTGCAAACGAGAATGTGTCTGCTCTCCTATTGTGCCTGGCTCTGAAGAGCTCAGAAACAAAGCGTGGGAAATGGGAGAAAATATGACACCAAGGTAACAGGCAATGATCCAAAAGGTGCTGAAAGTCAGCAGGACTCTGCTGACTTCAAAATTTTTTAGATTTGTTACTGTAAGAATGTGCCCCATTCATATTGTCCAGGAGGTAACAGAAATTACTAAATTTATTGGTTTTGAAATAGCCTCTCAACTTAAAGGGTTATGCAGACACCAGTTTGTCTGTAATAGAAAAGTATTATCTAGGAGCAAACGAAAATTCTCAGCACTGTACTTTTCAATGACACATTACCATATTAGCTCTGCTCTTATCCCATATTCCTCACAGGTCTCATTTTCAAAAAGAAAAACATGTCAACAGCTTCCTTGTTATTTAGGACAACAACAAACTGAGAGCTGTTCTGGGACACTGCAGTCAGAAATCAGTAGTTCTGCTTGGGGAAACTTTATGGAAGTGTTTATATTTATCTAATATGGAAAAACATCTTTTGACACAGCCTACTTTTCCTTAGCAAGCATAGCCAGCAGCTCCTTCTCCAGGCCGTGGCTGCCCAGGTCAGTTAAGCTGTAGTATCTGTGCACCACCTTGTCCTCTGTCACCACCACCACTCGGAGCCCGTGTGTGTCCTGTCCCAGCTGACACCCTATGGCTGATGACACCACCATCTCCAGCCCTTTGTAGGAGCCTCCAGCATTCCTGTGGTAATGCCCAGAGAATACAGCTCTAACGCCTGTTAAAAAAAAAGCAAAAAAAAAAAGACAGAGTATGTTTTTACTTAGCACCTGGTGTTACATTTACCTTCCTTCTTTAATGGCTCATTGAGCATAAAATTAAAATTAAAATATTTACCAAAACTTGCATTTTAAACAAATAATTTGTAAACAGTAGTAAATAATTCTAGTATTAGTTACTGTGCTCCACCAGCTGTGTTTAGGGTTACTGGACTCTGAGTTCTTTATGGCCACTGCAAGGTGTGTTTGTTGTCTCCCCACTCCTTTGCCTAGAAAGAAGGGACAGTGCAGAGGCAGCTGATTAAAATGAGAAACCTGCCTGTAGAATGATGGCCCTGCAACACAGGGTGAAAGGCAAAGAGAGCCGAGCTGTATTTGTCAATTAGCATGAAGAAAATTTACTAAGGAGAGCTTAAACCCCTATACTCAAGGCCAGTGACCTTACAAAAATAAAAAGGGCAAGACAAACAAACAAAAAAACATACAAGAGATGATAAGCTGTAGTTGTTTCACATGGCACTGAGGGCATCACAGAACAGAGGCAGGTACATCAAAGAAAGCTAATATAGCAGAAGAGGTTGTGAGTTTTAAGAAGAGGGAAAGAAAGAGGAGCAGCCAGGAAAGGAAAGGTTGATACACCTGCAAGAGTTAGGCTTGGAATTATAAGAATTAACATTTATCTGGTGTGGGGACAAACAAGGCAGGTGGACTCTGATTCCCTCTCTATTTTTAATGACTTAAGGCTGTTCTGTTTCCTTAAAAAAAAAAAAAAAAAAGCTTATTTATATTTTGGGCTTGATTGGAGTAAAAAATACGGAGCTTTAACAGAAACTTTGAAACAATTTGAAATTAAATGAATTGTGTCATCCTCACCTCCAAATCAGTAATTTCTACATTTTATTTCTGCTGTCTGCAAACAAACAAACAAATGTATGTTTGTTACAGCTAGAAGCTGTATTCCAAACTCTGAACGACCTTTTGGATTGTCTTTACAAGTCAAATTCATGCTACCAAATAGATTATTTTCCCCTCCCCATATTTGATAAAATTTTAACAAAATGTTTTTATTACTGCAAAATGATGAAATCTCCTTGAGGCTGAGTAAAAAAAAAAATCTTGTTACTAAGTACTTTCTCTTTCCTGTCAAAGTTTGCAAACCCCCTCACAAGAGAGTTGAGGACTCAGATTCCTCCCCAAGAGAGAACGTTCTGCCCTTGACAAAGCTTTTCATTCCCAGCTCATCCAGCCTCCTTTGCCATTTAGCTTTCCATGTTCTGCCCAGGTACAGCTGAGCACCAGACTGAACAGCAGTCAGAGTTTGCTAAAAAATATTCATCAGTTTTCTTGCTAATTTAAGGCAGTGCATTTTTTTTTTTAATGGAAACGTGGAGTTAGCATAAACAGCTAATTTTACAAGCAGGATTTGGGATTATGTTTTCGCATGCTTTGTCTAAGGTCCTTGGACCTTTGCTCCTGACTCTTGCAGCTTCCTGAAGCTGCATCTAATGCTACTTTATAATACCATGAAACAGAAAAATGATTGGACCAGATGGCTAAAAATACTGGAAATTTTTTTGGAAGGCCAGAGAGAGGCCTTAAATGACCTTAAGTAATGTTTAAAAATAAAAAGCTAGCAACAACTTCAGACTGCAGAAAACCTGGAAAATAGCAGAGGCAATTTAAAGCCAGAGAGTTGTAATGAGGAACATGCACTAACTTCTCATGGTAATCCTTATTTCTCTAGCCAGAAAAAAACTTCCACATTTTCTCCTGCAGTAGATTTAGACCTCTTTCACAGAGATAAAATGAAAAGGGAAGTAGGTGAATCCATCTTAAGACAGCTGGCTAACATCAATCCTTTGCTTTTGTGGGAGTGAGTGATCTGAAGACTGATATAAAATATATAAACTTGGCTCAAAGTAAGTTAAAAATGAAGCAGCTTGGAAAGCAAAATATAAATTATTCCGCTGTGTGTCTGGTAAGAGCTACATGGGCTTTCATATTTCAAATCCAAGCCCTTCTCCAACAGCAGATGAGTCAAGGTAGAAACAGAGAATGGAGCCACCTTGTCACTGAGCAGTGGTGCATGGCTGGCTGCTCCCCTGTGTATCAGGCTGATTATCCTGGAGCCTGCTGGAAGCTCTCCCTGGCTGCTGCAGGAGCTGAGGAGGGCAGCAGGCTCTGACCCAGCTGCACAAACCCAGCCAAACTAGTGAAGTGTTTTTACATCCTGGGAGAAACCCATTAGGGTCCCTCAAAAGGCAGTGGTGCAATACAAGAGTCAGTGATGCTGCTGTAACAAGGTTACAAGGCCTTTTCAGTATTTTCCACTTCTTCTGCAGGTAAGCAGAACTACTTCAGTCTGTGAAAAAATAATTACAAGTAAGAATCAAACCCATAGTGAGGTGCAAACCCATGTGACACACTTTTAGTAACAGAAATAAGTACTTTGGAAGGCAATTAAGTTCTCCTTTTTTACTGGAAGCATCTGTGTCCTAAAGTAACATCTTCCCACTATCCGGAGAATTTAACATTTGGGTTTAAAACAGGAGAAGAAGCCAAGACTTTGTGTCATCATACATGTAAATCAAACCCTGACTAAGCATAATTAGAAGGACAGAGGATACAAAAGTCATAAAGGAACTGTAGTTATGCTAAAGAAAAAAAAAAAGTTCCACTTGTCTGATAATTCAAGGAAAGATTTTGAGAAAATCATCCTAGACAGAGACAGACAACAGAAAAAAATATTGCCCAGACCAGTCTTCAGATAGCCTTTAGTGCTAGAATTAACTCCTGTTACTGCTGGGTCACAGGATGATACATCTTGAACAAGGAAACAAACAGGTCACTGCTGTGTATTACAGGAGCCTCAGTGATGGGCATTTTCTGCAGGAGCCCTTTCCTGTTCCCTTAGCTCTGCTGCACCCACTCTGTGAGGGAGCACAGGAGGGAAGCTCAGCCAGGCACTGCAATAATACCAAGATGACAAGCAGGCAATTTACTTTGCTCTTGCTTTTGATCTTTAACATAAAAAGAATCTTAGAGATGTATGCACTCAAATTTATTTTATTAATTTCAGATGTTTTTCTGAAGTAATAATATCAAGTTGCCAGCAACAGACACTCCCCACCCCTTTCCCCCACCAACTCTGTGAGGAAAGAACAGTGTCCTGGCAGACCTCATTTTTATAGCCCACTTTAACATATCCCCAGGTCACTTAAATGCACCCAACTATACACTAAACATACGATCCATTCCCACTACAACAGAAGAAAAAAAAGGTACAGCAATGATTTGTTTTTATCACTTGTTTCCTAAACAGCAAATGAAAAAATGTTGATATAAAAGCTCTATGAAATACTAAAAATCTCCTGTGTAAATAAATGTCCAAAGAACAGCACCTTCAAAAGCATCCATTATTTCCTTTTTTATGAAATACACAGTTATTTGAATTTAAATGTGACTTAAGGTTTCACAGTATCCATTAACTAAAAAAAACTGGATCCATTACTGCAAGACACTATTCATACCTAATGGATTATTCATTAAAGAAAAAATGGATTAAAATTGGAATAAGGTAAAAAACTGTACAGACAGTTACTTAAAAAAAAAAGCAAAACAATCCACACATCCTTTCTCTGTGATCATCATTGTTATCTGATGTCAGACTGCATAACAACACAGCACAGATTAGAGTATCTGCTAAGGAAGAAAGGTCTGAACTGCCAAATCAATTTTTGATCAGAACAGGACTGGGAGCCAGAGATCCAGGGCAGGCTCCACGCAGTGCTGGATACCAGGTTTATTCTGTCTGTGCTAAACTGTACTTGGATCATGGAAACACCTAAACCCACTGAGCTTCCTGCTGCTACCAAACATGAGTTCTATAAATCAATCAATATGCAAAAAAAGTCAATGTCTTTGTAAAAAAAGGTTTGCATCCAGGAATTGCTTCTGATTTTAGTAAACAAAAACTGTTCTTCTGCCATGCAATTTACTGTCATTTTCTGATCAAGCACAAAATGTCCTCTTTAGTTCTGATCTGAAAAAGCTGAATCTGAAAGACAAAAAGATTTTCCTTTTCCAAAGATCTGATGATAACTCTTTTCCCTTCAGAATAATGCATCCCTAATAAAGAATGAAATACCTATTTTGGTACAAGTTCTTTGAGCCCAGAGCAGCCTACTTAGCAAAAATAATTCATGATGTAACAACCAACCCAAACAAGGATTGTTCAAAAGCCATGTGATGGGATGTAATACTTACATATGTTCATAAGCCTTAGACTTCTCATCAGCTCAACCATGAAACAAGCTAATAAACACTTGGTTTTATGCCAATTCACAGCCTGCATTATGGCCCTTGGGCCTGTAAGGCCACACGGTGGCTGTGGCAAGGCACCAGGGGAGTGCTGGGAGGGGAATTAGCAGCTCGTGCAGTTCAGCAGGCTGCCTTTGATGCTACCTGTTTCATAAGCAGAATCTTTACAGCACAACTCAATTTTAAGAAAATTTCAAACAAAGTTCATATTTTAATTTGGATACCTTTTCCCCAGTCAAAACTGCAATATGAACCATTATGGTTTCTACTGCAGACATTTTTCAAGAGGAATTTCAAAAGCACCTCTGAAGACTTTTCTCCCCCCTTTCATTTCCCATGTTTGCTTTCTAAAGCAGCTCACCAAATAAGAAGCTTCACCAAGCTCTTGTTGATTTGTATCTTCTTCACTTTAACAGCTTTGGGAAGCTGGACAATTTTTACCAGCATTTCCCGTCTTTTTTTCTGCTGGTTCTCTCTCCAAGCTTTGTGAGCCACACCAGCACAATGCATTAAAAGGTGCTTTTCTTACAGAGAGGGTAACAGGTACCATTGCACTGCCTCACTGACCCCCCAGGGAAAGGTGTCCACACAAGTGTCTGAGACCTGCTCTGGACACTGCCCAAAAAAGGCTGACACAAAAAGGGATCAGGAGGCTCCAAGGGATCCAAGCAGCCTGAGGAGCAGCTGCCTGTGTACAACCATCACTCCTTACAGGCTGCAGCAGCTCTGATTTTGCAGAGATTATTCTCTCTAACTGTGGCCATCTTACAGCACTTCTGAGCTCCCAAGCAACCCAAAGCAGAGGAATGTTCTGAAAGAAACCAAGTCCTGACTGAAATATTCACCACCTTTTTCAACCCTGGAGACACTGAAGGAAATGAGAAGAAAGCTTTAGCTATTCCAGTGTTGTTAGCACGCTGTTGATTTTATTTCTGACAAGAACCAGATGAGAAAATGCTTCATTACATAAAAAGAAACTACAACTGAGTGTCGTGCAGGAGGCAGTTTGTCCCTTAGCAGGAGAAGCTGAGGTTATTTTATAGAATTGTAAAAGTGCAGCATACTCCTTCTACAAATTATCATTTATCACTCATAGAAACCCTTCTGTGTGACCCGGGAAAAGGGTCAGCAGGATTTTGATGCAATTGCATTGGAAGAGAAGAAAGGCATTTAGCTGTGTCTCATGGCCAATTCCCCTGGGAGTGTCACATCCCTGTCTTAGCTGATTGTGCAGCTGCAGTCCTGTAATTCCCACACTCCTCCCTTACCTGGGACTCACCTGCTGTCTCCTGTAGCTTAGAAAAATGTGAGGACGTGGAAGACTGGGCATGTTTTCAACTCCATTTGGGCAGGAGAAAAAGGGGACTCTGGCCTGCCTTCTCTGTGTGGCCCAACAAACAGCCACATCTTTTCTAGTCACTGTTTTGACCAGCCTTTCTATTTAAGGAGCAGTTAAATCATGTTAATGTCTCCATTTTAAACAAGAAATGCTAGCCAAATCATCTCTTTGCTTCATTAAACAAGCAGGTATATTCTGTAACCATGCAACAGTAAGATTTTGTAAAACAGGTAACACCCCTTTTCTTAACTTCTTGAAAAATTTACTGTTTTCTAGTTTAATTCAAGAAATACAGGCTGTTCCCCTTCCTGTCACTAGGGAAACTGAGTTGCAGTGACAGGATGGGAAATAATGCACCCACTTTTACCTTGAAATATTAAAAAAAACCCCAAAGAAACATGCACCTGGGAAAGAATTTTTCTCACACAATCAGATAATATTGGGTTGTAACTCATATTTGTACTAGATTAAATTCCAGGGGTGTCTGACTCCAATTTCTGTAATTACAGTCACTTCTATGGCTTGATTCCAAAACCCCCTGAATTCAGAAGAAGCTGTTTTCCAACTCTAGTTCCAAATGTACAAATCCCATTTTTGAGGCAGGCATTTTTTGCTGTGTCCAAAATGCGACTGGCCTTGCCTTAGCTGGAAATCAAACTGCTCAACCCAGCACTATGGACAGAGTAAAAATATAGGAAAAAAATTACCACCATAAAAATAAACCAAAGAAAAGCAAGCAGATTTTCCAAATTAGGAGGAGAATGCCTGGAATAATCAGCATAGGCAATCAGTAGCATGCTTTATTTAGACTGAGCCTTCGATTAAATAAATGCTTTTCTCAGCAAAAGCAAATGAGACTGTAAAAGAAGGAGAAGGCTAAATTAGTGCAATATGAATGACATAATAAATATGTAATGGGTACAGTACAGACTTTGCCTCTCTTCCTATGCTCTCTGTAGAGAATTTTGGGGAAAAAAAAAGTTCTGACTGAACAATGAAATTTATCACATGGTTCAGATTATCACCTTTTAAGTGCTGATTAAGGAAGGATTTTTTTTCCAGTAGCTGCAGACACGAATCAATGCTCACTGCATTTCATGTACAGGTTGATGGCTCTCCAGCCAGACTGCAGGTGCAGTTGAAAGCAGACAGAGGGGTTTCTTCACAGAGCTGTGAAACCTGCAATTCCCTCCTGCAGACCATTGTGAAAGCTGGCAGCTTTACCAAATCAACTGAACAAATCTAGAGAGGAAGCACTAAATTGCATTATTTTGATGACATTAATATGACACAATAAGTCCTTGAAAGAAAAATTCTTGGAGGTGGGAAGTGGCCTGGAAAGAAATACCATTATGCACTTTTGTATCCTGTGCCTTTCACAAGAGTTTGGGGAGTAGGTGCAGCAGGAGACTGGATCATTGACCTCATGCCAGTCCCACTGCTCTGCTTTTCAGTTAGCTCTTCAAGTTTAAAGATAGAATTAGATTTTACATAGAATTTTGTTTATCCAAAAACCCCTGAGTTGCCACACAAACCTCTTGCTCAGTTGAGGACTGAAGGAAGAGGACAGACTAGAAAAAGCTGATGCTAGGTACATTTGTCCCCAAAAGTGCAGGAGCTGGAGAGGAGCACCAGTGGAGCCAAAGTGGAAGCAACAGATGGAGAAGCAGTTCTGTAAAGACATTAAATTGTGTTGCAGGATGTGAATGTTACCAACACTTCTGTGTCCTGTCACAGTCCCAGGAGAACCAAGTAAGCACCCAGGCCCAGGGAGATGCTGCTCTGAGATGTGTGTGCATCCCCACAGGTAAGAGTACAAAGGTGTTTTGGAAAAGGCTGTGTTTCTGGCAAATACAACCATTCAAGTCATATGGATAAATTGATCTTGAACATTTTCCCTGGAGTATCAGGCAGAAACTGGTTTTTCTTTCTTCCTTTCACTTGCACATTACATCTACTGTCTGAAGTGCTGAACAATGTGGTTGGTTCAAGAGTAATGCCTGTTCTCACAACAATTTTGTACTCCAAAATGATGTTCTTTCAGCTTTCCTACAAGAGCCACATTAACCACAGGCATTTTTTGCCGCACCTTTTTTTCCCCCCCTGGGCACGTGGTGTACCTCATCTTTTCAAGACTCCAGTGCTACACAAGGAATGATAATATTTAGAAGTCTTTGAAAACAAAATCTCTTCAGTGTAATAGAATTGATTTTATCTCACGGCAGTTTCAGAGTGCTTGCATTGCCTCATCTGCCAAGCAGGTGTTGCAGCAGCAAACAAAGATGTGAAAGCATCAGTCACAGCTCTGTTAACAGGACTGCTCAGTGCTCAGGCAGTTCTCAGACCCTGTAATCAAAAAAACCCCTATGATTTCCCACCAACAGAACTCCAGTAGAAGGGAACAGTCCCACTGGTAAGCATTGGGGAGCAACACCCTCCCTTTCATAAGCTCTTTGGTCAGCCCTCAGTAACCCACAGAATTATTCTGAGTAGCCCTTTTGAAGCTCTCTGTTATCCTTCCTCCTCAAAAGAGCTGTATGAAGAAACTGTGTAATTAGAATTTACATTGCACAGCTCTATAGGCATCTCAATAAAAATATCTCATGCACTTTGTTTGCAAACATTCTCCCGCAAAATGTGCAGGAAATCTCTGCCTTAAATTTGCTTTGTGCACTAAAGGATCAGGAGTTTGGTGTGGCTGGTGCTCTGTGGGTCTGTGTAAGTAGGAGATGAGATTTTATTTTGCAAAGAATATTTATGTCAAAAGCTTATTTCTGTAGGACAATACTAACTAGAGCTATATAGAAAAGGATTTTAGTGTCACTTGTTTTTCCTATATAATCAGAGAAGAAGCAACAGGCACAGCCAGAGGGTGATTCCAGATCACCTAATTAGAGCACTGGTCTAAATAAGCCTTTAGAGGTGCTGTCTCAAGAAGGTCACTCTGTCCTTTAAGTTCATTTTTGTGAATCTCTTGTAACCTTTTAGTGGAATTTACTTCCTGATTTTGTTACGTTTTTCCATTTGAAAGTGATGCTTTCTAAGAGAACTGACACAAACCCCAAACAGTCCTGGATTGCTGTGTGCTCTACGGATCAAGAAAAAGCTTTAGCCCAGTGGATAAAACTGATTTCAAAAATTTATCTGAGAACAAATACTACCTAATGTCCTTAAAGACTATATGTATTTGGTACTTGCTGCCGAATTTCTGAAACAAAAATAATAAAAAAACTACATCTATGTGTATCTCCATGCAAGATTTACCTTATCATTGCTGGGCAACTGTTCCTACATAGAATATATCAAATGTGCCATACCTGTGCCACAAGGGCATAATTGCAACGTTGAAAGAGGTTGATCCAAACCTCTGAAGTTGAGAGTATTTAAATTATCTTAAATAATGACACATAAGCACTGAGATTACTCACTCAATATATAGGCTTTGCCAAAATCAAGGTCTCAGTGGCAGGAAGATGAAAATATTACTCCCCTGTCAACTCTAATTACACAACAAAGAAAATAATGAAACATAGCATATGTTGTCTGGTAAATTTTAGAAACAACAGCTTTCAACACTCCATGCTTTAATTTTGTGCTCAAATATATCTCAGCTGTGGATGTTCTGAGAGCTTCGTCTTCCTTTAACACTGCTCTCCTGTCACAACATTTCTAAGAGGAGAATGTAGATATATCACACTCTTTTAATGAGTAAAGGTGTTAGAAGTTACAGCACCTCCAGTCACAAATATAATGAAAAAATACACCACTTAATCAAGTTGGGTTGTTATTTTTGCCCCTATGTACATATTAAGTACTTTTAACCACATATGAAAAATTGCTTTGAAGACACTTGGATGAATTTAAAACTTTTTAATTAAAAGAAGCTGAAGACTGTAGGGAATTTCCTTCTGTACATTTCTATCTCTGGTCTAGTTATTTTCTCTAAGAGGCAATGTGTCTCAGCTACATAGATCGCCTATATTCTTCATCTAGCTCTGAAACAAGGTCTTTTTTCCAATTTTTTTGATGAAAACCATCTATTAATTTAGGTTTTATTCAACAGAGCTCTTAAACAAGTTCAGACTTTTGCTTAAATGCTTTAATTGATTTGTGCCATTAAGAAACATTCATTACTATATTGTATTAACTAATATAAGTACCACTCAATGTGTCAGTGATGGTTCTCAGGAATAGAAGTCTTTAAAAGGTTGTCTATAGCTCACCAAAAATACCCATACTTTTCAGGTCACGGAAAAAAAAAAATATTTAATGTCCTAGGAAAATTTTACTGGAATGAGATATGTAAGAAAAAGTAGGTTTTCTATTACATAAACTGCCTAATTTGAAAACTTAATTTGCTGCTTATGTTTATCAAAGACACATGACTTGCAGACCAGATTTTTGGCTAGACCATTACTACTTCTTTATTTTCCCCACAATGTTATGAGGAAACCTATTTATATCAGCACTGTAAAATCCTTAAAAGCTGAATATGCATTTCATGCAGCAGAGTTGAGTGACTCCAGCAGATCTCACAGATGAGAACGTCAGGTCATCTCTTTCACAGTTCTTGCACACGGTGTTTTCTGTGCTTAACTTCTGCAGGTAGAAGAGACAAAGCTCTGACAACTTAGGCTAAACTTGCAGAAGTTATACCAACAAACCTTCAGAAGGTATCTCTGCTTAAATGCTAAACTCTGTTCTCAACTGAGTTGGTTTTCACTGTGACCAAAATCACATTTTCAAGGACAATAGTTGTTATAATGCATTGAAAAATAGTCTAGCGGGATTTCTTACACATGCAGCTTACAAGTATGGTTTGACTTTGCACAGTCATAATACATATTTACAAGTGCCAGATTTTCAATTATAAATATTTATCATAAGGACATGATTTTATCTTTAATTAGCCCAACTGTTAAGGACACTTCTAATGTGAGAAATGCAATTCAGTATTTCCTACCAGATGTAGCCTTTACAGCTAGTCTTTTATCTCTGCTTGTAATAAGCAGATACTTCTCCCAAAACCATTATGTAACATGAGAGTGATCAGGAAAGAATAACCACAGAAGATCTGGGCTTTGGAATTAAAATAAGAATTTTCTGAAGTTGCATACCTCACTTAAAGCACCTGTGCAATATGACCATACTTTAAGTATCTGATTATTCCCTACATAATCCATATGAATTTCTTTGTTCTTGGAATGACCTGAATTACGAGAATGTCTTTCCTTTCTTCTCTATCCTGCTGAGTTATGGCTCCGTGTTTGACACTTCTAGAAAAAGTATAAACATGAGAACAGGGATAATTCCAGGTTTGATCCTGGGTTATAAACAACTGAAATATGATGCCCATCTAATAATGCCAAACACCCTAAACCATGCACGTTACTGACATAATGACACAACAAACATGGTTACAAGCACTGCAACAGCAAGAGGCAGAAGGAAGGAAGGAAGGAAGGAAGGAAGGACTGGTGACAGGTTGGGGGAGAAGAACAGTGCAGCCTGGTGGTCTGTGAGGAAGGCAGACTGACTTTTTCCAGAATAAATAGATATACCAAATTTCTAAATAAAAAAAATAAAAGCAAAGTATATTGAGATTTCATTAGCAATAGTCTATATTTTAATCCTCCAAGAATGTATGAAGTGAACTGGGGGAAAACCAATTTCATGTCTAATGATGTACTAAACTTGATTCTTCTTTGGCAAAGCAGAGGTTCAGAAAGCAAGTGGTGTCCTTGCATCTCTGTGCCTCTTCCCCCCATGCAACAGCCTCTCTGCAGCCCGCTGAGACCTCTGTGGTGTCACAAAGGCTGCTCTTCAACAGAATAATAAAATGGAAACAGAATGCACCCGTTACTAAGGAAACTCTGAGCCAACTTTTGATTCAGCTCATTTTTCTCAGCAGTCTGAGTTACTGAGCTGCCTGTTCTCTGTATTCATTTCATTAGCAAAATGTTTGATTATTGGCTTGTGAATGTTACCTGTTGACTCAGTGTACAGTAACGAGCATGCCAAAGATCAGTGTTTAAACACACTCATTAAGGAACCAAACAACTTATTACAGATGGGAATGAGGGACACAAGGAGAAATGATGGAGGGAACAGAAGGGTGGCACAGAAAGGAGTTTAGGAATTTCTTCCCTTGAGTTTTATTGCTCACTTCCCATTCTGTTCCTTTCCCCCATCATTTGAAGCCTTCCCAACTTTTGGTTAAGCCTCTGGACACCCTTCTAAGAAACACAACAATGTAACAACAATGTTACAGTGATAATGTTTGCATAATTTCTTTTGCCTTTTGATTAATTATATTCCTAGAATCGAGTGTTGTCAAATGTTAGTAAACCAACTGGATGACAGAAACTCCTAGAAGAGAACTGCTTTGGTTCCTACATTAATGCCAATTTCCTGGGATACACCCATGAACTAGGATGTGCTGCAGTCCATGGTACACAGGCAGTCACAGCTGCCCAGCTCTTCAAGAGCAACACTTCCCACTATATTGACATTGACACAAAAATGAAAAAGATATGAGGTATTCTCAGTGTGTCTCCTTATGGGGAAAAAAACCCCACTTGTAAATTGTGAATCTGCAAATATATCAGTGCCCTGGAGAGCCCTCAGATAGCTGTGAATTTTGGCCCCACTGATTGGAAACAGTAGGAGACTGAGAGCTTGGAAATTAGGCTGAGTTGGATGAGGTTGGGCTTAACAATTACATTGTAAATTAGGAACAAGATAATAAAAAATTTGCCTTGTTCAGTAATCCAAATAATGCGCTAACTTATAGATACAGAGAAAATGACATTGTGATGCAGACATGGCAGGATGGCAGGAAATTCTGAGGGACTGGCACACTCCAGGAACATGAAGGCAATTACCAGGAAACAATGGGAACAGCATGGAGGAGTAGCTGTGTACTGTGTCTGTCTCCATGGTGCTCAAGTGGCATCACACAAAGCTGAGGGATTTGGTACAATTAGTCATTTAGCACATGCTCCACCTGCCCTTCATCCCAGACGTGGCCCCTATTAGAAACAGATGTGCAAAGGGTGGATTTTAGCAGAGCAAGACTTGTTTTAACACTGAATAAATCTGGGGTGCATTACACTCTTGGTTTAAAATTGGCTCAGTGTGGGAGAAAGCAACCTCCAAGGTAATTGTGTATTCTGTTTCCATGTTTTACATAAAACATAAATTCTGTATTTTTCTCCTATGGCAATACCTGATCTTCTACTCTGTAGGCAGGAAAAACTCAGGTTGTCTCGTATCTGTCAGTACTTGCAAAATGGAACCCTTGCTATTTATGTTAATGGACTTTTCATGTTTAGCTTTTTACTTTTCACTCAAAGTTTTAAATTTTGCTTGGTACTTTTTACAGGTGAGTAGATTCAGTTGATAATTTCGATCTACAGGAAACAATGTGGCTTATAAGCTGTATTAAAAAGTTCCTTGAAAACAGTACCATTTAAGTTAAATGTATTTTGTCTGGCAGCAGCCATTAACAATTTGAAACAAAAATTCAAGAGTAGGAAATTTTGAGAAAATACCTGCTTTATGAAACTTTTCCATTATCTCCTGACGAACCGATTTACCCAAGTTGAAATAATCGTCATCTTCATCAGGTTTGCTCAGAAACAGAGGGATGTGCTGAAATACAATGATATGCTTGCATTTCTGGTTTGCAGCCACAGCCAGCTGCTCATCCAGCCAGGCATCCTGGGCTTGCCTTAACTCCCGGCACTTGGAAGAATCATAGTATAGCTGAGAATTCAGCACCAGGAAGAAAACACCTCCAACCCAAAAGCTGAAGTAGTCATCTCCCCAGTTCTTGCAATAATCATCTATGGTTTCTCTTGTAGGAGTATTGCCAATATCATGATTCCCACTGACGAATACCAGAGGTATGTCCTGGTTAGTGTTTTTCAGAACATCCTTTAAATCTTGCTCTTGTTTGTTTTTCCACCGGCTTCCTAAAGGACAAACAAACAAACAAACAAACAAAATCATTTGAGTGTTTATGTTATTTTTCCCACCTTCATTGTTAGCTTTTGTTTATGGTGCATAGTAAGAAAGTATTGTGTGTTAGATGCAATATGAGAACATCTCCCCTTTACCCCTGCACACCCACCCAGCCCAGTCTCTCTCTCACCAAGGGCTCAGCCCTTTGCAGGAGCTGGCCTGAAGGCAGCAGAGAGCACAGCAGTGGGTGATGCCATGGTCACTGCTTTGCACCAGGAACTTCAGCTGAATTCCTTTCATCTACGGACTGATGATGTGGTGAAAAAATGCAGCAGCCTTGCATGGTGTAACAGCACCAGGGTAAAAACCAGGTCAACTTCTGGCATACATTTTATGGCTGTGCAACAAAATTAAGGGCTGTTGGCTTTGAGGTTTGGTTTTTTTTTTCATTACAAGAACTATTTTAACAGCAACATTTAATCAGTGTCTTGTGGTGACTTATTTATATGGTGAGTCTCTTTTAACAATAAGCATGCCATTCATTTAAAAAAATGTAGTTGTGTACTTTGCTACTTTTCCCTGCATGTCCATTCATGCATTTCCATACAGGTACTCTTCTGGGTGCCAGGAGCTTGTCCCTGCCCAGGAAGATTTATCTTATTGATAGATTGATTTACAATCACTGAAAAAAATTAGAAAGTAAATTTTAAAAGGGAAGTTATTTTCTTCTAAGGATGACAGAGGTTTTCCTATGTTTTCTAAAGACTAATCTTTAACTAGAGGCCATTGATATGATTATTATTATTAATGAATTAAATGAACACATATAAATTGTTTTTGTCCTGCAAGACATAACACAGATCTAGCATAGGCCCATTTCCCAAATAATAACTCCATTCTTTAACCAAGAAGCTGTAACAGGATTTTTACAAGAACTCTGAATTCAGGTGTCTGACACACACTTGCATTCAGGTGTGTGACAAACAAGCATTACTTTTAAATTGTGTTCTACTTTCCTACCTACACTCATACCTTATACACAGAAATACATACAGGGGTTCCTGTATTGCAACTGAGATAAAAGGGGTTTTTACAATTTCTTCAAAATACTTATGATGAGTATGTTGATAAACACTGACACTTATTTATTTTACATACCCCACAGATACAGGTTTTAGTACCACCTTATTGCTCTTACCAGAATTCTACAGCTTTAGAAAAATACTGAGAAAAAAAAAATTAGGTCTAAATTATGGCAAAATTTGATATTGATATGAGGTGCATTAAGTCAAAATCTACAACTCTCTTGGGTTTAACTGCTGCAGAGACCAGAAAGTTATTGTAGGAAAATCTTTGAGTAACTTGACAAATACTGGGCATATGATACCCAGGGGATCCTAGAAAGCAGTGGAGAGCAGATCACTTTTTGGCTTATATTAATGGTCAATTTAGGCTGTTCCTGTTAATCCCAGAAAAAAAAAGAGGACAAGTATCATCTATATTACTCAAAGAAGATGAATTTTAGAAAACAAAGCCAAAAATTCAAATAAACCTGGCACACTGCTGTGTGTGGAGTAAGGGACCTGGCTGAGAGCACTGCTTTTCCTACCACTCCCCATTTTCCTATGGAAAAAGTTGGAAATTTCAAGCTCTAAATATGAAAATGCATGGGGGAGGAGGGCAGGAAAATGCAAGGGGGGGAAGGCTCTGTTCAGATCCATGTAAACACATTACACCATGTTAAACTCCATGCTATCACTTTGGGAAATTTAGCTAACAGTTGCAGAGTATAAAGCCATTTATGCAAAAGTTACAGAAATAATTTGCAGAATTATGTATACCTCTTCCCAGTGGTGAAATTCAAGCTCTAGAGACTAACACTTAGATTAGATTTGTTGACAGCAGGGCACTGATTCCCTCATTTAATGAAATATTATTTCTATAGCAACAGAGAAACATCTTCAGTGTTTATTGCAGAAAACAGATTGCTCAAAATGGAAAACAAGGTCTTTGCCCAAGAGCCTAGGAAATCATACTAAGGAGAGATTGGTTTAGAACAACTGCATCTGGGCTTGACCTTTTCTTGCTAGAAGGTCAAAACAATTTCAGAAGAAGAGAATCCCATGGAGATAAAGGTGGGAAATGTGGAGGAGTGTCTCAGGAGGCCTTGGTGCAGTGCTGGAGAGGAAGGGTTTGTCTGTGCCACTGGCCCTGAGCTGCACGAGCACAGCACACAATGAGTGCCACAGGAATTCTCCTGAGGCACCTCTCCTGACTCTACATCTCAGTAAGGAACAGGTAAAGACAGGGGTAAAGAAGGAAGCTGCTGGAAAATTGAAGTGGTCCCGCCACAGCATAAAAATATATAATTTTAATATCTCTCAGTCACAGAGCTATAATATCTGATTATTCCAATTATTATGAAGAACATTTCTGTGTGATGGACATGTATTTCTTTGGCTTAGAGGGAGCTTTGTAGTAGGTGAATAGGGAAATAATAAAGCGCCAAAAGGCAATACAAAAAAGTGATTTGTGAAGTCCCAGGGCAACTGAAATAAATTTCTATGATGTTTATCCTGGCATCATGTGCAGTGACATTTTTAAATCCCAGGCCACAATTTTCTGTCTTTATGTTAGGTTGTGTAAATAAAGTCTTGCCCTGAGATAAATGACTTCACAAATTAATAGCCCATAAAGGGCAGCTTGGCTTTTATGAAAAACATGAAAGTGAGAACTGTTGCTGGTGCAGTTGTGTGCAGTTTTCCACAGCTCCTCAGTCTATCATTTTTGAAAGCTGAGCGATGTGAACAGGAGCATAAAGGTGCAATGTCACCGTGCTTGTTGCATGACAGCTTTCTGCTGTGTATCCCTGTTTGCCTCAACACCTCCAGTGTTCTGTCCTGCCCTGCTTTCAGGAACCAAGACAACCAACCATCCTCACACACTGAAAGAGCAGATTCCACCACAGTACTTCTACAGCATTTTTGCTGAAGCAGTCTTCAGTCAGCAGAATTCAGATTATTCTGCCAAAGAAAGAATCCTTTAGCTACTAATCCTTAGTTACAGTTTCCTTTGGTATTTCACAGAAGGGTGCACCTCTCTAAGAACGGGTTGGGTTCAGTTTTTGTAAGACACCAGCTATTAAAAACAATTTAAAATGTTGTTTCCTCCCAAAATCTGTATCTGCAATGCTGATGGCAATTTTTGTATAATACAATCCTTCCCTACAGCAACCTCCACCAACACTGTAACTTTTTCTCCAGAAGAATTTCAATAAATTAACCAGTTTTTCTACTGATATGGATCGGAAGGGGGAAAGGGTGGGGGGTTATGATGGCATCATGAGGTGGTACATCCAGGCATTCCTGGGTTGGTGGTAGAAGTCCAAGTACTCCCCCCAAGGCAGGAGAAGACTTTAGCCCAGACATCTTCAGCCAATTTAGCAATATGCAAAATGTGGCACAATAATTTCCTGGATTTCTCATTACTTGGTCTCAGTATTTTAATGTATCTTAAAAGTGCCCCAAACTTAGAGGAGCTGCAAACACATCATTTTTATAGGAAAGCACAAATTTTCAGTTTGAAGAAGAAAAAAAGGAACATTAAGTTTTATGCCAGCAACACTCTTGAAAGGCCCTGATATGACAACTGCAATCTGTTTAACATTTAACCCAAGAGACTGACTATCAAAGAACAAGTAAGAGCTACATTGCAGACGAAAATACTATATAAAATATCAAATAGAAATAGTACCTACATTTGATGAAAGCAAAATAGAAAATGCCAAAACACCATCAATGAAAACAAGATTATTAAAAACACTGGGCCCATTCCTTCTGTAATGTATGGTGATAGCAGAAGTACTCTGACATCAAAAGACAATGAATTATTGTTGAAAGCCATCCCATGACTGTTAAAATCCAACAACAGATAGATTTGTGTATTCTCCTGGGCCTTACAGTACATCACAATTGCTAAAATCAAAGAGTCTAATTCTTTTGGGCACTTCCTGTTCTTGAGACATTTGTCCTGTTTTGTGTGTTTTCATGATTGTCTGCAGTTGCCCTCCTCCTCCACTTAGAGGACCTCCTTTAGCACTTTCCCCTAAATTTCCAGGGAGGAGGAGAGTCCAAGGCTGTACTCAAACATGCTCCTTTATTTAGCTGTGCTGGAGGAAATGTAACTGCTGCCCCCATCTCTTAGGGAAAGCAGCCTCCTCCTGTCAAACCAGGACTGCCTTTCATCTCTGCTCTGCTTTGGATACCTGGCTGTTGGTGCCAGATTAAGATGGCTACAAGCAAGATCCTACATTGTCCCTGTGTGCTGACCCCTCCCCAGGGACAGCCCCACTGGTGTCCCTGTCACTTGAAAAACACCACAGGTCCAAACCCAATGATATCATCAACGCCCCATTGTGCCTGCTTGCTATGCACTTACATAAACATAAATCTGAGCCCTGATCTTGCCACTTCTCAAAACACCAGCCCACAGCATCCTCCAGAGCACTGATGGAGATGGAACCTCCCCACCCCAGAGCTCTGACACTGTTCTGCCTTCTTTCCTGCCCTTCCCCACCTCATCACTGTGGGGGACTCCTCCTGACTGCCAAACTCTTCCCTCTACTCATCTGTTTTTAACTGATCACCCCATAAAACAGTGATTCTCTCGTGGGCCATGAGCAGAATGATACGCCCTGGTCTCCATGTCCTTTTTTTGTTCTAGGATGCTACGAAAACGTGACAATAGTCTGGGCACTGCACAGAAAGGAAAGACCTCTCTGGCCACCCAGTTCAGTCTTACCAGTGCTCCTCATTGTTTCTTGCTTTAAACTTAAAAGCTCCCCTCTGGTGTCTGCTGTAATGAACTAATGCAACCCACTGCGTCATTCCAAATTATTACATGCAAGAATAAGCTGATCCATTTTAATAAACCCATTATGGTCATGTTCTGAAATAGATTTTTTCCTTTAGTCTACGCTGTAATAGCCAAAATG
This sequence comes from Petroica traversi, assembly GCA_025920805.1. Taxonomy (NCBI): domain Eukaryota; kingdom Metazoa; phylum Chordata; class Aves; order Passeriformes; family Petroicidae; genus Petroica; species Petroica traversi. Next base: position 7,577,031 of record JAHLSL010000037.1, read on the forward strand.
CCTCCTCTCTCTTCTTTAGACATATATATTTCTAATCTTCAAAGAGCCTGAAGACAATTTTATGATGAACAAAAAATTATGCAGTTAAAAATAATGTAAATATGACTATATTCACTCCTGAAAAAACTGACTGACTACTCAGTCTAACTTACAAAGAATCTAATTTCATAAGTTCCAGTGAAAAGCAGAATCTGGAATACTCATTTGTCTTCAGCTGTAAGTGACTTTTTCAGTACGTTCAAAACAAATAATAATCTGTTCTGAGACTCAAAAAGTGATCACACGAAAATTTCCCTGCACAAAACCACAAATTAAATTTATTATATAACTTTGGGCATTAAAACAAGAAGAAATTTTAACTCTAGTTTAAGCTAATAATGAACGATTATTGCATTAAAGCAATGACAAAACCCCAAACTGAACAAGGAAGCCTATTAGGGGATCAACTGTTCCTGGTTTCAGTGCATGACATTAAATATAATGACTGCAAATGCTGACATTTTTCTGAGTGCCAGCCACACAGGTGCCCACTTAACAACCTAATTCATGGCATTTACTGCTCCAGATTCTGCTGTGAAAATAAGTATTATCCTTCACTTATGCTCAACTCTGCTCTTATCCTTACTCATCTCCCAGCAACGCAGAGCAGTCCCAGCAAGCACAGGCCACCACTGCCTTTGGTCGCTGCTTCTGATGAAATCATCACAAACAAGAAAAAACCCTCAATGCTACAGTACCAAAACGAAACTTAATTTAAAAAAAACTTCATACAGAGATCTAGATTTTTAGTACTAATTCTAGTACTCATATCATAAAATACAAGACCCAAGAAAACTGTGTAACTAATTTCATCTCCAAGATTTTAATTTTAATCGATATCTAGAGATATCAATCTGCCAATTGGGTTTCCAAGTTCAGCTGGAGACTAGATTAGAGAACATGGTCTAAAATGCAAAAAAATAGATACTTGCTGAAGATGAAAAATTTGCTTCTGACAGCCCAGTGGTTTCTCTGCAATATAAGCCTATTGGACGTGCATGGATTTCTCTGATGCTTCCCTATTCCAGGCCGATTAGAGCAAATTTAATTTCACAGTAAGCTCTTTGAGGCTTTGAACGCTCCATTAGCTTTTACTAGAATCAGATAATTACTACAAAATGTTTATTTATGCAACCACAGTGACATTTCTTTAAACAGTTTTATTACATGTTTAACAAATAATGGGCTACTTAACCAAGTTCTTACCATTATTAATATTGGCTAAGAGTTTGGAGAAGAAAATAGCCAAGAAACATTTTGGTTTGGATTCCATCCTACCAAGTGTCTCAGAGTTAGGCTACAATAGCAGAAGAAATGGATGCAGTGAGTTTATTTAGATTAAACTACCTCATTGTCAGGAAATTAGGTCACACCTAAAGACTGCCCTATTGATCAGGCAGTGACATATTAATAGATATTTTATCTTGGACTCAAATAAATAAAACTTTTACCTATACCCTGATTCAATATAAACATTTTAAAGCCTCTGCTTTTGCCTTGCACCTAAAAAGTTGATCTGTGTCTTTTCTACTTCATGCTCTATTACAATTCTCCACTGACAAAGATTCAGGAATTGGGATTTAGCTGACAATTTTGCTGAAACTGCAAGTGACACTGGAATGCAGCTGCCTCCTCCCCAGCTGTGGCATGCTACTGAGAGTTAAAAAAATACATAAACTTGCTTTTGTTAGTCAACCAAGCAGCCAATTCAAATGGCAAAAAAAGCAAATATAGTAAAGGTGAAGTGCTTACAGCCATTTTTAAAGCTGGAAACCATATTTTAAGACACTATATTTTAACCTGCTCGTATGCCTGTTACATGGAAAAATCAAACATCAGTATTCATGCTCTTACCTTGTAGATGAGAAAGGGAAGTTTTTGAGAATTATTATATTTTTAATTAAAATTAAAACTTTAAAAAATATCTCCTTATATACAAGGCCTCATTTAAGACAGAGTAGCCTAATTTTATCTGTCCAATTTTTTAAAAAAATTAATGATCCTTCGTTTTAGCAAAATTGGTTATTTAATGGTAGTTTAAAAGGAATATTAAAAGCAGTTCACAGATTTTTTCCTTTATGGAATGTCTTACCAGATCACTGTATATAGCATTAAGAACTTGAATTGGACCTGACATTTCTCTGTAATTTATTCAGTTCACAAATGTATAAATGGCAGCTTGTGCATTTGCATGCAGATTTCAGCATTACATTCCTATCTCATCCTGTGTGCAAACCCAGCAGCAGCAGCTCTGCAGCTCCCAGCACCTCAGTGCCTGCACTGTGGCCCCGCCAGGCCCGTGTGACACAGCAAGGCACCAGTGCAGCACCTGCCTGGCCAAGGACAGTGCTCAGCTGGCTGCAAAGCAGCTGCACATGCACAGCTCTGCACACCAAGGGGCTGAGCAGCACTGCCTGACAAGGAACAACACACAGGCAAATGACTGTGGGCTTTACCAAGTGTGATAAAACTGAGCATTTCCTCAACGTTCCTTTTTAGTGCATCCCGGACCAAAAGACAGGCAGGACCTCCTGGGATGTACCAAACTTGGCTCTTACACAAAACAAGTATTCACTGGCCTCTCCTGACCAGCCCAAAATGTTTTTTTTTTTTTTTTTAAGTAAGGGAATTCAGAACATTCACAAATAGATTTTAAACAATAACGCTTTGACTAGGAGGAACATTTGCTATTGGGGTGCTCTTTCCCCAGTTTAGAAAATTAGGTAAATTAAAGAGGTTTTTTTAGAGTTATCCTATAAGGTGTTTGCCATTGTATGCTGCAGCCTGTGTCTCGATTTAGTTTCTGTAAAAACTACACTTTTGGAGGGAGTCATGTTAAGGCACTCCATATGTAACAGAAACAAGAGACAAATATTTTGGACCATGGCAGTTGCACATCCAACTTGGGCAGGGGAAAGAAGCTCAAGCTAATCCAGTTAGTGATTCTCCCAGGAGAGAGGATGCCTTCAAATGCTCCAGTGGTTATAAATAGAGATGAAGCCATACCGCTGTCTGGCCACCAGGACCATCAGCTCTGGTGTTCCTCAGCTCTGCAGCTTGTCTATTCTATAACTTCACTCTCCTCTGTGGATGTGTCACAGCTCGTAAGAGGGACTAATTCTATAAAAGCCAGTCTGCCCATCTCATCTCGTATTTTGATCATCAAATTGTCAAGCAGGAGTCAAATGGAGAAGTACTGATTTGAAAATCTGTCACTTAATTGTTGTCTAAACATGAACTCAGAATCCTAACATTTGGCACCTCTTTTTAAAATCTTGTTGGCCTATTTTATTATATGAAGAAACCCTGCACAGGAGCAGGATAGGGAATATAATTTTGAGGAGACATGCAGTCAGCAGTTTCACTTTTCACATAAAGAACATACTGTTGCCCAAAATTGTAATTTGCCAAACTGAGCTGATGTGCCTTCATGGAGGAGTCAAGAGCGGTAGCGGAACGTGCGAACTCCTGGGGGAAACGCAAACCGGTGATGCACACACAGACACACAGACAGATACAGACAGATACAGAGACAGACACACAGACACACAGACAGATACAGACAGACACAGAGACAGACACACAGACAGACACACAGACACACACACAGACACACACACAGACACACACACAGACACACACACAGAGCACAGCAGGCAGGTAGGGGGAGCTGGCTGCCACCACAGAATGTCCCAGAAGAGCTGGGCCACTGGAAGCACAGCAGGACAGCCACACATCCTGGCTGTGGGCAGGGGTTCGCGGGAGAGAGACACAGGAAGGGCACTGGGCAGGGAGACCACTTGCATCTCCCGCAGTCTCACAGTGATTCCGTCAGTGATAATTCTTTCCCAAATTCATGACTGAGCTTTTCACAGGATGCTAGACATTGAAGATAAGTCTATATCTCTCACCACCATAAGCTGCTGCAGCTCTGGGGCCTTGCCCAGCTGCCTGGTTGCTTTTTTCCCCCATCATACAAAGTAATCTTCTGGCAGCTCTCAAGCTTGCAGTGCCTTAATGACCAGGAACATACCAGCAATGAGCTGGGCACAGTTTGGGCACCTCTGTTTTCAGCTTGTCTATTGTCAGGGCCTGTTCTGTCACCTCCTGTTGAAACTATTCACAGTAACAACACATGCCTGGGCTCACAGCCTGAAACACACATTAAAAACATGAAAATATGTAACAGACACAATCCTGCAAGATCTTACAATCCAAGTACGGCCCAACAAAGAGAGTGAGAGACACAGACAGTGAGCACACCAAGAAGCAGTAAGAAAACATTATTAAATATGACTGCTGCTCTGTAAAGCTGATTGAAACAATCAGATGGTTTAGCTTGTTCCCTTTAGAAAAGATACATTTATAAAAGCACAATTGATGAAACGTATTATAAATAATGATTTGAAAACCCTTAATCAAACAAAGGTAGAAAAAAATTAGAAAAATGTCACTGCTTGGGCTTAATTGACAGAAAAGGCTGATGTGAGATTATAGAGCACTGCATGACCTGGGTAGGGAACGTGTATATTAGAGATTATTACACCTTCACATTAACTAAAAGAATTAGTACAAGTGTTCACAGTGTATTTCAAGTGCCATAATAGTAAATTCCAGTGATTTTGATTTCTTGTAATTAACATATACACACAAATGAACTTAGAACTGCAAGCATAAACATTATTTGCTCACTGATCCATTATCACACTGCTAACAGATCAAGCTTTATCAAGTTCTATCAGTTTTTTGTGATTGTACACTTTATTAGACAAGTCTCATTTCATTTAGTCTCTAAACAGTTACATTTTATTACAGTCAGAGCTAAGTAAGTTTGCAAGAGCCTTGCTGTCTTACTTGTTCTTTTACCCGAGTAGCCAGAACAATTAATGAAAAATAATTAAACACCTGGACTAAATACATCACATAAATAACTTTCCTGGCTAGAACTATCAAATTACTGATAGCAGTAGCATCATTAAAAAAATGCAGTTAAACAATTTCCTCTGAAGGAATTCGGCCACTTAAAAATAGCTGCTGGATTCTCAGCTTCAAAGTCAGTGTTTCTCAGTGGCTTCAGCAGGGTGACCTTGGCTGCCAACAGCTGAATTCTCTGCTGCTGTAACAAAAGGTGTGGCAATGCTGATGCTGTTTCCTTGCCACCAATCCACACGCGACGTATGGGGTGGAGAAGGAAGCACGATGTTCATGTTAAAGTGGAACAGGAAGGATGGGTGAGAAAGGTGGTGGAGTTTGCCCCGTGTTTGGAGGGCACTGTTCTGTGAAACAGACACCAGGCTCACTGAACCTGAGGCAGCATCAGGGAAAAGCTCAGCCACTAAAGGTGGGATTTTGCTACAGATCACCCAAAAAGGGCAAAAGAATGGATTAAGTCTCATTAGAGCAACTTGAAAAAGTCTCTAGATCGCCCTGGCTTTTATGGGACACTAAGGTCCCTGACAGCTGCTGACAGCAACCCAGGAGATCTGGAACCCAGGAGTCAGTCTGGGACAATCCCTTGGCACTGCCAGGGCCTGCTCTCCTGGTCCCACTACTCACAAACACAGGAGTGCTGGGGGACGTGTTAATCCCGGCAGCCTCTAAAGAAGAGCTCAGGACCCCAAGGGGAGCAGGAGAGGCACAGAGCATATCTGGGGCCTCAGGACAGCAGATTGGCTTGTTCAGGGATCAGCTACAGCATCCTGTGTGAGTTCTGAAAGCAAGTTTTCAAAGACAAGCCTTGCTAACAGAAGAATGGTCCTTCTGGATACTCATGGAAGGCAGGGGGAGAGAGAAAAATGTAGGCTATAAGGAGAATAGTCTGGCTAAATGAGGAACTCGTGCCTGAGAACCAATGAAAAAGGACATAAAAGGGAGCTGGAACCAAAGACATACTTGAAAGGAAGAATACTGAAAAAGTATCTGGGTATGCAGGGCTGCTGTCAGGAAAAGCGCTCTGAGGGAAGCAACTAGCAGGGGGCAGCAAAAGGTTCTGCTGCTACTTTAGCAATAAAATAATAAAGAAAATACAGCCCACTGCTGAGTGAAGCAGTGACAAATGACAGGTACTCAAGAGCTTCCCTTGCCTCCCTGCACTGAAATGTTCTCCCAGAGCTAAAGGAGCACAGGAATCACCAGGGATGGATCAAGTATCTCCTGGAAAGTTTCAACCCAGGCCATCTCATGGGACTGGTGGGATGAATCCAAGAGTCCTGAGAGTGCTGGTGAAGTCACTGTGAGGCACTGCTCTGTAATCACCACAGGCCTGTGGAGCTGGGATGTTCAGCCTGGGTGAGGGGAGCACAGGATGAGTGAGGAACCCGCTGTTGGACTGGAGCTGGACTATTGGGCTCAGGGTGAATTGGTAATGGAACCTTACAGGAAGTTTTTATAAAACAAGGCAGAAGGTTCTAACTTGATATGAGAACAGTAACATTTTTAGAAATAAATGTCCAGAGTTTTGGGAAAAATGCAGTAAAATAAACACATAATCTGATCAACAATATTTTACAGATTACCATTTTTGTCATACCAAATTATATTATACTTAATTCACACAAATGCCTTCAGAAGGAAGACTTCCATTGACTGTCATGGTGTATCCAAGTGTAAGCATCAAGTTCATAGAAATTATATTCAGTGACATAGTTGCACTTTTAGGTATTGCTTAAAATTCTTGATGTGATTGTACCACAATATTAGTGTTTCCAAGAATAGATATCCTATTCTTGATTATGTAATCAAGAAAAACTTCTGGAAATAATATTCAGACTACAAACTACTTTTAATCAGCAGCTAAATACCAAGATATGATTACTTAGTTGCTCTAATGACATCTGTAATGGATTCCAAGTGCTGTGCTTGATTGCTTCACAGCTGATCAGGATTCTGTTCATCACTTCTATCTGCTGGAATTCTGAGATTTCTTGGGAGTTCCTCTGCAAAAGGCTTCAGCACTGGTTCAGCTAAATGGCTGCAGTGCATGCTTTAAAACAGTCTACATGAAACTTTACCCTTAGTACTCCATGATAAAATGTTCTAAGAGAAGAGAGGAAGGTCTGTGTTGCCTACTCACTTTTTACTGACAGGCATTGATTAAAAAGCTGTTTAATCTCCCTGTCCTTTTGGGCAACTAGTCCAAAGCTGTTAATTCACAGGTATCTGTGCCATAGAGCAAGTCACTGTTAGCTCTGTCATCAGTTTAGACAGAAAGACAAAGGGCTGGAAAATGGTACTTCTATGTACAATTAATGGTTAAATTGTAGGTGCATGTTTATCAACACTCAGCAGAGCAAGCCAGTTGTATAAACACAAAGGCAATAATGAGGTAATTAATTGTTCAGCTGAATATTCGACAATTCCTTTTAATAGTGCATTTCCTTAACCACTTTATATAACCACAGGATAACACAGGCTAGAAAGCTATTAATGTACTTTCAACCACCAAGAAATTATTAGAGAATTTAAAATATAGTGGCTCGAATGAGGTAATCAGAGAATCATTGAATCATTTAGCCTGGAAAAGACCCTTAAGTTTACTGAGTAATGAACTGCTCTTTCTTGCAATTTCTTGGAAATTGCACAAGGCAGCTTCAAATATTTATACAAGGCACAGCACATCCATCACTCAACGTAGGTGATCTCACCAGTACAATCCACTCAGTTTCTTTCATGTCTGTTAGCAAAATAATATAATGCTAATAATGCTAATGTTTTGCAAAGCCCTGACAGATTTGTATTTAAAACATTACCAAGTCTGAGACATACACTGGCAAAAGAGACAATAATGACTACAGAGAACCATTACTAGAAAAAAACACCGACCAAATACAAGAAGTACCACACACAAGACTTACTGTATCCAACCATGCAGTGCCTAGTGGAAGTCAGAAGATTGCTGGCTCTCCAGTTCACATTTAAACTTTACCAACAGAGAAACCTTAGAATAATGTTATTTCAAGTCAAAACGGACAAAGTACTCAGAGCTTTGCATTGTTTTATGAGTATGAGGAATATCCAGGTAAACTGAAACTAACTTAGTTAGTTAAATAGTAGTTAAATATTTCTCCTTAAATATTTTTTGAGTGAAAGATCCCTTTTTAATAGGATGTATAACATCCATTAATTGATCTGGCTTTTATTCCTCTTACATGGGATACTGAAACCAAAATATTTGGAACACCTACACAAATTAGAATGAAAATCAAAACATTTATAAAAACTCTGCTATAGGAAGGACAGACTATTCCAAAATTAATGGAAGCATGCAAGCCAATAAAACTGCACCATGGCATACTTTATGATCAAGCTACTGAGGTGTTGCACAGTAGATTCAATCAAGCTTAAATCTTGATGGTTTTTACACTTTCCCACTCTCTCAGCAAAACTGTGTTCTGATCAAAAGAAAGCCTATAAATACTGTCAATCAATTTGACAGCTAAAGTCTTAAAATTAACATTGTGGGACACTGAAGGGATTAGTGAAAGGTCTCCAACGTGCTCAGAGCCCTGCTTTGTGAGAAGGGCTGGGCAGCAGCTCCTCAGGTGCAGGTGGAGTGTGAAGCAGAGAGGAACACAAGGCACAGGATGTGTGCAGGCTCCTGGGTGGGTTGTGCTGCTGGTAGGGACAGAGTCAGGGCTGGCTGCAGCTCTGCAGCTTATCAGGGCCACCAAATGGGAGACACTGCTTAGATCTGCTTTCCAGACCACTTGTCAGCAGGTAACACCACTTCTTTCACTTCCCAGAAAAGTACTTATCTTCCTTGAACTTACCTTTCTGGGTGGTTTGTTGTTCTTCCTTTCAGTGTGCACAGAAACACAGAGCTCAGAGTCCCACAGTCACAGGACAGAGATGCTGAAGCTTGAACTCACTGGCCTTTAGAATTTTACGAACTTAGATATTTGAATTTTTTAAGCACTAGAAAGCTAGAGAATTATCTGAGCCTTACTCACTTTAGGTACTCAAAAAGCCATATATATTTTTTGCTATTTCCTTGGCATTATTTTTCCCCAGTGCAAAGAGCCCCTCCTTGTTTAAAGCAATTGTTTAAAGCAATTTGTTTAAAAGAAGACTTTTAATTTAAAGAAAATTTTCCACTGAAAAGAAAGCAATTAACTAATGAAAGTACAGCCTTAAGATGAATGCTACAGAAAGTCAGATGAAGAAATCGAAATAGTATCTCAAGTATCATCTACAATTCACACTTCCCCCCCCCCCAAAAACACCAAAACAGGAACATACTAAGTCCCGCAAAAGACTACTTTTGAGTCAAGTAAATTAGCCTTATTGCCAATCTGAATTTTTTCAAAAATGGAGCTACTAACTCCATTCTGCACTTTTAATTGCCTTACCTGGCATTCCATGGACAAGGTCTCCACACAGCACAAAGAACTTGGGTTTGGGGTTTAGTTTGTTAACGGCCTGCACTGCTTGCTCTGCTAATTTAATTTCTTCTTCCCATTCATCATCTCCATTATCAGTGTCTCCATGAGTCCAAGCTTTCATCAGTCCAAACTGAGGATCTGCTCCTTGGATGAAGTAGAAGGGCCCCTTCCATTGGTACTCAGCATCTAAGAAGAAAAAAGAGGGAAAAAAACCCCAGTAGAGAATGAAAGAGAACAAAAGCTTCCACCCATCATTAAATTGATTGTTCTCCACCTCAGTGGGTTGATGCTGCTTTAACGCAAGTACAGAATTCTGTACTCATTCATACAGGACAAATATAAAGGCAGAAGTACAAAATTTTCCTCTAATGTGTAGTTGTAATAAATGAAAGTGTATTGATCTAATTATACCACATGGTAATTACAGGCTGATTAGAAGAAAAGTATGTGAAGAATTCAGCAAGTAGTGCTGGAAATTACAAGACTACAACACAGCACAAGTGTGTAACATTAGATTTCAGTTGACTCTTTTAACATTCCAATTATTGCTTCTTTAATTAACAAGTTAAAACATACACAAGTTTCACATTTTATGGTTCCAGTGGCTTTTTTCTTAAATTATTAGGGAGTTAGATGCTTTTTGTTCTCACAGTTTTAGAGCAAAGCTGCATGTAGCACACTCTTTGGAGTTAGAACTGAAGCCACTCAACAGGACCAAGGTCAGGAAACACAAACCCCAGCAACATCAGAATCAGCAGCAACAATGAAAATGCAGATTTATTTCTGCCAAGATCTATGACAAAAAGGTGAGAACTCAGAAACAAATTTCCATTGATGGAGTCAGTGTAGGCAGAGAGTATGACAGAATCTGTAATGCTACCATTTTTCATGTACTTCTTTCTCCAGTATTGTATTACCAAGTACAACAAAAAGTGATATATGTATATATATAAGACTATAAGCCCATTTGAAAGAGAAAATCTCAACACTGGGCAAATAAAACAACAGTTGGCTACAAATTTAAAACAAAAATGGGTAGCCTGTTTCCTACACTTATGTCTCAAGCTGGAATTGAAGTAGAAACACAAGTACACTGTGGTTTCTCCAGCTGTCTATATGCATTCATTTGCAACCTGAATAATTTAGTTTTGACACCTCTAGTTGGCTTAATACATTTACTGTTATTGGAGGTTTCTAAATAGCATTTAAACTGTTAAAAACTCACTGACTACATCCATCTATAGTTGAATCTAAAAAGAAAAGATAGAGCAAATTATTTAAAATTAAAATATAATCTATAAATATGCTCTCATAATATGTCAGTCTGATGTAAAATTCATTTTGAGGCAAAACTGGTTTTCCAGTAACAGTAGAGAAGTAGCATGTCCAACGCATGGATGTACTTTTGATTCCCTTCCACAAGCTCTACAACTGGAGTTCACACTTTGCAAGTAGGGGAGTGTGTTTTTTTCAGGCAAGGTTAGAAACCAGAGCTCAGAATTGATCCCTTGCACCATGGATGTGGATAGGCTGGAGTGAGGGATGAGCAATGCAGGCAGCTCCGGAAGCTGCTGCTGATTGGCATCTGTTGCTATGGCATCAGATCATTTTGCTAAATGGAAGCTTCTGCACTTCAGTTAAACTAACATTTCATTTCTAAACAAAATTATTTATATACCAGGATTGACTACTCTAAATAATAATCACGTATTTTATAGACAGAAACTTCTAGCCACTCATTGGCTTTTAATTCTGAAATAAAATTTACTCTTCCAGTTACCCAACTGTTCAAAGAAGTGAAATGATCCATCTATCCATGAGTTTGCAGCAGAAGTCTTATGGAACCAGCTAAATGCCACAAAGTAGTTTAGGTTTTAATTTTATGTCTTGCATGAAAAAATGCAACTGCCATAAAAGTGATGCCGGAATAATTTTTATCTTTTCTTTTATATCCCTTTTACGCAGTTCTCTGTATCCACAAGTATCAGCAGTATGCACACTTGCAACCTTTTACTTAGTTTAGTGCTTAGTGTTTTGTAAGTGTTCTGCAGGCCTGAGACTAAACACCCCCGAGCTGCAGAGCCAGGGAGACCAAACATTCCTACTATCTCAGGAACCCAAGGTCTCCTGGCAGGAGGATTCTGTAAACTAGGGGTTAGCCCACCCCAACCTCATTATTGGGCCCCCTTGTTAGATCTGCTGATGTGTAAAGTCTATAACTGGTGTGTATGATTGGCGGGGGGTGCATTTTGCCACACTTCACCTGGTTGAAGTGGATGCACTGAACAGGATCCTGATTAAAATACTGAGGTAAAGACCCCAACCCCTCTAACTGTGTCTAGCTTCATTTTCCTAACACCAGGAAAAAGGCATCAAAAGCAGCTTACATGATGCAGCAAAGGTACTGTTTGTGTAGAGAAATCAACTTACTGTTTTTATAAGTGGAAAACTATAGGAAAAAAAATCAGTTAAGGAAGCTTGCATCAGAAACCCTTTATGACCTCAACAAAACGACAATGAAAAAAAGGGGATGTCAGAAACAGGAATTTGGTTTGGAGGAGAGGCACAGTTTATTTATTACATGGGGAAAAAAGATCAAGTCTTTGAACAATATGGCAGGACTTCTAATACCTGTCCCTTTTCCAGCAACTTGATAGACAGTACTGATAAATCAATGCTGAGCAAAATCTACTTGTTTTGTATTGTTTAATCTGAAGCCAGTATTTTTACCATAGTCAAATAGAGTTACATTTATTTATTTTCACAGAGACTACTTAGAAAAAAGAGCCAGCATTTGTTTTTAAAGACTGTGTTTCAAGTGTGGACAGACTGTGCTACCCTTTCAGAGCCCAGCAAGGGTGTGTGGTGGCCACAGGCAGCTGGAGCACCTGCAGCAGGGCTGGCCCAGGTCTCAGGGAGCTTCAGGTACAACACTGGACATCCACAGGTTTGGCAAGCAGACAATGCACTGCCAGGGAGCAGGCAGAGCTGGTGCAGAACAGCTGGGAAAGCCAGACTAGGGGTTTTTCTAATATATGTTTCAGGGATATTTTATTTTCCTGACTTATATTCATGCCAATGCAGTAGCTCTCTAGGTTTTAAGTACCTGAATGTTTCCAAGACTGTGCACAGATGCTCTGGTTTGAGTGGGTGAGTGATGGTCATGTGAGGCAAAGAGAGAGACTGATAAGATGAATTTCAAAAGAGAAGTTCAGTCCACAGACAGAATCAAGACATGGCAGAAGAAAGGAGAAACAGAAGATGCAGGGGTGGAGGTGGTGAAGAGTGGGGAGAAAAGGAAGGAGATAGGAGGTGAAAAAAGAAAGGAACTGAAAATGATGCAAAGGTATATGCTATATTCTCCTGTAGGAAAGAAAAAGATAAAATGAAGAAAGTGAAGCAGGGATATCAGAAGAGAGCCAGAAATCAGGGCTACATAAATAACATTTACATAAAATGTTAGTTTAATTAACTGGTCTTAGTCAAATAATTCAGTCAATAGCTATTTCTGTGGTATTCAATAACTCATCAAATAGTTAACAAAATAACAGTAAGGTTGAATAAATATTTTCTATCTTTGTTTTGTTATTTAATCATTCCAACCAGAAACACTAAAATAACCCTAGCACTTAAACCAAATTCCATTAGCTTATTACTTATCAGTTGGTACTCACTGATTTTGTTTCCCACGAAACAAAAGTACATGGGAACAAAATAATGAAAGGACACTGTTTAAATTCACAACTTAACTTTTTCTTTAAAATCAGGAATGTACTTTAATTACTACAAAGTACTATAAATATAAAAACAGAATATCATGATGAGAGTTGTATTAGTACAACTCCACTGGTGTGAACTTGGACCTGGCACCAATCTTAAGTCTGTTCTGAATTCAGCTCATCCAGGAGGTAACTTTTAAGTGCCCTCACAGTCTATCCTCAGAGCTGCTTTTGCAGGTTTTTCCTAATCTGTGAAAGCCATGACATCAGTCCAGCTGAAGTTTCAAGTGCTATTTCCCTAATTCTGCTGAAAACCCCCAGGACTGGGCCTGCACGAGTGCTCTTCCAAACCAATCTGGTAAGAGGGTGGGTGGCAATGAGAAATAGCTGGGAAAAGCATCTTCCACTACCACAGATGGAACCAGAAGTGTTCTGCCTCACAATTAAATGGTTTATCAAGGGACCTGTTCAGATCATTATTCTGCACCCTCTTTTTCTCCCTCAGCAGCTGCTTGTTGGCAGCCCCAGAACAGGAGCTGTGGCCAAATGAGCGCTGTCTGCCCTGTAAGTCAGGCCCCACAAAGCCCAGCCTGAACCCGTTTTTTGGTCTTTGCACTGGATCACAGGAGCAGTGCCCAAGGAAATCATTCTCTCCCGTGCTGGGGGTCTGGCCAAGCCTGCCTGGGGGAACTAACAAACACCTCTGGGCACGAGTGCTGGGAGGGCCAAGAGCTGCTTTTGCAGTCATGATCCAGATCCCAGCTGCTACTTCCAAAGGTTTCAGTTAAATAACATGTACAAGGCTATCATCCCTTCAAACATAGCAAACAATTTCTGGGGGAATAACAATAAAGGCATCCTGTCACTAGGAGTTTCAATTTTCAAGCCTTTAGATGAGCCATGCAGTTTTATTAGATGAAGTGCGTGCTAGGTAAAGCAATAGAAGATTAAGATCCAATTAATAATTTTTTCTGTCTTCTCCCTTCCACCACAAAATTGAATGAAGCTGATAATGCCTGAAAATTGGCTCTTCATCCCTATAGACATTGAAGCTGTTTGCAATTTTCAGAATTTACCATAACAATAAGAAAACACAAACGCAGAACAAACTTCTCCAATAACTGAAGTACATATGGTTTCCATTTCTGAGGGACAAACTATGTCTGTGGAGCTGCTCTTAGATACCAAGCAACAGAAAACTCCTATTTCAAACCAGTTTTGGTTTCAGACCTCCTTAATAGTACAGCTGATCGCCACAGAAGTCCAACTTCCCAATGTGTTGCTACCCTCAGTTTCAATAGCTTCCTACACTTTTTCTGTTTCCATGCATGCCAAAGTACAGATAGAGGATCAATGCAATGTATTTTTAGTAGCACTGGCTGGAAAACAGTGCCAGCTTCTAATTTTATCAAAGGATTAATTCTGTGAAGGACCAAAGTACTCAGCAGCAACTCACCAGAGAAAACCTCAGCCATGTATTGTGATCATAGGCAAAAAGACACTTCAAGGACTTAGGTGGGATTTCAGCTGAATCTCCCAACTTCTAAAGGACAACAGCTAATGTCTTGCTGTGCCTTTATTTCTTCCCCTTTTGCTTTTCTTAGTTTCACTTCTCTTTTCTTTCCCCAACTCCAAGGATCACAAACACACATCTATTGAGGTTGCTCACAGAAAACACTGGCCTCTGACAGGCACAAGGTACTGGTGGGATTCCCAATATTTCCCTTGAGGGATTTTTTTATAAGCACATCGGTTGGGTTCAACAATATATTGGTATTCTTCTTCCTCTATATTCTGCAGCATTAAATGGAAACGAATTAGTTATGGAAAGTAACTCCTGTCCATAATCTCTCTTTAGACACTACTGTGTCAGAGCAGTTTGGACAAGTACAGATCTCCAGTGCCTGCTCAGCCCACCAAGGGCAGTAACAATTACAAAAATGGCCTCATTGTCACAGCAGAAACAGGGATCCCTGCCCTCAGTTGTCTCTGCCTACAAAGTGTGCCTGTAAGTCTCTTTCTGGGTAAAACTGGAAAGGAAGCACAACCTTGGTTTTCCAAAACAACTCTATTCAGGAAGGAAAATAGAATCTCTTAAGTGAAGATAATGTTTATACATCATAGACAGCACAAAAAGCAATGATTTGTTTTCATTACTCTCAGTCCTGAAACAGCTTGATAACCAATAAAGGAATTGTGCTACATTCTTAATAATCACTTGTTATCTATTAAAATATTTTCAATAGATATGGCGTAGGAAACTCATTGTCTAAATACAAAATATTTTAGTCAAAAGGAATATGCATTTCTTTCAGCTGTTTTTTCCATGTGAACCTGAGAGTCTACCAAAGATATGACTACTGAAGGTTCTGCTGAATGACCAAGGCAACCTCTCATGACTTGTGCAATTTTAAGCATCAGGGGAAAAAACCCTTCAAAATAGGTATTAAAACACATTTTCTGAGAGAAAATAAAACCTTTTAAAGAGTAGTTGTTCTAGAAATTACATACTACAAAAATACTGTCAACAGAAACCCTAAATGACAGAATATGGTTTCTTAAATACATGACAGTGCTACTGTTCTCAAAAGACATACTTTAAAACTTCTTAGATAACTATCAAGGTAAGAAATGCCCCCTCAGACACAGTTTATTTGTACTGAGGGCTACAGAACCTAAATTCTAGTCATGCCTTATGCCCATCCCCAAATTTAACATGTAAACTCATTACAAAAACTTTACAGCCCAGAACTGTAGGTGTGAAGGGGGATGGCTTGCATAATGACAAGGTGAAGTCACAGAAAGTTTCTCAAAACCCACGTAAAAAATTCCCTAATTCATATGGGAGTTGGAGACAGTATTGGGAATGGAATATGCAAGCTGGGAAGCAGTTCTGATCAGTGCTCAAAAATATTACTGTTGAAGAGCTCTAGAACAGTAATCATAATGTGCCAAGATCCAACACTCTTCTGAAAGCAAGAAATCAACTGTGGTTGTATTTAATTTCAAAGGAAGGCGAATTATATATAATTATGATGCTTTTAAAAAGTGCAAAAATCCTTGAAGGCAGCATAGAAAATATTCAAAGATACTATTCCAGAGGCTCGGATCATACGCACAGCATTTACTAAGGACTTCAGAAAGAAGAATCCAGACTTCTAAACTACTTAACAGCCATAAGTAGGCTGGTAAGAGCATCCTTTGAAAAGCTAAAGCATCCAAATAAAAAAAACCAGGAAAGATTTTATACACTGGAACGGTTAGATACTAAAGTCCGAGAAGTCAAGCTAAAAAAGTGAAGAACTGGAAACGGCATAAACCTAGCAACTAATCAAGCACTTTGTAGTAGAATTAGGAGCAAGTAGCCTGCCAGACACTAACTAAGGTTAACAGATGCTCCAGACATGCAAGATGCACCCAAAAAGTAAAGGCTGAAAAGAAGCAAAACCAGGTACATTTTTGTATCGATGTATTGGATACATGTACTGTGAGGCAACTTGTGAAGATCTAATAATTCCTGACAGCACACCAGATCTGTCTCAAATCAGAATACCAAAAGATGATCCAACAAATAGACACAGGCACTAACAAACCACTCAGATTAGGAGGCATCCACAGAACTCCTCAAAAGTGAAAACCAGTGAATTTCCAGGGAGTTACCTCATCCTTAAAACTGTTCTTGCACCAAAGGAACCGGGAGGTGGCCACTATTACACCTTCATTTAAAGGGATTTCCTGAGCAATCTGGCACCAACTGACTGCAAAAGTGGCATCTGTACAGACAAGTGATGGAAACACTAACCAAGACAGGAGCTCCCGTGTTTGCTGGTTCTTCAGAAAGAGCAATCAACAGCTTTTACAGGGACAAGGGAGACCCACAGTAATTCAGCAAGAGACTCTTAAGGAAGCCAGGCTGTCTGGAAACATGAAAGAAGTCCTTGCATGCACAGAAAACTGGTAAGAAAAACAGAATGGACAAGACACCCAGATTCCACCTGGATCTGTACTGGGCTCTATATACTGCCCAACAAACCCAAAACAATCTGTCACAGCAACTGAATACTGAGGAAGAGGAATTTGCTAAAATTAAGCCATTTGGCAGAATCAGGCCTGGTTGTAAAGAGCTAAGGAGAGACTTCCTATGCAGTGACTGTTCAAAAAAGGATGAAGTTTGTGCAAGAAAGTGCAGGACAGCACATGTGAGAAAAACACCACCAACTTCATATGAGTTTTAGCAAGTGCTACCAGGAAGTCACCTCAACATTCAAAAATGGCAGAAAATCAGAGGCTGGAAAGGAACAGAGAACAGAGCAAAATGAAAATATGAGAAGTAGCTGAATAAACTTTGAGAGTATGTAAAAGATTGGTGAGGGAGGCATGACAGAGGAACAGAAAATGAGATGTGGAACTGAGATTGTGAGATGCAATAGTGGTTATTTGCCTGTTCCAGATAAAGGTTTTGGAACCATCAACTAAAACTAGCAAAAGCCAGGTTCAAACAGACACTTCTCAACCAGTTATACTGACAGGACTAACACTTGTTTAGTTACTTGAAAAAAGTGTACTACCACTTTCACAGAAATTCTTTGCACAGCATGCTATTGACACACTGGGGAAAAAAATGTAATAAACTAAAACAAAATAACCCCCTGACTTCTGGAGAGAAGTGGTGAAGACAGCACTTGCCCAAACATATGGTCCTGTTTCTTCACTAAAATACTAATAGAAGGAGCTGAAGCAAAATTTCACGTGGGTAGAAAAGAGATAATTTATTTCAGAATATAAAGCCAAAGCATACAAAGGTGTCTTGCCAATAAGGTAGGGTATTTATACACTGTTTACTACTGTGCCTCATTGATTATACAGATAATTTCAATGCCTCACCTCAAGTTTCTCATTGACACGTCCCACAGCAAGGGCAGATTAGAGCAGGTTACAGGTATAACCTCCATGTTATGTGAAAGCTGACTGAACAAATTACATTGGGGAGAGGGTATGGAAGAGGGACTTTGCAGAAAGGGTGGTAAGAAAAAAAGGAAATTTAACTCTCAATAGTAGCTTTCTAATTTTAAAAGGAAACAATGTGCCAAGCCATAGCAGTGGAAGTAAATGCTTTATGTGGATACATGTTTAGCAGAAGTGAAACCTAAAGCGTGAGAAAAGCAACAAAACAGAGATAACTGATTTTCATCCTAACAGCCCTTGGCTCTCTTTTTCTCTAATCATTTAGTTATTAAAACATGGCATTGAACTTTAGCCTCTTAAGAAAGGCCCAAGTAAATTATTTACAAAAACATATTGTACCTGAAGATGGTAGCTGGACTGTTGATAGCCTAACAAGTCCTAAACAGGATTAAAAACAACCAACTGATAAGAAAAGTTTTAACTAATATTTAAAGAATTCCAAACAAGGACACTTCAGGAGAAAGAAGCACACATGGAAAACAGATTCCCAAATGACATGTTTTCTTCCATGTTTAAGGAAATTTTCAAGAAGTAGATGGATACCGCTTTTATTCAGAAATTCTTACACTGCTGTTGAACACTCCTTTTGTCAAAATTTCACTATACAGTTGATTTAACTAGATGGCTTGTCTGCCATCTGTCCCCTCAGCAAATGCTAGGCATTCTGTTCCAAACCAACCAGACCATCTGCAATTAATAGGTTGCCAGAATGGCTGTATACATATACTTCACATGCTCTGAGCTGGTGATTTTTCTTTATTTGGCAACAAGCAAAGCCAAATATTTCCAGTGAACCCAAGAAAAGACCACAGAATTGTTGGGACTGAATAGCCTTGCTGACCTCACCAAACCAACACAATTTGAAATTCATAAACACAGAGAAATAGAAGACCTTCCATGCCCGGCCATAGGAAATGATTTCTCAACACAACTGTGCCTGTGCCCGGCCTACTGGAGAACATCCATCCTTGGGAGAATTCTACAAACAGGTGTGTGCACTGAGATGTTCAATGTGTTCCACGCGCCGCTCCGTGTCCGGCCACAGGCAAGAACCAGCAGCCACAGCGGCTGCCACCTCTGGCTCGGCCTCGTCCCCTCATCCCCGTGGCAGGTGTGGAACCCCGTCTGCCCGGGCTGGCTGCAGCTGGGCTCGCAGCGCTGCTCCTGCCCAGCGGAGCAGGGCCAGGGGAGCCCAGCGCTGCTGCCCCCGCCCTGAGCGAGGCTGAGCACCCCAGGGAAAGCAGCATCCAACCCGCTTGTGATCCACCCTCCGGCTGCCTTTCGTTTGAGCACCATGAACAGGGACCCGGTAACCTGTTAGGTCACCCCTACAGGCTCAAACACAGGACAGCGCTGGCACCAACAGTTTCAAAGGCTGTGGAGATCCGGTTCAGCAGCACGGACAAGCACTTTAAAACGAATCCGGCGCTGGACACTGCTGACATCTTCACGGGAGCCGGAGCCTGGGGACAAACTCGGGCGGCTCCGGGCGCCGCGAGGGCAGCCACAGCTTCGCGTCCGTGCGCGTTCCGGCCGCCCGGTGCTCCGAG
>JAHLSL010000037.1:7597083-7614633 GCA_025920805.1 Petroica traversi
GCAGGGTCCAGCAGCTCCTGGTTCTGTCAGAACTAAGCTACACAGTGAGGTGATGACTGAAATGTATGGCTGACCCTTACAAGGCAATGTTTCCTTCTTCTCTTCTGACCCAGAATCCCATTTTGACCCAGCCACACAGGAGCAACAATACGGTTGCAATTTCCCATTTGAACAGTCGGGACCTAGTTATTCTGCATTGTGAAACATGCAGAGTTCTGAGTGCCTCTATTCATTGTGTGAAATTAGCAGCAACGTGCTAGGTAAGGTTAATGTTGTCAGCTAAAATGCACTCCTATGGCTAGATGGTTTTTCCATCTGTAAAATGTGGGTATTATTATCCACAAGTAAAAACAACTTCTTCAGTCCTACTTGTAAACTGCTTTATGATCATGAGATGGAAAGCACTAGGGGAAGTCTTTTTTATTAAGTAGTTTTTGTCAATTCCCCTCTTTATGAGGCAGCATGTGGTATATTAAGCAAATAAAAACTAAAGTGCATTTTTAATTCTCAGGTGCAGCCTATCTAAATATCCCAACACCATCATAGGAAGAGATGATCACAGTCTCATGGTAGAACTGCTCGTGCTAATAGAAGAGCAGCTGGCTCAGTCATGCAAAGAAATTTTTTACCTTATTCTGTTTCTTTTCCATTTCCTTCTCATCTGCTTAATAGGGCTGAGCAGCTATAAACCAGAATATATGACTTCTGCATGATTTCAGTTAAAATCAGGGTTAATTTTGCAAGTGAAATAGCATCAAGATCAGGCCAAAAAATATGTACATTGTTTTGGCAAGGCAGCCTAGTGTGGTTCTGGAGCACAATGACATGAGACTGTGATCAGCACCTGAATTACCTTTGTCTTACTTAACCTGGGTGTGTTGCTAAAGGCAACCAATGTTTCTTGTCAAGTTATGCATGTCTTAAAGATTGACTCAAACCTGGCAGAGATGTGGATTGTAAAATCTAGATTTATCCAAGTCTGTAATTTCACAGCTAGCTTTTTCTAGACATATATAGGGTGCTCTCCTCTACAAAATCCTGTTGTCAGTACTGTATTTGATGTCTTTGCAGGATGGGTCATGGATGGCCTCAGGATGCTCAGCTCTTTCTAGGTGATGATGATGGTGAGTGTGCAGCCTGCCTATGTTGCCTCCTCTTCAGATGGAATCCTTTGATCTTAGATCACCTTGAACATTACTTACTGGAGGAGGCCACGAGAAATTTTAATTTTGTGATTTAAACACATTATCCTGTGATTTTACAGCTTGAGTGCAGAAGTGTTTTCATCTGCAGAAATAAAAGAACATTTGCTTATAAACGTGAGAACTGAGAATCAGAACTGTGTGTGCAGGAGGGGGATTTCATCTCTCTCCTGCTTCCTTTACTCTGCCAAATTTGAAGTATGCATTTTTGAAGCCAAGCTCATGGACCAAATGCTATACAGCTAAATTAATTTTACTATGACTAAGTCGTTTAAAGTTACTACTGATCTATGTTGGTTTAATTATAGATTTTCATGGACTCATTCCAGATGGGGCCTAGATAAAGCATCAGAATTTTGTCATAGGACTTGATTTGTTATACAAAGTGTCATGAATATAATGGCACTGAATAAATAATTTACAGTAGCACGTGTCTCCTCTTATTTATATAGTATAAATTGAGCGTTTTACTAATTTTATAAATTTAGTGTGAGCATGCAGAGGGAAATGTGCCATTCTGGGAGGGCATGCAGTATATTAAAAAAAAAGAGATTAAAAGTGGGAAATGCAGGCATTGAAAAAAAAATTCTTATGTAAGGTTTAGCTTAGTAAAGACTGTGAATAGAATATTGCAGATTCGTGGAGTCCAGATCTTGTAAGACTTACTCGAGTCTGCTTTAGATCATACGGCCAACATCTGCAATTCTTGGAAGTTCTGAAAAATCCACTAACAGAAGCCACCTTATTTTTTTACTGCAGTTTAAAGTAAGACTGTGAGCAACTTGAGAGACCTAAATAAAGTACTAATAAAACAAGTAAATTATTCTAAAATTTACTCTATTGAGCAATTCAGATAAAGAGCAAAATAGTCAAAGCAGTGGTTAAAGAAGGGGAATATTTTTTCTAATCTCAGCAAATGACAAGATGACAAAGAACAAAACTGGAAGAGTACAAAAGGTACAAAGGACATAACAAGGTTGGTCTAGACATTGGAATTAAAATTACAAAGCACATACAGATATGCAGATTTGAAACATTTTAATCTTATATATAGAATAGAATGACTATGTGCCATCTGAAATTCAGGGAATCCAATGAAAGTTGGAGGTGTAAACAACACATACAGCAGTATCAACATCTGTTTTCAGTGCCTGCTGATATATATGAGTCCTTGAGGGATAAGTTAGAAAAATAATAGAAATTGATAAAACCTAATGATAGAAAAAGGATCACACATAATTATATTTGTTATAAAGAGTATGGATTTACTCACGTGGAAAATAAATAGTGCATACAACAATGTATAGTCTGCTTTTTATTAACGTTTTCTCCCTGTAAGTCCTTGAACAGGGCAGCATTCATAGCAAATGCAACATTTTGGAAGGTTTGGCATAGGATACAGCTCCTCTCCTTCCCCAAGAAGAGGTAATGGATAAAAATCAGTAAGTTCTGCAAACTTAAAGTAGTACCTCATACAAGTACACTCCTATGTCCCGCTGCATTGCTGAGGGTGAGACTCCAGGCTGGCTACCCCATTACAAGGAAATTTAGCAATCTGAGCCCAAAACATAAGGTCTGATGTTCAATAAAAAAAAAAAAAAAAAAGAATTATTACACTAAAAATTAATTACTGCACTGAAGAGTGCTAGCAATGTTTAAAAAAAGATTCTTAATATTTGGCCTTGATACCAAATGGCCTTCCATTTTCAAAGGGCCCACAAAACAATATCAAAATAATTAAAAATGTTTTGTACAAACCAGCTTAAAAGGATTGGTTGACCAGCACCAATATTTTGTTGCTAGGAAGGGAACAATGATGATTATTTCCACAGCTAAAAATCCAGAATGTAATTGATTTTTATCTGACTCATTTAGTGTGGGCAGGCTCCATTTGTTCAAGAAACCTGTAATATATTCCTTGAATCACTGTAACTATGAGAGCTAGAAAAGCTGATGTAATGAGTTAAACACACTATTTAACTCAATTTGTTTTGCACACTGAATTCCAATTTATGACACAGATACAGGTTCTATCTAGAGCTACTGGTCCTTTGTTAAGATGTCTTGTTCATTTTCTGTGCTCCCAAATATCCAGGAGTTCTACTTTATTCACAGTGCCTCTGATTTTAGGATTCTGTGTCCTGAGATTTCATTTTCAGGTACACTGAGAACTTGCACCTTTCATTGAGTGATTGAGACCTGAGCTACCAGCAAATTTGAAAGTTGTGACTAATAAAGACTCCAGTGAATGAGAGAGCCAGACTAGGAGGAATTATTTGATCTGGTGCATATCTTTGACACATTCAGTGTCTAATCCTGAAAAGTCACGGATATTTGGGTCATGGGTTTGTATTGAAACTGCTAGACACAGAGAAATTGCATAGAAGTCCTGCAGGGCTAGAGCTGGGTGAAAAAAAAAAATGAGGGTTTTAATTGAAGTATCCCTTTTCAAAATTACGCAGAATATTTGTGATTGACTGCCACCTCATTGTGAACTAAGAACTTTCTGACTCAACTGTTCTCCAGAATTTTTCCCATCAAAATTGGGCAGCTTTTGCCCACTATCTAAAGTTTGTGATTCCTGCTGCTCATCAAAACCTGTCCAGTCAAAAATAGAAGGGAATTAGGAATAGAAACAGACTTGAAGACAGTATTTAGTATATATATCCACATACATATCTGCATGTTTTTAGAGTACTACAGATTTCAGGTATATCTATTTGACTTGGTCTAAGAAGAAAATCTAGGTTTAAGAGCTTTCATTTCACAACTTGGTCTCAAATTTGGATTTGTTGGACTTTTCTTATTTTGAGCAAATAGATTTTCCATTAATATACAAGCAAAACCAGAAACCTGGAGGTAAAATTAATATTTAGTTTATATATCTGCATGACACTGAGATTCCTTTCTCCTTCTTTGCTGATAAATGACATTTTATTAGAAAAAAAAAAAACCCTGATGATCAATACTGTTGCTATTTCTGAAAAAAAAAAAAATCAAAGAAGCAGCAATCTTTCAAGTTTTAAATTTCAATAAACAATCTTCGCACTTCAATATTCTTCAACTAGGCATACAACGGGGGCATTCATCTTTTCTTGTTACATTGGTTAATCCAAAATGCGTTGCAAATGTACAGGATGAATCTCTTTGTTTCCTTGTTCAAAGAATATTTTTTTTTTTTCTGACTGGAAAAACTCATTTTTACACTATAGGTGACATACAAGCAATTTGGGTGTTTTGAAAAAAACCAGATACCTCCATTTTCTTTCCTTCTATAAAGAGATTTCATCCTCTTTCAGAAAAAGGGGAATTTTTTTTTGTTTGCCTAAATTTTAAACAAATCTGTTTTGCAGAAGCACATCACCATCTGACAAGATATTAGAAACTGGATATAAAGAAACAGTGACATCAGATGACTCTGAGAAGAAAAAAAGAGTAGCTACAAAAAAACTGTGAAAGAGAACCCATTGTCAGAGCACTTTGCAAAGATTCAGCTTCTGCTCCAGAGTGAAGTTTGACACCACAGAAATGCCCTCTAAGTGGACAAGGTTCCACTTAGGTTTTCCAAAGTGGAAAAGGTAGTTGTACATCAATCAGGCAAATAAATATTTTGTTGATTTGCCTTCCTGAGTCCCATTCTGCCACTACTCTCCCCTCAAAATGCAGCCTAATAAATTGCATTAGTGGTTCAGAGAATCTTTGCTGCTTTGCAGAATGGTTTATGTTCCCTAAACTCTTCAAAGAACTCTTCTACACATTAGTATTCACTTACATTGTGTGCCAGGTTTTGCATGTGAAATAGATCTTAAAATTGACTTTACCATCTGTGATGTCACTAATATAGCAGTCACTGAACCTCCTAAAATAGGATGACTATGAAGGATGCATCTATTTTGCCACAGATTTCTATAAAACAAAATGTTTTTCAGTAATTAAAGCTGGAGGTGAACAAAGGAGGTACTCCGGGAAAAGCACAGATTAATTTAACCATAAATGACCCATTTAAGTTTTTTTTTCACTCAAGTAATAACTGAAGAAAATGAGTTCAGAGACTGATGAAGGATGCTGAATAGGTAATTATCGCTATTACAAACCTATTATTTTAATTTGTAGGAAATGTGATTTGAAAATTAAGTAGTTCTTGGTTCTTTTAGGTTTCATTGTGGACTCTCAGCTGTGTCTAGCACTTTTATTTCTCAGAATTTCAAGGATCTTTCTTTTCCCATTAAAAAAAAAAATTGTATTAGGTAACTAGAAGGATCCATTTTTCAATAGTATAATCTCACCAATAAGTTACATTTTCCACTTCCCTCAGATTCCTGGTCTAAAGATGCGTATGTGTTTTACAGGCCTTGGGTAAAAAGAGATAATGAAAAATCTGGACACAGGTAGAGGCACATAGATGCTGATTTATGAGTGAAGACATAACATGCACCACAAAGCTTCTACTTTTAAAATTAATAATAGATGAGGACAAGACTGCATGCCCTACTCGGCAAATGTAATCCACCTGTTTTGTACTACCCTTCACTTCAGCTACCAGCCTCCTTCACCGTGTTTGCAATGATTTTTTTCAGATTCCTTCCAGTTGTACTTATTCATAACAACTAAGTCATTGACAGCAAATACTGTCTGTATTCCCAGAGTGTTCTTTCAAATGTTAACGCTCCAGTATTTTTCAAATCTTTGTTACAAATGTAACAGGGTCCAATGTCCAAGCATAAAAATCCAGAATAATTGACACTAGAAAAGTGGCTTTCCCACTCTTTGAATTTCTTCTGCTTTTGAAACAATGGAGAAATAAAATTTTATTCATGGAAATATTGCTTTTGTCTCATTGATCCATTCCTACATTTGCTGAAGGATGATCACAATAAAGATATGTCCCCAGGCAAAATACAGAAATTAACTCAAGTGCCTCTTTTACAGATGACTTGGAACCCTTAAAGATAATTTTGATGTTTGCCAGTTGGTTGCAGGAATGCACAGTAAGGAATTGCAGAAGGCTGTGTACAGCAGCAGGCTATGAATGAGAAGATGCTGCATCCAACTTTTCCAGATGTACTCTGTGGCAAATTAACCCAGTGTCCTTGCAAAATGAAATGTGCCACCCATTTCTGCTTCAGACACTCTAGCTTTAAAATCAGACAGAACTAAGGCCTTCCTGCTATGAACCTTGTCAGGCTCATTCAAAAAGCGTGGTGGGCATTGCAGCCTGTCCCAGAGTGTGCCTGAGAGTGAGCAAATGGCACAATGCCAATCCACTGAGCGGGGACCATGGATTTGCCTGTAGGGATGTCCTCAGCACAGAGATGGAACAGACACTCTCTAGCCATGACATCCTCCCCATGACAGCACCCACCTGACAACACAGAGTCTGGCCACAAACCCATGAACTTTTCCTGTGTTCTTTCTTCATAGACCATGGTACTGGAATGAGTGGTAAACCAGAAAGAGCTCAGAAGTAGTGAAGTGTGATTAGCATTTTTGTTGAATGCAATTGGATGAATTCATCAACCATAACAATTTTTTTGAATAATTAACTGTGCTGAATTTTTCATGAAAATAAAAGCCCAACATTCATATGGAGTAATTACTGCGGTGTGAAACACGTTTGAATTAGAACAAGATAACTTTGTCTTTGGGTAGGTAAATTCATAGTGCCAGGAAATGTTCTCCTCCCCAGGTTCTAGGAATCATGTGCCTAACAGTCTCCTGCAGCACACAGTACAAGCTACTATTAATAATATATCTAGAGCTGAACAGAAGGTATGGAGGGAGTATTTAAAATGTTTAATTATTCAAATGAAGGAATTAATTGACTGTGCCTTTTTTGCAGGTCCACAATATTTCTAAACATCATAAGAGCTCAGCATGCTAAGGAGGATATAATAATGTATCTGAATCTGCAGTTCAGTTTATTCTCCAAGACAAACACTATGGAAAAACATTTTAAAATCAGACATTTGGAGCAGAGCAACTGACTGGGGAAAAAGCATTTCTATGAATATGTAACATATATATACACAAAATATGCATATAATATATAAAAACTGTGATTGATGAATTGGATTCAATGAGTGAAGATCTCACAATGCCTATTTGATGTACAAAATGTGATGTAATACTCTATCAACAAGATTCACTTCATTACAATATTTATGAGAGTTCCTTTTAAACTCATCAGTTCTCAAGCAATTCTAATCTAGTCTTATCTGCCACCATATTCTATGATAATTTCTGCAAAAACTATTAAAGAATTCTGAACTGGTGAGAATTTGCCAGTGCTGAACTTCTTGCAAGATAGTATTCATTATTTTACTTCCAAACTTACCTAAATGGAGATCATTGCATTCTTTGCTGGAACAGAAAGGTGGAAAATCAAACATTCCATTTGCTTCTCTAAAAATCTTCAAGACTAATTTGTCTCCAGAGAAGGTCAAACTTAACTGAAAACCAGGTTGATTTACATATTTACTTTCAGGCAAATGATAGTAAACTATAACTTTTATCTACCCTAAGCTTTTTCCAATAATTTTTTTTTGTGTGCAAAGTGTTTGTATAAGGCTAAATTTCTTTCCTGTGCAGGTGCAGCTTTGTAAGCCAGTATTGGCAAACTGTAACAGGGACCCTCTCACTATGCATTTTAAATGACTGAGAGATCTGCACAGGGGCTTTTCATGCCCTTCATGTGCCACAATGACTGAAGTCCAGCTAGTGTGAAAAAGGATGGAAAGCTTGCCTAGGAACAGGTTGGGACACCCTGACCTGAAGAAGCATCTGTTACCTTGCTGTCAGCCAGAAATAATTGTATTATAAGCAGGCTGGTACTAGAATTTCCAGTCTTTTCTCTTGGCTCCAGAGGCAGAAGAAATCTGTGTAGTTCTGTTGTTACACTCTACTTTTTCTCCTTCAGCTCCTCTTTGGGCAAACAGGTACACTTTCTCTTAAAAAAAGAGGGATCAGTTCTTTACTGAGAACCAGCAGAGAATACTTACTTTTAAGGTTTCTGCCAGGTTTGCTTAATTGGACTCTTTGGACAAAAAAAAGCCAGCACAGGGCTATGATAGTAGTCCCAAAGCTCTGATTTTCACACTTCAGCACTAATTTGCTTCTGGATAAACTTTGGTTAATCAAATTTCTGCAACACAAGCAAATAAAGAGTGAAATTCACCCTGGCTGATAGGAGCCCTGGTCTCATTTAGATCCATTAGAATTTCATCTGCTAATATTCTCCCAGTACCTAGTGCTTCATCTTTTGAAATGTACTGTTTTGGAAGCACCCAGGTCTTTAAACAGATAAAACATTTCAGTAGCTAAAGTACTTTCAAAATTATTTTCTCAGTGAAAAATGTTTAATGTTTAATACACTCAATAACAGATTTATAAACCTTGGTTTATAAATGTCTGCTTTCCTAGCAACAATGGTCTTCCACTTAGTCCAAAGAACACTTTGTTCTACTTCTGCAGCTGAAGGATCTGCGCCTTGTCCATACCCACTCAGCCTTTGACTTATAATGAAGCTGCCAGCAAGGAACAAAAGTAGTGTAAAGCACAGTGGCATCCTTGTACAATACAACTGGAATAAACTGTATATTTAAAATTGCAGTGTTTACTATTTAAATCTTAGAGTTAGTAAGCATCTTGAGTAAGATTTAGTGAATCAATGAGACTGGTACTATTTTTCACACTTTTCCTGTAAGAAAAGAGCATTGTAATATTTCTGGGTCCTTACACAACCTAGCAAGTATTTATCTCATCTTCTAGATAAAAAAATCAAACCCTCTCATCCTTAAATAAATCCTGTGTAAACAGAAAAAGTACAAGGTAGGAGTTAACTTAGAGGACTTTCTGTCTGAACTTCTGAACAATAAATCTCACCTGAACAAATACAATAATACCATAGTGGGTAAAACTTTCCTAAACTGACTGAGCAGACAGCTATATAATTTTTTTTCCCAAGAAGGAGAATTCATATTTATTTATCAACTAGGGTTTTAGAGGAGGATTTTTAAGAGAATGATATTTCTGAAAAAAACATGCACCTCTCATACAGTCTACACTAAATCAAGTGAAGAGAGCATTTTGTGATTTCTGCAAGTGAATTTGTAAAGACCAACAGGACCCAACAGATTTTTAGGACAAAATCATAAACTTGTTGTGGTGAACACCATGATGTGTGGGGGAGGAGGGAGAGGTGCCAGCTGGATCCATCATCTGTCTTGGCATTTATGCTGTGTTCATCACCATGGTATCAAAACACCTTTACCAGTTCTAAGTGTAACCACAGTAAAGGATCTGGAGTTTCTCCTTGAGTCCTAGGAGGGATGGCTTTGTTGTTGTTGTTGTTGTTGTTGTTATTAAACAAGCAGGTGAAAATAAAGGATTTTACATTTAATTCTTAAGGAGCTGAGATTTCTCAGGGAAGCAGCTCTACAGCTGTGTGTCCGTTGCCAAGAAAATTGTATCTGTACATGGTGTAGAGATGACCCTTCCCTTGTCCTAGAAAATTCCAGCTGTAGTTAGTGAAAGGTCATGAAGGGAGTGAGAAGGAGCCCTCATTCTCTTAGCCAGGGCACAGAGAGGATGCTCAGGATATGTGGAGGCAGGCAGGTAGAAATAAGAGTTGGTGAATGCACTGCTGATTTCTCCTGGTTTCCCCAGCAGTGCAGGCAGCTTCCCTGAGCATACGTGCCAGAGAGCTGTCCTTATCCCTGCGCCAGCAGAACAGGCCTCCCCTGGGCTGCCAGGGGCTGATGCACAGAGACACCTGAGAGCTGCCTGAATATTTTCAGGAACAGCAGATGTGCTGGAGCTAATATTTCCTCATTTTCTCATATATAAGAAATATATAAGTATGAATAAGCATCAGACTGCGGCCTTTGTATTTTTGTCTATAACTTTTCTTGTATGTTTTTTTATTCCTGTAGCTTTTAATGTTAGATTTTGGGTTTGCTTTCATCATGAAGAGCACTTGCATTATAAAATTACCCCATTGAAACAAATAGATTATGTCCTATAAAGAACATCTCAATGAGAATAAACTATAAAATCTTGTTCCTTATAGTGAAATCTTCACTCCTTTGAATTTAATGGTAATAGTTCTGTTAATAATAATGAGTCAAGATTTTGCATACAGCTATCAATAATTAATTATTCATAGTCAACAGACCTAATACTAAAAAAAGCCTGTGCAATGAGACAAAAAATTGAAAACTGGACCTAGGCTGAGGCTTTACATGGAGAGATCTTGCTGTGCAAATGTTTTAGTGGGTTTTTTGTTGAGCTAAACATTATGACAGAAACAAGTGAGATAATTGGGTACTATGAGATATCTGCTCTTTTTCATTTATGGTCATTTTATATGTTGAAATATTTCCTTTGTTTATGTAGGAAAGTGATCCTATTGTTCAGCCATCTAAATGATCTCTTTGTTTGTCATGTTATCAACGCTCATGTCAACTGTTCCAGTTCACAGAGAAATTACAAGCGATTTCCTTTTAAATTTTGCTATTTTTTCTTTTTAAAGGAGATCAACTCCTAAATTCACAGGGAGAATTTGTTAAACTGGAAAATCCTATTTAAGGGTTCAAGGTGTATAGAAATTGCAAAATTGGCTTTAAAGAGGCCAGCTTTCTGTCAGGTGTGTGGGAGTGAATGACAGACTAATTTCCACACACTCGCAAGAAAATGGTGAGTTATCCTTTTACCAAGTATTCAGTTACAACTGGCCCTATAGATATGCATGTGTATGTATATATATATCTCTGTAACTATATGTATAAGTATACACATATATATATATATTATTTCCATATTACACTGAAATATTCCTTTTACAGACAGCTTCTTTACATTTTACTCCTGAGTTACTTGCCTATATCGATTATGGATTAAACAATCCATTCTGAAGCTGTAGTCTCAGATACCAGTGTTTCGTGACAAAACTGTTTTACCTTATTGTATTCTACAATAATCTCCAAAAAATATATATATTAGGGAAACAGATATCCTAAATATGTTATCAACATTAGATTATATTTAGCAGGTTAGAGATAATCTGCTGATTTAAGTAAACACTACAACAAAAAGATACCACAAGAATCTGCTGTCAGCATCTTTTTGCAGAACTTCTTAAGACTCCCTGATGTGCATTTCACATTGCTGTTAAAATCCTTTTATTTGTCCTATTATTTATCCAGCTGTGGGATAACTGTACTTTCACAATAATAAAAAACCTCTAGGCAAATACATGCTATAAAACCACAAAAAATTATTAAAAATGTTCTGCTGCACATTATTTACTCTGAGCATTAAATTTTCAGTTTAATATTGGCTTTATGCAAAGAGCAAGGAAATTAGATTGATGCCTTTTCATTCAAGATAGTATAACAGAGTACCTAGACAGATGTTCTAGATAGATATTGCATTTCTCTAGGTGTAACAGAGTTGCACTATGCTCAGAAATATCAATGATGAATGCTGTTGGCATTATCAGAATTCTGTCTAAAAAGAAAACACAAGGAATGGCATTTACCCTTCCACCTTGAAGTCTTGCTGTGTTTTTGACCCATCTGTCAGCATACCAGGGAGATGGGTTATTTCTCCTCACTGACTATCATGCTAAAGGACAGAGACTCCAAAATCCCTTTGGAGCCAGCTTTAGCACTGCTCTTTACAGTTGGCTGTCAAGTAGAGTCAAGAAGGGACAGTTGCTACCATCTGCCTAAAAGCATGGTCTGGAACCTGTGTGTGTATTTGTGCTTTCCAACATATGGGCCTAAATTTAGTTATTGAATTCATCACTGGGCTTTCAAATATCTGACCTGGTTTTCAGATGTACTGACCATTCAGACATCTGGTGGTTTCATGTAAGCTGTGGTTATTCAGCTTCTCTTGAGCAAAATCACTCAGTTCCATTTTAAATCAGCCAGAAGACAGTTGAATTTAGTAGATACTGAGTTGGTCTTTGGATGATTAACCTTTGACAACCTGACTCTCCTGGCCAGGCCTGCAGGTGAATCTGACAGCCACCTGAAAACTGGTGACAGCATCGCCTGACACTGATAACTGTGTCATAGAATTTAAAAGCTATCACAGAACTCTGGCCATTATTACATTGTACCACTTATTTAATCTGTCATGTGACTTAGCATTTTAAAATCCTGAGCATCTTTTTAACAGTTAGCATCCTTTAAAAATGGAACTGTCAAGTGAAATTTTCTTATTCATAAACCTGAAAGTTCCTGGATCTATATATTAGAGCTGTATGTACGACTCAAAATACATCATGCTCCTGATGGGCATGTTGTGACAGTGATACAGGGAGACATCATTAAAGCTTATTATCAGGGAAGCACACTAAAAAGGTCTAATTTTCAGTAAGAATTTTTTGATTTTGGTTGCTTGACAGAACATTTTGGAAGACTTGCAAAATATATGGCGGCTAAAATATTTTGTTAGTTGAGTAATACAGCAACTCTACATTTCTGTGAAGAGCAAATTCTTCACTTCTGAGGTTTACAGCTCACTTCTATAGCCCTTGAGGGTTATTAGAGCTAAAACTGGCAGACTTTAACTGACTCATCGATTTGACTTGTTCTGCCTTCCATCCATGGATGTTCCAGGCCTGAAGCATGCACATTGTAGACTAAAGTTGTCTACCTCTTTATCTCAGTTGCTGAAGAGTTTTAGAAGAGGTATTGGTTACATCAGCTCTTCAGCTGGTCTAACAGATGTCAAAGTCAAACAGCAGAGGATCAGAAAATTTTCTCTCCTATGTATCCTGTTCTATATCTAAGCACAGCTTCTCTATGCTCAGGCACTGTCTACAGCCTATTATACTCACTTTAACCTTGACAATTTTTAATGCTATTTTAGGCCTGTTTAGAAAGGCTTCCTTTCTGCCTTGAAAAGTTGAACTCATGGGAACAAAGGTGGTTTGCTTTTCAGTTGGAAGGATACAAAAGCAGTTCCAATTTTTTTGATCCTGTGTAGTCTTTTTTTCCCTTTCTTTTTTTTTTTTTTTTTGTTAACAAGATAAAGATTTTGTTGGCACACTTTTGCAGTGATCTGCAGAGCCTTCTTTGTCAGCTGCAGTAATCCTCAGACACCCGCTCAATCATTCCAGATCTGAATTCCATGTCAGTCTAATTTATAACAAGCAGGAATGTACCTTGTTCACAGGTACTTGCAATACTGCTACAATTCAAAAGTAACATCAGTTTTGCCAGCAAGAGAAGCTGGCTGTCAGCTTTCCTTGCTCAGGATCAGAGCAGTAGCTGTGCAACAGGCAAACCCGAGGGCAGGGCTCATTTTTCAGCTGCACTGGTGGAAGCTGCTTTAGACATGTGGCACTTTTTTTCTACTGCTATATACTGAAGACATTTGCACTGTACATGTATTTATTTATACTGTACATGTATTTATTTACACTGTACATGTATTTCCTCTTGTATATTTATTTGGAAGTACTCTATTTGCCTTCTATATTTATCTGATATTTTTTTCGGAATTTCTTTTGATTTAAGCTGAAGCTACAAGGAACTCTTAGGATTTCATGAAGTTCACTTCAAATGTGGTTGCTGTTACTGCCTGCCTCAAACCCAACCCATGTAATTACTACAGTTTTGGTTTTACAAGAAGGCTGAAGAGACAAATGTTAGGTTATAAAGGTAATTTCTACATTATAGAATTACAATAAATTATATTCCTCCTCAGTAAGCCATAAAACCAAGTCTCTCATGGTTTTTCATTCATGCAATGCCTCTTGCTCATTAAAATCTCTTGATGGTGATCCCTTTGCTATGTGCAAAGTGTCTTTTTTGAGACCTGATGACAATAACAAAGAAGTGCTCAATGCTTGTGAGATTTTCCTGTTAAAATTGCTTTGAATCCATGAAACTACAAGAACAAGGTGCTTCTGTCCTAGTCCCTATGTGCATCTTTTTTTTTTAATGAAAAGGCAAAGGTTAGTTAGAAGATGTGTGCTCATTATTAATAAAAGCAGAAGTATATTTAATGTCAACACAATGCAGGTTGGGATTTCACACATTGCTGCACTGATACACTAATGACTGCAGTTACTGGTTAAAAGAGAAAAGGTTTATGAAGAGTTTGCTGTGTAACTAAAACCAAAAGCATTTTAACCACCCATCAAGATTAATACCACTGGGGAAGGACGTTGCTCATAGAGGAGTGACAGAACTTGGTAGAAGCAAATGGGGCTGTCTGATCTACGCCAATTCAAGAATGTAGAGCTGTTCAAACCAAACTTTGGTGCTGTGTGATTCAGAGTGTTTACAGTATTTACGAATCATAGGACTTTTTCCAGTGTCTATAAACATTATGTCACTTGTAGCCTCCTTCTAAAACACACTTCTTTAACTCTTTCTTGAAAGTGTTCTTTAACTCACGTCTGCTAAGACACTTCTTGCAGGTCTCAAGCTGCCCTGGTGCTGTCCAGCAGACATCTTCCCCCACTGAACTGTTCTTTTAAAGACTGTGATTGCAAACCTGCTGCCACTTGGCCTGGCACAGAGGAATCATCACTTCTGTTCTCCAGCCACAAAACATTTTGTATCTACATCCAGACACCCCACTACAGCATGAAATGACTACCAAGGAAACAGACATTGACTGCTTCATTCCAGTTTCCACATGACGTTTCTTACCACAAAACACCTTTCACATCAATACTGCCTGAGATCAGACCTGTCTAGCTGCCTTTTTTGACAGATATTCACAGCTCTAGAATGTCTGTTAATAACAATGATTGAGCTATAGGGCATTTCTTGGGAATTAATGATTGACTAGGAAGCTCCATTGACTCAGTGCTCAGCAAAGGACTATTTTCTCTGTCAGGTAGTCAATCCCAGGGAAAATCTCCGAGCTTGCATTGTTATTATCAACAAAAATTAAATACAGAATTTTGAACATAATAATTGCAATTGCTCCATATGTTCTAATTGTTCTATATTCTTCATATTTACCACCACCTCAACATTCACCTTAACTCACTGACTTTCTTTCCTAATTTTACTCTTTTAAAACTCTCTTATTTACATAAAAAACCCCTGAAAGAATCAGTTCTATGTACAACTCCACACAGAATTCAATCTGAGTATTTGAGTGTATATGCAGCTTTCATGTGACATGAGTATACATTGCTACTGAATTACCAGAAAAGGTGCCTATTTTCTAGTTTAAAGTTGAACCACAAGCATTGTCATTGATCCACATTGTCTTGGTGAAAACAAGTCAAAGAAATTAGAGGGAAAATATAACAAGAACTTTGTAAACGGCTGATGCCTAAAATAAGAATTCCACTTAATTAAATGGATATGCACTTGAGTAAAGAGAATTCTGTAGGTTCAGGTTGAAACATTCATCCTCTCAGTTATTTCAGACGCAAAGTACATTCCTTATGGGATAAATCTGTAGAAAAGTAGGTAATTATTATTTGCCTTAAAGCAATGTCAAAAAGATAAGTCTTGAAATTCTTGAAGTCTTGAAAGTGGAAGATGATGGTGCCAAACTGGGAAATCTTTCATGTTTCTCAACTTGTTAAGCACAACTGAAATAAATGAGACATTTATTGACTGACTTTATTGAGAAAAGCTTTAAAAAATCACACAATGATCCAAGATGTGCCTCAGTACTGTGCGTAATATAATTTCTTTCAACTAGTTTTATTTCCATTGTTGTAACTAATGGGTTTATATTTTGGTCATGCAGGTGTTCTTAGAACTATGTGCTGTGAAGCCATTAAAGCACACTGCCACAGGTCTAGTAAAGAGGGTTTGTGCCCCAGTCTAGAACACTTCCAGTTCACTGTTAGAATTCTAAGACATGGCACAGCTAAAATAACTTCACTGCTAACACAACTAACTGGCAGAGAGAGCATAACAACTAGAGTAACTTATAATTAATTAAGGATAGCAAGGTTTATGGTTCTGGGTTCCATCCAAAATCTCTTGGAGCTATAGAAAACTTTTTTTTTCAAGGAGGTTTGATTACCCTCTTGTTTTTGCGAAGCACATGCCACTTAGGGTTGAGTTCTGATCTCATGGACCTGAATCCCACAGATGTCAGTTTCTAGCCTAAATCCTTCAGGCTTCTTTTTGTAGGGGAATTCTTAAGGAAAACCCTAGGAACTCAGCAAAACAAGAAACATGTACCATATTTAGTCAGGATTAATAACCCATAAAGTAAATCGGTTTTGGATGTTATTATTTCCGCACATGTATAGCACTAATCATGCAAAATATTTAAGCAGCTTTTTAGCCGTCACATCAACAGGGAAACTTGCATAATCTTAAGTGCTTGACAGACTGGACCTTAAATGTCTCTCGATGCAATAATAAGTATGGAAAAGATTCATTTTGTGCAGTATTTTCAGCACCAACTGCATCACAAAGTGTTAAATAATAAATAATAGCAGAGAGAAGTATACACAAGGGAGGAATAATATGATTTCAGAGGAGACTTGAAAGGGGATGTTGATGAGGTGGAGGTTTTAAGAATTAAATATTAAAATCCAGAAAGGCTGGTTTTTGGCTGGGGCTGATTGTTTTTCTCTGCTGAGAAATAAAGGGGCTTTCTAACCTGCCTCCTGGACAAAGATGCCAGGCTTACTGTCAAACTGTTCAGTGGAATCATCACTGTACTTAGAGTCTATTTTTAAGAGAAGGCAAAGGATTGCAATTAGCTAACTACAGCCCTCTCCGATTCCAAACGTCTGCTTTGTCCTCTGCCTCACCTTTCCGTATATTCACCGCCTAACAACTC
Source organism: Petroica traversi (assembly GCA_025920805.1). Classification (NCBI taxonomy): domain Eukaryota; kingdom Metazoa; phylum Chordata; class Aves; order Passeriformes; family Petroicidae; genus Petroica; species Petroica traversi. Next base: position 7,614,075 of record JAHLSL010000037.1, read on the forward strand.
CACACGGACTTGGCCCAAGTTCCTGAAGAGCGCTGGCGATGCAGAGGGAGAGGGAGGGCAGCCTGGCACGGCAGAGCCCCAGCGCACCGGCCTTCCCAGAGCCAAGGGCAGCCCGCAAGGCCACGGCAAGGCACTCACGGACATGCCCCGGGTAAAAGGGAAGCGCCTTTTAGCACCAGCCCTGCTAAATCACACCACAGTGGGCTTATTTCCTACATTTGGTGGCAGCATAGTATTCAGGATAATATTATTGCTACTTGCACAGGTTACCGCCGAACCAAATGACAGAGATGAGAGAGTTAAGTAACAGGGATGAAGAGTGAATCACTAAAAAGTCTTTCCCAGAGTCAGTTCTCTGTTTGGGGGAAGTTATTTCAATTCTGTAACCCGCTGCCTCACCGTGTCCTCTGGAGCCAACTGACTGACATTATAAGGAGATTTTAAAATAAATGATGTGCAAGGGCAGCTCATGTTTAGCAGACAAAGCCCTGCTCGGCAGCACGCACTGCGAGCACCGCTGTACCTGTGCTCGGCACGCCGGGGCCGGGGCCGGGGCAGC
>JAHLSL010000037.1:7615033-7666658 GCA_025920805.1 Petroica traversi
GGAGCCTGCCCGGCCCGTTCGGGGCTGTCCGTGGTGCTGGAGGCGAGCTCGGGCTGAGCGGACGCCCGGCCCCTGACGGAGCCCCTTTATGTTCAGCTCCTGGCGCAGCGCAGCATCCAGCAGCTCGAGCGGCGGCGGCAGCAGCATCGCTGAGCCGGGGCTGGGAGGCAGAATGGAAGGCTTTATTCGGCTGCTCTTCGGCTACTTGGTGGCGGACCTTCTCACGCTGGTGTGTCGGGCTCAGGAGAAAGCTGGCCAGCAGTTGGGGAGCTTTGTGGTGCTCTCGGGAGGAAACCACTCCAGCCTCGGGGAACAGATAGACCCGTCCGAGCCACCTCCCACCCCAGACTACTGCAGGGGCTACTTTGACGTGATGGGGCAGTGGGACCCCCCCTTTAACTGCAGCTCGGGGGAGTTCATCTTCTGCTGTGGCACTTGTGGCTTCAGGTTTTGCTGCAAGTTCAAGAAGACAAGGCTGGATCAAAGCACCTGCACAAACTACGAGACGCCGTTGTGGATGAACACTGGAAAGCCTCCTTCCCGCATAGACGACCCTTTGCATGACCCTACCCGGGATAAAACCAACCTTATTGTCTACATTATCTGTGGGGTTGTAGCAGTCATGGTGCTGGTGGGGATCTTCACCAAACTAGGGCTGGAGAAGGCACACAGACCCCAGCGGGAGCACATGTCCAGGTAAGGCTGAGTGCCAGGCAGCAGGGTCCCCTTCCCCCCCTACCTCCTGCCCAGCCCCTAGAGAGGAGAGAGGAGCCCGTGTGTCCCTGCCAAACAAACAACTCCTGCCAGGCAGGCTGCGTTCCCCTGCAGGCAACCGAGAGAGACCAACTTTGCTGAGCAGAGCTCCTGTGGTGCCCCCAGCCCGGGTTATCACAGAACATGCATATTGAGGAAGACTAGGGATAATTGTGGAGTCTGCACAGTCCATTTTTATCTGCAGTGCCTGACCCTCTCCCTAACAAGATCCAGCAAGTGTTCCCAGATATACTGTGCATAAATAGAAAAACAAAAAAAAATTTCTGAAGCCAGTAACACTGAATTATAGAAAGTGTCATGCGTCCCCTCTTCCAACAGTTTCAAAGATTGGAAAATGTTTTTACTTCTCGACAGAAGGATGTAAACTAATGCCATCTCTCCCTCCCTCTCCAGCTGCAAAATGGTTTTGGCAGGACCTTCCCTACTCCTCCAGCCCTTGCAAGTGTGTGAGCCATTTGTAAAATTTCTAAGCTGTGAAAATGAGTCAGGGTGGAAGGGAAGAGGAAGATACAAAAAGGAAAAGCTATTGTAGAATTTAACATTTTTTTTTCGGTAACTGTCAAGAGGTAAAAAATGGAATATGAAAGTCTTGCCTCATCCATGCCTGTGTGCGTTCTAACTCTGTCTCCAGGGTGTAATGGCTGAGTTATATCAAAGAGAACCTCCCCCACCTAGAGTTAGGCATGGTGTGTACCATCTACTCCACATCCTGGCTGCCTAGTGGTGGATAGGGAGGTGGGCAACTCGGGACAGAGCCCAGTGGCTTTGACAACATATTCCAAACCCAGATTGTCCCAGCAGTTCAAAATCAAGGCGTAACACATTTGTCAAGTTTGCAGCCTGTCTGATTCTTTATGCTAATCCCAGGCACATGAAAGTAAAGCAGATGGGGGAAAGGCATTAAAAAAGGCAAACAGATCCATTAAAGAGTCTAAATAGATCCCAGCATACTGGGCAATTTTAGTGATGAAATGCAATGAAAGGATACCTTCTACTGGACATGCAGTGTGGCAGAAAGCTCCTCTTACCCTGACTGCTAATAGTGTAGCTCACAATTGTTAATGCTTAGATGAAGAGTCATCCTTTGAAAGACAGTCCAAGAGATCAACTCAACACCTGGAGCCTCATTTTTAACTGAAGTTTCTGCATGGCTTTTGATTAACTGCTTATCCTGAAATGAGCAAAGAAAGTCACAGAAATACCCCTGAAAATGCATCACCAGTCCATGAGCTATTTATAAACTGGCTGATATGGATATGCTTTTACTACTGAGGTAAAAAGCACATTGCAGAAATTTTAGTCAACAGCATGTCAGTAATACTGCTGCAAAGACGGTTTTGGTTGAGGAAAGTATGATAATCCTTTGGATATTTTAAATATAAATTGAGAAAAACAATACATAGGTCCCAATTTATTTTTAAAATCTTAACCTACAGAGCTTGTTTGCAAAATGCTCTCCCTTGCTTCAGTGTCTCCATGTAGTGTCTTAGTGCAGGCAAAAAAGGAGGGCTCGTAACAGTCACAAAGCCCAGAACAGAGTGAAGTTATAGCCATCCCTGCAAATTATGGCTTAAATAGGTCCTGTTTCTATGAGTAGAAATATTCGTCATCTAAAATACAGGTGTGAAGTATTCTGCAAGGATATTCTGTCTCAGGTTATGGAAATAGAATGATGGGGGATTGGAAAATCATTCTGATATCCTCCAGTCATAAATGCATAAAGATTAGGTTTCTGAAGTGGGTCTTAGCAAAGGTTGTCTGTTACCTTGATTACTTAACAGTGTCTGTGATCTTGTACATGAAACTGTTCAAGGCAGGATTATGTAGAAACTTGGAAAGTCATGATCACATGGAAAAACAGTCACCCACTCAGTACACATAATAGCTAGTCATGTTCTGAAAACACAGATCTGTAGCTTTTTTTTTTTTTAAGTTCTCTCAGTCTTATTCCAGTTGTGGGATGGGTTTAACATTAATTTGAAAAGGAATTAGATTCGTAAATCCCTTTGGCAATCTAAAAATATATTCATTGAGTGAAGAATTGAAGTAACCTCTTAGTCCTCAAGTGACAGTTTAACTAAAATATTCCATTCTAGCTCATTTTACACTACTAATGCTCTGAAAAAAAGGCTGCAGGGCTTAAGAAATAATTTCTCTGTTCAAACAGTTAATAATACCAACAATTAATACAATATGTAGGGTATGCTCATAGTCACCTTCCTTTATAACATTCATCACTACAATATCAGAAAATAAAAAAGATCACCTCCTACAGTTGTTTTCTGTACTGAACCTTATTAAAAAGCAGAAGTTTAATGCATCGAGAGTGTTAGGTAGGCCAAAGCAAAAGTACTAAGTGTTACTCCATTTTGGCTGGCAGCAAGGAATACCCAGAGAATGATTTATCATCTATTTCCTTAGCTAAGATTGTCTCCTCTCCCTTGCCTAGCCAATGGCTACATGAAGCATTTGTATCCCTTCATTTCTATGAACAAATTCACCTAGGCAAGGGATAGTACTGCTTATCAGAAAAGAAAACACATAATGGAAACTGACTTTTTTTTTTTTTTAATGGGGGCTGATTTTTAAAGAAAAATGAACAACTGACAACAACTGGTGTAAATGATACATTTCCATTTTTGATGTACTAAAAATATGAACAGAGACCTGACACATGGGAATAAGAACATTGACTTCTAAATAGAAAGCAAAAATGTGCCACACTTTAAATTCCTTGCATTATTTTATCTTGCAGTCACCTGATCTGCTGTTGAAGTAAGTCATTGGTGTGTGTCGGAGTGGTACAAGGTTAATAAAGAAAACTTTCTTTATTAACTGAGCATTTCATTAAACTTTGTTTACTGCTATACCAAAAAACAAACCAAGAGCACTCCATTAACTTCACTGAATTTTCCTAAAATATTTGACAGTGGAAAAAGCACTGTGGAAATTTAATTAGTGAAAACAATCAATAGGAAAAAATCTCCATTGGGCAAGTCTCTTTAGAAAAAAAGTCAAGACATGTCATTTTTTAGAGAGCTTGTTACTTCCTTTTGTTTTGAGGAAACAGGCCAGGTATGGCACTGTTGACACTTTGTCTTGGCACAGAACTGTAAATCTGGAAGATGAAGTTGGACAGGGGAGCACAGACTTAACTCTGCATGGTGTATTTCCTTTTAGACTTCACATGTTTTGTTTCTCCTCATTTTTAAATTTGTTGCCTGATGTTATAAGGAGATGTGTATTCCCTTCAACTACAGTGTCCAGGACTAAGCAGTAATAGTAGTATCCAGAGTAGCCCTTCCTTTCCCCTCCTGTTTTTGAGAACAATAAGGAAATCAGATGGTGGAGGAGGGAGCTGTGGCAGAGGGAGGGAATGTGGCAGTGTTGTGCATGAGAGGACACAGATTTGTGATTTGATGTGCCTGCTGAAGCAGACCTGGAGCTTTGTTAGGCATATGAGGGCAGCACATTCTTGCTGCTTGAGACAGAACCAACGGGCCTTCCTGGCTCCATCAGTTCAAGTGGAGAATTCTCTCTCAAAATGAATAGGAAAAGAAAAAGCTTTACTTCTGCTGCATGGAGGAGATTATTCTGTAAATACTACTGCACCTTTGTCTTCTTCCTTATTCCTTGTGGAGAATGTGCAAACAAATCAAGAACTGAAAGGATAATGTTTACAATCATGCTCTTGTGCTGTAACTCCTGTTTTTTAAAACAATACTTCTGACAGTGTGTTAGCAGCCTTTCAAGTATTGTGAACCATCTGAGCTCTTCTTTCTTCCTTCATAAGGAAGAAAGTACCCAGTGCTGAGCTCAGGAGTGAGGTCTTTTGTTGATCATTCAAAAGACACGTAGTTGGGGCCAAAAATAGCCTGACTTGCCAAAATCCTGAATCCTATGTGTGAAATTATTTCCCTTATGGGTTTTGACCCAATTTTGGACGCAAAATATGACAAGTGACCTTTCATGAAATAACCTGTGTTTCAGCTTCTTTCAGCTTATACCCATAAGGGAAATGCCTGGCTCCACATGCTTTATAATACCCCAAACCAGTATTACATATCCAAAACCAAAAATCTTATGGCAAGAGAAATGCAGAAGTTTTGTGATAGTTGGATAGTTATGGGCCATGAACTCCTATGTAGGTAACACTTCTCCACTTTTGTAATAATGTAATCAATATCTGCACAGGTCTTAATGATACTACTCCCCGATTAGAAGGTTATCTTGCACTTTGCATTTCCTTAAAAAAAATCATTCAGTATATCACAGGTGTAGGTAAAGATCCTCTGTGTAAGTTTAATAGAATAATTATTATATTATTCTTGTATAATTAATAATTGACTATAAAAATTTCTTAAGATAATGAACAAAATCTATATGACTATATTTAGGTGAGACAAATGCATCAAGGTTTTCTAAAAGTCTCCTGGCCTATGTGGAATTTTTCAAAGCAAACATCTATTCAAGGATTTTGTCATGTACTGGTGAACAAACCTCCCTTTATCTATTTCATTACATGGGCAAATCCCTAAAAGAACAAAATGCAGGTACAGCATTTCCTTTGTACTTCAGTGATACTGAAGCTGCTACACATTTTTAACTCTCTCTGACATCAGTGTGGAGAATAAGGACATGCTCTCAGTTATAGGAGCTGTTCTGCCCTGAGAAGATTGTATAACTTTGGCTAATACAGTATAAGTGCTGTGTTACTAAAAATAGAACTTGATGGTGAGTAGTTAATCTTTTCTTAATATAGAAGAAGAAGTTGTACAGGTAATTCCTTAAAAGCACTTGAAAAAAGCCACCTAAAATGGTAGAAAACTTAGCATTTTCACAGACAGGCTGTAGTTAATCTGCTATCATACAGGGTGTTATTTAAAGTCCACAGCAAACAATATTTACCATCAGATTGAGAGGAATGAGGAAAGGATTTCTGAAAACACAGTCTCACAAACTTGGGAAATACTTAGATCTCACAGTTTTGATTCCCACAGTGGAGTTAGGACCTTTCATTTACTTTTGTTTCCTTCCCAGAAATGTGTCCAGCTGCCTCTGGAATTAGAATTAATATTGATGTCAATAATTTCCTCTGTAGAGAGACATATTTGCATAAATTGACTATATAATAATGGTTTTGGTCCCCACTTACTTTAAATTGTTTTTGCAATATAATGCTTTCATTTTGCATAATTTCTACATGTCTTTGTGAGATCTCTTCTGTAGAATTTTTATTATTCTGCTATGTAGGCCAGCTCTGCTATTTCTGCTGTATAAGCACAGCTTCAAATGGGAGCATTACTCTGATACCATTAATCATGTGGTTACTGTCTTCTGACCTTTTACAGGATCAACAGAGTATTCTCTAACATGTTGATCACAACTGTAACTAATATCTTAATGAGGTAACGTTAGCCCTATACACAAGAAATCACCAGTATTGTTCAGCTGTGTACCCAAGCAATGTTCCAGCAATCTGAAAGCAAGATTCAGCTCAGGATTTCTCTCTGTAACTTAAATAAAGCTAGCTACTTTTTAATATTTAAAAGTATAGTGCTGCTTGATTGAGAAATCATCATGTCACGGAAGTACAGTGGAGGAGCTAGATGGCCCTTGCCATGGCTTTCACCAAGGAATGTGCTTGTTTTTATTTATTTATCAGTTTATAAGTTGTTATTTCTTGATGCAGTATCTGAGACACTGTATATAATTTTTTAGAAAATTAAATGAAACTGGGCATAGTGCCCAGAAAATGTGTCCACACCCTTAAAAATTGCTCAAGAGTTCTAAAAATTAAAACCTATAAAACAAAAAGGAGGTAAATAATGGTCCATGGTGCATTGACCTGAATAGAAAAGATTTGCACTGAGCCCTGAAGACACTGGTAACACATACTACAGGTTTCCTTAGCCTAAGGCAACAGCTTCTGCAGATGGGCCAATTATTTCCTTGTGCACAGTAGTTCAGCAGGTACCTCTGGCACATAGCTAAGGGCTAATCCTGCTCCTACAGAGCTCTAGCTCAGACTCTCAGACAGAGTTTGATGTTGCCATGCTGGGGGTTTCAGGGCTGAAAACTTGGTCGGTATCTCTGGCTCCACATGGCTGATCCAGGTGTGTGTTCATCCATGGGCCTGGGGATGGACACTGGGCAGGGGAGCTGATCCTTGCTCAGTCACCAGGGCAGGATGAGCTGTCAGACTGCCTGCAGCTCTGCAGGGCAGGCCCACACCAGCACCAGCCTGGGCCTGGCCTAACCAAGGAATGAACCTTTAGCTTACTCCCTCTTTGCCAGCTCAAAGCTTTCATCTGTTTCTGAACTGCCTTCAAAGGAGCAGGGAGTGTTCCTGTGCAAGCTTTGCTCCACGGTAAAGACTAGGACACTCACAGAAGTTAGAAAAAGACCTTTTTGATCTCCCTATATGGAAGAGAAATCCTTACATTCCTGTGTTCTGGATTTCTGCATGGAAGTTACATGACTTTTCAACTTGAGTGACATTTTGGAATGAAAATTGTGAAGCCTGCTGTGTTGTGTGTGCATGTGTGAGAATTTCCTTTGAAATTGGAAATCCAGGTGTGAAGATAAGCAGTTTGTGAAAGGTGTAGACATGGGCTAGGTGCTGAGGTGCTCAGCTTAACCAAGATGGCAGCAATGCTACCGTGCACATGCAGTGGCAGAACTCTGAAAGTCTCAAGCAGCTTAAATTATGCTCCTCCAAAGGCAAGACACTTAAAGAACTTAATGTTTTTCTGTGTTTTACTTCTAACACACTAAGACAACCTAAAAAGAGCGTTAGGTGTGAGGTCTCACAATGAATTTGCTTCCCTGCATTTCCTGTGAAGGGAGCTGGTTTCTCCAGCAGACATTATGATTGACTGCATCGCAAACTGAAATAGATCTTGGAACATATTGTCAATGTCTTACAGATTTTGAAGATTCATTCTGCTTTTGTTTGGTTTTCAGGGCTCTTGCTGATGTTATGCGACCTCAAGGTCCTTGTACAACAGATCACCTGGAAAGAGATCTAAACATTGTAGTACACGTGCAGCATTATGAAAACATGGAGACAAGACCTCCTCCAAACAACTTACGTAAGTTGCATTTTAACTTTATCAATATCTGTAATGCTGGCATTGAAATAATCATTATGAAACTAATATTGCTGAATGTCAAATCAGGATCAACAGTACAGGGGTTCTTGCAAATTAGAAATATTCATTTTCTCAGAATCAGAAAAATTTATTTTCCCAGTGCAGATTAGTGCAACAGTGAGAGGAATTTTGAATAGGAAAATTAGCTATTATATTTAGGTTTAATTAGTTTTCTTCATTGTCTAATATTGGATTTGCATCTTTGCCTTCTTCTACCTGTTGTTTTTGCTCAGCTCATCAACCTTTGCCTTATTCTGGTTTTTGTTATACAAAATACAAATTGTTGTGGTTACAGCCGAATTGAGCAATATGTCTCATAGGGCTGTAACATCCAGTAGCAAAGTGGTCTCATTAGGCTGTTAGAGCATATCCACTAGTAAAATAATGAAATACTTCCCTAGATAGCATCAAGTTGTATGTGGTTTTCATTTTCTCAAGGGAAAGATGAGATGATTATTTGTTTAAGTTTTACATAATATTTTTAGTCTGTATCTGCTATTACATGTCTATGCTATTGAAGGCAAGAAAAAAGTGCACCTTGGAGCTTCAGAGGAGATACGGTGACATTTCAAGTGGTTCTGAAGTCCTAGACTACTTATTTCTCAGTCTGTATTAGAGCACAGTACAGATCTTTCTCATGCTCAGATATATATTCCTCTTGTGATTAACAATGCCTCTACAAATTTAATTTGGATACTTATTTATATAACTTACATTCAGTCATATCTTAAAAATATATATATACATGCTTAAATTATGGATATATTTACAAAATCAAGTTGAATAGATTTATAAAATAAAACGTTATCATTCAGGAAAGTTTAGATAGTTAGGCAGTGAGTGGCTTTATTCTGTGCTGTAGATCAGTGTAGATGTGCATTTTACTGCAAATATACTTTTACTGTGTTGGTATTTGCATTTTGAAACATTTAAAGTATGTGCACTCATCTTTTCCTTTACTGTAGAAAGAATTTTTTTCTTATATTTGGCCTGCATTGTGCAGTTATTGGTCCTTGTTTTTTGTGGGAGGGTGTAAAGACAATGGGAGAGAGAGAGATCCACTTGCTGCCTGCCCTGCTGGTGCCTGCCTTGTGGGACAGGCTGATGGCCATTCCTTTTGTGCAGCCTTACAGAGTAATGGGAGAGAATTAAAGCTGTGCCCTCGAATAAAGTTACACCCAGAGGGAGATGTGACACTCATGTGACACCTCCCCTGTCTGCCCTGCTCTCCAGCAAAGAGCTTTCAGTTGGGGCTGTGCAGATGTGCAGTGCAGAGCAGGAAGCACACACCCTGCCTCTGTTAAACAGCACTTTTGGAGGGGAACCCAGGCTGCTCCCTCAGTCAGAGATGCTCCCACACCCTGCAGCTTTACTTCTGAAGGGTTGAGGAGGATGGGAATGTGCACTGCATCTCTTTGCTCTGTGTATCAGCTCCTGGCTGATTTCTGATCCTTCCCATGACCATGTTTGTGAGAATGGTACCAAATAGTAATGGAGTGGGTCCGTTATTTTCTCTCACATGTGAAGTGTTTATTCAGAATCCCAGTTAATGAAGGACCCAGAAAGTAAAGAGGTTCTTGCTGCATTGATTTCATCTAGATTTTTGTAATAATCACACTGAGATATTTTGCTTAAAAGTCTTTGTAAATAGTACAATATACAACATAATACAGTAAGCCTTTAAACTCATTGTTTCTTGGATTTGAACTCAGATTTAAGCCTTGCTTTTAGGAATTCTTGCAGATAAATGCAACTCAGGGCCACATAGGTACTGCATCAAGGAATAAAAAAAATATACATTTAATAGGATGTTGGTTTATGCTGATCCCAGACATCCATATGTCTGTCTCAGAAAAAAGCCCTCTGGCACAGAGGGAAGAATTATGTGTGAAGCAGCTCTTGCGCCACTGCAATTTACAACACAGAAGCACTGCTGCTACTTTGGAGCTGTCCTAATCCTTTGGGTCATGCATAGGGGCAGTCCCAACAATGCTTCTTATGCATCGCAGGCATTCCTGCTACAGAAGGAAACCCCAGAAGCCAGCAGCTCTGATGGTAATTGTTTCAGTCTTTAATCAACTTTATGCATTAAATCAATAATTTTAGATTGTTCAGCGCAAAGCTTCAAGTGGTGAAATTACTCAAGGCATTCCATAACCAATATTGCATACATTTACTTCAGAGCAAGTGGATTGTTGTTCTGTATTTGTTGCCATTTTATTCTATAAACACATGTAAAACATGATTAAATGACCTATTGGAATTAGCCAGAACATCACAAGCGATCGAAATCTGTTGAAAATGTGCATTTACGGCACAGGAAAAAAAAATCTTTTCATAAAGACAAATTATTAAGACAAATTTTCCAAGGTCAGTATCTTAGCAAACCAGAATTTTACAGTGAAGTTCTGAAACACTGCAAGAGTGGACATTAACCAGAGAAACTTTGGCAGTGAAGCACTACCTACTACCAAAGCTGGAAAAGTGACAGGCTTTTTTGGGGAACTTTAAAATAACCAAATAAACCAGAGTGAATCACAATTTCATAGAAATTATATTCCAGATCTTTACTTATACAGAGAAAATGAAATTGTGTAAAATTATTGCATCATAAATTTTAATATGAATTCTTAAATTTTTTGAAGTTACCATTTTCTATCTACTTGCCATGTCATAATGAGACTTAAATATTTGAGGCTTTTCACATTGATCCATAAATATGAAGATGACAGGAGGAATTTCTTAGTCATTACATACCCCTTCTATACTGTGTCTTTCAGACAAGCTGATGAAGACCAAACATTATTAAAAATGTTCTAATTTGAATGTTCATTTGCTCTTTCTGTGCTCTTGAAAATATTTTGCTGATGTTGCCAAATGTTCTGAAAGTGTTTTGTGAAGGGAAGCTCTTTTGTCAAAATGACAAACTTCACATGATCTCTGACACTGAAAATGAGTGTGTTTCTGTTTCTGGACTGTTTGTTACCAGAGGACAAGGATTTTCTCTGATGCCTGCAGCTATTTGCCAGAACTCGCAGGCCAGTGGAAGGCCAAAAGCTCTTTTCAGTGCCTTGCAGTTTACTCAGTTTCTTCTCCCTTCTTTTCTTGATAATCAGAAAAGAACAGGCATTTTGGAGCTTCCTGAAAAACAGGTTTTTTTCTTTGATCATGTGAATCTGGACAACCTAGATGACTTGTAATGAAAGCTATTTTGTGGTTGTTGGCATAATTTTCTTTCAGTATTGTGCTTTCCTTAGGATTGCTTTTCTGTTATTGCCCTTCATTCATGCACATTAGAATGTAGTGGTGCTTTGCAAACAAGCAGCAGATATCTATAAAAAAGTACAGCATTCAAGTCTTCCAACATGAGATGTCAAGTAAAAGAAAGCAAAAAAGTTGTGTTAAAAACATCAAGCCAAAAGCAAACCTTTCTGCAGAATTTGAGTTGTGCTCATCTCTGATTTTCAGGAATCTTAAGAAAGCAGGCAACATTCAAGGTATTCTTTTCTCTTCTTGGTTTTTTTTTCTTCTTTTTTTCTTTTTATTTTTCTACTTATTGTGTTAGAAGTGAGGGATTTAACTTGTTGGGATTAGAACACTGATGGAGTGGGAGTTAGGAGGCTTCACAGCTACATCCTCAGTTCTGAAACGTGATTACTGCTATTATTTCTGATTCATGATCTCTGATAGCAGAGTGAAAAAATACTTCAGTTGGTGCAATTCACAGTCCTATTTTCCTAATGATCAGTAAAACCTCTGTTACTCTTTCCCAAGAACCAGCATTGCACTAGTAAATTTCAACAATTTATGCAGGCTCCTAAGATAAAAGTGATTTTAAAAGGAAGCCAATTATGGATCAAGGAGGTTTTAAGATTTTAAGAAAAATGATAGCTTTCAGTTAGTTTGACATGTATGAATTATGTCTTTATTTTGAATTTAACTTTTAAAAAGTTGATTTTAAGCACATGATTCAAAGAAGGAAGTGTTGCACTCTTTCAAATGGCCAGTTTTAATACTGGCTAAAGATTTGTGGCACATGTGATTAAAATGACCTTTTAAAAAATATATTCAGCGTTGTGTTTGCTGCTGCATTTGATTGTCAGTTGTCCTGGATACTGACTCACAACAAATGCTAATGCTGAAAACAAAGCTATGCCATTTCTATAACTGGTGCCTTATGATAAGTTAGCTTTTGTTTTTTCTTTATTTCTGTGTTGAGACAGTGGGCATTTAAATAGGAGGGTATTTTTTATTCTAATGTACAAGGTATTGTACATTAGAATAAAAATTCTGTGTTGCGTATCTCTGTTCTCCCATTTCTGCACATAGAAGCTCAGCCTGTGTTTTCCAGTGACAAGAACTGTGACCAGTTTGACACTGTGAAAATAGAATTTGCAAGAATATTTTCAGTCTCATCACTAGTGAATAAGCCTTTTTTTTTTTTTGTGGTTGTCTTTGGCAAACTAATTATTTTTGTGTTTAACATACATAACATGTTTAAATCAGATGATTCATTGTCTTGCATTGCCTAAATGAAATTCTTGCTGTTGGTCATTGGAAATTAGCAGGGAGGAGAAACTTCTGCTAAGAAACTTCAGTAAAGAGAGGTGCTGTTCAAAATGTAAAGCTCATGGAGTATATCAAGCATGAGATCTAATTTGCTTACACAGTAACTGCTGGACAATTAATTGCTTGATACTGAAGAAGTGGTTGCTGAGTATGTGCAGCATTATTGTTGTGCTTCTGGTGACTGGGGCCTTGAAACTCCACCAAATCTCTCGTTTGGACAGGGCCGCAAAATGCAAAGGACTGAGCAGATAACATTGTTTGGCTTCTTTGGTGTCTGGGTTGTTTATTGTGGTGAAATGCATTTTAGGCCTGGCTTTGTGGATGGGTCTAGCCTAGAGGAATTGCACTACTTTCTTCACAAACTTCAACTGGCTGTTAATCTGCTCACTTAGAAGGCCAAGAGACTGAAAAGTTGAGCTGTGTAGACAGGGCCATGTTCTATGAGTAGAAAGATGGACAACACTAATAAGTTTTCAGCCAAGAAAAAGATACTTTGAGCAGATTGACAGAAGGAGTGAAGCAGTACTGCTGATGGAGTGCTCCAAGACAGTGAATGATGAGGGAGAATAAACTGGGCAGCTTAACTGGAGGAATCCTTAGTTCACCAGAGCCTACAGTGCTGTCACAGAGGGACTGCAGTCAGTAAGATTGGGAACTTGCTTACATTTAAAGTCTTATTCTTCCCTACCAGTGTGCAAAAACTCATTTTACTGCAGTTTCAGTGATCTATACAGGAAACACCTTAGGCTGAAAAAAAATCTAATAATTTAGATTAAATTATTGAGCTAAACACAAGTTTAGATACAGTTAACCCTGAGAGAGAGCTAGTTATGGCATTCTGATTGTAATATACAGCTAAGAGAACAAATGTTTAAATGATATATTTTCCAAACTAATAATCCAAGGAAAAGCCCACACTACTATTGCCAGTCATGTCACAAGAAATATTGTATATTTAAATATAAATTCTGTTTGAGGTTAGAAGCTGCAAACTGCTTTGTCACAGCTATCTTGAGACTTTTTTAAACCTTTAAATTAATTTCTACATCCTGACTTAAACTGAAATCTTGCTACAAGTACAACTTCAAAGCATTAGCAAATTAGCAATAGAATTTTTGTTAATATAACTGCAGCTCTAGCAATGCATTCCAGATGTGCAGAGCTTCCATGCTGGAACCCAAATTTCCCATATAAATGTAGAGTCTGAAAATCCATTCCTCTTGCAACTCAGTCACTAGAAGACAGTAATGTTTAATCAGTTCTGAATGTGTGTTTAGCCTCTCAATCATTAATATAAAACGTTTCTAATTTACATTCAAATTTTAATTCAGATGCATGATGCTGATTTATGAGAAGATGCTCTGAAACTTGAAACACCAATGAATATTTTCAAGGAAGTTAATTACAACCTGAGAATGAGAAATTCTGGGGTTGTTTAGGAATGACAAAAAGTAAAACAAATGAAATATCTAATTTGTCACTGACTGTTGGTAGATTTCAACAATTAAATTTTTTTTAAAAAAGGATGACTTTGAAAATGTTACATATATCATACACAATATGTATTTATTTATAACTACATCAGTCTTCAGAAAGTGTACTGTGTCAGAACTCTAGCAATGCTCCTACCAAACAGTTTGTTCCATGCCTTTGAAATCATCCTGTTTGCTTAATCTGGCAAATGAAAAAAAATGGAAAGCAAAAGCAATAGTAAACATAAATTTTTGTATGAACAGGACTAATGAGCTGGGTTTGTAATCAAATCAAACTGTGAACATCATTCCATATGTTCAGTGGGTCTCTTCTTTGTTCTAAAATATTTCTTATTAGATTTTATTGGAAACTCTATGAGACTGTTATGGATCCTATGTGCAATTTTGGGTTTGAGTAGTATTGGTAGGTTTTGTAAGTTCTGCTGCATGTAAGGATTTCCATTAGAACTGCACAGTAAAGTCTCTGCTGTATCTTTCTTCATTTATTGTACAATAAAAACAATGAGATTGGATTACTGCCTTGCATGTTATCATTTACTTCTATTCAGCTTTTAATTCAGAGAAATCATTTAACATATCTTAATAGACATATTCATCAACGTAAAATGTATTTGGGGGAAATACAGTCAGTCAGTGACATTATTCTTTAGCAGCAAGAATTAACATTATGGTAATAAAAATATTAATAATATATTCTTGCATTTTATACTGCAGTTAAAGGGCGTAATGATTATTTAATAAAATAAAAGTATTGGTATGACAGAAGAGAACATTGCTGTACCAGACTATTATACAGCAGCTTTGAGTCACACACCAGCAGACTTCAATAACATGTCTGAAGGATGAGACTCATTTTGCTGTCATTGGGGTGCACAGTTGTACTTTGAAATGTTGCCCAGTGATGCAGGGCAACATATTTACCAAAATGAAAAGTTCAGTATCTTTGGAAAACAGTGATGTGTTTCCCTTGTGATTTCACTTTTGCTTTGCAGTCTAAATTTTACTTAACAAATTTGATTAGTGAAGTGCTATTCCTATTATATACTACTGAATTTAATATCTAAAATTGTATTTTGTCTTTGGACAGGCACACCAAATAACAGTATTCTCAATGTTAAGTAATTTCCAGTGCCTAATATTGCCACTATTAACCACAACTGTCAGCAATATCAATCATCAGTGCTTCATGCCTGTTGTAATCTTTCATGTCCCTGGGATTCTTAATGTCAGAAACTGGTACAGAAAACACTGCCAAACTAACAGGAATCATGTTTCCATAAACCCCCACAAACCATCAACACAACCTTTTTAATATTGCATTCTGACAGATTTGTGCTCATCAAAATGAAGGATAGAGACTGATACACTTTATTTTTTAATATGGTAAGAGTCACTTCACTGAAAGACAAACAAAAACTACCTTTGGCTTTCACTGATGGTTTGCCCTCACGCAAACTATGCTTGCTTTTTTTCATGCCAAAGCAATATTGTTTTTAACTGTTGACTTAGAGCTTAATCATCTCTCTAAATCCTTGAACTCCCACCCTCATATGTTGTCTCAAAAGTCATAGATTTGTAACAAAAATGACAAAAAATGTAAATTCACAAACAGATCAGTTCTGTCTGAATATACAGGTGCAAGCATTAACCATTATAAACTGGTATATTCACCGCTATAAAGATGATTTTCTATCACTCTGGCTGTGCAAAATGTTGGTACTGTATTTTAGATGTTAAAATGCTCTCATCAGAAATTTAACATTCTGTAAAATCAATTCCCTACTAATTTTTCAATCAGTCATCCCAGCTTTCCCAAGCAAAATCAGTGCAGTGGTTACACAATAAGGAAGAAGAGGTTGGCTGCATACATTAAAAAGCTTATGAATGCAGATCCCAATATTATGAGGCAATTGTGAGATGCTCTCAGGGAGAGACTTGCACCAACTTCAATCTACAGTTTCAATCATAAATGATTTTCAGCACTTTGTTCTATGTTCTCTGCTTTCATGATAAATTTCCTTGAAATGTACATATTGGCTCTGATTCCAGTTTTATTATCATAAGATAAAGTCAAGAAGGGAACTGAGTGTGTTGAATATTTATGAACTAACTTTTTTTGTGGATTTTTATAATAGAAAAAATAGTTGGAAAAGATCTCTGGAACCATGCTACAAAACTGCATTGATAATCACTCCCAGATGATTACAATGTGGATTTTAATTTAATCTTGCATTTTTAGTTATCACATCTAAATAGTTTATAAGATTTCTTCACTACCGTAATTTTGGTTCCGGCTCTTAGATTTAAGCAACATGTCTATATACCCAAGGTTAAGGCTATATTGTACTTCTGAATCTGTAACCTCACTTAAAGTTGTAGAACTTAATATCCAGTATAAGTAAAAGGACGATTAGGGATACAAATATATTATATGGTTAACCTAGGACAGTAATGAATTTGAAACATAATCCAAAGGAATCCAATTGCCTTTTACCATTCACTCCTTGTCAGCTGGAGGAAATTCACACTTGATAAATAGCTATCTCTACTCACCCATGAGCATCCACAAAAGAGAATGTACATAACAAAGTTTGGACATTATTTGAGTTAGCACTTGTCAAGCTGGAAGTGTTCGCAATAAACTCCCAAAACCAGTGCAGTTTTTACCCTGAAAAGTTTGTTTTCATTGTGTTAGCTCACCATTTACACTCCACAGCACCAGCGAGGAGAAAGCAACCCCAGCCTTTGCTGTGAAGACCCTTGCTCTTCAAGGGCTGACCTGATCACTTTTGAGCCTCATTGTTTCCTCTCACCACATTCTCCACACATACTGAGCCTTGCGCTTCCTGTTGCTGTCCTTGCTGCTGGCTGCAAGGAGCTGCTCTCTGTGCCTACAAACCCAGTCTGGTGATGCTGGATTGGACTGGTTCAGGAAGCCTGCAGTCAGCCATCCTGGACAGCACAGCAGAGAATGCCACAGCACAGAAAGTGTGAGTGCCTGCCAGCATTGCATTTCTCAGCAGGGCACTGCACACCAAGCATGCCAGTCCTGGAGCACAGAATGGCCGTGGGTGGGACTTTGAGGTGGGGTAGGAACAAAAACCAGGATTTTGGCAGTGCTTACAGTAATGGCCAGTTTATGCCAATTAGATGAAATTTTGATTGGTCAAAAGCTCTAGTAAAGCTCTCATCATCTTTAATGGCTCAAGGATTTTACCCAGGGTCAATACAATTCACTTAGGGACTCAGATATACACTTTATTGAGGGAAATTGTGTTTTTGTCGCTAACCTGGAATAAGGAGAGAGATAAAGGGGTACGCAGGAAGTTTATCTAACAGCTTTGCAAAAAATAAAAAAAGAAAAAAAAAAGACACAGCTTAAAGAGTTCAGTGTTGGAAAGGAAAAATATTCACTGCCAAGAGCAATAGAAGCTAGTTAGGGAAAGTGCAGTGAAAGCTACCAAATCAAACCCTCCTGAGAAGTGTTTTGAGAAGCCAGGAAGCTAGAAGGAGTTTTCAGCTAGATGAACTCTCAATTTTTATTCTGGTTTTAGGGAAATTTGGACATCTGCAAAAGAGGGAAAAGTCGATGCCCTTGGCACACAGGAGCAAGGGAACTTCTCGTGCTCCCCTTCCATGCTTGTGCCCTTTGGCAGCACAGCTGCTGCAGGTGAACAACTGTTGTCACCCCCAGTGGGCAGAACAGGCCTCTTGAAGGGGTTGTGCTCATACTGAATCCTCAGCCACTGAACCTTGGCACAAAATAGAATCCTGTGTGGCAGCTTTCCCCTGTGGAAATGGTAGGAGATTTTCCTGGGCTGTTGTGTGAGTGGGGCACTGAGCACTGAGGATTTGTTTCACAGAGTCCCATCCAAGAACTGAGGGGTCCAGGGGAACACATTTGCAATGGGAGGTTGGCCAAGAGCAGCCTGCCTGGTTCTGCTGCTCTGGCACAGGGGTTTGGCCATGTGAAACAATGGCTCATATCTTCAGAAGCAAGTTAACAGATGAATTATTGTATTAAAAAGAGTTACATGGTATTTTATAAAAAGCTTCCAAAAAGGAAATGTGGTTTTTTCTCTACCTCATCAAATGACTAACTCTAATTTAAAGAATATATTTTGCATTTATAATAATGGTTTAAACTATTTCTTATTTTTTCAAAGCTCTAAGGTTGGAAAACTGCATTCCTCCTACAGTAATCCAGATTCTTGTAAAACTTTCAAGCTAATTGCTGAACAGCCATTGATTTTATGAAAACAGGAAACATTCTTTATCATTTGTGAAAAACAAACCTGACCATCACTCTGGTTAGAACACTTTCTAGTCATAGCTCTGTGATGAAATTGCCATTACTTAGTTAAATAAACTCCTATAAGGATTTTAAAAGCAAAATTACTTACTTTAGTGATTAATAACAACTTTGCCACCATTTTAACATTTATTTTTCTTGGATTATCGTTTTCCCTCCTTGGTAAAGGGCCTCCACTTAAGAAAAGTGGTCTGTGGAAAGGAGTAATTTCTCTCAGAAGCAATTAACCCCAGAAAATATCTTCAAGAATCCATAGAAAATTAAAAGGGATATTTGCAGAGGATTTCTTCCTAAATGTTTAACTAGAATAAAGGTCTCTTTAAGACCTATCATGGCAAAATTCACTTATAAAGCCACCTCTTTAGTATGTTTCTGGGATTAATCTTGTGTCTGCAGGTTTTTGCATCAAAGTCAGTAAACTCCAATTTTACCTTGATGACACAAATAATCCAGGGACTAGTCTGGATAAAAATATTTGTAGCAAAACTAGTAGCAAATACCACAAACTTCTGAATCTCTAAGATTCATTGTAAAATTGTAAAATTTCATAAGTGAAATTGTTTATGCTTCTTTGAAAATGTTCAAATTTTAGCAGATATGGAGGATAAGCATATAAAATACAATATATACTATTAAGCTGTCTTTTTTCTACAATTTTTTCATTATATTAATAATTTTATGCACTCATCTAATAATTAGCTGACTAATTTTTTTCCTGACTGTGATCCTATGCCTCTCATAACGAGATCTAAATAACTTTATGCAAATATATTAGGCTTATTTCCTGTCAGAGTAAGAAAATTACAGTAAAAAACAGCAGTGCTGCAGGGTTCCTTTCAAACACATACAAATGACACACTTTATAATATGATGACCTTGTACTGTCATAGTCTAACATTTTAGAGCCATTAACATTTCCTTATGAAAATCCGCTTTGAAATATTTATTTGCAAGCCACACTTTATTTCCTAGATGACACCTTTTCCATCATTTCTACAAACATAGGGAGATAGATAAAGATGTTTGTGGAACCAGAGGCACAGAACCAGAGCTATGCTGCAAAGTGTGAATCACCTATCTGCTCTATGCATGAGGAAAGATCTTCAGATTTTATAAGTGTCAAAATCACCCAAACATTTTCAGAAAGGAAGACAAGTGGTCCATGAAAATCTGGTCTCTAGTGCTTTACTCTGCTGAAATTGTCCACTGGAATAACCCTAAAGTTTCCCCTTCCTCTTTGCCACCCATTCAACAGGAGGAGGGAGGATTATGCCCCTCCATCAGCCCCTCTGCATCTCAATAACCCACACGCAGTACCTTGGGTTCCTCCTCTGTTCATTGATCTGTTTGGCCAAAGAATAATCTCTGACTTTTTCAGAGTTTTCCATACTGGGATACATATCCTGACTGATCAGAAAACAGAACAAGCTGAGCAGGTCAAAGTTAGTGGTTCCAGATTTTGTCTCCATTCAGCCATTTGTTTTTCTAACAGCTATAGAAACATCTCATCCTTGAGATCTCAATAACACCAAAAAGGGCAAAGAAGTTAAAAGCTACTAGAGGGAGTAACAGACAGCTAGACAAAATCAAAATTATATTGCCCTTGTTCTCTTTTAAGAGCAATAAACTTTGAGTTATTTACTGGGCACAATAAAATGCTACAGGGCATTGTTAGCACAAAGTTTGAATCCATAAATCACATAAGTATTGAGATGCTGCTCTGAGAGTCTGTAATCATCAACCAGTGAGATCTAGTCAGCAAAGGCTGGGAATGCCAGGAAAACAAGAACAGAAGGATAGAATAATATGTGGCACATCCTCTTCCCCATGGATCAAAGAACTTACTTCTCAGGAACATGTCTGCCTGCTTTGTATGTCTAAATTAATTGTCCAGGAAAGTGTGAAAGAAGTCAGGGTATGTCAGAAGGTCAGACCATGGAGGAAAATACAAATTCAGCACTTGGCAGATGGTTTATTAGCTGCTAATTATTTTTATTTCTTCTTCACATGATATTAAGTGTGTGCTAGAAGTTTCCAAGTGGAAAATCTGCACAATAGTTAATGGAGTTCAAAGCTGCATTAATCCTCCTTTATGGCCCGTGACACTCTTGGGAAGGAAGGTACTGCACAACTTCAAGAATGCAAAGGTGTAAAGCAGGCTAACTAACAAATTACAAAGGGCAAAATCCAAAGTGCATATTTCCTTATGAAAAATCTGTATATGTAGGAATGGATTAAATTCCCCCATAAACCTGTAGCTTATTTAGAGTTTGAGATCAGTGCAACCTGCAAGTTGGTGACCATGAGCTGGTAACTTTAAAAATACTCTTCTCATGTAGATCCTGACAGTCTTGTCAGTTTGGAAGGAATTAACAGAAGAGGAATAATTTAGTCTAAATTATCATCCCAGTGAATTAAAAATAGAACATATGCATGTCACTGTCCAACATCACATGCATGACTGAATCCTGGTAGTCAGCATGTCTTGATCAATGCTCCATCATCTGAAGAATCCTTTTCAACTATTCTCATAGTAACTTTCAGCCGTGGATTTCCCTAGACTTGACCAGTGTGAGGTAACTGTGAGCAGCATGCAGAGTTCTTGCTCTGTCCTGTGGATTTGCTATCAGTGAAAGCTCCCAACTGTCACTCTCACCTACTGTCTCCTGTCTAAGGCATGGAGAGCTCTTTTACATTGTGTACAGGACTAAAAAAGGTACATCATTATTATGTTGAAACAGTTCCTGACTTACTGCTGGAGCTGTGGCCATTTAGGCAATCCTGAGCTTTTTCCCAGTCTGCCTTCTTGCAAGCTGAATACCTCTGAGCATCAGATCATGCTTCATATTGTAGAGCAGAAGCCAGAGCAGAGCTGGCTGTGGTCCAGCATTACAGCATTATCATATTTATGTTCAGATACCTGTAACTGGCTTGCATAGATTGCTGCTGCCACTGCTGTCTGAAGTGGTGAGTGCTGCTATCACCACCAGTCAGAGCAAACGAGGGTTGGCAAACTGCAGGATCCAAAATCAGCAAGCCTGGCAGATCCAATTCATGAATGAGGATCAGCATAGCCTTAACATAAAGAAATGCCAGATGAAAAGGTAAATTGCTCAGAGCGGATGTATTGAACATATGAGATGAGAGAAGCTGTCAAAGGAAGATGACAATGAAGAGCCACGTCTCACAAGAAGATGTCAGAAGGCAAACAGAGAGAGTCTGTCCGATTTAAGATGTTTTTTAAAAAGGGATTCAAATTTTCAGAGCTAGGTCATGTGGAACACCTGGAGCAGCCTACACAGCCCACTGAGCTTTCAGAACAGAGAGCTGGATCTGCAGAACACTCCTGACCCACGTGGGTAAAATCACCTGGACTGGATTTTGACCCTGTATCAACCCATTCAGAAGAGGTTAGGATAATAACTACATTATATTTTTCTTTTTAAGCCACAGTTCAATAATATCAGAAAATAAGTAAGCAAAAATAAGCCTGAAAAGCAGTGTCATCATATATACAATGTAAAAATAACTTACTGGCTTACCCAGCAGGCCAGGCAAAGTCTCATTCTTTGCACCCCACAGAGTATCTCCTGCATGATACCATTGTTCCAGCCTCCTTCTTGCCCATCAAAGCTTTTCTTGCCTTCATGTTTGTGATTCTGCCTTTCTGTGCCTGACAGTTGTAATGAAGATATGCCACAGTTTTGATGACAAAGCAAGTATAGTAGAAAAATCCTGCCAGAAGAGATGAAATGAAATAGTTAATTGGGTTCTGGAAGTGATCACCCATATGTAAATTTATGTAACGGTCTGTAACTTACAGAAAAAAAATCATACTTGTTTAGAGGTCACCAGTAATTTAAAAATCAATGAAAACACTTATAAATGCATGGAAGAAAACAACTTCCTATTAAAATGTCATTGCAGCATAAGGTTCCATAAAGGTGATATGGGAAAAGACAGCATATGTTTGTCTCAGCTTCAACACCAACTCTAGCTGAAAAAGTGTTATGAATTTTTAAAAGCCTGAAGTTGTGCTACTTGACTTAGAATAACAAATATGGAGTTTTTAAACAAATAATTGTGTTTTCTTACATACTTTAATGTTCTTATCACCTCAGGTTACCTGCAAGTCCATATGTGTTCTACACTGGAATATGATATTCCACTTCAAATTTCTGAATTTAAGCCACTTCCACACAAAGTGTGTTTAGGCTGCCACAGTTTACATAGCAACATACATTGATCTATATCCCCACATGTGCTGTGCAATGTGTAACATGCATAGCATGCTATGTTCTCAGTGCAGCATTGACATTGGAAGATTTTTCCTCAGCTATGGAAGCAGTCCTCATCTTGCTATCAACTTGCCTCAAAGTGTTAGTGGGGAGCGAAACTTTTTATGAATATGTGAACAAAAAGTGCCTTCTGAGAGAGAAATTTTCTGTTATATTCTGCAGCTACAATCACAAGAGGCCCTGGATGAACTCATTGTGCATTTTGAAGCAAACAAATGTATTTTAGCAGTAGCAGCACAATCTTTTCTCCCATTATTTACAGTGCTTTATAATTATGGTAACTATTAGCTCTGCAGGCCCAGAAAAGTCAAGAAATTTGTATCTTCTGCTTTTAGGATTTTGTGCAACATAATGTGAAGGTTACAATAGCATTCTCATAATGAGAAACCAGGGACAGTCAGGTATTGTCTTCCATTGCCTTTGACAGTCTTTGAATCCATGCACTATATCTTAAAAAAATACGCCTGATGTGCAGCAGTGTAATTTGTATCAGCATAATACTATAATAATTTCAGAACTATAATACAATAAACACAATCATTTTTAGAAAGTCAAGGTATTCCCATCTCATAATCCAAGGATGCTTTTAACTATCTGTTGTATCACTCACATTAACATTATCACCTACCCTGGAGATGCTGAGATGTAATTTAAAACAGAAACAACGGAGTACTGGGGATAAGGAAACACTGATCAAAACCTTAAGGATTTCTAGAGGTCACAAACATCCTGGCAGTCTGCCACGATCGTGGCTGCTGAGTAGAGAACACTTTCCAATTTCCTTGAAACTCCAGATTAACACAGTTATTAAAATAAACACTTCAAAAAAAATTAGGAGTTGGTACTAATCAGGAGCTCATTTTAGGGGGAGAATGGGAGAATCTTAAGTTTTCAAATATCCATAAAGCTTCAAATAAGAGTATTATAATATTTTAAAAAGGTAAAATTATTTCCCAGACAAATTAATTAATTTTTATGTAGTTCACTTAAGAAATCAACTTAGGTAGCATTGGTGGTTCAAAAAAGGTATAAAATCTGACAGTATGAAAAAACTCCTACTACTGAAATTGATGTAGGGATTGACAATAGATATAGGCATTGCCTTACTGCTGTAGGAAAAAAAAATCCTTAAGAGACTGGATGTTGAAATAGGATGTGGTGCTCATGGATCAGTTTAAATACAGTCATATTGAGTATAACAGTGGCCAGTTTATAAGTCTGCAGCCTAAACCATGTGTCACAAGATTTCCAATCCTTTGACCATTAAATAATCTGGAAAGAAACAACTTTCCCTGTTTCTTAATAGTGTCAGTAACCTGTTCTCTTAAGCAGGCAGATTTGCTAAAACAGGGGTGAGAGTGTTCATTAGCAAATGTTTAATTTATTAATGCACTCAGTCTTACTGAAGAAAATAGAGATTTTTAAAACAGAAGCATGCCAGCTTTACTGATGGACTGCATTTCAGGTGGAGCTGTTACTTGGGGAGGTGGTTCTGTGCCAGGCTGACAGAGTCCCTGGCCCTTGGGAGGGTGGGGTTGTGGTGCTTTCTCTTCTCCCTGTCGTTACTATGGGCTTTAGGCTACAGTGATCTCAGTGCTAAATTCCCTTGCTGGATGAGAAAGAAAGGGAAAAGTGAATGGGCAGAACTGTGATCCACAGCAATATGTTCTCACTGGCCAACCTGCACCTCTGCCATGGACTGGGTGGGTTCACAGACTTAAAGAAGAAATTAGTTCCATTAGATCTATGATCTATCCAGATATCCTCTGTAATATCCAGGTCCTGTAATTTCACCCAGCAGCTCCTACAATCAGCATGTGGGCTGTGAAGCCAAACTGCTGCTGTGTTTCTGTACTAGGAGTCAGATTTTAGTGGCAATGTTTTCCCCCCCACAAATACTTATTTATTTTTTTCTTACTAGCTTTGGTTTCATACAATAATACAAACTAGAAATATGAAATATGCTTATAATCCTGAGAGTTCTGTTGAACCCTAAGTGATAGTAGGAAAAAGGAGAAGAATACTAATGGAAAGAGCATATACTGAATTTTTGCTTTCCTGTGAATGCAATTAGAACTTTTCCCTTAAGCTAATAGGGTAAGTAACTATATGAGGAAATCCAGAGACACTGCAAATGTGTAGGAGGGAGAGAGTAGTGTTTGCTTAGTGTTCAATGGTCCGTGTGTAATAAGCTGGCAGTTCCATCTAGTTCCTACTGGACAAATATGTACATCAGAAATTCCTGTTTCTCCCTTCCCCCAGCTGCACCTTGGAAATTTCAGCAGTGAAGCAAAGAGGTGAATTAAGAGAGACATGGCTACATTTTCAAAGCTATTTTTTTTCTTTTTTTTAGGTAAATGTATGCACACAACAAATACATTCCTCTTGTATATATGGCTGTGAGATTCAAGATATCCTTTGATTCCTGATTATCTGTGCATGACTGATCAAAACACAGGCCTTTGTCAAATGATTCTAGGACATCTATTCTGATTTTCCTAAACTTTAGGTTTTCCTAAAAGTATTTGCCAGCTTGATACCAGATTAATACTCTGTCTCTTGAGAATAAAATACTATTCTAGAGTTTTCAGTAGTTTCTCTGATTCCTGGAAGATAAAGAATACATGATGTACAGGTTGGATCACAGAACTAAATAACTCTATGGAATGTGTTTTAATTTGCAGGCAATATCTAGCTAGGAGCTAACCTAACTGCCTCCCCCTCTCCTATGGAATTTCACAAACCTGCACCTCAATCTGTGGAATCTCTCTAATTGTTTAGATGCAGAGTGACGTGTCATTTGCTTCCCATAAAAACTTCAGTTAAACTATGCCACATGGGTTCATCATACTTCCCCCAAAATACCTTTGCCATCAACATTTCTCAGAGTGGCAATTCTCCTGCGCTTTCCAAAATTTATAGGTCACAGGTAAAACAGCATGTTTTCTGCAAACGTTAATGAGTTTACAAACTGCTGAGTATTTTAATGATAAATTTGATCATATTTCTCTACTGACTTCGCATGGTCTTGGTGCTGCAATATTTTTAGCTTATATCTGCTCTCAAACGGCCCAATCCAAAGCTCATTGAAGTCAAGGAAAAGAGGTGTATTAAGATTAGCAGCTTTTGATCAAGCCTGAGACAGTCAGTGCCATAAAAACATTATCTGTGCACATCCCTTATATGCCACTGACATCTCCTTGCACCACTGCGAGTTACTGAATCTCATTTACTTTGCAGCTTTCTGCCTGATCAGGGAATCTATTAAGTCCAGGCAGTCAAGGCAGCTGTCTTGAGTCAGATAATTTTCAGCTTCCTACATAAAGGGAACTAATATAATATCTACTTTATGCCCACATCACTGTCATAACTCACGTGATACTGAGGAGGGCTTTCAGGGAGAAAGGCACAATGTGAGCAGTGATCCCTAAAGCCCTGGCCCTGGACAATCCTCTGCTTCTGCAGTAGACTCCCTGTCCTGCTTTCACAGGTACTTCCACCAACCTTCTTGGGCACAAAATAATTGCTGTAACTCTTAAATGCATCCTTTCACACCTGAGAGTGCAGGCTGAGACCAGGAGACAAGGCTGCGTTTCTGTTTAGTGCTTCTGCTGATACAGGTACAGACAGGGAACTGTGGTTTGATGGCTTCTCTGGGCATTTCAATACCTTTACAGATAGAAAGTGTTTATTTCAGGAGGAGGCAGTGTTTTTGTTATGGTATATGATGGCAATAATTTATATAATTTCAATTTCTAGTCACCAGACCTAGCACTACTTTTAGGGAGAAGCAAAACTGTGTAGGGTCCTGTGGTGAACAATCTTCCACAAGTTCACTTATAAATACTGATGACAAATTGAACATTTTTCAGATGAGAATCTTCATGAAATACAATCCAAATACTGAAAATGCCTTGTGGTAGCATATCATCTATCCTTGTCACTGAAACATGTGTCTTAAACATGCAGGCCCCTTAGGTTAGTCTTCTATCACTAAACCAGTAATGAATTGTTCTCTATTGCTTTAAGTTATTAGTGTACATGTGTGAAAAAATTTTGTTCAATATTTCAGTCTGATGCTCTCAATTATGTTAAAATTTCAAATTCATATGGCCTTTTTTGTATAGAAAGTGATTTAAAATCTGCCTTGTCTCTGGCATTTAAAATGGGGAATCTCTACAATTAGTTCATTTACCAAGATAAATAGAGATTAATGGAAGATGAGCAAAATAAGAGACACTCTTATGGGAACAAATCAAATCTATGGAAAGAAATTGATATACAGGACTATTCTGAATTATTTTTTATTATCTTGTTTTTGCAAGTCATTAAGTTTACTCCTACACAGCTTGTGGACTAATAAGTTGGTACAAGTTACTTTGTCAGCCCTGCCAAAACTTTTCCCTGTAAATGAAATGGAGTTTTGAGAGGGTTTTGGTGCTATACTGTTGGATGTCACCTGTGGCAAAGGTCATTATCTAACAACAGCAAACATTACACATAGACTGAGTCTCATGCCAGTATCCGAAACTTCTCTTCAGGTCACCAGAGAACAAGAGAGTTGGTGTTTGGTTTGGGCACTAGATGGACGTCTTCAAAGGTCTATGGAGAATTTGAATAACAGATTTTATCTTTATGATGAAACTGGGTTTGAAGCACTTTAGTTTACAAGCCCCAGGTGTTTCTGAAGTGCAATTCAATGAGTATTTTACAGTTTCATAAGAGCCTTCTCTCTTCATAAGAGAAAGGCAAGAAGATGACTTTCCATTTTATGCTTTCCAGTTTTACTAACACTCCTGGTATAAAGGGTAACAAAAGCAGTAGTCATTTCTATGCAAAAATAATAAAAGATGCTCTTCAAAGGACAACATTAATCCTTCCCTCTTCCATTCTACTTAGTTGCAGTGGAAAATAGAAAATTAAACAACTCCTCAATAATGAGAAAAAATGAAATTATATTTTCTGATCTCCTGTATTTTCTTTCCTCCAGAGCCTGTGCTCTGGTCAGTGTAATATGTCATGTGAAAACACAATGTACACACTCCCCATACTCTCTAAATATCTGATGAAATGGCTTTTTGATTTTTCAGGGCATAGGATGAATGTGCAGTGAATTCACAGGAAAAGCTCTATATAGGATCTCTTGATAGGTGTAACTTATTTTTTATTTACAATTTCTCTGGCTCCGAGTTTCTATTTTCTCTTCTCCCCCGCTGTCTGAATTCAATATCAAATAAATTTGCAATCTCATAATGTTGCTTCAAGCTTTAAAAAAATGGCACAGCCAGTGCCAGTTTTGGGCAACCATCCAAAATTATAAACCAGCCACATAGTGCAAAATAGTTTCTGTTGCCTTTGTATCGTGTAGCCACAAATTCCCTTTAATTCTCTCCATTCCCTAGAGGACTGACCTCCTTGTCTGGGTTGCCCCCATCTAGGAAATGTACTAATTATTATTACTTAGTTTCCGGACATGAACTGTATTTAATCCTATGCCTGCTGAAGGCCTGAACAGCAGTTTCATGCACACCACGTAATGTTTGGAAATGTAAAGCATAAGGGCTGATCTTGGCAGCATATGGCTCATGGTCCTTTCAGCTCTTTGTTTTGATGGTGAACTTTAGGAGAATGGTAGTTGCTATTTTCTATTTCAGTGAATTAGAAATTTCTGTCCTAGTTTGGAGACATACTGGAGCTTCCACAGTCCTGACATCTTTAAACACAACTTCATTAGGAAACTAAACAAGTCAGCAACATACAGAGCAACAGCAGTGCTGCTGTTCCAATAACAATAGGAAGTATGTTTTCAGCCTATGCCAATCTTCATTTTGTAAACACAAATAAATACAACAAATATGGTCTATTATTCCAACATATACTTAAAATGTAATGTATTGTATAATGTATTGTTTGAGTTTAAAACAGCAAATAATTTAATTTAATGAATAATCAGTGGATTTTAAAATATTTTGAAAACAACATTTTTTTATACCAACTTTATATAGCAGGGTAATTACATAAGTGGGAACATCAAATTAGCAGTTTAAGGTCATATGCCTTGTACTTCTGAACAATTTTATAGCTATAGTTTACTATGTCTGTGACATTACTATCAGTTAGTTGCTTCTTTCTACAGTGGTCACATTAGTGTTTTCAGAATGAAATATCAGATGAATTAGAAAAGTGAACAGGCACAAATGTTTCTCAAATGATTAAGAGATTTTTCAGAAGGTCTTTAGCAGGTCCATATCTAATAAAATCAATAATCAAATGAATTTAAGGCATACAACTAGTAAGTTTAGTTAACAGATCCTGCTTCACATTAACTGATACTTGACCCTAAATCAATCCATGGATTACTAACATTTCAGCAGAAATTTGTGTGAGCTAACTTAGGGTAACTGAAAATACTTCAGCATGTCTAATTCCATATTATATGGCAACACACTCCACAAGATGAATATCCCCACCCAAAGCACTTACATTCTGCCCAGTGCTTTTCAATAAATAAACACTTAGTTTGGGCAGTGTTTCATGGAGAACTGCTGCTGGTTCTTATGGGAATGAGCAGGAGCCCTGTTCAGCAGGTGCCAGTAATGCCCGTACCAAAAAGCTGTTCTGTCTGGAGCAGGTCAAGTTAGGAGAGAAATTGAGCTGGAAGTATAAAACAGAGCTTTGGGAGTAAAAAGCCTGTTTTTAAGCTGAGTTTAAGAAAGCCATCCAGCTGACAGTGAAACATCAGTGCTTCTCTCCTGCAAAGCTAAGCAGAACTTTATTTTCAGTGTAGATTTTGTTGAGGACTGTGAGGGGGTAGTATGCCTTCCATTTATAGTACACCCACAGGTTTTGTTATTGCTCTTTTATTAAAGGCATGATGGACAGAATCATTAACTGTGCAGATTATTTCCTTATATAAGGAAAAGAGAGCATCATGCTGTGGAGGTTCAGGGGTGACCAGCAGTCCTGGTACTGCCCTGCTCTGTGTGGGTACTGCCTGCAGCTGGCAGGCCCTGCTGCTGCCACTGGCTCATTCCACCTTCATTCTGGATCACAAGGCTCTGCAGTCCCCTGTTTCCATCGTCCTGCCACGAGCCTGCAGCAGTGTGGGGTGCGATGGGTCTCTGACAGCTCCCCCAGGGCTGCCCTCTCATAATTCCTGTGATGCCTGAAGAGACATAGCATAAAAGCTAAAACTGAAGGTATCACCTGCAGTCCCACTGCTTTTTGGACAGACAAAACTCCAGGCTTTCCCACCTGCTCCTGCTGTCTCCCGACTCCCATGCCTGCCTACACTACACTCTCCTCTACAATCCTGTGAGCACAACAGTCCACAGCAGCTCTTTTGAAGCAATCCCTTAGCACAGAGAAAGTGAGAAACCTGGCAAAAATATTAAATTAGGTGTGCCTGGCTCATTTTTCTTAAGAGCTCAGTGACCCCCATGCATCAGGTACATGCCAGGAAGCCTGTGGTTCGGGCAAATTGTATCCTTCTATTCTTCATGGTTTTAGTATCACCAGACTGCATTTCCAGCAGTGGCACCACTCAGAGTGTGCCCATTTCAAGCCCTGGCCATTTGCCTTTTCCTGCCTTCCTGTTGAAGAGTGTCACCCTCCTCCTTCCCCCACTGCAATCTCAGCACCATGACCTCCTCCTTCCCCCACTGCTTCATGACCTCTTCAGAGTCAGACTGTAATGACTTTAAAATAACTTTGCATCCCCCCCGTGTAGGAATTAGAACCAGCTGTGTACACCTCACAGAGTCCTCAGTGTGGCTTCCCAGAGTGGGGCTGGAGGACCACTGGGGCAGCTGGCTACAGACTGGGGCCATGGACCAGCTCTTTGTTGTCATCCCTCCACTCCTAGCTGCAGGCAGCTCATATATCTTCTCTAGACACAAGCTTTGTTTTCAACAATTTCATGTCCTTCTGAGTTTGAAATATGAGAGAAATAAGCTTGCTAATATATTTGAGGCAGAAGTGGGCACCCCTAAAGTAATGGCTATTTTCTAAAGGACTCTTAATTCCTTAAGGGCCTCTGATTTCCTTTCTTACTGATTTCTCAGTAGCTCAGAATTAAACCAAAGCAAATCCATTCGCATATTTCAATATACCTACAGAAGTTTCATAGCAGTAAAAAGCCATACGTTAATCCAGTGTTCTTCAAGTATGTATCCAGACATAATAGACTAAACAAGTAATTCCTCCTAGAAGAGATAATCAAAGGTTCTAATTTAAACAGCTCCTTTTACAATCATCTTTTCTGTTTTGTCAGCCTAATACACCTATTAAAAATTTAATCTCTTCATTGTTTTGGTAATGTGAACCACTATTTTACAAGTACTTGATTGATGGACAAAGCCAAATGAAACAACATGTTTATTTGCCCTCACAGGGATTTTAAATAACTGTTTTCATTCTATGCCTTGAATAAAATATTTTCTTTCTGCAACAAAATGAGGGACAAACAAGAGAAACATGATGCCTATGTTTTTTTCTCCCTTAATTTTCTGATATTGGCTTAGAAACCTCTCAATATAAATAACTCCCAGTATATGCATAAATTGTTTACCACGTGGTGGTTTTGTTGAGTCTCCTAGGAACTCTGTGAGACAGGTTTGGGAAAAGCAGTGCTATAAACCCCGCAAATAACCCTGTTTTTGTAACTGAAAAACATGACCCATCATCCAAAAAGTGGTCATTGGAAATAAAGTTTAAATCCAAAAGGCATAAAAGACTGAGTGGGAAACAAAGTGATGTTTCTTTCATGGCCAATGACCTTTTATTTATGGCCAGCAGAGCAGCAGCAATGGTGATGTAGGCCCGAGGAAGGACTGTGAGGGCTGGACACTCCTGAGTGACACTTTGTCCACCAGAAAAGAAGTAAACAGTGCCTTTGCTGTGGAGCCTGTGCACAGAGAAAACTATTAGCCTTGCTTCCCTTTATCTTGGAAGATGAAAAATTGGTCTTTTTGATTATTTCTGTGTTTTCTTTCAGCCTTGCAGGCAATCAGGCAATCATGGAAGGAACTGAGCATCTCAATCACCGCACTGGAAAGCAGATATTCAGACTTTCCTGTATAATGATTTGCACAACGATGTTTCCCTAAACAAAAAGCCATAGATCCTTTCCCTGTCATAAAAGCCTTTCTAAGGGCATTTTCAGAAGTATTGGTAACTTCTGAGCTTACTCTGTACCAGCATTCACAGTATGGCCACTATTACCAAGGAACAAACTTGTGACAGAGGATCTTCTTTCCGTGATATTTTTCTAATAGTAAATTTTGTAAAGATATTGATTTTAATTAATTGAGAAGATTAACAGCAGAACACTAAATACAATCATCTGATGAATGGAGAAAGCCTAATAAGCCATTCCTGACTTAAGCCAGGATTCGGAGCAATTTAAAGATCCGGAGAACTAAAAGTCCCTTTTGTTCTGCACTGTCAGGCTACAAGATGTATCACCTTGACAAAATCAGAACTGCAGTCATGCAGCATTTCCTGTCCAAAAATCTGCCTGCAATTAAGGTCTTTTGGCACCAACAGTGACAATAATAGTAGAAACAGAAATATATTCAATGACCATGGTCAGGTATAATTTTCCCTCACATTTTATTTATTAGTATAAAAGAATTAGATCAGCTTCTCTCAAGAAAAGTTCTTGAATATTATACTGCTCTTTAATATTATATTTGATACTATTTTTATCAGCTGTGCAAAATATATTAAATCACTTAATACTGTATTTTAATATGTGTACACACACATAGATTTATGCATAAATTTATATGAAAATAATCCTACTTAGACTTCAATAGATGGACTTAACTTGATTTCAGAAAAGTTACCAATCCATAGCCAAAACATTCATTTGAGGAAAGATTTTTCACAGTGTGAAAAGTGCAGAATGAAAGTAGATATATATATTTAAAATTAAGACACTTCTGTTATTACTTTAGGGATGATATAGCATTACATGCCTTTCCTGTGAATAAAAAATTCTATCTTTTCCCGGGTTCTTAAAGTCATTGTAACTAAACCAGTTCAGTTTTAAGACATAGTTTCAATTCTCTCTTTTTCACAGGCTCTGCTTGTTACAGAAAGTGCCCATAATACCAGTAAGAAATCCAATTCAGGCACACTAGATAGCTAAGCAGACCAAAACCACTGATTGTTATTTAACAACTTTGCAGAGCTGTTGCGTAAAATTAATAAATTATTTAATAGCTTATAGGAAAAAGGTAGAATGCTTTACTTCAGTTCCTAAAATTTTTATAACTGACTTTATGCTTTCTAGTAATGCTGAGCTTGTAATCCTATTAGTCAGCTCTCTTTTTCAAGGTACACTAATTTGAACGCTTTCATTATTTTTCCTTGAATGTGTGGAACCTGTGGGCACCGTTTCAGGTCTGTTCCCGTTGGTTTGTGTCCCTGTGCTCCTGCAGCTGGAGATGGCATTTCTGGGAAAGCAGGTGTGTGGCCAGAACATCCCTGTGACTCAGTAATCCCTGGCTGCCAGAGCCATCTCCGAGGACTTTTGGCTGCCTGTTGTCATTAAATTTAAATCCTCTGTTCTTTTGTGAGAAGAAGACCCAAACCTTCCCAGGCTGGGCTGAAGATACAGCTGGATGAGCAGATCATGCTTGCACAGCACACGGAAGGGAAGTGGATGTTGGCTGTATTGGAAAGCTTGCTCAGTATCAATTTAGAATATTCACAGGTGAGTTTCAAAACCCACAGCAAGTGGGGATCAAATATTGCCAGAGATGAGAGGAGAGTAGTGAACAATTTGCTCCAGGTCACTTGTTTCAAGAAGACCTTTACTTCTACAGGGTGGTACAGAGTAACACCTGGAGGGTCACAGCACCAATCCTTACAGTGAAGTCAGTTATTTCAGGATTTCATTGCTTATTATTTCAAAGGAGGAGCTTTCAATTTATATAGCTCATTCTTTAAAAGGAAAAACCCATTTTTAAGGGCAGTGGCTTTTAGAGCCTTTTCATATGTCTTTCACATACTTCTCATGCAGTTTCCATCTTGCCTTTTTATTCCATAGAAGGTGCACAAAGGCACTGATCAGTATTTTAGTGAGAAATTAGACAAGTTATAAAAAATATTTGTGCCATTACCCTAGAGATAAAGTCAGTCAAATGGTCCTTTTTCAGAATGGGAAGACTTTTCTAACTCACAGAAAAAAAAGAAATAAAATGACATTGTAATAGCCATACCATAGATCTGTGCATAATAATTACCTAAACTGATATAAACTTTTAAAATGCTGCATTCTTCAAAGTCTTCATACATACCAAAAAGCACTATACAACAAGCAATAAAGAGTCATAGACCCAAAATTTATGGTGGAAGAGACCTTGAGAGGATATCTTGTTCGACCCTGTGCTTAAAACAAGTCTAAATAGATCAGGCTGCAAAGAGCTATGTCCAGCTGAGTCTTGGGCACCTCAGGAGCAGAGATTCTGCAACCTTGCAAGCCCTGTTGCAATATTTAACATTTTCCTGCAGAGCAGCACCTGCAGCTTGCGCTGCTGCAAGAGATCCCTTCAGAGTTGCAGATACCATACTTGTTCTTACTGAATTTAATGAGGTTCTTGTCAACCCATTTCTCCAGCCTCTCCAGGTCTCTGAAGGGCAGCCCCTCCTTCCAGTGTGTTCCCTGCTGCTCCCAGTTTGGGGCCTTGCACATCCTTGCTGAGAGGGCACTCCATCCCCTTCTCCTGCTCACTGCTAAGACATTAAATGCCATTGATCCCACTGCTAATCCCTGAGGGACCCCACCATTGATCCCAGTGCTTTGGTTGTAGCACTGCAGCCAGTTCTTCACCCATCCCTATCTCATCCTTATCTTGTGAATTTGGTTTTAAGGACACAATGACAGACTGGGTCCAAGGCCTTGCTGGAAAATAAATTATACAACATCCACTATCCTCCCCTTCTCTACATGGCTGGTAACCTCATCTGAGAAAGAGCCAATCCCCCTAAAAGCTGCAGCTTTATCAAGATGAAACAAATAATGATTTTATTGCAATAAGTTGAGTTGTTACTGTTTCACTTGCATTCAGTGAAAAGAAAAAAAATTAAATCTGACACAGAATAAATTCCTAGTAAGTTGAATGTACTTTAGTACTACAAGTGGCTCTGAGTACATAAAAAAGCTGCAGACCTGTTTGTAGAGAGAAACATCTCCTTGACTGAAGAGAGACAAAAGCAGCATATTATCAAATATACAAGATAACCATGAGTCAGTTAATTTCACAGACTTTATAATGGAGGTATTCTGCTACTAGTGTGCAAAAATAATTGAGGTACTTTATTAAAAGGCAGATAAATAACGTGTCATTTCTTTTCTGAGGATGTGTAAATAAGAACCTCAATAAAAAACCAACAACCTAGATCACTGTTAGTCTTTGGGACTCATTCTGTAAAGTGTTGAGCAAACACTTACTGAAGGAAATGTGCCTCAGTGAATAAAACCCTAATTAGAGTAATTGAGCTTTGATAACTGCTATGTCATTAAACATAGATTGGCTTTAAACTAATTGTATTTGCATTGTATTATGATTTCTATTAATTAATACATTAATGTTTACATTCTGCAAACTCTTTTGAAGTAAATCATTAAAGTCTGTACCACTTAATCTGAAGTGAAATGCCCTTTGAATATAAACCTGGCATGACACTAGTAGAAAAGATTCTTTAGAGGAATGTGGTGCAGATCTTCCCTGTTGGTGGTTAGGAACAGAGCACAGGTGACTGAGGGCTTTTCGGGCTCCCTCCCTCCCGGTGCTCTGTGCAGCACAAGGCAAGGCTGGAGGCTGTGCAGCTGTGGCAGCCCAAAGCAGCCCCAACACAGAGGTGAGAGACATGCAGGGCACTGAGCACACCCTGCTGAGCTCCTGATGCTCCTTCTGGCCCACTGGGAGTGGATGCCATGGTGCCAGGGCTGGCACTGAACCTTCCTGTTGGGCAAGTCAGGAGTGCCCTATTCCTTACTGATGCCAGGTCCCACTGCCCTTGGCTGGAAAAACCCATAACCCACACACAAACAGCACACTAAATCCAAATTAGCCTCATGCACTTTTAACCTGACAGGAACCTAAGGCTGTGCATGTTGGAGTGTCCAGAATGGCTGTCAGCAACTGTTTGCTGTGGGAATTGCACTTTACACAGAAAGCCTTCTTTTGTAGAATTGTTCTGGCCTCATTTCATTTCAGTGCCATCAACAGACAACAGTCAACAAATAATTTCCTAAGGCCTACTTTCAGAAGTTGGCATTTCAGAATTCAGGTAGACTAAAATAAAATAATTGATTAATTATATGTTGACCATTAATTTTATTTAATAAACTAAATCATCCAGTCTTCTGATTCATATACATTGAATATCCAGTGGTTTCCCATAATTCTAGAATGGAAGGCGGGTCTGATCTTCCTTTAAGGTCTTCTGAAGTCTCAGTACAATTTACTGCTCTGTGCTTGCACCTGTGTTCCTTTCAGCATGATTTGGACTTACTGTAGACTTATTGCCTACTTGACTTCCAGAGATCTGAAAACCTAGGGTGATAGGATAAATCTCTCTATCTTAGACAACATTTGCCTGTGTCTCTAGGACCCTCTCTGGGTGAATTGCCAGATGCACATTTGAGTAAAGATGGAGTTAAAGTGGTGGAACCACCAAGTCTCCCAGTGTCTTAAAAACTACATCACCAGTGGTACAAGAATACTTTCATACTTACTGAAAACTCAGGTTGCCTTCATAACGAGGATCCCTCTTTAGAATTATGCTCTACAGTCCACTAGACAGCTTTGGATAATTACATATTATTGACTATTTTAAATGTAAAGCAACATAACCAAACATAATAATGTAGTTTAAGTGTAATGGCTTACTTTTACTTTTTGTACTTTTGACATCTGGCAATTTTTTTTAACTGCTACTTGTCTAAGACAGTGCCAAGAAGTTATTTTTCAAATGAATTTCTCTTTTATGCCAGAAACACAAAGTGTTTATTTAGTTCAATACAGTATAGATATCTATCTAAGTGATCCTTCATGTGTTGTTCAAATATGCAAATAGCATAACCCTTATACTTAAAAAAAAATCTACATACCCTATTTCAAGATTGAAATGTATTCTTACTGCAGCCTCATGAAAAAATACAGACTCCCTACAGTGTTCTGAATAAAAACTGTTGATTTTACACAACAGTGCAGTGCAGGAAAAACTGTGACAAACAGAGCTTATACCCCATTGCAGTAAGAATTTATCACATTTTCATCAGGAATGAGGCTAAACACTACAGATACTTCACACCCAATAACAAAGACAAAAGTAGTTATTGCTGTTTGCAAAGTGGCCACAGCAGGGCAAAGGATTCTTAAAACTTACAAGGGGACCAAGAGAATGAAGGATTTCTGGGAGAAAAATGTACTGTAAACAGAACTCTGTAGATGAGAGAGTGCAGGAGGTAAAGTGCTGCTTTGATGTCCTTTCAGCCATCCCATTCCACATTCACTTCTACAGCCCTTTGGCAAAACCACAGAAATTCTGATTTCTGGAGTTTGTAGATATCTATTATATAGATGACCAGAATTCTTCAAAACAAATTAAAACCTTCTAATTTGAAAGATAGTTTTAACATCAAAATGGGAAATGTAAATGGTCTGTACAATATTATATGTAAACTAAAGGTGATAGAAATACATTCCAATTCAACAGATTTTCTTGTGGTGAAAAATACTCCGTACAATACTTAGAGTGCTGAATAAAATGATTTGTGACAGAAATTTCCTGCAAAGGAAAAATTGGAGGAGGCATGTGTCCAGTGTAGGGTGCATATATTTGACATACTGTAAAATTCACAAGTATTTAATTGTGTTAGTAAAATATATGCAGTGAGCTCCCTGTGGCTTTCAGCCAGTGTCTTGTCTGATTAGGCTGTTTTGAGGTAAATGTTTCAAAGTCGCAGGCAGCCTTTGCTAAATGGTTCTAATCAGCCATTCCTGGTGATTCTCAGTGACTTCCCTGGCTGGAGCACTGGCTGTTCTGGAATATGGACCCTTGGGGCCTTGCTCACACTGTGTTTACCCCACAGGAGTTTGCTCATTGCAAAGGCACACGAGGATCCCACAGCTTGGGGAGTCTCACCT
This sequence comes from Petroica traversi, assembly GCA_025920805.1. Taxonomy (NCBI): domain Eukaryota; kingdom Metazoa; phylum Chordata; class Aves; order Passeriformes; family Petroicidae; genus Petroica; species Petroica traversi. The sequence continues at coordinate 7,652,798 of JAHLSL010000037.1, forward strand.
TTTGCCTCACAATTGAAATTCAGCATTAATTAGAGAGGGGAAACTCTAGCTTATCAAACAAAGCTAATTGGAGGGTTAGTTTGGTTCACAAGCTGGATCATCTGGTAAAAGCTAAATTTCATCTAACCTTTGGGCATTGCGCTGGCTTTGTGCATGTCTGGGAGGAAACCAGAACATAACAGCTTATAAAGAAAGTAATGTTCCTGCCCATAGATTTTCTGTCTTTTATTAAATGTGTCTTGACTGGTGGACTCAGATAGATTGCTTTGTAAATGTAATTATTTTTTTCCGATCAGTGTTAGAAAAGAAGAGTGAGCAGGATTTATGAGACACTTTAGAAGAGGATTTGAAGCAGACTGATTAGTGTATCAGTCTTGATTATAATGTAAACTAAATAATATGAAATATTAATCTGTTGTTTTCAGACCAAAGAATCAATACACGGACTGGAAGTTAATTTTTTTCCCTGCACTTATGTCAAGAAATGAAGACAGCTTTATGTAGTTTTAGGATAGTTCCAGAATTTGTCAATTAAATTAAAACAACCAAAATACAATTCCTCCAAAACAAAAGCAAGAAACTTCATAACTATGCACTTGACTGCTTTTTAAAATTGAATTTTTAAATATAATCTATTTTTCCCTTGCAATGGTAAATAAAAAGCATAAATAATTTAATTGAAAAATTAAATTAAGGAGAATCAATTTGTGATAGATTTTTGAATGCATACAATGGCTCTTAACAAAATATTGAGCGGCCACACTTAATTAAAACCTAGATTTCCTACATGATCAAAATGGACCATTCCAGAAATATTACTTGGAGTTTTTTACTTCTCTGGTTCTGGATTCCCTTCTCTTATTGATAGTCTGAAACCACATCCAGAAATCTCAGCCCTGCAGAAGATTCTGATTCAAATGGGGAACTTCTTGATGCACAAGGCAGATACTCTTCACACCATAGCTCTTAGACTTGCAGCCAATTTTTTCCTCTAAGTTCAGTAATGAAACTTTTCACCTGCATTTGTCCTGGGTACTGAATGCGAGTCCTTCCTATCTAGGATTATAAGACTTGAAGCTATGCCCCAAATATGTTGTGGTGCCCTTTGTGCTCTCCTGGCACACCAGTGGGACACTACCCTACCTGTGCTACAGGTCTCAGAATTTGGCACCAAGAGAGCTCAGTGTTCAGGTTTCTAAACGATAGTGTATGAACCAGGAACTGATATACAGGATTTCACTGTGGTTTGCAGTGGTAGAGAAAATCAGGCAGAGTAATGCAAGAGAACTGCCAAATGAGAAAGTAAAAATTTTCTGCACAGACCAAATTCTTAAGCCCACAACTCTACCAGGAAACAGAATGAACTGAGAATAATTTTCTGCCTTGAGGCCAATGGGATGGCCAAGCCCACACCACAGCTCAACATCCCAGCCCAGGTGGCACCATCCAAAGTGCTCCCGGGGGCAGCTGGTGGCCTTTGCTGTCCCCAAAGCCATGCCCAGACATGAGGGTTGGGGCTGCTGCCCACAGCAGGCCTGTGCAAGCTGAGATCACCATGGACAGAGGGTTCACACTTAAGCAGAAAGGAAGTCCAAGCAGATTTTCACCAACAAAGTATAACTACACGAGCCTAATATTGTCTCAAGTAAATTTTAATATCCTGAAGATTTTCTGTGGAAATTTTGTGGCTTTGTGGTAAACAGTGTCTCAGGGCACACACACAGAGGGGTCCAAATTAACCAGCACAGGTCCTGTTTAGGAGCAGCTGGTTCAGGTCTTGGTTATTGTACCAGCACCAGGGGTTGTTGGCTCCCACTGCCCTCTGGGTCTGGCTCAGGACAAGGCAGGGAGAGCACAGGGCTGAGGGTGCCTCCTCCATCCTGCTCCAGCCCTTCCCTCTTCCCATCCCAGTGCAGAAGCATGGCTGCTCTCAAGGTCAGCTATTCAGCCTCCAAAGCACTGAGGGTCTGTGACTAGGATTTGGCATTTAAATAGCTTTTATTTTATTTTCAAGGCAACATCTTTTGCCTTTTCTATTTGAGTATCAGTTATCTGAAAATGTCAGAGACAATATCCAAGGAATAATATATTTTTTCCTCTCCCTGTCTCTGTATACATGGTCAGAGAACCATTTTTCTCCGTATTCTTTTCTTATACAGGTTGGGGTTATTGGTTCATTTGTTCAGCCAATTTTGCAGAACTGTCCTTGGCATTCAGGGACAAATGATTCTTTCCAATCAGCAAAAGGGAGACAAAAGAGATAATCCAATACAGCATTAGATTTCCAAGCAGTTCAAGGTCTTACGAGGCTTAAAGATCTTTTTGGATTTTTTCAGAGAGATGTAGAGGTTTCTCAAAGAAATATATAGAACATTCTAAATTTGAAATAATATTATAAGAGAGGACACAGCAGAGAAGAGGCACTGTATGATTTCCTTTTAGATTCTGATGACCTTATCACTGTAATTGTGAGCAAACAGTCCATTATTGTTATGTATTTAAAAAGACAAAAATTACATCTACGTTTCTTGAGTGCCAAACAAAGGGAGTTCGATACTCTTTTATAAAGTACTTGGAAACACCTGATACAGTTCCAAATTCTGAGTTCAAGTTGCTGAAAGAAAAGATGCCAGTAAATTTTCAAGCTACCAGCCTTCGGTCAAGATAGGTCTTATGATAGCACTTTAAAAAAATCCCTAAACCAACCACTGTAGATGCCATTACTGATGCACCAATAGATACAATATATTTCCTTTTAAAATTTTTTTTTGTTTTGTTTTGTTTTGTGTTTTTGGGGTTTTTTTGCATAGCAAAGAATCTCCCTCAAGAGTGAAATGCACTACTGAGTGAACATGAAAAGTAGGAAGGAATTGCTTAGGAAAACATACAGTTAGTAGGCCTGAGAGTATCAACCATCCTTTCCATAGGTTTTTGGTGCTCAGCATTTCACAAGGTTTGACCAGGTCCAAATTAATCACTTGCATGTAAATGCCTGCATTATGTCACTCCATTTAAGAGATGTCATCCTTTAGTATGAAGAAAAGCCTGAAAAGAATTGCATCATGTAGGGTGAGAGTAAGTAGCCTAAACCCCAATCAGATCTTGAAATTAAATACTTTCTCTCTCTCTCTCCTGCCTGCTAGTATCTGCAAAATTTTCTTTGAACTTCTAAACATAGAAGAGATCAATTTAAAGGCAACATAACCAGAGCTGGCAGTCAGTGCCTGATCTTAATCTACTGGAGTAGCTGTAGCTCACTCAGATAAAATTCCTATTAATCTTGAATTTGGTGTGAAAAAGAGAAATTGGGATTGAGATGGCATTGGCTGCTGGCCTGTGCTGGTGGCCAGAGTATGATCTGTGCATCAGGGATCTCTAAAGGCAGGTTCAGCTGGAGCAGGACCCTTCCCTCAGGCAACACAGACCCCAGACACAAATGGAGCCCTGCCAAGATGCTCTGTAGTCAATGAACCCTTGTCTCCTACAGCAAGGTCCCCCTCACACACACATACTTTTTAATACTTTAAAAATAAAATGTTGAGCCTTCTAAATATTTTTAAGGCAACAACATTAAAATGAAACAAATTACAATAAAGCACAAGGTGGGAGGTTTTACCTCCTCTTGTATGACTTCCTGTGGTTTCCACTCCCTTTATGAATGAATATTGCTATTTTTCATGCATTTATCACCATACTATAAACCAACAATAAATCTGCTTAACAAAAAGCTTAGACTTCGTGCCAAACAGCTAGAATTGTACCTGTAAAGCTGGATGCAACTGCTTTCATGGAAAAGAGCAAAATTGGCTAAATGAGTTTATGAAGCTTCACTTATTTTTGAGAATTATAAACAGAGAGAGGCAGGGATGAGATGTGTGGAAAGGTCTTCCACCTTTTTCAAGACTGCATTTTTGAGACACTGAAATACACATGTATGAAAATTTTCTGATTATTTGAATGACATATTTGAATGTTTTTACCAAAACCACTGGAATATTAGAATAAAATAATTCTTTAGCACACATTGTGTGAGGTAGATGCACATTTGCAGCATTTTGAGGTCTTTATAGTTCCATCCATTCCAATGGCCTGGCTCCAACACTTCAGGTTAGCTGCGTGTTTGAAGTTCTTTGTTAAAACTAGACTTAAACTGGAATTTTTTGTCTAAGAAAGGCTCATCCAACCTTCAGTTTATGAATTAAAATAGATCTTTCCTCAGCCCTTTCTCTTCTGAGTGACAGAAAATTCCTGCTTATGCTTGTAAAGATACTGGAGTCAGAGAAGTTTCCAGGTAAATGAAATGGTGAGCTGTAAAAAAAGAGATGCCTTGTGAGGCAAAGTTCACAGGCAAGGGAATGATACAGTTTCCAAATCTCTTGTATTATCCTTTTCAGGTGAAAATACATCTTCTAATACCAACTATAAGATTTAGCTACTGATCCTGAAAAGAAATAAGAAAATAAGGGTGCTTTCAAAGATCCATACTCCATTCTATAAAGTCGCTTTGCAAGCACTTGAAAATGGGACTAAGGTTTAAAAATCCCCATCCTTTTAATGGAAAATAACTTTTTAAAATTTTCCTAAATATTAGGCATAATAAGGATTTAGCTGTGTTTAAGAAGAGGGCTTAAAACACAACGGAATACTTTGAGCTAAAGTTTCAAAAGCAAGCTCTTCAACTTGATGGAGAGGCATCCCTCAGGCTCTGGGTCAGGCCTGACAGCCAGTTTGGTAGCAGGAAGAGTTTTTACTGAGGGGCTCTATTGCTCCCTTACTGCAAACAGCTACAGTTCTAAAAATAAAGAGTTACAACTCTCTGTAATGAGCAGTAAACCCTCAAAAGAGTGCATTAAAATTGTCTTCTGAGCATGCATTCCTTTCATTTGGAGATACCTGGATCCAGCAGGATTTGTTTGCTGCATGAAATCCAGTTTTGATCTCAAGAATCCCAGAGGTTTATCAGAGCATGTAATACTAAAGTATATCTTTTATTAGGCAAATCTAGAGTTAAAACCCCAAGCTTTTGCACCTTCAGCATTTGGTTGGACCATCCATGATCATGCCTAGGCTTTCAGCAGGCTCTTTATTTCATGTGCTGATCATGGAAGTTGCTACTTCCTTCAATGGAATTGTTTGTTTTCACCAAAATCTAAGCTTGGCAGTTACATTATATCACAAAATCCCATTTAGCTCTTCATGAAAGGAATAAGTAACATAAGCTCTTCTGAAGATCCCATTCTTGTTCCTGGCTTTTTTATCAGCTGGTTGGAGCTGCGGGCAGCTCAGGGAGGCCACCTGTCTCAAGGATTTCCAAAACTTTTGCCTCCCCTGGACAACAAGATCCAGTTTGTCTTAATGATTCCAGATGGTTACTAGAGATCAGTGTTGCTCAGCTATATTGCATCGATGATCATTCTCAGAGCAGGCCAGCAGTAATTAACTTATTCCATCTGTATCTACATTGGGGCAGAAAGTGGTTTATAACAACCATTCCTACAAAGCAGCAGAGGGCACATGAGTAACAAGTCAGCCCTGATGGCCACAGGGATGTGGAGAGACTGACACAAATTTCCACAAGAACATTCATCTGTACAAGCTAAGCTACTGCAGAGAGCTTGAAGTTTGAATCCAGAACATACATGTCACCTTGCTGTGCTATTCAGGTGTAAGAATCACTTCATGACAAAATTTGTCTAAATACAGAGTCACTGAGAATAGTATCTGAAACTACTCTTGAGTAATTCTTGGTTAGAAGGTCACATCCCCTCAGAGGAGTGAAGCACTTTACCTTTTAAAACCTTTTAAAAGGTTTACCTTTTAATATTGAACCAGAGATCCTCTGTCTGTGACCTATTTTTGGAAACACAGAGCACAAGTGTTACAGTGCAAGTTGTCTTTCATTACTATTTTTGGAGTACTTATTATTCTGATAGGTTATTACAGTTACATATTCATGAAAGAGCAATGTAACTTTTCCTGACTGCTATAAAAGTTCCAGTATTTACTGTAGGTAAGGATGTTCTAGAGATCAAAATTCTTACTGTTCCACACTTGGTCTCATAACTGTCACTATAGATGGCAAGAGTTAAGATCCATATCACATAACATTTTTATTTTGAATCATGCAGGTCATTTAAAGGCTTTATGCAATTTACAGAATTTTGATGCATTTCATCCTTTGTTTCCATAGGACAAATGCAGAACTCTTCTCATTATTGTTGACAGTTTTTCCTCAAAGAAAAATTTGCTGGGATTAGTATATGAGTACAGTCAGTGATTCTAGACTGAAGGGCAAATTTTGCCTTCTGAAGGTTGACATTTGTTTCATCATTTTTTAAATGTGTTTTTCCTGAGTAGTCTGTACATTTTGAGTAGAAGTCTAACTGATTCTTTATGTGGATCCATTTGATCAGAAATCTGCTAAGAAGAGCAAGGTGACAATTTGATGTTTGAACACAAGTTACCTTTGTGAAGGCTTTATCTTTTACATGGGCAAACAGAGCTCATTCTATTATTTACCAGTATTTTGCAGTCCTGGTACAGCATAGGAGACTGGAGTATTTCAGTGTAGGCCTATCTATAATTAAAATTAACTTGCAAGTAATCTACTCTGACTGTGCTGTAGTAACAGCTGTCAGATTGAGCAGCACTTTGTTAATCACCTTCTGTTTAACGCGCAAGTGTTAAAGTTATTTATAACTATGCCATATAAACGTCACAAAGGATGTTTGGTGATTCACAGATGATAACAAAGAACATACTGTGGGACAGACAGAGAAGAGAAAGCAGCATTTGGTTTTTTTTAGACTATTCCAGAGCAGTCCCTTAGGGTATCAGCATCACCACTGGATTGGATTTCTACTCACTTTGCCTGAAAACCCAGCTCTGCTGAAGCCAACAAGAATTGTGTACTTGTTTTTCCAAGGTCCAAACTTTCACTGATGGCTTTATGTGACAATTAATACATATTAATACACAGAACAATGGAGTGAAAATTTAAGTCTGGTGGGTTTGCATCAAGTGCAATAATTCCCCAGGTTTTATCTACCTCTGAACCAGCAGGCACGGCTCATACAAATGGCTAAGTGACACATATGCTATTTTACTAAATACCTTGTAGATGACAGCAAAAAACTGGCCCAGGGGTTCCACCAGCCTGAGGGGAAAAAGGCAGCTTCTGCAAACTCACTTGAAACTGTGCAAAGCAAGTATTTCTAATTTGACAACGGAGATCTCTTCAATGTCAGGATTTTTACAAAGTTAGCAAAGATTAAAAAAAAAAAAAAGTCTGTCAGAATACCTAGGACGGAAAGTCCCTCTCTGTTCAAAGCTTGATAAAGCCCAGCTTTCCTCCTTTCAGTTTTTTGACCAGAGAAAGTATTTGCTCTGTGACATTGACACCACTACCTAGAGAGGCAACCTTTAAATATATAGGATAATTCAGGACAGGTGTTTCCTCAGACTCTCAAAGTGTGTATGCCACTGGCTCCATGATTATATATTGCTAATTACCAGGGAAGGGAATTTTCAATACATTTAATTTTTGATCTGTGATTGATGATCATCATATGCAGCCAAAACACAATAATTTTAAAAGCACTGGTAAGTCGAAAATGACTTTAGCTATATTGAATTGAATCCTGGAGATTTAAGCTCTGATGAACATGGAAAAGCTTTCTTCCTGGTTCCAGAGCACTCTCTCCCCTTCAACTGTTTGCCATATTTGATGGATTGCCTTCCCAGGAATGACTGAATCTGTCAAAACTGGCTGAAATTAGATTCGCCCAGGAGTTTATTCTACAACTTTGTCAATGAGCTGGATTAACTAAACCCATGGACCAAAATTTTGTGCTGGATCTTTTAGGGAGGAGAGCTTGTGGACTGGTTTTCCCAAACTATGATAGTAAATATATCTGTGTGAGAGCCCCAGTCATCAGATCAGAGCAGGTAAATAGCTCAGCATCCTAAATCCGTGAGCTGAGAAGCTTCCTACTAAAGCTGCAGTGAAAGGTAATAGCTAGAACCATATATGCATGTGCTGCTTTTTCAGGTGTGAAAGTTCTTCTAGTAACTAAACTTGGTCAGCTCATATAGAACAAAGAATAATTAATATAGAGATGAGCAATTTCCACTTATTGGTCAATTTTATATAATTGATCATAGAGAGAAACATAATTTTAGTCTCCAGGCTCCTTGTCATGCTTTAGTCTTGCACAGCCTAGGTAACTCAAAACGTAAAGCAGGCCTACAGAGAAGGGCTAAAGTAGTATAGCAAATGCAGAAGCAACAGAAAGAAGATTTTGTTTTTAAAAGTTTATATTTATCAGTTAAAAATGTTTCTAACCAGTAGCACATGAATATTTGCACTACTTTAAACTCAGTAGGGCTATGACATTTTGTCACAAGTACTGGAAACAATTGCAATTCCTAGTCATTGAATGAATTAAATTAATTATCAGTGGTTGACAGTGATACTTTGACTGAAGTTACTTGAAATCGCACTGTGGAAGATTCCAATGGGCAAAAAATATTTGTGCTAAAAATTGCAGGTGAAAAACGGACTTGGTATTAGATCTACAATTCATTGAGAGACATTATAATTTTCTTTATGATTGTTATGTAACAGAAGAGCTACTGCTGCATCCAGGCCTTTTTAAAAAATTTCTTTTCAACTTCAGGTTTTTGGTTTTTTCTTCCATTTGTCCTTCTGGTTTACTCTTTCTATGTAGCAGCTCTCAGAGCAATCATATTAGAATAAACTCATCTTTTCAGAGCATCTCTAATAGGTTGTACTAATACATGTTAGCTGATACAAATCTATTCAACTCACGTGGCATAAGTTTTAATTGCTTGTTGAAATAATAGCTTGTTGTTGGCTTTGACCAGCAGAACTACTGCCTAAAAATTGTATGCTCAAAAACCACTCATAAAACAAGTAATGTCCCATAGGCTTTATAAAAGCAGAAACAGTCAATCAGAGCCTCATAAAGCAGACCATCACCATCTAAACATTATGTTTATTTAAATTCTTCACACTCTTTGAAATGAAGAGACAGTGTCCACGTATCCTTCACAGTTCATTAATCTTATCAGGATCCAGTGGCATTTTAATCAAAGCTTGTGAAAGGAAAGCTGAGTACAGCTGACTGTAGTACACACAGGTTGCCTCACTGCTTTTCTTAGGAGAAGCACTTTTATCCAGCACAGCGTCCTTAAGGATTTAATTGCAAACACAGGCATCCCCAAAATTTGCCAAAATAAAATCAAAAAGGGTCTTTTGTCAAGAATTGTTTTGTTTACTGAAGGTAACTTTGTTCTTGAAGAAGAAAACCATACCAAACCAAAACTAAAATTCTCTGTTTACACCTCTTTAAATTTAACCCAGGAGTTAATTTATACCTTCAGTGGGCTGGTAAGAAAGAGATGAGCCAGAGACACCTGCTGATTAGGTGTCTCACAATTAAAGAAAACAAAAATGACTGTTAGAAAATAGAGCTATTTGTACAACTCAATATAGAAGAGTTTATATAAAAATATGCAGCTTTGGAGTGTACCCTGGAGTTAACAGACTGTGATCCAGAGGTTCAGGAAGAATAATGATAACAGATGCTTTGGCTTTGCTTTCACCACTTTGACTGATGCCTTGAAATCAATACCACAGCTGCCATAGGAAGTAATGCCATTGACTGCGTGTTCACTGCTTTTCCCACCTTTGGGAAATAGACTTTTGAAGTTGCATGTTATCAATCATACTTTCATCACTGCTCTGAGTTTTATCAAGCAACAAATATTGACATTGGAGGTTCTGAATTTTTAATGGAGTTTTAATTCCTGAGAGTCTGTGCACTCCTCATAATAACAATACTTAGAACAAGACTTTTAAGAAACCATACACTCACTTTTAATTCTTGCAACAGCCTGCTCCAGGCTGCACCTACTTTACTGTATTTGTTTGGTTTCAGAAGTGCCCCTTTCTTGTCTCCTCTCCCCATCTGGAAAGTTTCACTTTGCTGCTGTGTGCCTCTTTCCCAGGACACCACACCAACAATAACCGAGCAAGTCCTGATACCAGGCATTCCTAAAACTGTTTTTCTATGAATTAAGAGCACAGTTAATGCCATTATGTTAATAAGACTTTTCCAGTGTCTTATAAATCCCAAACAACCAGTACAGAAGTGCTATAGTTTTCTAGACTTTCCGGAATTAAATATAGGTGTAATATTCAGAATCCACTTGGATACAAGGATAGTGTTTTGGCACAGGTGTTGCAGTACTAAACTACTAAAGTGAAAACAAACACAAAACAAGAAAATACTCCACCAGAGGGGAATTTTGATGAGAGCTGTTTCTCTGACTTTGAGCTTCCATGAACTGCTACAGACTGAGGGAGCCCCACTCCCAGACCTTGCAAAAAGTGCCCTCCTCACCACCCGCTCCTGCTCCACCTGGGGCCATGGCTCTGAACTAGACTCAGCCAAAATCCCTTGAGTGGGAGGACTATGAGGTCTGTAGGCAGTAATGAAGTCAAAATAGCACTGGGCTTCCTCTCATTTTATTGAGATTTGAGAGATACTGGAAGTGAGTAGAGTCACAAAACTGAGATATAACAGGACAAAAAGCAGTATAAAAGCTATATGAAAGCAAACCTTCGGTGTAGAAATAACGTAATATCCAAGGTGTTTGGGCTCTTTTATCTGATTTTTAGTGTCTTTATTCGTAGAACGTTTTGCAATCATCAAAGGCTCCATACTCCTGTTCTGAGTAATGTGGATATTTGGAAACTGAGAATTAATGCTTAAAACATACATATTTTTAAAAACAGAGCATATATAGGTGCAACTCTTTTATAATTTCTCAAAAATTTAAAGATTCTTCAAATTAATATCTGCAGGCATATGCTATATTTAAAATATTTTGTGTTTTTCCCTTTAAGAACAAAAAAAAAAAAAACAAAAGGGGAAAATGTTTTTCATTTTAGTTCGTGTTGTTGGGATTAAAATTTGACTGGTTCGAAGGATGTATAGGCCAGAGAAGACTGGTTTATAGTGGGAATACCTGAACATGTTTTTATGTTTAATCTAACGGAAGAACAACTCTTTCTGAAGGCACCTCTGGCTGAAAAACTGTGTCTTAAATCCAGTTCCTCTAGAAGGAGAATTAGCAGAGCAGGAGCCTGAAGCTGTTCTGAAAGGCAGCTCATGGGCTGCGTTACTTTGGATTTGTTTGCAAAAGGACAGGTAACAGGATCCCTTATGCTTTTTTCTTACTCTGCTGCTTTGCATCTTTAGCATAATAATGGGTGTGTGTATCTCAGCTCTTGGAGATTTTGTAAGAACCAGGGACTGCTATTCAGTAAATGCAATAAAGCGGGAGTGCAGAGAATGTGGACAAGATCAACTCATGTTTTAGTCATATGAATGAATCACTGTTCTCTTAGTACAGAATTGTTAATCAGGATTGTATCACAGAATTGTTTGGTGTTAATCTGAAGTTTGGTGAAGAAACAGACTTGTTTTACTTGCAGGACAGAAGAGATAGGGTCAGGTAACCTGTTCCTTGCCTAGCTGTGTCTGTGAGGAGCTCATACAGCCCGGCACATCTCTGCTGCTTCTCGCCCCCGTGCTCAGGGTTCTGCCTCCTCCCCCGGTAGATGAGGCACACAGAAGGGGTGTCTGGCACAAGGAGGGACGTGTTGTGCCCTTTCTCAGTGTCCCTGCAGGAGCTGAGTTCCCCTGAGCCACAGCTGAACCACGGCGTTTCTGCTCCCCGGCTCAGCCCTGTGCCCGTGTCCCCTGGGTGGGGCTGGGTCTGGGGGAGCCCCTGCAGTGACCACGGGGGTTTGGGTCCAGCCCTGGGAGGAGTTCCAGCTTCACTCCTCAGCCTAAAGAAAGGTTGGAAAACCTGGGGACCCAGGTTTTTCCATTGCTTGGAAATATTTATCCATGAAATGTTCAAAGAAAGGACTCTGTCAGCCAAACACTGTGTGGTGTAAGGAAAGAAGACACTATTTTCCAGCTCATGATTCATCTAATGAGTATTGGCATTTAACTATTGGGAAATAACCAATCCCCCAATCAACAAAAAAAGGTAGATAAACAGCAAATATTATTTAAAAATCAAATCAAATTTAGGCATGTTGAATGAAGAAATCTGTGTTTATGTGCTACTGCAAATATTTTGTTTACCTGAGTTGTTATATTTCTTTACCATATGTTTTTCTGTTTATATGGCAACGCAATTGTAAAACAGAGCACGGATTTTAGCCAACTACTGCATAGAGATTCCCATTAATTCCTGCTAAATTTTTTTATATTCAACAGGATGAATTTTTGATATGGCTAGCAGTGGATTCTCTCATATAACATTATTATTTTTTTATTCATTACCTCTAGAGTTTTCTGCCTTTCAACCCTGCAGTTTATTTGTAGTTACTAATTTTATCTGCTATAAAGTTTACCCTTAGGCCCTCTGCACAACAAATGTCTTGGGGTAATAAGAAAAAATAATCTGATTCCCTTATCTGAAATGTAAAATCTTGACATCTCTCAACTGTTACCCACAAAAAAAAAAAAAAAAAAAAGAAAATGAAGGTCAATCATTTAATGGGAACAAATATTCAAGAGAAATAAGTGCTATGTTATGCCAAGGATTTAGTCACTATCAAACTTCAGTTGCTAACTTTTAAAAGTAAAAATGACTGAGGAAGTATTCCTAATATGTAAGCAGTGAATTATGTTGTTTCTCTTCCCCATTCTGAGAAAGTAGCTTTGCTGGTTTTAAGTTAGTTCCTTTGCTTTCAAGTATCAGACAAACCAAATGCAGCCACAAAGAACCCCACACTTGCTCTGAAACAAACATTCCAGGAGCCTGGAGATAATAAATGTCCGATTAGTAATTAGGACACCAGAAACCACTTGCCAGAGGTAAAATGATCTGCCACAGACAAGGGAGATTTAAACACGAGTTTAGATTACTCACAGAGAAAGCCCTGGACTCTTGTTTCTGACTCTCCTTGTGTTTTCCAAACATGGACACTGGAACTCAAATGAGAGTTGGTCTTGGCTCAGTCTTGTACTGCCTGGTTTTTTATATTGTATTCTTACTGGGCTTTCCCCCCCCCTCCATTTATCCAAGAAAAATGGTTAGAAAAATTAAAATAGAAATATCTTAATTTCTACATTTGAATTATAAAAATATTTTTTCTTCCTCAAAGAATTCTCTAGAATCTGTCCTTGGCATATTTTGGTCAAGATATTTTTTTAGCTGGTACAAAGGATACCAACAGAGGAAGAATCTGCTCTTCCTTACAAGCAAGCTGACATGTTTCACAAAGTGAACTGGTAGGAAGAGCACACAGCTCAAACATTCGAGATATTAGTCAGTATTGAATTTTTTGTGCTATTTATTTGAGGAGAAAAATGTTTTATAAAATGTTTAAGAAATTGCCTGGATATCTCTTCCAGAAGCTTTTAATCAGAGCTTGCTTTCAGGTGGTTCCTCCATAGAACAGCCAAAGCAAGCCATTGCCCAAGGCAGCAATGTGGGACAAGAAAAGAGCTCTGTCCCTCCTGATCACTTTCCTCCCCCAGAGCTCAGACAGCCAGGTGGGCTCTGCTCATCATTATGTGGTAAAGATTTGACAAACTGGTGCCACAGCAGCCACCACACAGAAAGCCTTTCCCTGTCAGGGGAGAGGTCTAAGAACAAAGAGAATTTCCTGCTGGGCAGACTGGAGCCTGCCTGGAGAGCGGCCACTCCGTGGAGCACCTGGGCTCAGTGGCAGCAGTGGATTCTCTGGAAAACTCACCCTGGCATGAAAGACCAAGGGCTCTTTCTGGCAGGGGATTCCAAATGTGTGGAG
>JAHLSL010000037.1:7666668-7997880 GCA_025920805.1 Petroica traversi
GGCTTTGGGCCCTTGGGTTAAATTCTTCTCTTGGATTTAGGAGCATGGATTCTGAAAACCTTAGTTGGTTTCAAAGGAGATATTACAGATTTACACCCCTTTCCCTGTGATCAGAAGCCAAAGTGAAGTCTAGAGTACATAAAATAAATCCAGGCTTTTGGTCTAAATTTATAAGGTTGTTTTAGAAAGCCTCTAAACAAGATTTATCCTCTGGTTCAAAATACATTTCAGTTGACTTCATCTTTGTCAGCCACTGAACAACATCCTAAAAATCTTCTTTTGCCCCTAATACAACATTTATTATTTACTTAATATATGTGTAAACAGCACTACAGAAATAATTTCTGCTATAAATTTACTGTCGTCTTTTTAAAAATTGTTTTGACTTTCTGACTATTCTTGAACTCATTTATTGCTCTCACAAACACTTTATAAAAATTTGATAGAGCAATTTATACTCTTTAGGTTGGAAGTTAATTTTCTTCACACAAATAGATTGTTAATGCAACTTTATAGTTGCAGATCTAAGCCCCAAATAATGGACTCTAGGAACTGTGCACTGACATCAGTGGGATTTGTGTGGTTCTGTAGGCAGCATGATGTTGTTAATTTTTGTGCAATATTTGCTCATACATTTGGGTTGTCAATATCTTGGACATTAGAATTAGAGAAGCTTAATGATGCTTATTATAATTAGAGCCTTTGAATACTTAAAATATTCTTTAACTAAAAATATTCATGTATTGTCTGGTACAGTTCCCATTTTAAAAATCAGATACTTTATTGGATGATCAGAATATGTGCTGTCTTGTGTTTTGGTGGGCATCATCTTCTTGGGACAACATTTAGGGCTCCTGGACATTTCTGAAGAGATGCTATTGGCTGTTAGTGGGTTTGTCTCTTGTAAGGGTGGTTTAATTCTGCTTGTGAGAGTGTTCTCAACTGCAAACAGTGAGAAACTTCAACCACGTGAGTTATGTTTTCCCTACTCTACTTCAAGAAATTTATTTTTAGCTAGACAAGGCTTTAGACAGAGTCTAGCTCAGCAAAAATGTGGGAGAAAGGCACAGGAAATGCCAGTGGGGATGGGGAAACGTGGGAACTCAAGGGAAGGAAACTAATTTGGGAGACATTACTGGGAAGGGGAAGGCAGATCAGAGGAGTATGGAGGAAGGTATTATATTGACCAATGAGGTCTGTGTTAAAGTGAGTGACTTTAAACTGGAGTCCTGGAAAATGAGCTGACAGAAATAGAATAGAGCTGGGTAAGGAAGCAGAACTCATGGAAGAAAGTTTTTGGAGGGATAGGGCAAGCCTTGGAAGTGGTTACTAGGAGGACTTGCTGCAAACCTTTCCTTGGATTGCAGTCAGCCTTACTTGCCTGTAACTCCCTGATAATTCTTCCTGAAGAGAGGAAATCCCGGCAGCTGGGAGCCTCTCCTGCCCACCAGTGTTTCCAGGCTGGCAGGCAGGGCCTTGCAGTGACCTCCGTGCTCCCTCAGCTCCATGGGCACAGCCTGTCCTGTCCTGTCCCCTGCCCTTGTGCACGTCCCGTTTGTCTCAATGCTCCCTAACCTGACCTTCTTCCACCAAGGCTGAGTCTTGCTCCAAACTTTCACAGTGGTCTCAGAAACCTGGGATTCCTGAGGAAAGGTCTCAGCAGTGAAGGTAAGAGGCAAAGAAGGTTACTGAGCACAACAGGCTTTCCATGTCCTTTGTCACCAGGTCTCCAGTGCATGCAGTGCTGGGATTATGGTTTCTCCTGTTTTCTCCTGTTCCATGCTGATATACTTGTAGAAGCCTTTCTGGTTACATTTCATGTAGCTCATCAGATTGAACTCTAGGTGAGTGTTGGCTTTCCCTGCAAGCCAGCCCTGCAAGCTTTGGACAGAATATCTTTGGGTCAGCTGTCTCTGCTTCCATTTCTTGCATGACTCTCCTTTATGGTTGTGTTTATCAGGAGCTCCATGTCCATTGATGTAGGCCTCCTGCTGCTTTTGCCTGATTTTCTGCTCACAGAAATGGATGACTCTTGAATTTGGAGGTGATGATCTTTGAAAATGAGGCAGGGGTGATGCTGGAAAAGAAAACAGATCCTAAATGTTAAATGCTGCCTCAGAAAATCACATTATAGCTCTGCATCTGTCACTGGTTTTCTGTCCTCCTCTCATTAAGTGAGGCACTTTAACCAAATTTTTCATTTCCAGCTGTCTGTCCTGAGCTTAAGTTCTGATTGACAGAAATGTTGAGCACTGTTTATTGCGACCGAGATGAACAATTTGTAATTTGAACATTAAAAGATTTATTGTTTTAAACACTAGAGCATCTCAGCAGCACCTCCAAGTTAGAGTATACTTTTGACCTTCATCTCTCTGTGTCTCAATTAAATGCCATCCCTTATCTCACAAGACTTTGTGAAGTTAAATTAATTAGTCATTGTGAACCCTCAGAGACAGCAGTGATAAATGAGACAGAAAAGTCTATGCAGGAACTATTGCTCTTCTGAGACAGTTTGAACAGTGAGAAACAAACAAGGCTGGTGCCACACACAGCATAGAAAGTGTGACAGAGGGTGCTGAGGAGCATTTTGTCACCCTTGGCACTTACAAAGACCAGGTCCTATGGAAAAAGTGCTGAGAGATTATGGAAAGTATATGCATAAGGAATACAAATACAGCTATGCAGATAATCTTAAATTTTGGCATTTCCCAATTTTTAAATTATGGTTTTGAAAACTTTGAAGCATTTCTACACATGGTTATGGCAGTGCATTCAGTATCTCAGCAGAACAGGTGTTGACGTCAGAAGGGTTTGTTGTATGTCACAGCCCTTCAGTTTTCCCCTAATTTGTGACTCATATTTTCATTAGTATGCTCTCATAATTAACACTCAGAAGGTTTCTCACTAATGAAACTACATGAGTGACTCTGGTAGAATAAGAAATGGTCTCATTAGGAATAAAACATTTCTTAGACACAATACTCAACTGAGTATATAGTTAATTATCTGTGTTTTTCTCTGAAGTGATATATCTTAAATGGTCTCTAATCACACATTTAACTCAGAACTTTCACTATGTGCATATCTTGACAAAAAACATGATGAAAAACATCTATATTGCAAGGAAAAATTCATATTTTCATTAACATAATTGAACAGGCTTTCTATAAAATTATGGCTGTGAAACCACTGCACCTTTGTCACATATTTTGTTGTGTTCCTTTATTTTCACAAGTTTAGCGCTTGGCTGTAAGCCTAAAGTAGAAAATGAAAATGTGAGCACTCTCTCCTGTTATCTTTCCAAAAATCAGATTTCCTAGTGCCAGCTTTTGAAGTTCCAACCACACAATGTTATCTTCTTTCTAAAATATGGAACATGCCCCTCTGATCCAGTACTTGCCATTCAGACAGAAGAGAATTTTTGCTTCTATTCACTTCAAAGAAATTTAAAATTAATGAACTTCACAACTGAGAATACAAGATAATGTGAATTTTTGCTGTGGTTAAAACCCAGCTGAAACCATGGAGTCAGCATGTTTTTACATAAAGCTGAAGCTGAAACAAAGGGTATGAGACAGGGCCCACAAGCTGCTGGACCTTTGACGGATCTTGTCCATCAAAACATGTCTGACACTGCTGTGAGCCTGTTCCACAACCAACCTGCTCTGCTAACCAGAAAACTGCCTCCAATTTATTACAACTGCCTCTGTTGTCACAACAGTTTAGTGCTGCCCCTTCTTCCTCTGTGCTATTTCCTTTGTGGTATATTTTCCAAGAGTCATTGTACTAACTCCCAGCTCTCTTTTATGGAGCTTAAACTGTTAAACTCTCTCAGTGTAGACTGTGTGCCTGTTCTGTTGGGAATGCCCTCTCTGCATGTCCCCTGTTTTGAATTCAATATTTTGACATGGATTTCCACAACAATAGTGTGGTGAAAGTCTTTCAAATACTTTTCATAGCAACACTGATATTTCCCCTTTTCCAGCAGCAAAACACTTCCCCTATACTTGCTAACATTCTACTACCTAGTAAAACTTATGTTTTCAACAGTAGTGGCATGTGAAATTTTACAGGTATCCTAAATCTGGCACATCCTTTTTGCTCGTCTACTACTCCAGCAGAGAAGAAGACACTGGGACAGTACCTTAAAGCAAAACTTTCAAGAACACAAACTGTATGCAGTGAGACATGGAACCAGACCTAAATTCTTCTCACCAAAGTCAAAGCAACTCATTCTTTACTTCAAAAAGAGCAAGAAATAAGGCATAATCACATGATCTATAGGAATATTCTTAATATTTAAAATTCCTCTGAAAATTTATGCTTAGTGCCTAGTAATGGTAAGGGCAAAATTGTAGAAATGAGATGACAGAAAGCCAGACTATCGCTGCCAAATGCATTGGAGGGGCATGGAATGCTGGGGATGGGGGCAGGATTCAGGTTCCATTGCTTCTGGTAAATTTTGGGACATCAGAAATACTGGTATCACAGCTCCCCAGGCAGCCTGGCCATGGCCCAGCTCCCAGGGCCCCGCTGGCAGCAGCCCTGGGTGGGCTCTGGGAGCTCCCTGTGCCCGAGGTGGCTCACGACTGACTGCACCCTTCCCCTGCCACCCAGCAATCGCCACCAGGGGAAGTATACACTTTTCTGTCATCTACCCACTGAAAACTATTATTTGGAATTATGACAACTGTCAATTTTCACGTAATTAAAGAGGCTCAGTGTAGCAGAAAAAATGAATGTTTGCACTTGTGTTCACTTGTCTCTGCCCCCTCCTGAGAAGAGAATATTTAATTTCACCAGATTCTTTATGAGAGAAAAAGTGGTACTCAGAGGCAGCTGGAATCTGAACCTTCAAGTTTAGCATGACAGCATGAAAAATAATTTTTCATTAAAGACAATAAGTATCTGGTTGATGTGTCAGGTGCTTCAAAGTCTGAAATATTGTTAAAAATCTAACCAACCATGGAGGTTTCAAGAGGACTCTGTATATATGGTGTGCTTCAGTTGATGACAGAAATAAATCTTTTACATACAATGTCAGAGGCAGAATTCTGCAGCCTACACAGACACAATGAAAAGCAGGATGATCCTAGATGGTATTTTTAAGTCTGTACCACTATTCAGGATTACACAATCATTCATTTGACTTACGAATTACTGAGAGGTGCAGTGATGAGAAGACCAAAGGAAGGGATGAAGTCTTCACAGCTGTCTGGTTTATTAAAAATACAAAATATTGTCTGAAAAGGCCATCCAAGTGAGAGAGGCAGAGAATAGTAAATTCAGTGAAGAAATTGTAGGTTTTTACAAGGCCCATAGCTCCCTTTTAAAAGTTGTGTGAAACAATTTTCCTTTGTGGGGGCTTGTCCTGGGTTGGCCATATGACCTGTTTGTATCCCCAGTCATCCTCTTGCTTATGCTGGACATTAAGTTCATTTAAGTTAGGCCCAGAGAGACAGAGAGAGTGAAAGTGGAGGAAAAAAAAACCACTCACTGTTTGTCTGTAGGAGTCCCATCTTATCACTTAGAAAGGCCTTGAGAGAGCGGAGAGGCTACATTCCAGCGGGACTGCGGAATGAATGGTTACCATTGTTTTTATTTGTGACAAAAACTATATCTCTTGTGGACAGCAAGGGCACAGTCCCGTCTTTTGGAAAGAATTCTAAATGTTCACACTTTTCTATGGGAAAAAAACAACCCTCCTTTGCAAAAACATTTTGTTACTGTCAACAGGTTCTAGTGAATTTTGTTGAAGTCAGTGATGATTTTGCAGAAGTGCATTCTAGTTTGGTCAGTGCCGTCTGTCAGGGAGTGATGGGCAGCTGTGGATGCTGGAGAACATGGGCTGGGCACTGCCATGGTGTATGGGTGCCCCATGGCAGCCTAGGGGACACACTGCTTGCCTTGCTCCCAGAGCAGAAGCAGCATTTGCTTGTGTGAGGTGCTCAGAGGGAGGGTTTGGTTTGTTGTCTTGATCCAGTGCTAAAGTGCAGGGCTATCCCAGACGGTGCTGATCCTGTGGTTTGAACCCAAATATCCCTTTTCCATTTCCCAGTCTTTTTACCACCCACTTCCTCTGCCCTGGGCTCCTCCACAACACCCCCTAATTACTTCTTTCCCCATTGCTCCCAGTTTTGCTACATCCATCCCAGATTTGTCAGTCCTGATACCATACCTAGGTGTTTTGTGGTCTTGGTGATGTAGTTACCTTGGTGCCTGGCAAGATGTTCCTCCCCCAGAGGTCTGCAGAACACCTCCCTGATTATCTGTGAAGTTGGGCCTTCTGTTCCATTTCTCACAAAACTCCCCCTTCACCACCTGTGAAACCCAGCCCTCCTGCATGGTGCTGTCTGTAACTTAGACATTTTCTCACATTCTTATCCATCATGTTCAGCACTGTCTCCTGTAGTGTCCAGTAATTTTCCACATCTTGTTCCCTCCCTTAACCTCAGACCAGGGCTTAACGATCCAGTTATTTGATCTAATGTTGATACCCCAAAACAGGTTTTCCATACTCCTTTTTCCATCCTTCACTCAATCCAGATTGATCCTCTTCACTTTCAAATCCCATTGCATTATTTACCAACAAGCTTCTTCCTTACTTATCTCTCCTCCTGCTCAGCCGATCCACTTGTTCCATTGATTAGGGATGTTACAGGATGAATATTTCTTTCTCTTTATCTATAATCTAAAGGCACTTGCTGGCCTGAAAGAAGTGTAGTTAACAATAGAAAGACTCCAGCAAAGAGAGGAACCAAATGCAAGTGCTGATCTTGAGAACAGTGACACAGCCCTAGCTCTTCCCAGTGCCCCTGCTGTCTATTCTTGAGGACAGAAATACAGACTCTGAGGCAGGGGAAGAGATAAGAGTGATTTAAGATTAAAATTCAGGTGTCCATAATCAGAAAGCACTTTAAACCCCTCCTTTTTTCCCGCCACAGATTTCTAAAATTCGTGGCTCTTCAGAGGATTTTGAGTTAGGAATCCAAAAATGGACACATCCAAAATAACTTGGGCTTTAAAGATTTTGTTAATAACAGTGAGATATTACAGACTATTTTCATGTACCCCAGCGCAGTGCTGGGACAGCACAGCACTCCACATTCCAGCTTTCTGTCGCTTTGTATTTACTGTCAGAGCTGGATCCAACCAGAGCTGCAAGGCTGGGCTGTGCTGAGTGGAGCACAGCACTCCAGCAGCAAGGAGAGGATCTGCAGAGTAGGAGGAGGCAACACAATGTGCTTGGAAGTAGATGTCACCCTGATGGGACTGCTTGGATAATTAAAGTGAGCAGGGAAGCTGAAGTGATAATATAGGCATCAGGATGACTCCTGTGAATCTGAGATTGTTATATTGTGTTGGGATCTGTCTTGCAATTTTCTCCTTTTCAGTGCTCCTTCTCCAATTTATACAGTGTAACAAAGATTTGAGAAATTAATTATTCAGTTTTCATTAATTTTCTTTGAATAGAAGTGCACAGCTTGAAAGAAAAAAATTGTAACTTTTGGATGGTCTGTAATGTTGTGGGTTTTGATGATTCATAACTTTGAGTTGGTTCCATGCAACTTAAATCTCAACATTTCATATACAACGATGTATTTCATTCCTCCACCCTGCACAAATATTATTTTCTTGGTTTTTTTAGCAACCAGTGCAGTTTTTTCCATAAATCCATTTTGTGGATTTACCACTGCAGCACGTACTTTATGTCATGTCAAAGTGGAGTAGCCATGAGATGGTTCTGCCTCTTATTCAGAGGAAACTGCATCCTACTCCGTCATTAATTATCCAGAGCTATGAGAACATCCCTCTTTTAACTGCAGTGTTAAATTTTGTTATATTCTGAACAAAACCGCATTAAAACCCCCAGTCAAAATGCCAAGTAATGTTGCTCTCTCTTAAATGTGCTTGGAATTTCACTACCATGAACTTTATATCAGTTAAGGTCTCGTTACTATCCTTTATTTACATTGGGCTGGGAGATAAAAATGGAATTGAAAAAGAAGAATAAAATAATTTTTGTCATCTTATCTTCAGATTCACCAACCCAAATCTACCTCTCAGTTCTCTCAGCCTGTACAAGGGAAGGTGGCTAGTATAGGAAGGGAAATCTCCAGAACAGGAGGGCTTCAACATGAAAAAATCCAGAGGCACATCAGGCTTTCAATCTGACAGTGCAGTGCTCTGAGACACCTTTCATGGGGGTAACCACGGCATGGTAATGGGGATGGTTGTAGCTTTGCCTGCAGCAATCCTGTTTCTTGTCTGAAGTCAGCTGAAAGCAAGATCAGGAAACTGCAGAAAGTGGTTCATTGGTGGGCGGGAAAACTGACATTAGCATTGAGTTAGGGGCCGTGGATGAAACAATCTGCCACCAGAGGTTAGAGCGGCCGGGAAACTTTGATGTAGCTGGAGTAGGGATCCTTTGTTTTCTGTTTGTAAAAAGCTCCCCTGTGGAGTTTTTGTTTGGGTTGTTAAAATCTGTTTAACTCAAAGAGCTGACAATAAGCACTTGGGAGCAAAACTGTCTCTTTGAAAGTCTTTTTGCTGTTCAACCGCATTGGCCAGCCCTGCCAATTTATAGCTCTGTTGGCTCTCAGGGCTCCGAAGGCTGCTTAAGCAAACAATTAAGCTTTGCTGAACACTCTGAGCACCCCATTGGCAAAATGTGCACTTTTTCTTGCCTAGAAGATACTCAGAACAAAAACATTGTTATAGTCACTGTTTCCCAAGCCATGGCATTTAGGCAGCTTGAGGTTCCAGGTTTAGTAGTCAAGGGCAACCTATGCTCAGCAAGGACTTTATTAGCAAGGCCATGAACTAAGACAAAGCAATTACAGCAGGTATTAGAGATGGGAGTCATTTTACACTTGTTGTTCTTTGAGGAAGGCTGTGTCTGCTCAATGCCTAATACAGTCTGTTTTGATCTCTGATCAAGGTTGTTACACCCCCACGGCAACTGATTTGATAAGCCTTACTCATTATTTCCAAAATAAACTCTGAGGTCCCTGCCTCATGCTTGCAGCCAATACAGGCTGCCTCTTTTTTTTGCTAGGGCCTGTATGATGGGGCACAGATGACTGGATCACCACTGGCTGCATCTTGTGCCTTTAAACCTGAAGCAGTGGAACGGTTTAGATACAGCACAGCAGCCAGAGAATAGGTGATAAAGGGTTCAGAGCAATCCAGGAGCCCTGTGTGGGGGATACCTGTGTGCCATGCCAGCTCTCACTCTGGGCACCTCCCAGGACTCAGCCTACCAGCACCTTCCTGTACCAACCCCTTCCTGACTAGGGCAGCCTCAGGGAGTAACATTTGGATGTCTGTACATGCAGAAAAAAAAAATTGCTCCAAGGTGTATGCCACAGTGTGTGTGATCCACACTCACTGGATGGAAACAGTCCACAGTTGTCCTAGGTTCAATATAACAATACTAACAATAAGAATTAAAAGATGGTCTCAGAAGTTTACTGTTTGTTCTATTCTGAAAAGTCTGCTGGGGAACTGGTGAAATTTTACCTCTGTAAAACCAAAACAAGGTAAGATCTGAGAGCACCTGATTTTACATGAGAAAACATCTTTGGAAGAAAAGAAGCCAAACTTTGACAAGTTTTTCAAACATTTCTAAACAACACAACTTTAATCAATTCAATCTCTCCTAGGGTTTTAGGCTGACTTTTTCCTCTCATACTGAGATATTTAGTATAGTACCATTTCAGGCCAGAATTTCAGCCTCTTCTCCACACTCTTCCCTGCTCTAATTAACTCAGGTTGCCACAGCTAGAAAAAATGGGCAGAGTGTAAAGAAGGAGTATCCTACATGCCTTGGTACTAGGGCCACTTTTTCTCTATAAACAGTAACAGAAATAAATGATTGAGAGTGAAATTTCCGTGCTGTAATTCTCATGGAAACGAGCAACGGGGCCCTTGGAGTTTGCCTGTGCTCAAGCTCCTGTACAGACTTGTAAGCAGCTTTTACTGACTGCTTTTACTCTCCTCATGGTTAAAGAACCTATTCCCACTGCAGAAGACACTTGGTGGAAAGTCACTATATAGCAGTTGTTTGAAAAAGAAACAAAGAAGGAATTTTGCTTAATAATTTTATACTGCTTTTATCTACCAAGAATGGCAGCACTTTTTAGAACATTTGGAGAAGGCAGGAGGTGTTTTGTGGGAAGTAGTAATGAAAAATTCATGAAGGATTAAAAATAGTTGGATTTTTTGGGTTTAATTCAGAATCTCTTTATATTTCTCTTAGTTTCCTTCCCTATTTTTATTGAATATAAACAAAGGACTTGATCTAAAAAAGTTAGATGAATGGGAATGAACTAGAGTGAGATAACATATAAATCCAATAATTTCTGAAGCAGCTGGTTAAACTCTAGACCCTATAGCTGTATTCAAGTTTTGAACTGATATGGTTTGTTCAGATGTTGAGACTATCCACAGATTTATCCACAGTTGCAAGGGATTTTTAGATGACAAGTTCCCCGATAATGTGTCAGTTTTCACCTTTTACCTGAGGAATGATGGCCTGAGACAGTGCAGTTGCATTTGGCTTTATGCGAGCCTTTCACCGAGCCTACCCGCCTTCTCTTTCACACTGCTCAAATAAAGTGTTCCTACAACACAGGGCTTGGAGACTATAGGGAAAGGGATGGTGAAATTCAAGAACAGAGATAATTGATGTTATTCTGAATCATGTTATCTGGAAGATCTCTTCAACTGTAGCCCACTAGATGATGCCAAGAGGAGCACTTAAAGTGCCATTCTCTAGTGCTGGCACCCTGACACACTCTTGCAATTATTCCTCCCAATTTACTCAGACAATTCCAAGCCTTCAGAAATACTGAAGAAAGGAGGCAGCAAGGGAATGGAGAGCACGCTGCCACTCCTTAGAGGATTGTAAACTCCTGCAAGAAGAGTGCCAGTCCCTGCTGAGCTAGGATTATGTAACACCAGAGCACAGGGTGACAGGAGCACAGGAGGATGTTTGAGGAGTAAATTCCAAACTGGAACCTCTTTCTATGACTATTCCTGGGTTTCTGCATCATCCCCACTGGGGTTAGGTCTTAGAGCCAAGCAAATATGCCATGTTTTTTCTAGTTTTCTCCTACTAAAATCAAATTCTATTTGGTCACGCTGACCGAAACAAAAATGAGGTATTTGGTAATTTCATATAAAGCTGAGGTTAAAAGCCTACCTTCAATTACTATTTCCCGAGTAACATGTTCAAGGATTTTTACAGAAAGCTACAAATCGCCCCCCCCCTTATATTACTCTTTCAACCTCTAAATTTCAGAGAGGTTTTAGGGTTAATATTATTTTTGCTTGTTTTCTTTTTCTCACTATAAATATGATGAGCAGAAAGATGTTGCCATGGTGAGATTTTATAACATACTTAAAAGCACTTGTTACAGTTATGTACCACAAAGCCACCTTCACTTATGTGTGAATTGTAAAGACACATGAAAAACCATCCCAAAGAAGCAGTGTCTACCATCTCAGATGTTTGCAATATTCACTTAAAGCACAGTTGTCATAAACATTTTAGCAGCCACTATATTATCTGGAAACCTATTCCTTTATAGCGAGAAATGGGGAAAATGGTTGAACCAAATGAATACACCTTACACTAAGTGTCATCATTATCTATAGTCCAGCTTTGTAGTAAGCTGAATGAAAAATTAGAAATTAAAATTAACACAGAACTTTTGCAATCTAAGTTGCCCATTCCTAACCACATGCTGGAGGAATGTTTGCACAGAGCCATGTGAGATGCTGTGAGCACTACTCTGCTGCTGCAAAAGGCAGAGCTCTGAGGAATTACTGAGGTATAGCATCACAGACCCTTCTCCCAGGAACACAGGAGCCTGGGGGCCTGGGCTGCACTTTAGCTGAGTCTGTGCTGCTCTGAAAATAGCAGGCTCTGCAGCAGACACGGCACACCAGGCTCTGCCTCCTGCCCATTTGACATTCTTACTGACATCTGGAAGCAAACCTGTGGGCACTGTGCCCAGGCACTGCTGGTGGCTTCCTTGTTCTCTTGGCATGCTCAAGCATTTCCCTCGAGTCTGAACTTGAAGGTTCACTGCCTGTTTAGCTTTTAAGTCTGAGAAGATTCTGGGGCTCATCTTAAACAGATAATATGGGCTTGTGCCCTGGAATTTCTCCAAAAACTTTAGAGCCCTTAAACCTCTGGTCTAGCTGCAGCATGTCCATAATGCTGCTTTGTCTGGATAGAGCTGAATGGCTCCCACAAGAGGAGACAAACTTTAATTAACGTCTCTTTTAAACAAGCATTTTAAGTGGACACAGGAATGCTTTCTCACTAACCCTAGAAAGAAATATAATCCATCCTGAGCACAACACTACCTAAAAGGGAACATCACACCAGTCTGAGTCCAGTTGGGAAAGAGGAAACAAAGCCCAGAAGAGTCTTTTCAGAGCTGGATACAGTCAGTGTCTGAACAATTTCTTCCCTGCTATGTGAGTGCTAATGTGTGCCAAGCAGTGCTACTGGAAATAATAAATTCCCTGAATTTCCAAATAAATGCCTTTTCTCAAGTTATGGACTCAGTTGTGCACCCACATGAGTGGGGCAGCAGCAGAAGGCAGCAGTTCTTGCACAGGGTACCTTCACCTGGCATTTTGCACAGGCCAGAGCAAAAGGAGTCTCATTGATTCCCTCCCTTTCACCAGCACTGCCTCTTGGCTCCCCATTGTCACCAAAATCAGCCAGCTCAAAATGTCCAAGTACTGAAGGAGAACCCTGCAGAACCCACAGCCATTCACTGCCAGAATCAGGGGCTTCAAAAGCTCCATCAGAATTTTGGACATTTGTACAGTATTTGTGGGTGATGTGGATGGCCTCCTGTATCAAACTAAAATAGTATACACACATCTGTAATACACTGTTATCTACTTTATGATCTATTAAATTGTATGTATTGTATACATTGTATATATTTCAGTTTTCAAAAGGTCCCACTGATTTTTGAAAGCAGCATTTCAAAACAAACACTGCTTTGGTAAATGGAGAAAGGTGCCAAACAGACTTTCAATACTAACCTAAAACTGTAGCACTTTGCTGATTGCATTTCTAAGGTTGCTGGTCTATATGCTGTATTTCAGAGTTCTGAAATAGTTGAATTAAAGAAAAAATAAATCAAATCACTGGTTACATTCACTTTCAATACTTATGAATCATTTAGTTCAAAAGCAGGTACTCATTTAATGACTGTATGGGATATACCTCCTGCAAAGAGAAAACCTAAACACCAATTATTGTTAATAAGTAAGGTTAAATATCCACCAAAGGCTTCCAAGCAGGTGTAAACGCTCTGAATGCCTGTGCTCAGATCTGGTTTCAGTCTGAGAGCGACAGGGATTGCACTGTTACTGCACTCCAGTGACACGAGACCAAAATGTGCCCAAAAGTTAATAGCTGAAAAGAACAAAACTATCATTTTAGAGGTAGGGGTTGTTTTAGTTGTGATGCTGACTCTGTGCACATACAAAAAGCCATCACACATGAGTGCAACCATCCATCCAAGGACAGCCACTGCTGCATCCAGCCACAGAGAACGAGGCTCTGCTGCCACAGTTCACTGGCACTCCCTACAAGAGGAGGGCTGCTTTGCTTGGGTAGAGCTTTGGATTCCACTTTTGAATTAGCACTTGGTATCTGAGTAATTATAAAATATTTCTATAATCATACACCATGGCCTTTGACCTTATTTCTGCTGGAATCAGGGAGACTTGTGCGAAACAGTCCTAAGAGAGGAGGGGGCACAGGATGGGATTGTAAGAGATCAGTTCAGATTCTACTACCAGACAAATATGAAATGCTGCATTTAATAACAGACTTCTGACAAAAATGAGAATGCCAAATGTGCCTAGAACAATGGAGTTACGAATCCTTTTAGCTTTCAGAATATATGCATATACCATTAATATGCATTACCACACCAAATGTGTTTCAAAATATTGCCAGGACACACCCAATTTGAGACAAACTTTGATCTTTTGTCCTTTTACTGATGATAATAGAGTGGCAAATGAAAGACATTATCTATAGCAGATCTGTATAGAAGTTATTTGCTTAAAAACTTGCACATATCCAAATGAACTCTTTTGAACAGTTAGTATAAAAATGGAGTAAAAAAATGTTGAGGAATAAAGGTTTCCTGTCAAACCAAAGTAAAGAACCGTATCTGATAACATGCACAGAGACCAAAACAGGAATAATATTCATAGTATTTCCCTCAATTGTCCTAATTCAC
The DNA here is from genome assembly GCA_025920805.1 of Petroica traversi. Lineage (NCBI taxonomy): Eukaryota > Metazoa > Chordata > Aves > Passeriformes > Petroicidae > Petroica > Petroica traversi. The sequence continues at coordinate 7,680,957 of JAHLSL010000037.1, forward strand.
CAAAATCTACTCCAATTTTGATTAAAAAATTAAAAAGTTAAGGAAACCTTGCTTACAGCTTTGCATTGTTGCATAATTTTTTCAGACCCAAACACTCTGTTACATGATTATCTCCAACTCTTTCTGATTATGTGCACTCTATATTTGGTCCAAATAAGTAAATTTCTACAATTTTATAGTAGAAAAATTCATCAAGTGTTTTGAAAGAAGCAGGAAAATGCTCCAAAAATTCTATTTGAACACATATGCCAGCTAAGAAGAAGAAAAAAACTCAGATGAATAAATTTTTTAAAAAGAGGGAAGATAGATACAACAATGGTTGTGTAGAAGAAAACTATGCTTAGGAGGGTAGGAAGTTTTCAAAAGTTCAGAACTTTGTATTTCTTTATGAAATATGTATAAGCTGTAACAGCCCCTTCCCAGCTACACGCAGCTGTATTTGAAGTATTAAACCAAGGACACTTCTATTCTCTACAGGAGAATAGTAACTGAACACATCTTCAAAAGTGTGAGCTGACGTACTTTATTTATGGCCATGATTCTCAGGAATGGCTGCACTGAGTTTTTATTTCCCCAAACTTTTAAAAGCAGTCACTTTTGCAAGAGACCCTTCCATGCAGCAGAGAGCTCTGCAGTCCCTGCGGGCTGCAGGAGGGCTGGTCCCGCAGCTGCACTGGGGCTCCTGCAGCTCTGTCAGCTGCACATCTGCGAGCTGGGGCAGTGTAAAACTCACTCTCCTTTGCAAGCCACGTGCAAATTGTGCCTTTGTGTTCTGAGGCACGGTGGAATTCAGTTACAGGTTAGGATTTAAATAGTCTGTAATTTTAGGTCTTCCATTTCCAACTTCCCGCAGAATCCCTCCAACACTTGGCAATACTTGGCAATGTGTCTTTGTCAAACTGGCCGTGTGTCCAACTCCTTGGGAAGAGAAATCTTGGCTCGAATGGCAGCAGATGAAAGGACATCTCCCTCTGTTGTGCTCAACAGACCCTATTTTTCATCCATGCCCTCAGTCCTTCTGGAGAGACATGAATGTGATACTCCTTAGCTCATTCAAGGTCATAGAATCATAGAATCACAGGATTGTGAAGGTCCTCTGGAGGTCATCCAGTCCAACCATGTACCAAGGCAGGGTCACCTGGAGCAGGTGACACAGGAACGTGTCCAGGTGGGTTTGGAATGTTTCCCGAGAGGGACACTCCACAACCTCCCTGGGCATCTCTGCCACCCTCAGTGGGAGGAAGCTCTTCCTTACCAAATCCTTACTAATCCACTCTCTATGAAAGCCTTCCCTTCTGCCCTGGGTGACAGACTCTCTAATTTCCCTTTTGCCTCTGTTGTGGACATACAGCTCCTATACAAGGACATGGAGACAAGTAATAGCCTTGTAGAAATAAAATAATAATAGTAATAAAAATAATAATAATAGCAGCAAAATGAAATATAAATATGTCCCCCATTGCAAGATGTAAATAATATTTTAAGGTTACTAAAGTGTTGTTTTAAATCAATAACCTCTTTCAAACAGAGCAGTGAAATAAGCACATATAGACATGCCTTCAAACAGACGCAGAAACAGTCTGAAACGAGAAACACAATATATATAAAGAAAGAAACCACTATCTTATGCATTCATTTTATTCAATTGCTCAGGCTAAATCGAAAGCATGAGACCAGGCACGTTATACACAAGTATTTATGAGTGCACTATCTCTTCTCACTGTGATGTACATGCAGTTTCGTCCTCGTAATTTCGACACATATGCATTAGATACGTGCCCTATTTTTATCCTGTCGTACAAGCAAAGGAAAAGATAAACACGGAGCCGTTTCCCTGGCAAACCAAACAGTGGGGACAGGACCATTATCTCTGCGCCATCCATCTCGAGCGCTGTTTGGCACGAATGCCCATGGCTTTCAATATTGCCTTTTTCGCTCCCTCCCCCCCGCCCCCCCCCCCCCGACCCCCCCCCGCCGTGTTTTAGCAATTTTAAAGTATTTTCACAAGTGGAAGAGCGGCTCTGTTTCCCGGCCCCCTCGTTTCCATGGATGCGCTCTGCGCGGTTGCCGTGGGGACGCGGCGCTGGGGGGGGTTCGGTCCCTCTCGGGGGGCGGTGCGGGGTGGTCTGGCACTTGCAATGGGTGAGAAGTTTAATTGAAAATTAAGTGGGTGCTTCTTTTGAAGTGAGTTACGTGCTAGTGAGTTTATTTTGCAGGAGCAGAAGTGTCCCGACCGCAGGGAGCAGGAGGGCCGGGGAGATGAATTGCACCCCTGTTGTGATGATTCAGACTCGGTGCAGGTTCTGCGTTGAAAGCCTTGCCCAGTTCTGTAGTAGTGCTTGAAAGGATTACAATGGGACGCTGCTTCCAGAATTGGGCGAGTGAGCAGAAGCGTGTTGGAAAGCGTATCCAAAAGCAATACTCGAGCGTAGGTTGCACTGCAGCAGCCCTGGGAAACAAAAAGGCTGTGGCTCATGCTCTGCCACTTCTGCAGAACTCATCGGGGTTAATCTGCACGGCAGCGACGCTCCCTCGGAGATCACCTCCAGAAACACACCAGGCAGGTTCGCTGCGCTTTGTACATTTTTGCACAATGCACTAAATATTGGGTATCTTCAAGAAATATCATCTTATCAAACAGCTGCATAGAGCGTCATGTGATCCTTTCCTTGCCCTGAGCTTTCTCTGTGAGCAGTTCCATTTCTTCCACTAAGTTTTAGTGGATAGTAAAGTGTGGCTGGATGGCAAACTCTTGGGGAAAACATTACAAAATCAAATGCAATGAGCCTTCAAAATTGCTTGGGACTCCTAATTGCTCTGACAATACTTCTTTTGTTATCAGGATAAGTAATAACAACAGATTGGAAATGCTCTTGGCCAGAGCGAGGTAGGATAACTTCTGCTAAGGGAGTGGATAATGAGGGCTGCACTTAGAGAGGAAAAAAATTATTATACAATTTTTCCTTCTTATCTGAATAGATTGATTCAAATAAGAATTTGCATTGGCTGACAACAGTAAATATTAGTGTTTCCAGCCTTTTTTACAGGCGTCCCAGAGTAAATTGGATAGATTAACCCTTACTAAGACTTATAAAAGAATTCCATAAAATCATTGCAAACTGTTATCAATCAGGATTTTACCAGCCTTCCAGCCACCCCTGCTAAGCCCACCCTGAGTCCTGGCACAGCTGCACGCTGTCAGAGAAGCATTAGAATACTTATCTATTTTCTAATTCTTGCAAGCATCTCCCCAGTGGAATTTCTGGGATCTTCTCAATAATTTTACCAATTCCACTTTGAATTCAAACTACTCCCTAGGCTGTGTCCAAAACACACAAAAATACTGTCCCTATTTGTGGAACTTGCAAGACAGACCACTAATCAATTTCCGAGGAATCAATACTGGACAGTTTATGTAGAATTTGAATGTAATGTAATCCAGAACGAAATAAGAGTAAAATGAATTCTTCATCAACAGAAAGTCCAGCAGCACCATTGTATCTGTGTTCTAAACTTGGAGCCTTGTTCTTTTTATTTCTCATACTTTGACAAGCCAGCACAGCTCTCAGAGCAGCATTGCAGGTGTCCTTCCTGCCACACCACCAGCCTCAAACCCTTGCACTGCCTTGCACTCAACAGGGAAACAATACACACGTGACTCAGTATTGTGCCAGTGCCTCGTGCTAACCTCACTCTCTGTCTGTCTGTCTGTCTGTCGGTCTGTCTGTCTCTCAGCCTTATTTCTAGAGCACCACACTATGGGAATGTTAAAAATTGTCCTTGACAGGAGCTGAACCCACACATGCTCCATTTCTGAAGGAGCAGTGTCATTTCTGGTACCAGAATGCCACTTCTAATTCTGGAAGAATGAATGCACCTAGATAAAATAATTGACCAGCAGGGTAGCCCCACACTTGAAGTGCACTTAAGCCAAAACTCTGTTCCAGTCTTTAAATTCTGGTAGTTGATCTAAATTTTTTATTCTTCCTCCCACCCCCACAAATCATTTTTCCACTTTAGGATCAGGGAAGGGACCTAAAATACCACCAAACACACATTTCTGAGGAGTAGTGGGCTGCAACCCAGATCCTCTAAATTTTACGTAACACTGCACAGAACTGGGTACATCTCTGGACATTTTTTAGATCCTCACATTAGTATTTCTCAGCAATATATGCTCAGCAGCCTATCTGAGAATAGCAGCTACAGGAAAATAAAGCAAAGAACATTCATGGCAATAAAAATAATTGGCACTTTATATATCATATTCCCCTAAGTTCAGAAATGTTCATATTTTGATGATAATGGAAACATGAATGGAAAATGGGCAGAGGCTTGTGCTCTTATAATTTTAGAGTGCTCTAAAACCAGTTATGTGAGTGTCATTACAGAGAAGAATGACTTGGCTTCACGAACCTTGTCTTCGCTCAAAAAATGATTTTTTTTCATTGCAGGGCTAACAAATTAAGGATTTTATGTGTTATAACATTTCTAGAGAAGCAGGCATTCTAAGTCGCTTGAAGGAAAGCTAATCCTTGTGTTTACAATTTAAAACCACTGCACAGATTCCAATCCCCAGTTTGGCTGAAGGTATGGGTTCTTTCCCAAGACAGCAGAGAGGGATGGCATCCTTAAAGCTCTTATTGGGAACTGGAGCATCTTGTGGAACATACACGCAAGATGTCCTAAGTGATTGCTTTGAAACCAGCCCGAATTTAACCTGCGATGCATGCGTTGGTATTTTGTAACCCTTTGCATTAACTCCTGCCAGTGTGTTACAATGGCAGCAACAAAACCACCTCAGAAACCACTATTTTACTGTTTTCTAATAGAATTTGTGAGAGCGAGCAGGGAAATTTTTAGTTAATAATGCATACAAGTATAGCCTATGGAAAGAAAATTCAGATTTTGAGGTCAAGGCTGATAAACATGCAAATGTGAATATTAGAGGAGAAAAATCTGTTCTACACTCACCACAATGTATTGCCTGATAATGGTCTGAGCTTTGGGAGAAATTGGCTTCCTGGGTCATCAGGAAGGCAATCTTTGCAGGAAACCCACACAATATTCTATTGCTACTGCACTTGTAAAGTACCCATGTGCTACTTCCTGCACACAGACGCTGAAACAGGTCCTGCCCTCTTCACACAGCTCCAGGAAGAGCTGCCTGTACCTGTATCCATCCATACCCTCACTGCATCCCAGGGATGAAGCCTTTTCTAGACTTGGCACAAGACCAGAGCCTGGGGAAGCAGCTGGGATTACTTGTGCTGGTACCAGTGGGTTTTGCTGTGGGTCTCAGGAGGGGAAAGAGATTTACAACAGACAGACTTTACCTTCTTTTTTCGCCTTCCTAATTTCCTTATCTTCATAAGTTACCTAGTTTCTTTCAGTAACCTCCTAGAAATTAACAAAATATTTTCCATTTCTCCTGGAAAAAAAAATTAAATCAGTAAAAAGAAGCAAAATAAATAAACATTGCCAGTCAACAATGAATGAAGTTGAACTTCAGGCAGCACTCTGAAGCCCTGTGGGCCAAGTTCCTGCCAGGACCCATCCTAGGGGGAATGTTACCAGCTAGCAGATCAGAAGAAACTGAAAGGGATAATAGGACATGTTCAGGGCACTAAATTTAAATGTCAGTCATACTCACATTCAAAGACATCAAACATAATTATTTGTACAAGGGTTTGAGTGCTTAACGTCTTCTTATTTTGGAAATAAAATCAATTTCACCATTATATAAACTTATGCGTAGATTGACTCCAAACCCATTGGTCACAGGAACAGAATTAAAATCTGTGTTGACACAGTAGTGTAAAATACTATGCTACATTTTACATTTCTGTGAACAGTAATGGAAAACATATAGAAATAAGATATATTTAGCAATTCTGATATGTGTACACACCATATTATGCAAGGCTTGGGAGTCTGGGTGCTGCAGGAAGAGCAGCTGAGCTGTGTTAGTCAGGTCTGTCCCAGCCAGGTCTCCAGGCAAAGATCAGGGGCAGCAGCTCATGCAAATGTTGCATTTCCAAAGAGGCTGCATAGACAGTAAAATGAAAATCAACTTGAAACAACTACAAGTTTAGAATAGATATATTATTCACAGGTTCCATTCTCTCAACTGCAGTTAAAAGGCTATCTGTGAAATAATGAGCAATAAAGTAGCCAGTATTTTTTTCTGCTGGAAGCAATTGCTCCTTGTGGCTGAGTCCCTTTCAGCACTTCTGCTCTATATACTTAAAATCTCTTTTTTTAAAAACCCTGCACATTCCCCTGTTCTTTGCCAATGGAGAGTGAACGATGAATAAAATAATTGCTGAATAAAATCATTGCTGATAGAAGTCTCAGCCATTACTTAATTAGTAGAAATTTGCCAATGTTATTCTCTATTTGCATGTCCATTACATAAATATGAAAAAGGACTTTTGACTTTCTCCTTCTAAAAATTTATTTTCAATTTTCCTAAATTCTGTATAAATGTGGCAGATATTTTAATTACTGACAATCTTGAAACTGAAACAGCAGGAAATGAGGAGTTGAAGAAGGATATAGAAGATTGAGATGGTCAGAGAAAGGTAGAAGATAACTTCATGCAAGTATTACTTAAATGAAAAAGGAGATCAGACAAAATTACTAAGCAACGTTCTTCCATATTTGAATGATGTACAGAGAAGAATTAGCAACAACCCCCTTAATTTTTATGCCCATTACATCACTCTCTAAGCAATAGGATTTTTTTCAGAGGGCTCACAGTCTCCAGTCAATATTTATTATAGCTGATTTTAGACTGATCTGCTTATCAGTGAATGACATGGTAGATCAAAGGAAAGGATAAAAATCCAAGCCCCAAGAAAACCAGGCTAAATCAACCTTCCACTGATCAAACACCAGTTCTGGCAATGGGAAGTGCCTTGCAGGCTGTCAGGAAGGGATGCAGCCAAGTCCTGGCCGAGCACAGCAGAGGTGTGAGCTCCAGCTGCTCCGGGCTGGAGCAGGGACACAGGGGTGCCCTGGGCTGGGACAGAGAGCCTGGTTTGTGAGCCCAGGGGCATCCTGCAGGCACAGTCTGGCTGCAGTGAGCAGCCTGCTCTGTGTGGCACTCAGCAGCCTTGTGCACCCAAAGAGGGGGTGAGTGCTGGCAGCTCTCATTTGCCTGCTGGTGAGGAATGACTCCTTGGGATGGAGCCCCTGCAGGGAATTCTGCAGCAGCAGCTGAGCAATAGAAAGAACAGAAATGTTTCAGTGTTTCAATAAGGACACCTGAAGTGAACACGCTTCTTCTGGTGGAATAATGATCTGTTTTCCAGTTCATGCAGAAGGTTTTGAAACAATAGAAAGAAACTCATAGAAGTGATGGATTCAGTAACATAGAGCCACATCTACCTGAGCAATTCCCAGAACTTCCCAATGCCATGAGTACAATGCCTCCCTTGTAAATAATCACATTGTATTTCACAAACAAAAAACCCACTTAGTCTCGGAAAAGGAAGAAAAATGCATGTTTTTACTAGAGAAACACTCTTTTTTTTCCAAAAGCATCAAAAATCTCTTAGAATTAGCCACACATCTGGCGCTGACACATCGGGTTAGAAGATACTGCTGAAAGGAGCTGGCTGGAGCTCCAGTGAACAATAAACAGACAAGGGGCTGACAAAAAGACAGAAGGTGACTTCCCCAGCTGCATCTCTTGGGATGGGTCTGTCCAGCCCCAGCAGCCTAGGAGGCTGGAGAGAGCAGCAGCTGGCAGGGCTTGGTGGAGCCTGGGCAGCAGCAGCCTCCAGCTTTTAGGTCACTGCTCTGCACGGAGATCCACAGAGAGCACCAAGCAAACGAGGGAAGGGGAAGTTGGGAAGACTGGCAGCTGAATCTTTGTGGCAATTAGCATATTATAGACAGGTTATTGTGAAGGGAAAATCTGTGTGGTGGAAAGGAAGAACAAGAAATGTGAAGTAAAAAGTGTCAATGGTCTGATTCCTCAGATGAAGCCTTGGTGGAACAGCACTCGGTGATTTGCCTGTGGTAGGTGCTGGGTCAGGCCTCCAGCGAGCTCTGTGTGTGGCATTCCCACACAGACTGACTTTATACAATTCCTTTCCTCCCACTGGCAATGTCACAGGTCTTCTCTCGAATGTACACTTTGCAAAAATGAGCACGAATGCCATAGTTCATAATTGATTACAATTCCATTAGGAAACAGCAATATCTGCAAGTCTTACATAATCTAAAGATGAATCAATTCTAAGTATATTAGTGCTTTTAACAATTCCAAATTCTGAGTTAAATGCTTTACAAATTATGAAATCCTCATTTAATTACTTTAATAAATCTTGTTTACAGATTACTGTGAAAATCAGTGAAAACTAATTCACTTTGACTATTCTTTGTGCAGTGCTGACAAAAATAGAACAATTTTCATTTTACTATGGTCTGGAAAGTGGAGAAAAAAGCTTTAATTGAATATAATCACAATATGCTAGCAGCACATGTTATTTTCCCACTATTATAACTTGATATTTTTAAGTTTGAGGAAGTAATGTTTTTTATGGGAAAGGACTTTAGTCTCATTTATTATGGAAAAAAAAACACTGCATATAAATCTGGTAACATATTTTATTTTGGCTTAAAAGATCTGAGTTTTGAACACTCTTATCTGTCTTAACAGTATCAATGTCCAGGACATTTACTGCATGAGTTCATCTGCTGATATCATTTGTTGATGGTTAGTGAGCACCACCCACAAGGATTTGGCCCAATGTGTTTACAAAGCTCTGGCAGCCCCCTGGGCCATGCAAACCAGTTAAATATTTTGATCCTGGCTCTCCAGAACCAATCTAGAACAAAGGCAAGGATGCCCCTGAAGCGTAGAGGAAACACAGTGCTTGATTGTGAGTTGTTAATGACAGAAATCAGAATCCCTACTTCACCATTTCTGTCTTGTCCCCATTCTTAATTGACAACAGGCTTCTGAGAAAGTCATCATTTTCTATGCTTTAAAGTAAACAAGCATGCAGGATAGGAGGCTTCTTCTTCATGGGGATGTGGCTGATCCTGAGCCTTTGGGTGAGGTTTTCTTCCCTTTTTGGGTCTCATGTAGAGCTCACTTCACTCTATACAAGGATTCCCATTGACATTGCTGGAACAAATGCAACGATGTAATCCTTAAAGGAATACAGCACCAGGTTAAATGTTGGTTATAAAGCACAAGGACTATTTTCCACTTTGGCTCATCAGTGATTTTCCTTCTGGAACCCAGTTAAGCTGAAACAAGTTGCACATGACATAGCACAGGGGCAAAAAAAAAATGAGAGCTGGACCATATGCACATCCACAAAACAGGAGGATCAAACCAAGAAAAATCAAACTCCATTAGCTTTCTTTCCAACCTCCTTCCTTATGCATGAATTACCAACTTGCCCAGGAACCCAAAGGATACACAAGCCCCTCTCAAATGAGTATAAAACAGGCTTGATCAGAACTAATGTGCAGTACCCCTCCAGTAAATACTGGTATAAATCTCATGGGGTGTGAGCTGTGCCTAAGGACAGGGAACGCAGTCATCTGCTTATACTGACATCCAGAAAATACCTTCCAAACTTCTCGCTTTTGCAGGGTATAATTTCTGTTGTCATATCCTTCAGAAAGGAGGATCTCCACTGTAATAGCCTTTGTCATTTCATAGTCACGTAGACACTCTTAGAGTGCATAGATTCAGAAGGCTGAACCTTTCAATTATTGTCTCTGATTTAAACTATTCAATTATTTCAACTATTGACTTAAAATTTCTTACTGACCTAGTTCCTGAAGCAGACCTGTTGCCAGCACTGCCTTTATCAGAAGTGCTCCTTAGGAGAGCTTTATAAGAATAGTTATGAATACAGTTATTTCCTTTCAATGTATTTGGAGATTATTTCAGCACCCAGAAGATTGTTTCTATAAATGAAAACAGTATTCAGTTAATAGCTGACACATTTTTGTATGTAGTAGGGCACAACATACACACACAATAGGTTTCCTAATTACTGCACAGCACTATTATCATCATATTGCATGCACAGTATTACAATTCAAAAGCATTTAAAGCAGTATCATTTTCTTCAGGCTTGGCACAGCTCTTTTCTTTTGATTCCTGAAATCTGAACCCTGATGTGAGGAAGTGAGGGCTGTGGACATTTCCATTGTTCAGCAGCAGGAACAGGATTTGCATTCAAATGAACCAAAAAAAAAGGAAGAGAAGAGGTCTGTAATTAAGACAGTGCATACAGAGTTGCGTTGATAAAAAACTCTAGAAGCTGATGGTATTTTAAAGGAATATATAGCCAAAGATAGAGTTCAAGCACACCAGAGCCTTTCCAGCTCTCATCCTCATCTCCACCACGTGAGTCAGCCTGGTTAGGCCTGCTGATTCCAGTTGGGTCACTCACGATGGTGGAGATGAGGATGAGAGCTGGATTCAGCTAACATGGAACAAAAAGTACCTGCGCTGACCTGACAGCAGCCTCTGTGAGAGCTGTGCCTGGTGCTTTACTGCTAAAATGAAAAATTTGCCCCCGCAAATTAAGCAATGTTCTGGTATTTAAAACATCTGGCAATGATAGATATCTGTATAGAGGAAGGGAAGTTGGAGCTTTGGGAAATAAAGGAAATAAAGTTCTGAAACTTGTTGTAAAAGCTCATTCTCTTAAAAAAAATGTTGAGTCTGAGAAAAAAACTCCATGAGGACTCTAAAGGCAGGAGGACTCATTATCACAAGCCTGAGTGATCAAAATTGTAAAAAAAATATATTTCTTGGATATGTTATATAAAATCCCCATAATTTATGGGAACAAACAGTTTGTTCCACCAGAACTCCTGCCAGTCACATAACCTGAGGAGAGAAGACCATTATTTTTAAAATTGAAATTTGTCCTGAGAAACTGTAAGTTTGCTTTGCATCTGGGAGGAGGAAGAGTCATTACTGTTCTGCATTCAGACATATATCAACTTATTACCTGGTGCTGTGAAGAACATTGTACCAACCTAAGACTCACAGTCATGGAATTAAGAAGAATTTGAAAGAGTGACAAGAGTGGCAGTATTTAAGTATTGCCATTTTGTGACTTTTCAGTAATTTTATTTCCTAGGAAGACACTGCTTTCTGCAATAGGCTCCTGGGGTTCTGTTTACATGTGAGGTTTTGGTGTAGGTCCATAAGAATGAATTTTATTGCATCAGCCAGAGGCTATTAAACTCTCATGATATAAAATTGGAGCATTATCTTTAAAAGAGTATTTTTTTCAGCCATTACTCAGGTATTTTCCTTCTCCTTGCCATCACCAGAAACACAGAATTCTCATATTTAATCAGTGATTTCCTGTAGAGCAGACCTGAGCAACTAAAATGCCCTGATTAATTTCTATGATGGGCTACAAGATTTCTGCAATATTTTCTTTCCATTCATGGATTATGTTGGCTTGTTTGACCTTCTGATGAAGACAGGGTTTTGAAATGCTTTAGATATTAAGAGCCATTATCTCTAATTTCAGAATCTGCAATACATATAATACTGGCTGAATTTCTTAGTGATTGCTCAGGTTGTGCATTGGGCCTCTGAATTTATCTTGTTTGAGTGTGGTGGATGAGAATTTGGTGTTTTATCCCTCAAACAGAATCCTGCAGACCTGCCTGAATTCCATATATTGTCTGCTGGAAGCCCAAGGGGTAGATCCCAGTTCCCACCAGGCTTTGTGAAACCTAACAATGAGTCGGAGCATTTTCCAAGGCCTTTGGAAGTGCAGGGATATTGATCATCGTGGTTTGCACAGCAAAGATCTGTCATCTGCTGGAGGGCAAGTCCAACCCCACTGACTGAAGCCCACAGACCACAGCCCTGCCTTTATCTTGCTCTACCTAATAAATAAAAAATACTGTTTTCAAGAAGAATCTACGAAGGAAATGATTAAACACATTCTTTGACAACCGCAGAGTACTCAGTCCTACAGCAATCTCACTTGGAATAACGCTTGCATAAACTCTCCTGTATTTCAGCTGGATCAGATTATCCTATTCCCAGTCTGTAATTTCCCAAAACAATAGCACATTTGTGCTTTTTTTCACTTTGAGACTCCGGATGAAAATATTGCAGTGTTATAAATTACATGTTTGCAGTTGGAGAAAGCATTATTTGCACCCCATGTATAAGCCAAAGAATTACTCCATCCAAGTAAATCTCAATTATCAGTGTTTCCTGAAAAACAGTATAGGGGAGCTCTGTGTGAACTGTCTCTATGATCTCCTAATTTCAGTTATAAGCTGATTTTCTATCCTTCTGTGCTTTAAATTCAGGCTATGATACATCTGTTAGGTTTTTTAACTTGATCCAGACTTTAAAAGCAAAAAGTTGCTTTAAACATAACATAATGTTTCTACTGAGAATGCATTAGCCAAAATAGCACTCAGTTCTTTCTTACGGAGACATGTTATTCTGCTAGGTCTGAAACAAATAACATGTGGAAACAAATCTGTTTGAAAAGTTCACAGCTTTGCTTGGTTATTCAGCTATCTTTGACTGTACTCTAAATTCCTGGAGTCTTATTTTATATAAAAACTGATCTGCAGAAAATTTGTATTCAGGTGAACTCGTGTAAGTTGAGACATCAGGGTTGCTGCTTTTTCCAGAGTACACTGGAATGGGTCTCAGCCCAGGTCAGAACCACCATGGAAAACAATGACCATGACAAAGCTTTCCTCAGAGTGCCGTGTTTGTGGGAGAGGAAAAGGACCTCTGTGATAGATAAACACTCCTGCTAAGGGTTAATATTCCCTTGTCTGAATTGAAGCAGCAGTTGGGGCTGCTTTGTGCTGCACTGTAAATATCTCAGGTTCTCTCCAGCCTGGGCTCCAGCTTGGACACCAACTCAGCCCCCACAGCCAGACTGGCGTTTGTTATGCTCATCTACAGCGCATACTTGGGTCACATTTGAGCATGCTGAATCTCTCTCTCTCTCTCTCTCTTTCTCTCTCTTTAATATATTAAACAAGCCTGTAATCATTTCCACTTTCTAAAGAAACAGGAGCTTTCAAGCAAATGTTATTTGCAAATTAGTGCTGGGAAATCTGGATATAGGAACGTTAAGTGAATAGTCTGTTCCCACTAAGTGTACAGCAAAGACAGCAAAGAAAGTGGTCTGATGTTTTGATCACAAACCACAAAACTATCCATCTGTTCTCATAGAATACCATCACTTACTCATCTAAATTTGGCTGTCATTGTTAATAAACAGTAACTCCTGAACGTTGAATGCTTCTTGCTGAACTCGAACCTAACCCCATTAAAGAGCAGTGGAAAACACTGAGACAGTTTGTTCCTTTAAATCTTTTCCTAATGCATGCTTAAATCTGAATTATCCTTTTTATTTAATTAAGCAGCTCTCCCAGATACTACCTGTTGGTGGATTTATGATAATCCCATACATTTTTAACAACTCCAGAATTTTTCAGCAAATGATGTAGCAAGTACTGTGGTATTTGGAATAACTCAGTGCGATGTCTTGGAACAGCCATGTCTGAGGAGCTTTACCTTTCCATGTGGCATTGGTTATTCCATTGATACTGGACAAATGGTTTATTTCAATAGCACAGTGACCCTCGGTCCACTCACACAAGGAGCACACATGGAATTAGCAGCAGTCCTGTGCCCTGTTACTCAACTCATCATAAGCAAGTGCACAGAAAGTGCATCCTACAGATTCCCTAAAAACTGAGCAGACCTTCATCTCTATATCTGCTGTTATTCCCTCTTGCTTGTTGTCCTGGTGGTTTATGTCATTAAGTTTCTTTGTGCATTTTCCCCTCATTGTGGAACATTTCCTAAATGGCCATGAGATAGTCCTTAGCAAATAACTGCAGTTCAGCTTTTAAAGGGCAAGGGAATTATATTTGCCACTAAAAACATAGAGCTGAAGGTAACTTATCAGCTCATGTAAATCAGTCAAGCTTCATTAAACTCAGAGAAATTGCATCAAATTGGCCATGCTGAGGACCAGACCCTTGATTATTCTCTCAGTAATAGACTTTGACCCTCTACCTTAAAACTACGGCCACCAGGCAGTTTTTAAACCTCTGATTTTCAAAAGCAACCAGGATTTCACTCAGAGGAACTCGGATATTAAATGAAAATGAATATTGGAGATTCTCACTGTACTCTCTAAGCATTTAATGACACATTTAGACTTTTCATTCTTACTCAGTTGAAAATAATTTCTTTTCTTACCTATACAGTTTTATGGAGCCTTCTTTAACCTTATTAATTCTAATTGAAAGCAACAGTAACAGTTTTGTTGTGCATAGATTTAAAATACCTATTTACAAAGAAAAAAATGCTTTAGTCTGAAGTTTAAAATAAGTTATCATGGTCCTGTTTGCTTTTCAGAAATAAATGTCTCCTTGTATTCCTAAGATGAAGTACCCAATGCAGAAAATGTAGGAGCTAGCAGTGGACAAAAGATTAAGTATCTTCTAAAGGATTATATTTTAGATTTTTTCAAGATCTAAAAGCTGTAATGGAATCAGATCAGCTTCCAAATCACCAAGGCGGTTTGGTTTCATTGAATTAGAGATTAGTGTTCAAATGCTCCAGTGTGGAAGGTGGTGCAGGAACCATGCCCTCTGCACTGCCAGGATGCCTTGCTCCCTTCCTTGAGCTGGGATCCAACCCCCGAGCACCCACAGCATCCTCATGGTAATTCACTCCCAGCTTTTTTTCTGAAGTCACCAACTGGTTTCCTCTGAAAGGGCACTCCAGCACAGCTGCTACAATATTTTTCTCTACCCCCCACCAATAGGCACTGTGGATATTGACTCTGCCCTGTTCTCTACAGTCCTCCATGGACAAATTCTCAGGAATAGCCCTTGTGCCCTCAGGTGCCCTCCCAGCAGAGTGGACATGTAATACACACCTGACATCATTCAATAAGAGCACAATCTTCAGAGCTTTTTAGGCACTTTGAATGCAAAAGACATATTAAACAGTAATTATGTCCCCAGGTCTTAAGGGAACTTGCACAGCAAGCACTTGATCTGCTTCTGCTGAATAAATGAGGGCTGAGGACTGCTTCCCGGAGCCAGTGCCAGCGGCACTCAGCAGCTCCTGGCTACGCTGTGGAGAGCTGAGGAGTCAGAGAAACCTGGGATGGAATGGCCTCTGAACCAGGGAGCAGCATGATTGCCAGGAAATGGAGCAATCATGGAATAATGCCCTGAATGCTTTCAAGTGCTATCCAGGGTAGATAGTGTTAGTTTAACCCAGAGCTTACTGGTGCTGAGCATAGGGATGTAATTCAGCAGCAATGATCCAAAAGAACGATCCAGGAAAAACCTGCAGAGGATCAGAGATCTGACACATCTCCTAGAACCACGACTTACACTTATTTAGGACACATAAGCCATGAGCTTCTACTGTGCCCATGAAAGCAGTTACTCACTCTTCCAAGAGTAGTGTGCACTAAAAACTAATTAGTGGCATGACGCATTTTAAACCAAAGTCGTCACTGATGTTATGGAGGAGCACAGGACAGCTGTTTCTTTAGCAAGTTATAAACATGATCTGTCTCTTTTTCAGTTTGGTCAGGCAATAAATACGACTGTAAAAATGCTTTCAAGATTTGCCTGCTAAATTCATCTAACATTTCTACATATTTTAGAGAAAAGAAACTGGACCTCAGCAGGGCAAACCAAAGTTTCTGTATTTGCAATTACTAATTAAGATGGACAAGTCAGGACCTGTAAGAAATATAGAGTGGATAAGAACTGCAGGTCATCCTGAAAGCAGCTATTGGGCTGCAGGGGCTTTACATGGACAATTCCTCAAGAGCCCATGTGAAGGCTGACTTTAATTGGTCTTCTCATTGACAAAAATATAAAAAGTCTAGGGGTGCTAATTGAATCTGCCGATGACAAAAGGTGAGAAATAGATGCCATATGGGAGAGAGCAGCACCATTCAAGAAGCATGATCTTGAGGATGAAATTACAAAAATCAGACAGATTCTGCCAGTATTAAATAGAATGCCACTACCTGGGGACTTACATAAAATTCTGCTGAAATCTAAGGGCTATTAATGACATATGATGTATTCATGCTGTGGCCCAAAGGCTTCTTGGGCCACAAAAAGGCCTCTTGGTTACTTCTGGCATGGCTCTGGTCATCTGGCCCTAAACAAGCAAAATACACCGATATAAAGTGCAGCAATGTGGAGAAGGAGTATGAGAGAGGTCAAGGAAAATAAAAATCTCCTTTACAGAATAAGATTAAGAGGAGCTGGTATGGCAACCCAAGCAAGAGGATAGCTGAACAAGAGACAAAGCTGCTTTTGGCATAGGTGTATTGGAAAGAAACCTCAAGCAGAAGTGGGCTAATGAACAAAACTGGTACAAGTACAAATGGTACAGGCTGGCTTTGTATATACAGAGGTTACGAATAATAGATTTCTAATCATTAAAGGAGTGAGTTACCCAACTATTTATCTATCCGAGTAAGGAAAGTAATTTGCCTCAAAAAAATTGTGAGCCATTTATCCCATAGTTGCCCTAGAAAGTAAACAAAAGGATTTGATAATCCAGAAGTCCTGTCCAATCTTCTTTTCATTTTCCTGCAGTGATGAGAAAGATGGTTTCATTTCAATGCCAAAGAGTATTTGTGACATATAAATATCTAAGTTCATGTCTGAAGATTTGGTCACAGGAAAGAAAATGTGAAACACCTCCAGTTAAAAACTGGAGCTCTCTTATTTATACACTTGGATTGATCCAAGGATATTTTACCCTAATCTGAAGCAAATGGCAGCAATTTGTTGTCAGGACAAATTAAACAGTGACAAAGATCTTCTAGTTTGTGCATCAGCTGTATACGTGTTTCTTACTGACTCTATACTTACTAAAAGCTAAAATAGCCCAATGTGAAACGGAAGCTGTCAGGTGGTTTATGCCCAAAATTCAAATCAACCTTGAAGTTTGTACAGAATGTCCTCCACATTTAAGCTCCATGTATTTTAAGTTCGTAGCCTGCTTCTTGAGGGAGAACACCAACTGGCAATAAATACTGCTTGTATTTTTTATTCTACTCTGCAATAGCTGCAGAAGGTACCTTGATTAACTATAAAAAACTACCCTGACATCATCTGTGTAAACAGGAAAGCAAAAAGGAATTACATGCATTTCTAAACAGCATCTGACACTACAAATTCTCTGTATGGGAAGAAAACCCAAGGGATGTCTGCAGCACAAAGATCCTGAATCAGTACTGATGACAGAAGCCCTAGTGCTAGAAGGAGTCATGGCACACTGGCGTTGTGAGCCAATTCTGCACAAAGCCAGACAGGATTTTACACCTCTATGCAGTGCCACACTAATGCAGAGTTATCCTGGGTTAGGCTGAGCTGCTACTCAGAGGCACCACTGAAGATGTGGGGGTTTGAACCTGAGCCTCAGTTGGTGAGGAAAGTGTGCCTACTATGTTCAAAAAAAGGAAGTTCTGCACTTGGATTCACCTTCAGTTCTTCATTTGAAATGCGTAGTCCAAGTTGCCATCCACGTCTGATTAGGAAAAAATACTTTTTTGAAATCTTGCTCAATCACTGTCCACAAGAGAGGAAGTGGAATTATCATTGGTGACTCGCCAGGCAGTCCCTTTTCAATGCTGCAAACGTTTCTTAGGAAAGTTGTTACCATCAGACTTCCATTTTGCCTTCTTTATGCTGAAAAAGCAGTTTTTCTGTATCTACTTTGGGAGCTTTGGGAAGGGATAGATTCAGTTCAGCTGTTAGTGAGAATCCTAGTTCAGGGCAGAGGCAGACTGAAAAGGAAATTTCTAGCATAGTATTTTTTATGTTGTGTTTAAAACAGCAATATTATTTCCTCTCTTGCTTCAAACTTGATGAAGAAACAGCAAGAAAAAGAGAGAGAATGAAAAAAACCTTCCCTTTAACAAGGGAAAGCCATCCTTGACAGATAAATTTAGGGACAAACTGAATGAAGAGCAGAGGTACCTAGAGGGGAACTTAGCAATTAAAGCTAAAGGCAAGAGCAGAAAATACAAACAGATGAAATGAGCATTTTTCAAATGGATTTTTTTTTTATCACTCGTATTCTGAGACAAATTAACAGACACTTGCTTTCTACTTCATTGTAATGCTGAGTTAATCAACTGTACCTAAGTCACCTTCAGCAATTCAGAGTACACAGATCAGGAGAAGGACACTTGTTCTCCCTCCTCTTGGAACTGTGCACTGTAAATAGGAAATGCAGATTCATAAGGAAATCATGACAGTGTGTAAATTCCACATTTTGCAGTCGGGAGCTGTTCATGTAAATGGTTTTGGGAGCAAAGTTGGATTTCCCATCCAAAAGGCTCAGCACAGATGTCCATGTATGAAGTTAAGCCAGAGCAGGTTCTGCACTGCCTGTTCACAGTGTAAGGGTGGGAACATTCACTGAACAAGCCAGCATACAGAATAACAAGGGTAAGGAAGCCTTAACATTCCTAAGAATCCAATTTACAACTACTTTAAAGCCATTTTCTGTTAACACAGCAGTCCAAGGGGCCTTTAAGGTAAACAGGGCCCTGTATCTCAGACACAATTTCAGGTCTTGCATCTGTACGATAATAAATACTTAATTACCTCCAGGGTTGTTTTGGGGCCTAATTAATAATGTGAGTAAAGTGCTCTGAGATCCCTTGGATGAAAGATAGCACAGACGAGCAAAGTAGAAATAATGTTCTGTGAAACATCATATTTTAGAAACCAAAATACAGCAAAGCCAAGGATGCCAAACCAGTCACGACTTCCTTGCCAGTTTTCATATCCTGTTGCCCTGTCCCCTGTGTTCCCCTGTTAGCTCAGACTGATATGGCTGGACAGTTGGACACTGGTTAGCTGAGGGACAGAGCAGCAGAGGAGTGGCCAAGCCTGTGAGCGTGGCACGGGTAGCTCAGCACAAGGCATGGGTGGTGTGCTGTGCCTGTTGTCACACACTCGTGCACACAGTGTGTGAGAGAGAGCCCAGGGTCCTGGCTGGCTCCTGCCTTGGTGCTCCTGCTGCACTCAGAGGAGCAGAGATGTGCTCTCTCTGCATGGAGCCTGCTGGAAGGGAAGTGCCCGCCCTAACCTTTAGCAGGGGCAGAAAGGCTCCCTTTCATATCCAAGTGGGATTTGCTTCCCCACCCCTCAGTTTCTTTGCTGCTGTTCTCACAATCTGAATTAGTAACTACTTTTATGACCTCTTTTCTCATAAAGGAAGCAACCTTAAGATATTTTCAAAACATTTGAAAAATTACAAGATGATTCAATTTTAAGAAACAAACTATATCACAAGAACATAGGAAGACAGACAATTCCGGATCACTCAGGCCAGGATGGGTATCTATCTAGCAATCCATCCATCAAAAAATTACAACTCCAAAGAAGACTGAATAGTAAATTAGGAAAAAAACCAAACGAAAACCAACAAAAAAAAATCCCTACTTTTTTTTTTTTTTTTGCATTTTAATAAATGTACCTATATTATAGTCTTATGTGTATAAAACCAGTCCTATTATAAATGATCCCTATCAGCTCCTGTTACTAAGTACATTACTGTGATTCAGCAGAGGTGAAGGGAACAGGGAGTACCAGGCAAGAGACTGTGCAGAGAGGTTTTACATCACACTGCCAAGGTCAGCCCCGTCGGGTGCTGTTCTGGCAGTGCTGATGCCATGTCTACATGAGCAAAGATAAGCAGGAAAGCAAACCAGAATTAATTAAAGACTGTAATTTTAAAGTGTATTCAATATGGCCTGGAGTTCATGTGGATACTTTAATTCAGAAATAAAGATCTAGTTTAAGTAAAGTAAAAATAAATTTATTTAAAGATAACTTCTTTCTGTTGATAATATCATAGTAAGGGATACTTTAAATGTATGAATACTGCAGTAAATGAATTTGGTTTAATTTTGTTAATGTGCCCCTGTCTAGACATGGTTTTAACTTACACCCCTGTAGTAAACTTGTAGAACAAAACATCTTTTGAAAACTTTGTATGTTTTTCTTTACCTTCCCATAACAGAAAGAAAAGCTAGAAGTGCAGAGGCCTGTAACTTTGTAGGTGAAATTCTCTGTTGCCAATTGTATTAAAGTAAATCAACATTTTGACTCTTGAACTAAGTGTGAATTTAACTAACCAGGGAAAATCACAGCTGCCCAGACTGTAAAACCTGAGCCACTGAAAAAGGCAGCTTGTGAGTCTCCTCTGTATATGAGAATAATTGCACTAGCACTGCTAAACAAGGTGCTCTTTGTGAGAATGGACAGAACTCACCAGCACATCACGAGATAAGGTTGTGTTAAAGATTTCACACTGGGCTTGGCCACTTCATGGCTTTGTGACCCTTTTTGTAAGGCAAATCTGCGTTCTTGCCAATAAGAATCTATCTGTGGTGGCATAAATAAGGCAGGAGCACAGAAAGGTGAGGAGGGTGGAGGAGCAAGGCTTGAAGGGGACAGAGCCCCTGGCACACCCAGGAACCCCTGGGGGCCAAGGCTGCTGCCAGACTGATGGTGCCTCACATTTAAGACCAACCTCAGCCAGACACATCTTTTGGAAGCTGACACGTTACAGAGAAACTTTTTGGAGGCATTTCTGAGTTTTGAAGAAACTGTTTCACCTGCAGAGCAGGTGCAGGATACTTACAGAAGCAACGATGAAGTGTTAAGCTATGCAAGCCATAAAAGATGGAACATTCTCAAGGTATTTTTCATATGGCTTGAGTAGGAAAGCTTTTCTCTTG
Source organism: Petroica traversi (assembly GCA_025920805.1). Lineage (NCBI taxonomy): Eukaryota > Metazoa > Chordata > Aves > Passeriformes > Petroicidae > Petroica > Petroica traversi. The sequence goes on from JAHLSL010000037.1 coordinate 7,701,761, forward strand.
CCAGCACTCTGATCCCATGCTTCGTGAAGTTCATATATTTATAGTGAATGGGCAGTTTATATATTTATAGTGAATGATCCTTTAAAAAGAAAAACTCTTGTGTTTTCATTTACATTGATTTGAATGAGAAATAGATGTATCAAGAAGTTAATGCAGAACTCTGGACAAGTGTTTGGAATATAATTTCTTTTCTTGTATTAAGACAAAAATGTTTAAGACACGTGTGATGCTAGGGGAGTGAATCTTTATGCAATATGTCGGCTAGACAAGCAAAGAGAAAAATGCAAGGAAATGAATAAAGAGAATGATCCTTGTGGAAGCAAGGTCATTATGTATGACCAATGTCCATTTGGATAACTCACAGACGCCCCAGTGCTCCTATGAATTCATCTGAGTGGTTTAAAAGACATGTGAAAATCAATACCTGAACAGTGTTAAGTGCTTAAGTGGATGTAAGGAGTGTGCACGCTGTTCTCAAGCATTTGACATGGTAAACAGGCAAAAAATTGCTTCACTAATGTCACCAGCAAGTGGTGGACAGTAAATTCACGTATAATTTCTTTTGGTTATTGAGTGGAAATGATTAAATCTGTAAAATCTGGGTTCAAGAAATGGCACAGGACTGCATCACCTGCTAGAGAGGGCATTAAATTATTGAGCAGTGCAGTTGTCAGAGAGGTTTTGTGTTAACTGCAAGGGAGCCAAGCTATTACTATTTTGTGGAAGATTTTGAGTAAAACTGCTCTGTGTATTTATTTACCTTAGGCTATTTCTGTCACTTACCACGACGGCAGTGACATGAATTTTCTTTTCATCAGAAAAACAAAGCAGACTCACAACATGGCAATTTTTGGCAAGCTTAACCAACTACAAGAGAAGCTTTTCTTGTCACATTTCCAGGTCTTTCCATAGTGTTATCTGTGTAGGAGATGATAACAGCATGTGCCACATACAGCTGTATCATACAAACAAAAATACATACAATTCCTATTGTATGCTGAAAATTTCCAGTGGAAAGCTCTTTCTATTCAATTAGGCTGTGACAAAGAAGCTGCTTGCATTTACAGCTTCACAGACATATAACTGTAATATCTGTAAAGATCTGAACTAAATTTATAGTGTGGCCCATTACCTGTAACATACCTCTTAGGCATCGTTGATTCTTGTCGCAGCAAGACTTTCTTTAACTCTATTTGGGACATTGTAAATGTTAAACAAACTGAAATGGAATCCCCAAATGATTTCTTTTGGTAACAGAAAAATGAATATTTCTGCCAGTCAGTGCACAGGCTCTGAGTTTAGCTTGGCTGTATCACTCCTTGAAGAAGTGTAAGTCGAATGATGAAGAAGAATTTTCTCTTGCAGTTGTAATTCAGAGATAATGTGCCTGGATGTGGATGAAGGCAAGGCTTTCACTGCCCATCACACAGCCCTGCACAGTGGAATTGTTGTGGTGTTGCTGCTGGTGAAGGGGTCCTGAATGCAGTGGGTGCTGTGGTGGCTGCTTGTAAGACACAGTCAAAGGAGAAAAAACTAAACTTTATACTCCCAGAAAAACTCACAGCTGTAGTATTACAAACATTTACAAAAAATAAATTCAACGTCATCTTCTAAGGATGACTGTTTCATCCATATAAACAAAAATGAAGAAGTCCCATCGGTCATACAAAGAAAACACCAAAAGGAGCTGATTCCAAGGTTAACTGAGGGGGCTTGTGGATTCTGTGAGCATTAAGCACATGAAAGTGAAATTGTGCAAGTGTTTACTGTACAAAAATTAACTGACAAACTAATGCAAAGGATTCCCAAGGGCACAGAAGGGCTGCCAGCACTGGGTTGTATATCACGAGCACTTCCATATTTCAAGCTGCATCATATTTCTCTTCTCCATTTTTTGTAGGCCATAGTAGATGTTCCCCAGAGGTGACAAACAGAGCTCCATTCCACTGCCAGCTTCCATGTATATAGTTTGCCACTTCAAATTCCTAATGGGAAATGCATTTCTCTACTTCAAATTCTGTAGCAGAAGATATTATTTTAAAGGATGGCAGTCCTAGTTGTTTGAAGTTACTAAATGCATTGATCTTTATTTTTAAAGAAGGATTGAAATTTAATAATAGTGCATAGTGGGAACTGAGAGATTTATTTACTTTGTTAGAAATGATTTATGAAAGTCTTGTTATGGGAGAGAAACTGACTGCAGCTGAAGGTGAATGATTGTTCACAGTTGAACCACATAATATCTTAAGCACATGTTAAAATATAAATGACAGCTTTAAGGTTCTGATGGAAGGAAACATAGTTGAGGTTGTCAAATCAGCTGGGTACATGTCAGTATTTTAAGTCTTTCCTGAAGCTCAGACTAAAGTGAAACTTTTCTTTAGCACTAATTCAATGACTGTTCTTCCTATTCTCCATCTGTTATAACATGGAAAACTTCTCTTTCAAGTTTCTAACCAGGACTTTAGGACAGATATATTTAAACGCAGTATTTCAAAAGAATCCTAGATCCATGGTTGCTGGAGCAAGCCAGCACTTGGGGAGTGCTGACACTCAGACCTGAGAAGATTATTTCTGAGACTACCTGCTATACACCTCGAGGAGTAAAGACACTTCTGTTGCCTTTTCTTATTGACCGAAACAGGAGAAACTCCTCAAACTGGGCTGCACACAAACAGAGCACAAGTGACAGGCAGCAGGTAGCTGAGAACATCCCAAACACCAGCAGCTCCCAGGCCTGGAAATCTGCACCTCTGGGGAGTGAGCACTGGGGTTGCCAGAGAGGGGAGGTGACAGAGAGAAATCTCCAAGAGCCAGAGCAGATCACAGTGGGACAGCTGTGGGCTCTTATGCAACAGGAGAAGAGAAAAGTGGAGCAATACAGACACTGCTGAGCAAGGCATGAATCTGGCAGCTTACAGTCCCAGGGATTTCTCTTGTTTCCTGGTGTTTGCTGATAGAACTTCATGTTGCTTCCTGATTAATTAAGGTCTTAAATAATTAATTAACTTTCCATATAATTATTATTACCTTATAATAGTATCTCATCTATGCTTTTGAGTGAGAACAGGTATGGCAGAAAGTCCAGGAACCCTCATTCCTGCCATTTGCAGCTGAAAACTGCAGTGCTCACGCTCCTGATGAGCTCACAGCAATCAGGGCTGAGAGCAGCTTGGTGCCATCCATTATCACTCTTGGAGGGAAAGTTCCCACCTGCCTTTTCCTTCCTCTCAATGAGAAATGGGAACCTATTGCAACAGCGTTTCCTAGCAATGTGCCAGGTAAAGCAGGGCTCCAGGTAGCACAGCAGCCTTTGCTTCTGCTCTTTTACTTACACAGGTTGTTTTCAGGAGCTAAAACCGGCAGGAAGGCAGAGAGGTGAGCAAAGCTGTTGTTGCCATTGTTGGTCAATGACTTGGAAAGGACAGCAGAGGGAGTTTTGCCAGCTTAAAGTGTACTCGTGCTCTCTGCCTTTCTGCTCATAGGTGTTTTAGATTGGCTGCTTGTAAGGGTGAAGGAATTCTTAACGGAACATAAGTATTAAGAGATGGATAAGTGCTGGAACATGGAAGGAAAAAAATATGCAGAGCCTCTGTAATGTATGTGAAGTTTGCAAGTCAAGAGCACAGATTGTGTTTTGAATAATGCATTTTGTATAGAAAGTGCTCTAAATTACTCGGCAGAGAACACAGTGTGTAAGTAAGACAATTAAGCAATTTTACCAATTAAGCTATGGGCTGCCTAAAAATGAGAGTCATTATTTACAGCTGAGATTGAACATTGCTAATATTTCTGAAACAACAAGTTTAAAGGGGACTGGAAGGAACCTACTTCCTTTAGTGCATGGAAAAGTAGATCAGCCTTGGTTATGAAATAAACAATAGGCCAAAATAGTCTAACCTAGATAAATACAATGTGTTCACATCCCCGGATCCTTCTGTGTGAGCGGCCTAATTACAGTTTATAAATCCCAGGGAAATCAAATGGGACCTGCACTCAGCCTCTTTGAAAGTTGTATCACTTTTATTTAGGGTGCCTAAAATGGTATTTCTACACTATGAAGAGAGCTTCAGGACTGGCATCTGAAGGGAGTGGGGCCAGGCCAAGCCATAGTGACAGACCTGGGACAGGACTTCAGAAAGACACTATTTCTGTCCTCTTGTGACTGCAAGGTGTGATTTGGAAATCAAAGATATCTTCTACTTTTACTGCTAAATATAGACCCAGCAGAAAAGAAAGCTTAGAGAGACAGAGTCTCAGGTATTTAATAACTTAAGTGACAACTCGAAGGGGAAAGCCAAAGTACAAGGGAATGGCAAGACAGAAGTACAAGACAGAACCCAGGAATTCTCAATGAGACAGAGAGAGTGGGGATCTGCTTCTTATCACTTTAGATGGGTAAGAAACAGTGCTGAAGACAGGAGTTAGGAAGTTAGGAAGACAGCTTGAGATATTTTAGCAGTCATTACTAAGTATCTGCTGAGATAATGGTTTAAAAAACATAACCTGGTATTTATTTAACTGTCATGTAACTGCACATAGCTGGGCACATGAATTCCCCACACAACTGCTCTTGATGTGTCTTTAAACAGAGAAGATGAAGCATTGAACAATTCACGTAAAACCTAAAATTATGAAATTGAACTATGAACTCTCACTTTTCAAAGTATATTCTTTATAATTTGCTGGACTTCTTCCCTTCCCCATTTTGTTTTCTTGCAAAAGCTAACTCAGTTTTGGAGTCTTTGGATTTTGACTCAAAACTCAAAGAAAAAAAATTCCAACCAAGGTCATAACCAAGATATCAGGAACATAGATGAAATTCAACAAATACTGAGATTTAGAGAGATGTACATTTTCAGAAAATATAAACTATCATATGCCCAAATTACCTTTCATGGTTTACACAGTGGCAAACACTAGAAATAAACTAGTGAAAACAAACTAGTTGGAAATTCTTGAGAACACCTGCCCTGGGACTCTTCCTGAGCTATAATTATCATTTTGAGATTGATTAACTTTAACTAGAGGCCCAGATATGAGTCCTTACTGTCTTATTGACCTTTTGTCCTATTCTGCCAATCCAGAATAGGAAATCCATGTAACCAAAAGAAGGAAGAATGTTTCTGTGGGAAATTATTGCTTCTTTCTTGCTCTGGCTGCAGAGGAATATAGTGGAAGAAGAAGAGGCATATCCACAGTGTCCCTGGCCTTGGATTACAGGCTGCCTCTCAAAGGATGTTGATGGAAACTTCAAGTTATAATTACTGTTGGGTTGCCAAGACACTGAAGGGCTTCACAGGCAGTAGCAAACGTCTGTTTGCACTATTCCAAATTTCAGTGGAATTAACAAAATAATATTCTCAATATCAGAAAGGGGCTGAGTCCCTCTTTTGTTTGGATCCTTCTTTTATACGGTATTTTGGTAACTATTTACTATTCGTATGTTCATAGCTGTCTTACTAAAACATGCCTCTCTGTTAAAGAGGAGTACAGGAATTTTTTGCACAGCAAATATCTTATTACAGAATCATGGAGTGGTTTGGGCTGGGACCCCCTGAGTTGCAAGTCCCCTGCTGTGGGGGATCTTCCATTCTTGGTGGAGTGACACTGGTGAAATACAAAAAATGTATTCCAGTGGAATTTACTTAAACACTCCTTGAATGGAGGATATAAATCCTTTTAGCCAGCTCACAATTTAAGAGACTTCAAAAGGTACTCTTTGAAGTTCAGAAAAGACCTTTGAAGTGCCTGCATATGCAAAAAAGAAATTAGTGTATAGCACAAAGTACTGAACTTCATTAAGTGCTTTTGTCAATTAGAAAATAAAGCAGATTTTGCAAAGCAAAAGAAGAAAATTAGGGCATCCTGTTAACAAAGGCTTTTGCTATGTCCAGACAGAGGCTCAGAAGTTACCTAACGGCTACAAACTACTGGACACACCTCTGCTCTTTGGAGATGGCCGTGGCTCAGATAAGAATAACAATTTGTGTTCTTAGTGCAGGCTGTGCTGCTGCCCAAGGGACAGAGCTGCAGCTCACAGTGCCCTGAGTGCTTCCCTTCTCTGCACTGCTCAGATCAGGGCAGCATCTGCAGCTCTGCCACAACACTGAGCCATGAACTGTACCTGTGGTCATGCTCTGATAAATCTGGAAGCCTGAGCTGATTTCACATTTGTTAACTCCCTCTTTAGGCAGGAGATGTACCTGGAGGTGCATTAATGTTTTGCATTTCATTAAACACGTCTTTTCTCTCTATTGTAAATAAACACTAGTAGCCTCAGGTTCCAACAGATGGATTGGTGAGGGAGTGCTGGTCACACCCGAGATGGGAAGTGCCCCCTGCCACACAGAAACGGGGACAGCAGGAGTGGATGTCTCAAGGAGCCATCGTAGGGACACTACTGGGATAGTCTGTGCACAAACGTGTTCCATCTGCCCATCCTGCTCAGCACAGTCTCTGCCAGCTCTCAGTGCCACCCTGCCTGCTGGGCCTTGGTGAAACCCAAGCCCCAGTAAATCCTCCTGCAGTGAGCTTTACCTCCCTTGCAGAGGGCACCTGGGAGTCCTTGCTCCTCTCACTCCTTCAGCATAATAACTCTGGGGGGAAGAGGCAGAACAACCTTCCTGCAGGAAACCCTTAAAACAGAACCCAATTTACATCAGCAGTTTCTGTCTGTAGCTCATTGGTAGCTATGAATACATGAGTAGCTGGTGAAGATGTTATGTTGAACTGGGAAACTTCCCCGGCCTGGTGTTTCTGCCTGCTTGATCAAGGCATTGAAATTTCGTGTTTGGGCTGCTTTGGTCTGCTGGTTTTACAGCACATCCTTACTCCCTTAAGACAGAGTAACTAAACAACTGAACATTTTTTGATGAAACTGTTTTTATCTAAAAAGAGACATAAAAACGCTGTTCTTGTTGATGTCTACATTGTATTCCTGTAGCACCTATATAATCATGGTCAGGAGCTGTCACAGGGAATCTCACCCAGGCATAAGAAAGAGGCAACAGATGGATTCAGGAAATAAATGGGGAGTGAAATATCACAGTGAGGCAATATTTGGTGAAAAGAAAAGGAGAGGTCAAAGCATACCAGCTGCATAATCACTCAAAATTTTCTGTCATCATATGGGAAAATGGCTTCAGGAGGGATATGAAGGCAGACAACAATTAGCTCTGTGAATGCTGATAGGAAGCTCATGTTAAGCATGAAGATCTGTTTGAAAACATAATAGATGAGTTCTCAGGCTGATGTCACTGCAACAGGAGAGGTTGGGAACTGATGTATTAAGAACATCAGCACTGACAGGTGAGACAAGGATGCAGCATAAAAATTATGTGATACATGTTGGAACAGTTTAAAGTTTTCCCAGGTGGGACCCCTTAATAAATAAAGAAAAAAGTGAGAAACATCAGTTCTAAAAGGGGGAAAACAACATAGACAGGAATAATACCTTGTTCTAACACTGAAATAGGGAAAATATCCCTGATTAAATGAATACAAATATTTCAAATTAATTTCTTGCCCAGATAAGAATATCTTTTAGAGGGTAGCCAACATCTATGGAACACTTGTTTCATCTGTCATAATACTTTAGGCTACAGCTAAGAATAGAATTGGCAGGCTAAAAGGAAACAATAAAACAAATGGTGTATTTTTATGGTGTTTTAGTCCAGACAAGAGCAAAAGGCACTAAATGCTCACACAATAAAAAATGATGCCAAAAATTTCAAACAGATAGCTCAGATTAATCTGTGCAGATTTGAGTCCATGACAGAACCAGAACTTGGGAAGGTCAGATACAGAGATCTAAAAATCTGAAGTTGGAAACTGAGCTGGCAGAGGGTCCTCTCATTGTAGGCACAGCTTTACCCCTGCTTGTTAGAGATGAAACCCAAAACTCAAGAAAACATCAAGCTACAGTCATCAGAAGCTTTTAGGCAACTGCCTACCATGTCAGCCTTAACACCACCCACAGTTACACACTGGCTTGTAAAGCTAAACAAAGCTCAATAAAGAATATACTGGAAATTAAAAAAAAAAAAAAAAAAAAAAGGTATAAATTTTTTAATCTTTCAACACTTTTATATCTAGAAGGAATACACATGTAACTTTGGACAGTATAGCTTCATGGATAAATTTGTAGAAAATAGGAAGCTAGCCTGCCTATGAAAAAGGGGTTTGGCTATGACTGACATAAATTTAGACTTACAGGGCCAGAATTTCAGCAATGTAAACAGTTTCACCTTTGGTGACTTCATACACCCTATGCTCCTTTGCCAATGGAGCAAAAATGAGCTACACTTGCTGCAGATCTCACCTGCCCTTTTCCAAACTATTTGGAGGAGTCAAAAGTGTAAATGCTCAGCATTTAAATTTGCCCAATGGCAACAAATGGGTATTTCCATCTTTCCAGGCACTTGGATCACAGAGAACATCATTTGAAGGACATGGATGATATGTTTTCAGTAATTGCCATCTAATTTCAATCTGTCTCTCTCCATTTAGTTCTTTTTTATTGCTTCCTCCTCCTCCTGTCAATCCCACCCTCAGCCTCAGGGACCTTTCTATTTCTCTCCTTGGCTGGCCCCATTTAATAAGGCCATGCCTTGTTATTTTATTACTCCCTAAGTGGTCCCCTGTGTTTGGGAGCATCTACTCTGCAAATCTGACTGCATCTTCCAAGGTTGAAATGTGAAAGTCTTTGGGCAGGATTTGTTCTGAAGGAGGTTAAGAGGCACAGTTGGACTGACCAGCAGCTGACTGTCTGAAAAGCTGCTACTCCTGACATCACCCAGTGGCAACCAGAAAGGATTTTCTGTGCAAAGATCTCCATTTTCATCCTTATGGATTTTTATAAGCTTTTGCTTGTAATGTCTCAGTTCTTCGTAGCTGTTCATATTATTCAACATTCAGAATTTTATAAGAAGTTAGAGTCAAGTCCTACTTGCATTTAAGTTATAGCAGATATGTCACTAACTTTAATAACTGCAATATCAGACCCTGGAATATTATTTTTGATCAACTTGTATGCACTTTTTTGTAAATGTACACAATGCATAAAAGTTTCACTGAAAATGCTTTATGTTTTATGCAGTCAAATTATTATCATCTCTGCTCAGAGCCTCCAATTTTCAAGTCAGCTACATCTACTTTTTGACTTTCTAAGCTTGCTGAATCATGGCAATACCTGAGTCACGCTTGGCATTCTGTATTATGTTGTCAAATGTGAGAAAAGAAAAATAATATCATTTATCATAAACATTTATTATAAACATAGATTTTTAAATCTACCATATACAAGCAAGGATTATGTATCCTCAATAACGTTGCTTTAGACAAGGAACAGTCACAAAAAGATTTCTTGATTCTTATAAAAGAGTGTAAATGCAAACCAAATAATTGATACATTTGCAGGCACTAATCCCTCATTTATCTTTCCACTTCTTGGACAGGAGTGTTTGAGATCTCTGTGCTTCATGAGGAAGTGAGAGTGAGGCTTGGTATCTTGGGACACACCTTTTCCAGCTCTTACAGACCTGTGTATGCTTAAAGTCACCTTTTATTCTAAAGGTGACTGCTGAATGCAGTGAGGGAAGGGAGTGTGACTTCTCTACAAACCCCAAAAATAAATGAGATTATTTTACACAATTGTCATACCTGAAATATAGCATTTCCTTCTGACAGGACAGAAAAACAGTCCTTAGGAAATGAAAAGAAAACATAAAACTATGCACTGGACAGTCTTCAGTTCCTTCCTGTTCAACTTTGATTTCAATCTCTTATTACTTTTTTTACTTTGTCTATTCAGACTGATATACAAGTCTGGTATAAATCAAACCAGTTCTCTATTCACTTTAGAGTCATTCATAACCACTCCTGTAGAATTTAAAAATTCCACTGGAGAAATACATTCATCTATTTTGAAGAAAGAGGCACAGAAAAACCTACTTGCGTCCTAAGGGAAGTCCAGTATGGGAGAGAGATATTACTGTGTTTTAGGAGACACCCTGGTTCATATCAAATATGCCAGCCCCAAGTGCGTTCCTGAGCCATCAGCAGTGTGGATGTGCAGAGTTTGTGCCAGAGCTCTGCCCAGCCCTGCTATGCCAGCCTTGCAGGGGCACTGCCCTGCCCTCCCCTCCCAGCAGGACCCTCAGGCTGCTCCCAGCCATGTCCCTCCAGCCCTCCCCAGCCTGCTGCAGCTCCCAGCTGTGTGACATGAGAGGGATGAAAAGAATCTGTGTAAGGAGAGTCCTCAGGAACAAGAGGCAAAGAGAATTTGCTTTCCTCCCAGCAATAGATGGGTTAAACTCAGGCTTAGAGGGGACAACACAGCACTGAATGAGTTAAAAGTTTCCTTCCTGCCCCTAGAGTCTCTGCTATTCAATTAGCAGATGTGTTTATACACCCTCACCTGAAAAGCTGGATGAATTGTTAGCACTAGGAAAACATAGAAAACACAACGTGGTTGTGTGATTAAATATTATCTTATAATGCATTCAATGAGCTAACTAGATACAGAGTATGTCTTCATTTCTGCATGCTTAGTTTTTCAACCTTAATCATCTTTTAATATCTTCACCCATAGCCTTTTCTGAAGCAAAAATGTCCTATTGAGTGCTAATTGTCAAAGTGAGGATGTATTATAAACATTTATAAGACAAGCTTATGGGACTGTGTCCTGTACTTGCTGGTCTCAGTCAGTGCATCCCTATTATGCCTAAACTAGCTTGATATTTATGCTATTCCTAAATTGTTCTTGCCTTTCCACCAATAGATGACCAATTATTATGAACCAGGAGAATGTTTTCAGCCTCGTGCTTCTAAGAAGTATTTCCAAGAAAGACATTTAGTCACAGCCTTGTGTGCAGCCCCGAGTGATGGTTGTAGCAGAAATCCTGAGCAAGCTTCTCAGACTTTGACTAATTGCTGACTGCTGACTGCTCACTTTGTGAAGCTGGAACTGAGCTACAAACACACACAGCTCTGCAAGGATATGAATCAGAGCAGGAGCAATTAGTTAAAAAAAATAATCAGTAACGGTTAAAAATAAAACACGTGATATTTTTTGAACTTAATTGTCCAAAATTATGCATCTTCAATCTTTGCCCTGTATTTAGTCACTCATAGAATGAAACATGCATCAATTTTCTTTGTGATAATAGGCACTTGTGTCTAGAGTCTTGATTTGCACGTGTTAAAGTTTGTATGCAGAAAATAGAAAATGTCATGTGAACACTTGGGGTAAAGACTGTGATTTTTAGCTACCATTACAATTATAAATTACTGAAGTTGACCATAAGATGTGATAAAGAGCACAAGAATAAACACCAAGATACCCATGAAAAAAATATTCATCTCTGTTGGAGAAGAGAGAGGATAAGGACACAGGGAATCCATGTGACATCTCAGTTCAGGATCACAAAACAGAACACCTCACCGACTGAAACAAAGTCAAAGCCTGTTTGAAACAGAGCTGAACCCTTTGCTGCTACACAGAAACCCAAATAATATTAACAAGGCCCCAGGAGACATTTGCTCTCTGCAGCTCAGGGAAACCCCTTCGGAGTAATGAGGCAAAGAGAGGCTGCCCGAGGGGAGGGCAGAGGGCTGGGCTGGAGCAGGGAAGGGCAGCAGGGCACAGGTGCAGCCTGGCACTGCAGCCAGGGCTCCTGGAGATGCCGGAATGGTTTTTGTCTTTTCTTTTATATACCTTTTACACAGTTCTCTGTATCCACAAGTATCAGCAGCATGCACACTTGCAACCTTTTACTTAGTTCAGTGCTCAGTGTTTTGTAAGTGTTCTGCAGGCCCTGAGACTGAACAGCCCAGAGCTGCAGAGCCAGGGACACCAAACATTCCTACTATCTCAGGAACCCAAGGTCTCCTGGCAGGAGGATTCTGTAAACTCAGGGTTAGCCCACCCCAACCTCATTATTGGGCCCCCTTGTTAGATATGCTAATGTGTAAAGTCTATAAGTGGTGTGTGTGACTGACAGGGGGGGTGCATTTGCCACGCTGGCACCTGGGTGAAGTGGATGCATCAAACAGGATCCTAATTCAAATACTGAGGTAATGACCCCAACCCCTTTAACCGTGTCTGGCTTCATTTTCCTAACACCAGGAAAAGGCATCACTGGAGAGCTGTGTGATGCTGGGGACAGCAGGGACAGTGGGACCCCAGTGCCACAGCCCTCGGGCAGGGGGTCACTGAGTGGCGACTCCTGGCCTTGGCTCTGTGCTGGGCAGCCCCAGCTGGAGCAGCACCCACCCGATGGACCAAACACTGCTCTGTGGGAAACAAACCTGCTATTCCCAGAACGAGAAAAGGAAAAAAGAAAACAAACCAAAAAGCTTGAAAGCTGCAAAATATGAAAGTGTTATTTGAGACACGAACATTAATCCCTCAAGGTATTTTCCTGCTTCATCCTCCTTTCCCCTACTTTTCCTCAGACTTTCAGATGCTTTATGAAAAGGATGAAAAAAATTTTAAAAGTTCTATTTTGGACTGAAAACTCCTTTCTTTCTCACTGCCCTAGGATATATTTGATTCCAATAAACTACATGAAAAATCTGTTTGGGATTTTCTGATATTCTCTCTGTCCTGACCTATTATTGTACCCTCTTTCAACACTTTGTGAGGACAGCAATGTAATAAGTGGGTATTTGGAGGCTCCCTGCATACATGGAGCTCAGAGGCAGCTGCTAACCAGCAAAAATCAGGTTGTTGCTGACAGCGAGGGATGAAGGCTTTTTGTTTTTTGTTTTGTTTTGGGTGGTTGTTTTTTTTTTGTTTGTTTTTGTTTTTTAGTTATATAAGGGGTATTCATACAAGGATAAAAATTGTTTGACAAACATCAAGACCTCGAGATTTATAGACTGACATCTTGTCTGTTTGGGGGACAGAACAGACAGAATCTCTCAACTTTTTAAACTGGAAGTTGGCAAACAAAGCCATATCTATCAGGTCTCCCAGCTACTTGGATTCTCATCCCAAGGCTTGCTCTAGGTTGGGGAATCTTGTTAATTCTTTGGGGGTTTTTCCTCCCAGTACTATTCCGACAGTTCCTCTTCCCAGCTGAAGGTCACGAGTTTTTTTTGTCTTCCAAAAGTGTTTTTCCTCAAACAAATGCTCCTTGCCACCATCTCCAGTTATGAATAAAGATAAATGAAGCTGGCATGAGAGTGTAAGGAAGGATAAAAGTAATAAATAATAGAGCAGAAAATAAATATATTTAAGCACTGCAGCATGCAATAGGTTGGGAGGATTTATTTCATTTTCTTAAAAGATATGCAGCTTTCTGAAAATAGCTGGGTGGCTACTGTAATCTGATTTTTCTATGCATTTCCAATTACAAAATACAAGCTTTGTGTCACTTGATACAAAAAAATTAAAATTTCCATTTAAAAATGTCTATTTGTTTATTGAAATTGACTTTTCTAGTTCATTCTGTTCTTTGAAGTCTTCAAAATTAAAAAAAGAGAAGTGAAAAAAGATATTTATTCTCCAAAGATCAACATTTGGAATGGAAGTGCTTTTGTATAGGGATAAAACTGTTTTGCTGCATTTAGTTCTCCCAGCTACGAGCAGGTCTGTCTGTGGCTCCTGCACTTCATTCCTCAGTGTTCTGCAGAAGGTCCATTCAAATCTTTTCATAGGAAATTCCCTGATCACACTGGAGCACCACAGGAATTCTATGCAAAAAGGTTTTAAGGTTCACATTTTGTTATGTTTCTGTTTTGCAATTTAAGATTTTTTTTTTTTTTTAGATATATTCAAAATCTTTGTAGGGCTAAAGATTAAGCAATCATCATTAACATCTTGATTATTACAGAAAAGCTCATTCAGCTCCTGCCATATATATATATATATATATAAATGTATAATATGTATTACACAAACATATGCACACCCATTCACACAATCCTTTCTAGAAATACTTCTGGGGAAATAACAGATCTCTTTAAGTTTTAACCTTTCAATTTCCTTTGCATTTTCATAGGCATTTGAAATGTTCCATTTTTTAAAAACCCTCTTTGAACTCACACAAGGGGATTAGCTCTTTAAATTGAAATCACACATTAGGTGCATGTGAATTAATTAGCAATGAAGGGAGTACCTTTCAAAGGGAATTAATTCCTTTTGACAGAAATCAAGCTCCTTTAGAACAGGTTTAGGGGTTTTTTTTGGTTTTTTACTTCTTCATACAATTTTTCTCTTTTTGGCTCTGGCAAGTACTCAGCTACGACTTTCTCCAGTCAGCACACTCCAGTGGGGCAAGAAAGTCCTTTGCAGAGAGACTGGACAATTTATTACTCTGCACCAAGCCCAGCTCCTGTTTGCAGAGGTGTTACATCTCTATGTGAGAGTCCCACAATCTTGAAAATACAGCTATACGTGTACACAGATTTTAGCCTATATTTTGAAGAAAATATTGTGGCTTAATGCACTTTGAAAACTCTCTTATTTCTGGAATTTGCAATAAAGATTAATGGGTTCAATTAAAAACTCAATTATTTCATTATAAGTATTCAATGCTCAGCATATTATCACTCGGAAAGTGAAGTATTTCAGGTAAAGGGAGTCACAGAAAGTGCAGGCACCAACTGCTGAGAATTTAATTATTAACAGGCTTGATCTGTAACATGCACAATTCAAAAACCTTTTTCCCTTCCCTCAAAACACCAAGTTTGGCTTCCAGTGAGAACAGAGCCCTAAGTCTAAGTCTCACTTCATTCCTTTTTCCCTCAACTGCCCAGAGTGATTCACTGACCAGAGGGCAGGGCTTTGGCTTCCATGTACTTTCTAATCCATTCCACACTTCTGATTTCACTGTGGGAGCTGCAGGAGGCAGTTTATCCAGACAGTGACATAATAGTCTATCCAGACAGGTCATAATAGCTCCTACTAATTTACATTAAAATGTGCATATGTATTTTAAATTACTTTTGAATAATCTCTCATGTCCTCAAATATTATTCTTATTTTTATTATTCATTTAGATATAAAACATTAATGGACTTTTATTCACAGAGTGGTTGTACTCAGAGCATCTCTTCTCAGGTAAGGGATGACAGTAAGAAAAAAATGTTAGTTCTAATTTACTGAGCCTGAGGGGGTTTACAGGTCAAAGCAAGCACTTTTAAACTCAGTTAGAGACAGAGGTTTCCAGATCCATGATTGCTGCTAAGCTAAAACCTCAGGAAAAGACTGACTTGACTTCCAGCATTTCTGTGTAGCTGCTTCTTTAAACCCACTCTGAGCCCCCTGATCGTTGCTGAGCAGGACGTTGGGGAGCTCACCCCAAAATTTACTGAGTGGTGTCTGAGCTGCTGAGTTTCTCACCAGAGCTGGACCAGCTGAAGCTAAATCTTCTCAATTTCCCAGCACTTCTCCAGCTGGGTTTTGCTTCCCAGCACTTTTCCAGCTGTGAGCAAAACCCAGGTGTAAGGCAGGTCCATCATGATGGTCCCCAGGCTACTCCACTGTGTGTGGGCTCCTGCCACCATAATGCACCAGGCAGGGTTGCAAATATGTGAATTCTCCCCCCAGAATCCCACAGGAGGAATGAAAACCTGCACCAGCCACAAAGCTCTATGGAAAGACAAGTATGAAAATGTCCCAAAAACTCCTTCAGGTCAAATGAAAATATTATGTTCAAAATACTGGTAAAAGAAAAGGCACTTGTGTGGGGAGTTTGCCAGATAAACTGAACTGTTGAGAAAGATGACATGGCATTATTACCAAAATTCTAATCCAAGTTGGAGTGTAAGTAAAAGTAATCTGACCTGCTTTTCTCTTAGCCTTGTTCTTGTAAGTTTGCTTACCACTAAGAGGTTCCTGGTTTGAGAGAAAGCCCTGCTTTGACACTTCATCCTAGATTAATGTCACCTTGCCAGTCAGTCATATTGTTTCTATGACATGCTGTGATAAAATGCATTGGGAAGACATGAATTTTTAAAATCGAAACAGACATCTCCCAAAACCGGCCCCTTCAAATTCTGAGGAATCCTGAATATCTCAGAAAGTTGACTTTTTCTGAGAGGGATGACTTACGCTGGCTTTGCTGATAGGGGATTTAGGAGAATTACGCTTGATTTGTGGCAAATGCAGGTCCCTGCTATGGTTCAGTAGAAGTTATTTAATGCCTTCAGCCTCAGTGCTTATCTGATGGAAGGGAACCCTCACTCAGGCACTGAGCAGAGAGCAGCACTGACATAAAGGAGGATGCAAACCAAACAGCCTCCTATGCAGTTTTGCCCTGATTTGGTAGCATTGCTTTTTGTCCTGAAGAGATAAATATTTCAAAATCGGATGTTGTGAAGGAGATAATTCTAAACTGTCTTGGTGATGGTCTTTAGTAGGAGCAAATCAAACCTGTGCCATGGATAACCTGCCTCAGTGCCCTGGGAACTCTGCAGGCAGTGCTCTGTGCCCCAACAGGACCTTGGGTTAGAGACAAGGCTTTTTTTTCTTAAGTGGATGCGGCCATCAACCTGCAGGATCTGGTCAAAGATCCACAACCCCAAAATAAACCAGATTTAAGGTAGAGGCGTAACAGCTCTATAGTCTTGAAAAAGTAAGGGTGGAGTGCAAATACATCAATTTTTTATTAGCCAGATTAAAGTTGTGAAGAGCAAGGGGAGTAAATGCTTTTCCACAGGGGAAGGATTCCATGGACATGGCTTTAAGGACAGCTGGTGACAGGAATGCCACCACTCTTAGTGGATCCCTGCTGATTAAAGATTCAAACAAAAATCTGAAGCAGAAGAAGGAAGCACTGAAAAGTTGTGACATTTAGGAAAAAAAAAAAAGAAGACATTCAGGAAAAGTTGGTGTCCTGCTTAATTCAGGGACAGCGGATGTACTCATGCTTGTAACAAGAGAAGATGTTCAGAGAAGGAATGGATAAAGTTGGACTATATGGATAAAAGTAAAAGGGAAATTAAGAAATAATGGTGATGGACCCAGTGACCTTTGCTGTTCCAGCAATTACAGTTATTATGTTCCCAAGTTATGCAATTCTCTCATGGCTGTGGCTTGGATCCTATGAATAGGACCCTTAGTGTTAAAGTAAATCAGGACTTGCACTATTTTTGCTTCTAAGCTAATAATCAAACAAACTAAAATAACCCCCCAACATTCTACATTCAAATCCTGCCCCCATCCTTGAATAATAGAATGAGATGCAAGCTGCCAAAAATGGAGATACTCTGACATGAAGCTGCTACTTTGTGCTAAAATCTCCCCCTGTCTGTACATACCTCAGCAGGAGGGTAATGATTCAGCCCTGGTATTTATTTAAGAACAAAGCCAAGGTTTAAAAAATTAGTTAGACCTCAGAAAAAAAAAAAAATCCAAAGAATGGCATTAGACCAGTTTAAAATAATTTTTTAAAGCATATATTTTGGAGAGTTTTTTCCTATTTATATTTTTAATCTTTAAGATATATTTTCTGTACAACTTACAATCTCTTTGTGTAAGTAAGACCCAAACTGTGCAACTGATTCCTTCTCTTCCTCACTCCTCCGTAGATGAGTTTCTTCTGGGCAAGAGCTGGAATTCTGATATAAGTGCAATTTCAGAAACTGAAGCTCCAGAGTTCAGATTTTAAAGATATTTGGCACTTCAATCCAAAGCCCAACATGTAGGGTGATTTTCTGCCTCTAGGGGCACTTTGATATTTTAAAAACCCATCCCTGCTGCCTGTTTGCTCCTATCAGGGCTGCCACAGTGACAGTGGAAAGACAAGGGCATGTCAGAGCAAAGCAAATAATTCCTTATACAAAAGTGTGAGCAGCACCAGGTGGTATCTGCATTCAGCAGAAGGCTGAAATACAGGACAGTCATCTGTCTTCTGAATTGCAGTCATTGCGAGCTGGAGCCCTGTGTGAGGCTCTGCTGCCACAGCCAGGGCTGGGACCTGTGCACAGGGCCCAGGGCAGGACAGCAGCCCTGGCTCCATGTGGGGAACCACCAGGTCACCATGCAGGATCCTGAGGGGCTACAAGGGACATCAGGCAAATGGAAAGAAGAAATGTGGATATTTTAGTTAAGACAAGACAGATGAGCAGGTACTTCTCCTCTCAGCTGTACCTCTCCTGCTCAGCTTGCTGCCTCTCTCTGCTCCACACAACAGGCAGCTGAAAGCATTTTAGTACATACACTTTATCCCTGAGCGGATCACTTATTCTCCTTTCTTGACATTGGTTAATGCGGCAAAGTCAGGTTCCTGGGATTAGGCTACATAACACAAAATCCATTTTAAATGACAATAAAGTTAATTAGTTATTTTAATCTGTATCAGAGTGCTGCAACCCCTGCTTTATTTCAGCCTTGTAGAAAGCTGTGGTTTCCCGTTACACCATTCCCACCTCAAACATATGGCAAGGTGCCTGAGGCCAGGGCTTTACTGGGAGAAGGATTAATTGCCAAAGGAGCTTTGAACAGTTACAAAATATGGGCTCTGCTGAGTCATGTGGAACCCACAAACAACCTATTTTCCTTACTACAGTGTCTTTTTACTACTATTATACATTCTTCCTGCTACATAAAATGGTTTTGAAATCAATGGTGCAGAAGCTCTATTCATTTCAAAGAAAATAAGCAAAAGATTGAAAGCAGTATGCAGAGTGATATCTGCTCATGGAAGGGCTGAAGGATCTTTCCACTGAAGGGAGATTATCCCACGAGATCCATCAGTAGCACCATTAGGTTTTCAGGCCAAGTTCTTATTCTACAGTTTCCTTGATATATACAGATAGATACTTTGCTTGTAACTGTACCATAGGTTCTCACTGAGTGTCTCCAAAGGCTTTTCTTTAACACAACCAGCTGTTATTTGATATTTACTTTTACTAGTTATTTGCAAATGAAGTTCTAATTCCTACAGAAGGTCCCAGACCGGATCCCCCACCAATATCTTTCTCCCTTCCTATCAGCAAATACAGCACTTGCTAAGAGCACAGCAGATGCTTTGTCTGTAGAAATTGGATTAGTTAAGGGAATTGACAGTCTGGAGAATTTCCATGTTGACAGAGCTTTTTAGTTTCACATGAATGACAGGGTCTGTGGAACAGGGCTTGTGCATTTAGGTGAGTTGAGAGGAAGAAAGAAAATGGAACAAGCACTTCATATCTTCTGTTTCCATGCAGCTTAAAAGCCTTTTGACTGTTTTCAGGACCTCTGTAACCCATACTTTTAGGCAGCAAGTTCAAAATGCAAACAATATGCTGTATAGTGTTTATTACTATTACACAAAATCCTACCAAAAAGCAGCAAACTTTCCGTTAATTTTGATTAGAGCTTTCCATTTACTAGCAATCATTTTGAAAGCCACTGTGCCAAGGTGTTTTGTACAGCCACAGAGGCTGGCAGTTATATAATGTTCCACATTAAACCCATTCTATCAAATACATGGAGTCTTTCAGGTGACAGAAAGAGGCACAGAGAGTGTTTGAGATAGGCTGAAGCAGCAATTGTGCAAGCACCATGCTCTTCTCAAGTATTACAGTTCATTTTGCAAAGCTCTTTGGTGCTGCTGGAACATGTGCTGCAAAACCCAGGAAGGCAACACTCACCTCCACTGGTAGTCATCTCACACAATATAATTCTTTATTGCTTTCATTATAGCTTATCTAGAAGACACAAAGCTCTGTGTTCCTGAGAATTCTGTTGTGAAATCAAGCAGTACATCGAAAAAATGACTGCTTTAGCATTTTTGTTAAAAGTTGAATGCAAATTACATCTCAATGACAATCTGCACAGAAATTCAAGCCATCATGACATATTCCAGCTATGATATTTTTCTACTTCCACTGTCACGAGAAATACCATCTAATATAATGCCATATTAACTGACTCCTTAGTGCAGCAGCATTTGCAATGCGTGGCACTGTAAAAAAAAAAAAAAAAAAAAAAGTTGCAAACTTTCTACCATAGCATTTTCAAATTGACAGAAGTGATGATTTAAAAGAACTGCTACAAATATTACAGCTGTCCAAAGATGTCCCAGTCAGGGAAGCATTAATACTGGGAGATTGTTTATCTGGATAAAACTTGACATTAAATTCCTCTGGCTGAAAAAAGCAAAATCTCTTGAGATGCTTTCCTTCAAACCAGGATCCAGGCTTCCCAAACAGCTCAGCTTTTATCTAGACTTTCAAATAAATTACCAGATTCCAAGGATTCATTGAGGAAAATGTAGGGAGGTAGCAAAACAAGACAGGGTGCCTTCCCTCAAAAGACCCTTTAATCTACATTAGGAAAACTTAGAAACCAAGAACAGAAGTAAAGAGGATTGGTCTTTTGGCAAAAAAATGTTTATAATGACACTGAAAACTTTCCTACTATTGACCTTTTTTCAATTCATATTGGGTTCAGGTTTCTTGGGTTCAGGTTGGATTCAAAAGCAGATTTTGGTATCGCAGATGAATTGCCCTGTGCAGCTACCAAGGACTCTGGGATGAAGATTAGGCCCTAATTTCTATTTTCCCAACAGTCAAAGAAAAAAAAAAAAAGGAAAGTAGTAAAGGTCAGCATGAGATTTTCTCATAACTTCTTCATTTTGCCAGCTCTGACTTTGGAACATCATGAGAGATAAAAGGAGAGGCAAGAGTTAAAAGAGGCAGCAGTTCTGCCAAGAGCAGCAAGTACACCCATGTTTGGGAAAAGTAGGGTAATATTGCAGTTATACCCATTTAATTTCTAACTGAACATTACACTGACTATGAGGAGGTTTAGCTCAGGTACACACAGCAGGTGTAATCTCATTTCTAAACTCACAACTACAGAAAATAACCATGACCCACAACTGCACATTGCAAGACATTCCTGCCCATATTTTCCTTACATCTATAGGATATGTCTGGATCACCTGTCAAAGCATCACATAAAATAAACAGATGAAGCCTCTACCTTTAATAATATATTTTGCTGTTCTGCAAGAGTGCTTTGGTAGCAAGAAGAAAACAGCTGGGAATTGTCAGTTCCTGCAAATACAGAATTCATCAAGATTTCAGCTCTGTTATCCAGAAGATTTCTTAGGACTCTGCACTGCTCTGTGTCAGAGACTTTCCAGGATAGAGCAGAACTTTGAGACAATACCAATGCACTGAAGGAGCTTAGAAGTAAGAAATCAAAGCATCACAATAACTGTAGCACAGTGATTCCTGTGCAACAAATAAATAATTAAAATATGAAGCCAGTATTTCCCAAGCCAGAGGAGCTGATCATCTCCTTTCCTTTCCTTAGAGCCGGAAAAGATCCAAGGAAGAGCAAGTGTATTACTTCCATATTCTACTCTGGAGCATCATATTTGAGGTTCAGAGGGTGGGAAAGAGGAACATGTTTGTTTTAGAAACTGGCATAGGAGAAAATAGTTTGGGGGAGTTAATCATCTTTCAGTACAATAACCACGTCACCTTTTTGAGCTTAATGACCAACATGTGATCAAAACTCCTTCTTTGTCCTCTGTCTCCCATTCAAATAAACCTCCTCCCCACCATGAAGCTTGGACAGAAGCCACCCCTGAGCTGCTGAGCTGCACAGAACTCCAAGACTGGGTCAGCCAAAACCAGATCCCAAATTCCCAGAATCACAGAATGGGTCAGACTGGAAGGGACCACAGTGGCTCCTCTGGTCCCACCTCCTCAAACAGGGGCAGGAAATAAGGTACATAAAAGTGTGACTTGAAATTACCAGTTAATTTTAAAAGGAAAATGCTTGAAATACCAATGCGAGCATAATCTGCTCTGGGAAGTCAGTGATGTGATCAATTTCTGTTGCTCTCTGATGACAAGATTTTATTTTCATCATTTACTATATTTATCCTATAGGACTTGTACAGATTTAATATTATTGCTTCTTCAGCTACAGCAAGAGGTGGCAAAAGATTTATTTCAAAACACCCTTGTACCACTTAAAGAACCTTAATAATTTCTGCAACATCAGCTGAGTTGGCCATGCCACTGAAACTCATAATGGAAAAGTATCAGCAGAGTTTGTTGTTATGTGGTGTGATGACAGCAGAAATTAAACCAGATCTGTCTGAGCTCGACCTGGGGACTTTGAAATGAAGCTGCCCACCACAGGACATGGATATTAATGTCCTTTGAAGAGTTGCTATTGCTTTCTGGAATGTCTTCTACTCAAAAAAGGAAGCTTATTTTTGGGAGGAGATCAAAATGTTGCCATGAAATGATGAACGGTTGAAATGATGGCATTTTTCCCAGATTTCCATTATTCGTGGATTTGTCCAAGCAAAGGACAAATAAATTATTTCCAAAATCTCTGTGAAAAACTCAGTCTGATTAGAAATCTCAGGATTCAGTTTTTCCTTTGTAAATGACACATTTTAAAATGAGAAGCAAAGCTCTATTTTTCAAAATCTGAGTGACTGCACTTAAAATGTTTAAAAAATGTAAAAATGTGGAGGCAATATAGCTAATGAACCATGCAAAAGCATTTGACAGATCTCAGTTACTTACTGCTGTTTCTTTTGAAGAAAAAAAGAGAGGTGTTGTCAGGACTCATATACTTGAATAATTGTGGTACTTGTATAGATTTCCTTTTGCATTTCTCAAGCTGTGTTTTATTTTTAAATCTAATGCTATAGAAAAAATGATGAAACTCTCTGGGTGTATGTCAAATTAGGTACCATGGAGAAAACGACTGATTGGACATTAGTTCACATAAATAATGTGGCCAACTCATCCCATACACCGTGGAATTATGGCCTCATATTATTTATGTGACTTGAAAAATTACCCTCAGAATTGTGGGTATACCCTCAGAATTCAAGATTAGAGTTTTAAGAGATTGTGTAAGTTTTCCTTAAAATTAAATACTATCAAAAGTACTTGTTCAAAACATTTTTTAACAAGAACAATGGAGCAAAATTAAGATTTAGCCCAGACAGGGTTAAAGCAATAGTTTAAGAAAACAAGTAGGAGTTTTCCTTGACAACATCCATCAAGGAAATGAGCAACAAATGCCACCTTTATAAAATGGTTTGAAACTACAACTTAAAACACTCGGGATAGGAAGAGTACAAGATCACTGTAATGGGCAAATGCTGCAGTTCAACAACTACACAAAACATTTTTGCCCGCAGTTCTTTAGGATTTCAACTGAAACAGAAGGGGTTTTGTTGAACTGCATCATGAACAAGACAGGACTAAATGCATGAAACACAAACATTCATTAAAACTTCATGGAAACACTGCAAAAATCATAGCAAACAACCATGGAGAGAGAGCAGCTGCAGTAAAACTGGGACGTTCACTAAATGCAAGTCCTGAGCTTTGTATTACTGATTCACCCCAAAACTCTGAGTCTCAGGCTCACACATGAAGGGACAACAGGACAGAATGCCCCTCTGAGAGTCTCTGAAGGAACTACAATAGATTTACTGGACCAATACACATGTCACAGTTATGGTTATTTAATTTCCCAAGTGAGCTTGAGCAGAGGGTTCTTATTTGAATAACTCTGACAACTTGAAGCTCTGAAAGCTTAAGAGTTCTGCAGTGATTTACCTGGGAAACTAAGCTAAAGAGTGACTGCAATTTATAGTCAAACCAGCACTGCAAGCCAGTTCTGATAGATCCTGAAGGAGTATTGCATTGTGCTCAGGGCTCACATTTGGTAAAAAAAAGGAAGAGTGCTTACAGGCCGATTCTTATTCAGGTCAGTGATTAGAATTACAGAGTAATTCAGGTTAGAATGACCTTGAGAGCTCTAACCCTGTGCTCAAATCATGATGAACTTGAATCCCATGGCTCAAGACCTTGTCCAGTCAAATTCTGAGCTACCTCAAATAATGGAGATCCCACAGTTTCTCTGGAAATCCTCCTACACTACATCCCTCACAGTGATCTTTTTTCATAACCAGAATATCTTGTGATGCCACTCATGCTCATTACCTCTTGTTCTTTTTCTCCCCTGAAGAGTCTGGCTTTTCCTTCTCTTCACTATCAGGGAGCTGAAGATCTCAGACTCCTTAATCTGAACAAGCCCATTGCATCCTCTCAGGGTCTCCTCATATTTTGTGCTCTGGTCACTCTGGTGGCCCACACTGCATTCACCGGCAAGACCTCTTGTGAACTGGGGAGTCCAGTACAAAGTGTGAAACAGAGAGCACTAACTGCTTTAAAAACCCTTTAAAGTCACTGCATCTGTCACAGATTTGCAGGAGTTTGCAGATTTTGAAGCCAGGCCCGTGGTGTTTCCTGAACAAGAGAGTGGGTGCAGCAGATTTTGCATTTTGTCAGAGAGAACAGGATGAGTCTCTGCAATTGGAGAAAAAAGGCTCAAGGTGTCAAACTGATTCCTTTACAGGAAAACTGGAAGGTCAGAGCTACAACTACTCCTCAGCTGTGACATCTGAGTGGAATTCATTTTCCTGAACATATGCATCTGTAATTTTAGATACCTTACAGTGACTGCCACACCTTCATGAGCCTGGCATGAGAAAGGCTTACAAGACCCGGGTGTTTTTATGGAGGCAGCTGGAGGCAAGGCAGGACACCCTTGATGTCCGAGCTGGTGGCTGCAGTGACAGTGACAGTGACAGTGTTACTGTGACCAGCTGCAGGGGCAGGGTGGCCACACAGAGCCCTCAGAGAGGAGCTCTCTGGCTGTGCCATGTGCAGCACCACAGCTGCTCCCAGGCACGTCTGGCACAGCCACAGTGCTGGAGCTGCTGTGGGGCACGGGCAGCACCGGCAGCAGCTCCAGGCACTGGTGTGTGAGAAACACCACAGCTGAACAAACAACGCCAGTGCACAAACCCACAACTCCTCAGTCACAACAAATATCACAGCTACTCAGCAGAAGAGGGAATGAGGAGGGGAATGGCTCATTCCCAATGTAGCTGTTTGGCTTCTTTCATGTTGCCTTGGAAGGGGTGATGTAACAGGGACACTCTCAGCTTGGGAATTCACTTACCTGGGCTGACTTAACCACACCAAGCCAGACCTGTGTGTCCTGCACGTTCAGCCACTGCTCCAGCATCACATCCCAAAGACAGCAGCTCATAAGTGCCTTTGACATTTGCCTTTCACAGCAATGTGAGTACTCTGGCTGTTTGAGTCGCTGCTTTTTATGCTGCTTTAAATGACAGTAGTACTAGAACTGAGCTCTGAATACATCCATTTACAACAGAATGTTACCTCAGTAGAATGAAGACTTTTGAAGGGCTTATAGCAATCTAAAAATAGTGATTAATTCTGTGTAACTTATTGTTTATGCTCAGTTCAATGAACAGTTTACAAATGGTGACTCATAGGGAGTAGTTCAGACAATATGATGTCTCACAGTCCACACACTCCTGAATAAAGCCCCACCAACTGAAAAGCTAAGCATATAAACTCCGAGAAATAAAATAAAAGCCCACCTCCTTTCCTCCTCCTCCAACCACGTAGCTATACCTGAAAAACTGCTCTGTAACTGGGGAATGGAATACAGAGGTCACAAAAATCAGAAAACAAAAAGTATATCTGATTGCCACATGAATAACATTGTCATTAGAGTGTCACAAGGAAAGCATTTACATTTTTAAAGTCTTATTAATTTTACAAGTGTCCAATACCTACACTGATCTTGTTTTGTTTTTTGTTTTGGTTTTTTTTTTTTAATTTCACAAAATACCAGTGAATCTAAGCATTTTAATTTCAGAGTTGTGGTCCCTTTGAAAAAGATTTTTAATCAGCTTAAGTCACTTCCTGAATGTGTTTTTAGGATAGTAAAAATGAGCAGAAAGATGTATCCCAGAGCAGACAACAGGAATGTGACTGTAAGCAATTTCAAGAATTAACGATGCAGCCTACAGCAGGCATTATATGACTCTGGTGATCCCTCCTTCCTGGAGGGACACACTGCTTGAATTCCAAAGGCACTGAATTCTGGATGGCTCTGTACAAATACTGAAAGTCTGATAGGCTTGATGTTTATTTCTTACTTCAGCATTCCTGCAGCAACATCTTTCACCAGTCAATGCCTCTCTACAGAATGGATTCCTTAGTAATAGTGATTTTTCCCTTAGGTAGGAACACTTGCTAAGTGTAACTCTCTGTTTAGGTGAAGCTCCAAACATGTTGGTTTCCTTGTCAGGATCATATTTAGAGTCACCATCTTATTAAAACAAAACATTCAATGAACCAAACATGAACGCTATGACACCATTTAAAAAGGACAAAGATCAATGAAACTCCTGGGAGTTTTTCTCACTTCACTTCACTTACAAAGTGAATAGGTTTATTACAAACTCTCCCATCTGAACAGTTGTTTCACTGAAGTTTCTAGTCATTACTGAGTCACATCATATTAGAGCTTACAAATTGCTTAGGAAGGGATTTTAAAACTTTATTAATCTCCTGGTCCCGTCTCTGCCATATTACAGAGATGTTTAGGGGCTGGCAGCCTCCAGTAAAACAGGAACTCTGAAACAAGGTACAGTTGCTAAACCTTGTCCTGTGCATTTTGTAAAATGCTGGAACACAATAATGAAAAAGCAGTTAGAGAAGCTACATTTAACCTAATGAGTGTCCATCCATTCCAATCCTTCAGAAAATTCAGTGGGATAGAGCTGCTTTCCAGGACACACGAACACCAGCCAAAGAGAAAAATGAGTTCTTGAGCTCAGACTTGGATCTGGGACCAAGCTGTTATCACAGCAGTGAAAAAAGTAGGAGGTATTTCTCCTGACTTTCCTTCTTCATGCCTCAACTGTTTGTTCCCTTTATCAACAAATGCATCCAACACATGTAAGTGGTGCATACAGAGAAGCACATGGATACAGAAAGTGCAGAGAATCCCTTCTCTGTCTTCCTGCTGTCCCAGGGGAACTAATACCAGAAATAAATCCAGTAAATCTTTGTCTACTGTATGTCTCTCAAACTACTGGGCAAGAATGTTTTTTCTTTTTTCCTTTTCTTTTCCAATCCACATCTGAGGTTTAGATATGCAGCTTTATGTTTTCAAATAAACAGTGAAAGCTCACAACAGAGCTAGAAGCAAAATGCATGAGCTTTTATTTTCCTAGTCCTATGCTGTATTCCAAATCCTAATATTTTACTTTTCTTTCCCCCACGTAAGATGGACATAGTCAACTTTTAGCTGTGAATGAGTTATAAACATCAAACAGACAGATCAGGCTGCTATTCTCTAAACAGATGCATTTACAAACTCTGCTGACCTTTGGCAGGGAAATGGATTTTGCTCAGCTACCAGTTACTCCACTGCTTGTGCTTAGTGACACAGTGAAGCTGCAATTTGCCTCCTAGAAGTCTGTCAGTGCAGAATGTAAAGCTGCAGGGCTGTGGTCAATGAACTCGAGCCCATCCTTCCCTTGCTTTGTTACAGGAGCTGTGAGATTTGCTATACCAAGTTCGAGGAAATGCATTTTGTTGAACCTGAATAGTGGGAGGTCAGTCAAGCACATAATGCTTCCCCAACAGCACAGTGACTGTCACAGCAGCAGGGCTGCAGGAAACACAAAGCCCTTCCAGGCAAGGAAAGTGAAAGGACTATTTGAAACTTTGCTCAAAGTGGCAAGCTGGAAGGACTGCTGGCACCAACTGCAAAGGCATGGAAAATATGCACTGCTTAAAAAACATTTAATTTGTGTAGCAAACGTAGAGTGGTTTGGACTTCCCTGCTATCTTTTTTTAATATCTGTGATACCCATTCAGTTAAATACTGGCAAAAAGAAGAGAAAGAGAAAAGCAGAAGACTAAATGTTAAATAGACTTGGTGCAAGGGTGCTTGACCTCTCCTCCCTTATGGCTCTGTCATTTTGTTTAATGCTACCCCATACCTCTTTTATACCACTTTGCATTTTCCCAGCATTTCCAGTGGTCCCACAGATATCCCCACTACCACTTGTCAATCCTAATCTCCAACTCAGACCACTTTTCAATGACTGTTAGTTCCAGTTCTGCTGCCAACTTTTCTATTGAGTCCTTAAGCCTGTGCAACTATTTTTAACATTCAAGAAATAAAAGAACACAGGAGGAACACTGGATAGGTTTGCGAGTACCAGAAGAGATCTGTTGTTAGTTACATCTATTTTACCTTTTCGTGTAGGTTTCTCATCCTATTATTTAAACATTGCACAGACAAATTAGCTCTGCACAGTGAACTTGGGGTTCTCGGCTTCCTGCGCCTTTTTGTTCTCCAATTCATCTGTCTCAGAGTTCTCCACCAGCACCCGTCACCATAGAAACCAAGCACGTTTCAGTGATTATGTTGGGAGTATTACATAAACTTCAGATATAGAAAGAGAGCTTTATGAAAGGGTTTTAAGTGGGCCTCAAAGACAATCAGCATGTGAAAGTCCATTCCCCAGCGAGCCCAGCTCTCTGTGTGCTGTCACCTCAGGCCTGGCAGCCTCTGGGACTGGCTCAGGCTTGGCTCAGGGGGTAAAGTGAGATCTGCTGCTGCAGCTTAACCTGCTGGTCACTGACAGGATGAATGTCACAGACAGGAGAAGTGGCTGGGAGCCAAGGGCTGGATCAGAACTAAAAGTGGGATGCAGATGGAAAACTATCTTAAGAAGACATCAGGCCCCTACCAGCTCTTTAAAACATAGTAGGATCAGCACAAAGGGCTTTGCTGAAGTGAGTAGTGCTGTGACTGTCATCAGCATGTTGACAATCCTAAAAAAAAGGTATTTTCTTTGTGGCTGTGGGGGAAAGCAGCCACCTAAGCATCATTTCTGCTGTTAGTGGTGTCACCATGGCTCTCAGTGTGAAAAAGTGCTGTATTGTAGTGACTCAGATCCTATCTCGATTAGCAGCAGCTCTTTGTTGCTAATACAGAAGCTGCCCAAAGGTCAGGTGGGCTGTGCTGGCATTCAGACTCTTATCTGCAGGAGGATTCTATGGTGGTTTCCATGCCACAGCTTCAGTTTAGCAAGGTGCTAAGGTACATGCTTGACTAAGCAGGTGATTAATACCACCAACTTCCAGCTTTTCAATGAAAAAATCACCACAAAGGACCCAGCTCTGCCAGTCTTACCCACCTGCACAAAGTATTTGCTGGCAGTGTAACAGTGGAACAATAAAACAAATACTAATGTGAATATTAATTGTGCAATCAGGCCCCAGGCAGGCAGAAGAACTGCATGGGAGAGCAATTGAGTCTGCTCTCACAGGAGCCTGATGCTGCACATAGGTGCTGCATTCTTGCAACTTGCCAAAAGCTGTAGGAGTAGCACAGCTGCTCATATATTTCAGTGTAACAAAACAGATAATCTCAAGACTATTATTAAAGTAATTTGAAGTGGATGTAAAAGCAATCCTTAATTAATGAGAATGATTCAGTGTGTACTTTTGTGGAATACCAGTCTATACTTATTTTTTAACCATAAGAAGAAAAATGTCAGAGTTGAGAAGCATGTTGCTTAATTCATCTTGTGTGGAATATATTACTTAGAACAACAGGGAGATGGAGACAGAAAAATATATTTAAATAGAAATGTATGCCAGTGTTTTCTGGTCAGGCACATGAAACTCTCCCGGTATGGCAAAATAGGTGTAGGAACACCAAGCTGATGTGCTCTAAATTTTTTATTTGGGACCTTATAACATTTTCAAGAAGTATTTTATATTGCACTAGCAGCTTTGATATTTTTTAATATAATTTCTACATAGACAGTTTTCCTGAGGCCACTATTGAGTGAGCCAAGAAAATGCTTCATAAGCATTTAAGTAAAACCAAAGGAAATCAAAAAAAAGGTTTTTTTTCCTCAATTGCTAATTCCCAAGATGTTACACAGAAGTTTCATTTCACATGGGATGGCAATCATGTCATCAGCATTTCTGTTATTCTGTGGGCCAGAATACGACTGGCTGCAAGTAGGAAATAGGATTCTTAGTGAGGTATTGAAAGAATTAAACAAGGAGTGGAAACACAGTATTTTAGTGCAGAATCTAAATTATACTGAGGTAAACAAACCTCTTTGTGACCATTAAATATGCATCTGGAATTTAATAGGTAATTAGTGACATTACACACACATTAACCATTTTTCAAAATAAAATATCTCAAGCAATTTCATGTTTTGATCATTCGTATTAGTGAAAGAAGTTAATGTTCTAAGCAGTTGAATTTAAATATCTGTCTCCAGGGAAGACGGTACTTTAGATACAGGTTGATAAATTATCCCACCACTCAGTAAAACAACCAGCCCTGGGTACAAAATGCTGGCAGAGCAGTGTGTGAGCTGTGTTCTGTCCGGACAGACTTTCCAGGATTCAGGGCAAAAGCTGTGCACCCCAGCACCCCATGCTCAGGACACCCCACAGCCCCAGAACACACAGCACACTGGCCAGGCTGGGCTGGCTCTGCTGGCAGCAGCACCAGGGTGAGGAGCCCCCACACCCAGGGCCAGCACAGCAGGCAGGGGATGAGCCTGGCCTTGGGGACAGCAGCCTCTGCTCTGGCCCAGGGGTGCTGGGACAGGCCAGGGCAGGGGGAGAGGTGCACACGTGGTGCCCACAGACAGAGCTGTGTGAGCTGATCCTTGTGGTTGCTTTTCCAAATGAGGTGAACAATAGCTGTGGAACTGCCCACCTTTCCGTCCAAAGATGGAGGAAACGGAAGGAAACCTCTTAGTTTTTTCTTTCCTTGTATCCCTCATTCTCCAGTTTGTGACATGGGGTGAGGATGAAGCTGACTTAAATTCAACTTAAATTGGACCTCACACCGAAGCCCAGTGCAATTGTCAGTGAATACAAAAATAAATTCCTTCTAACAGAATAAGTAGGCTTCAGATGCCTGTTTGAGTGCAACGAGCCCCAAACCTGCCTGCAGGAGTTAGCACTGCAGAAGTTACAGTGACGTGGACTCCAGTCTGCCACAACAAACTATTGCAACCATTGAGGCAGACAAAACCAGCTTGTTTACAGTTTGTAGAGGTTTTAAAAAACCCCAACAACTTCTAATTCATACTGCAAGTTGGATACCATGTATTTGATGTAAAAACAGGGGCAGAAATATCGGATGTTGTATCATCACCTTTCCACACACAACCAACAATGAAGTACTTTTAGTAATTCAGTAAAGAATTCTGAACAGACAAGGACATTTACAACAGATCTGTGTCTCTGAGTGCTTTTGCTATTGTTACCTTAAACAACTTATAGGGCCTGAAAAAGGATCAAGAGAAAGTAAAAAATCGAAGCAGGATGAAGACTAAATAATAGAGAGCCTCAATCTCTTTCTCTGTGCAAGGGAAGATGTAGGTCACTACACAAAACTCAGGTAGAAAATGAGCCCCCTGCTTTCTGAAAAAGAGTGAGGAATAAAAAGAATGGAGATGTAAGGCACTGAGACTGGGTGCTGGCAATGTAAATCACCTGCAAATTAAATGAAGTTGAATTTCCTGTAACAACCCAGAGAATCTTCTGCATTATGCATTGGAAGACAGAGGGAAGCATGGGGCATAATTCAATTGTACAGTCCAAAGCAGAGTAAAGCAACTGGAGTAGAGTTTATTGATCTAAAGAGAAAGATAAAACAATAGGGTAGATAAGAACATTTCTTTTTGTTGGTGTCGTGAATCCAACACATTTAGTGACCATCCAGCTTAAAGACTGTCTTCATTATCTCCCTAACACCATTCTACTCACACTCTTTACTCACTTTGATGCAATGCTCTCTAGATGCACAGAACACAAGGAAATATAACCATCACTTCTGTGCAGCTGTTTCATTTGTCTGCCTAATGGGAGGGACAGATTCTCCATTCTTGCTGATGGAGGAAAGGAGCAGTAAATGCACAGTAGTAAATTTGGCACTCATTGTTAGAAATCTGGATGCAATGGGGGTATTGATGAGTCCCTCCAAGTTTAGAAATCTTTTAGAACCTCCCTTTTTTGAGTTTACAGCTTCAATTCCAGCGTAGTCACTCACCCAGACATTTTATCAGCATTTAAGTGCAAGCCACCTGTGGCAGCATTTTATCTGTAAAGAGTGCCTTTGTCATGTGATTCACTAGACAGAAGACAAAAGAAAGTTATCAAAGGACAGTGTCAGTATTTTCTGAGCAATAAAGCTCAGTGTCCTCAATAACCTGCACCCAGAGCTCCAAAACTCTTCCAGGAAACAAATAAAAAATCATTGGCTGTTAAATCAAAGCTTGATGGGATTGCCAGAAAAAGCACTGCAAAGTAGAGAACGTAAAGAAAATCAGAAGTTCACGATTACAAGGATGAACAGGGCTCACTGGGGTTGGGCTGATTTGCTGCTGTCTTCTTTATCATAGCAGGATTCTCATCACAAAAAATAACCTCATTAGATAGAACTCTGTGAAAGAAAAAAAAAAACTAAAGCAATATTCTATTTTTAAAAAGGGAAATGACTCAACAAAGCAGAATGAATCGGTGACAGCATGATAGACTCAGTCCTGCAGGTATCTTATGTGAGAACTTGTGATGGTATGCAGTGCAGAAAGCATCCTTGGGAACACACAGTGTTTACATATACTGGAAAATGAGAAAGAAAATACACAATAACAGAAGGGAAAGACAGGAAGCAGTGCTGGAAGGTGCAATTCTTGTGCACACCTTCTGATTGGACTTCTCCTGAGGCCAAAACCGGGCTCAAAATTAGGCTGTCATCCCCAGCCTCATTTTTCCCTGGGCTGTTCAACTGCAGTGGCTCTTCCCTGATAAAGTGGGGGTTCCATTTCTGCCACTGAGGTTCCTGCTTAGCTCAGAGATGGAACCTAACAGAGTAGGCTGCTCCCCTAAGCCCTGGGTCTTTGCAGTGTGAAAATGCACGAAATGGGAAGTGCTTGGTTGGGAGCTCTCAGGAAGCAGTGACTCTACCATCAATATACAGGATTTTGTTGTGCCATTATTGTGTGACACTGTATCAGCCTTTATGGCATTGTCTGTACTGTGGAGCACAAGAGGAGGGTTATAACTGATAAGAATGGAACTACATAGATAATTTTGCCCTCAGAAGCACAGCTGACCTGCCCTCATCCTTATCTCTTTCTCCTCTCTCTACTATTGCTCTTTAAAAAACAAAGCAAAGCAAAGCAAAACAATAACAAACCCAAAGAAACCTGGAATGCCATGACCCATTTTACTGTGTGGGCCCATAAACAGTTGCATCTGTATAACTGAGTGGCTGATAAGATGCACCGTGGCAGGACAAAGAAGAGACTGGCAAAGAGAGGGAGAATTCAAAATAGGCTTTGGTGGCAGTAAGAGTAGCAAGAAAACATACTAAATACTATAGAATTTTTCTTTGTCCTTTTTCATTTCTACTGAGATGAATTACAAAAGAAGTGAAAGGATGAATAGGTGAGAGCATCCAACTCTGCCAAAATGCAAGTATTTGAAAATTGAACCAGGGAAAACAGGTAATTACAGTCCTTGTGCATTGGCTGTGACAGCATGTTAAATCCTAACACGCAGCTCAGGGTGAATAAACAAGTGCAGAGAAGCCAGATATGAATATTGCTTAAGAAACTGGAAATGTATCAGCTCATTATTTGCTCAGAACAGGTATAGGAGAGAACTTGCTTTCTCAGAAAATGATGTGAAACTGGAACATTTTGTTTCCTAAGTTCTCTGAAGGCTAAACAACTTTTCTGAGTGATCCTGAGGACCACTACTAGAGCTGCCACATGTGCTGAAGTTTCTGTTGGCTAAGATGCGCTGACCTCTCTCAGGGAGCACATTGATCATCTGATGGACCTTTCAGAGAGCCACAGCTCTTTGGAAATAAATATGCAGCCCTTCTGGTGAAGAGGTGCAGACTGAAGGGGTTATAGGTCACGAGGTAAATGTCATCCTCAAATGGGCAAAAACAAATCTGGGAAAATTTGCCATTTATTTCTGTTGCCTAACAAATATATGGCCTTAGTAATTTATGTTATTAGTTTTCCAGCACCACTTATGATAGCTGTGCTTGGCAACCAACAGCGTTTGGGGAGCAGTTTGTGCACATTCTGTATCAATGTTAGGAAATTTGTAAAGCAGATGGACTCTCTCTGCTGCTGTAACTTCGACACCCCTGTGGCCCTTATTTGTCAAAGACACACATTGCACAAACATCCTGATTGCCTCTGTCATCAAGGAAATCAATAATATCCCGAGTGCTTGGCCAGAGCCCTTCTCAATCTCATTTCTGGGATTGAGGCATTTGAGCAGGAGATGCTCCCAGGGACCCTGGCCAGGCACTCCAGCATCCTATGGATGAACAAATCTGCTCAAGGAACATTTTCAATAGCAAGATCATGTGACCAGAGAGAAGAAACACTGTGGCTCTACTGTAAATTTGGGTACCTGAGCAAATGAGATGAAGGTCCTACAGGTGAGGATATTGCCATTTTATATGCACAGCTCTGTTGCTTAATGGCTCTGCTCTCCACAGCAGAGCTTAAGATTTCCCAGTTGACTTTATTGCTATATTTATCCTACTAAATATAGAGAATACTTGACTCAGATTTGTAGACTGCCAGTGCACTATTTCTCACAAGACATCCGTGCTAGCAAATACAATTTATGCCCTGGAGTAAAGCCATGAAAAGTGTCTGGGGATGTAACCCTGGGAATGCCCTTGGGGTTCTCCTAGAATAGTTCTGAGGGGTACAGTGGCCTGGACAAGGCATTTCTCTGCCCATCCAGACACTCCCAGCCACCATCACCAGGGACACTCTTACTCTATTAAGTGAAATTTCCCTAATCTAATTCTGGTAATGACATTTCCAACATTTCTAATTGTATAATTATCCACTAGACTGGTGACAGGGGAGGGCTGTTTTTAATTGGATGGTAGCTTTTGGTGTATTTATTTAACTCTGATTAATATTTCTCACTATAGTAAATACAGGTTTACTGAAGCAGTTGGTTTTTCCTTCCTTGCAGAGCTGAGTGTTCTGCCTCCCTGATTCCAACTGCTAGAGATCCCCAGTAGTTATTTGTCCTTTTAAGGTGGAACACCAGGCAAGCTGCTCTGCTTTACACATCCCTTCTGGGACAGACCAAAACAGACTGGCCAAGAAGGCAATTTCTGCTCCTTGGTAATAGTGGGAGTTTGTTCCTTTGCCCTGTGTGGGTTGGAGCAGCACAGGAAGGAGTAGCACTGCAATTACTCTCTGATACAGATTTCCTAGAAGAAGCCCTTATTGTAGTTATAAAAAAAAAAAGCTTTAGCTCTTACAGTACTGGTCCTCCTGTCCATCCATTTGTCCAGTAAAGAAGGGAAGCTGCTTGATAATTTGAGAAACAGCTGCCATATTGTAGGCTGTCACAGTAATTGTTATTCCTTTGTAAAAGTCCAGGTACTTGAGGGCATTTGTAGAGTTGAGTTATACACCAAAGGATAAAGTGAACATAACTTACAAAACAAGTTCTGCTCAAAATTGCAAACGCCAATATTTACTTAGATAACAAACATTGCTGTGTGGTTCAGGGTGGGATCTTTACTCAGAGGAGCTCAGGGCTTAAGGGATTCCAGGACACCTGGAGGGAGAGCGACAGAGCAACCCCGGAGTTGAAGGAGAGCTCAGGAGTGCAAACACACTACAGAAAAATCTGACACAGAATCACTGCCTGATCAAAACTGTGAGTCAGCCTCTGACCATGACACACCATTTTTTGGGTGTTCCTTTTTTTTATTCAGCTTAGGGAAACTGATAACATTTCTCCCTACCTGTGACACTAGGTAATTCTTCTAAAAATAATGCAAATTCCACAAAATTCTTCTTCTAGCTCAGGAAACTAATCCTCAGTGTCTAACGGTGGGTGCTTTGATACTAAGATACACCTCTCCAACACAAAATATACATTTCTCAAGAATAGATTTCATGAGAACAGCAGGGCCTTCCTCTCAACCTGTACCACTATGGTAATTTCCAGTCAGTCACAGAATAGCTGGGGATGGCTCACCATTTCCTGGTCTGGTCAAGTACTTCTTAAGCACTTAGGAATTATTTAGCAGTGGTTTAAAGTGTTTGCTTTTTTAGAATAGCAGATACCTGAGTGTAGCGTGCCACTTCTAAGCAGGAATTGAAGCTGAGCTGAAGTGGTTGCACTTCTGGAGGAGATCACAGCACTCAGCAGCAGC
This sequence comes from Petroica traversi, assembly GCA_025920805.1. Lineage (NCBI taxonomy): Eukaryota > Metazoa > Chordata > Aves > Passeriformes > Petroicidae > Petroica > Petroica traversi. Next base: position 7,737,855 of record JAHLSL010000037.1, read on the forward strand.
TGCCAGGCAGGAGAACGGCACCAGTGGTCACTGCCTGCTGGGAGGGCTGGAGCCACAGCCCACAGCCTGCAGCACTTGGTGTCCCCTGTGTTCTCATCCTCACTGCTTCCCTTACCCCTCTCTAGAGATCAGCAGTAGTGGCTGGGAGGTTTGCAAAATTAAAGGCTTTCCTCCTCTCCTGGTAGGAACAGAAGATTCACCAGGAGCAAAGGTCGGGCACTGGGGCACTTCTTGCTTTTAAGCAGGAAATGTTTTCACATCCTTCCATCTGAGTACCTAAAGCAGCAGCCAGGCTTAAGCAATTAAGCTTCGTTTCAGAAGTAGTTCTGTGGTTCAGAAGGAAAGGGCTTTTCTGAAGGAGCTCATGAGGACCTGCCTTAGGAACATAACCAGAGACTGTCACACAAAGGAGAACAGTCACAGTCCAGGTATTTCTGACATAGAACCTCCCTTTTCACATTATAGTAAAGGGAAATTAAATAAATAAATTACAAAGAAAAGAAACTTAAGAAAAATCAATGGAAGAATAAAGAATTTTAAAATTACCCTAGTAAGTTTATAAACTGCCTGTTACAAGAAGAATCAAACAATTGTACTCTTTTAAAATCTGGTTTGGTTTAAAAATGTTGCCATCTTCTGCCCTTCTGTAGTCTGTGAAAAAGCACACATAAAACCTGCAGTTCTCATTCTCCCCTTTTCTGACAGCCAAGAGGGTTTGGAACGAAGTTTGAAGCTGAAAAGGTATTTTCCTTCTCAGGACTCTTATATAAATTCTCTGTCCCCTTCTAGTCCATCCTATGCCTAAAAGATAATGAATCAGATAGTAAAATAAGGAAAAGAGAGGGAGTTATTCCAAAGGGGAGAGACACTCAGTTATCCAGATAGTGTAGCTCCTGTCTCTGTGAAGGTGTTCACTTGAAGAAATTCTAAGAAATCTCTCATGAAGATATTACATAAATCTCAATATTTACTGTGGCCAAGAAATGTCAAGCGGTGATAGAGAAGAGCAGTTACAGGGCAAGTTTCAGTGTTTCTGGACTGCGTCTTTCACATGCAATTGTTTGGTATTTATTTATTCTCTGAGACAGTTGTCCCACTTATTTAGAGACAAGCCAAGCCCCATGTAAGGCTCTTCTGCTGTGTGTCAATTCATACACAGATGTGAAGTTAACCTCAGTTCACTGTCTCCCTTTGGAGAAGCTGTAATTCCCCTTTTGGATGTTTTTCCTGGCTTGTTACATCCCACATACCTGTACCTATCAACTCCTACCAAAGGAGTGTGAGGCCTGGAGGAAGGGGTACACAGAAATAATAATTAATTTTCTAGAGAATACACATGAAGGATTTAATATACATATACATTTATAAGTATTAACCACCTTTTACAAAATGTTATGTTTGGCCAGCAGCATTCAAAGCTACAAGCAACAGTAGAAAACAGGGTTATCTTACCAGGAACTACAGTTTTTTATCAGGTTATAGATGCAGAACTCTCTTATCTTTCCAGTTACAAGGATTTAACATTCCACATGAAACTTCTCCTTTGATGGATTATTCAGAGATTCTACTCTGCTATCATTATATTAATTATCAATGAATTTGAATTTTAGAATAAATGTGGGTTTTACAAAACATGTGTTAATGAGGAGGGGAAAGTTTGGTCACACATGGATGCACCAAGTTTTATAACCACTGACTGATCTTAGCTGAAGGGACACCCATGGAATTCCAGAGAACACAGCAATTCCAGAGAATATATCTATTGCAGAGAATACACCAGCCTGGCTAAGACCAAGAGATGTACACAAGTCTAATGACAGGAGGCTAAGAGCCTTTCCCAATGGAAGAAGTCATGGAACACCTCCCCCATATACTCACGCATCCTACCAAGAAAAATTCAAAGCTCATGTTGAGCACATCTTTCCCGTCATCCTGCAATATTTCTGTACATAGTATCAAGAACCAAGGTTGCTATTTTTTCACTTACAACGCCAGCAGCTCAGAAACTCCTGTGCTGGAGTTAACACTCTGCAGGGATGTGCGTAAGCGACTCCTCTTGGGTGATACAACAGATCCCAGCAGTGACAAAAAACCTGCTCAAGCTGTTACTGGGGAATTGATACCTAGCTCTGCCAAAAGGAGAGCAGCGTGGTCCAGAATGAAGGTGGGAACAGAATTTGCAATCTCCCAGGGCTCTGCCCTTGTGCTGAGCCCAGTCTGAGTGAGCACCAGCAGTGTCAGAGGGTCCAGGGTGCCAGGGCTCAGCAGGCTCGGGTGGAAAAGGGAGATTTCAACCATTTAACCAGTCATGAGTGCAGCAAAACTAATCTTGCACTCCGGATCCTGCTTCATCTGAAGGAACTGTAGAAGTCAACAGAGCTGGAGCTGATTGAGGAGAAGGGAGGATTTGGCCCTGGTGGCTCTGAACCCCAGGAACAGCAAGAGCACAGAAAACAGCTTTGTGAGGGAGCACTATTCAGAGAGCCTTTTTAATATTGAAGAACATTTATTTTCTGGAATAATTTCTCAGGAGTTTTGCTTTTCAGTTTATACGGTAGCAAGCTTCCTATCTCCTTCAGGCCCCAAACTTTTCCTTATCTTCTGCTGTGGGCCAGGCAGTGCAAAGGCAATGGACAAACTTTTTTTTTTTGTGTTGCTTTAGGTACAGGTGTGTATAGGGCAGAAGATCTACATTTTTCCTCCAAATGCCTTTCTGCTCTAAGACAAGGAATCCATGCCAACTCCATGTCCAATGGCAGCAGTGATGGGGCACTCAGAACATTTACCCAAGGACTAAAGCTGGGTAAAACTTCCAGGCACATCCATATGCTCTCTATCAACGTTTGCTCTCTTTTAACTTCAGCAAATTATAGGTGTTGTGGGGGAACATTTTCCAAAGAGCAAGTGAGTTGTGCTGATGAATCTCATTTATTTGCTAATGAGATGTGTAATTCCTAAGTACCATTTTGAAAATGTACCTCACACTGTTTAAAAGTATCCCTGTGTTCTCTGAAGGTGAGGCAGTTCCCCTGAACCTTGAAATGAGCTGGTTGAAGAAATCAGGACTTCATGCTTTCTGGGGAAAACCTAAATCACACAGAACTATATCAAAGTAACAACTGGTGTAGGCAGGGAATGGTTATAATGGTGTGAGGCTGAGAACTTTATTTTAGACTCCTGAGTAATTGCAACAAAAAGAAAATCTCACTGACATGAGACTGAGAAAAGGCAAAAATGAATATGCTGCCATTTATGTATTTTTAAATGGAACAGACAGTTCAGAAATTGAATGGTTGTGCACAGCTGGCAAAGTGTGCTCAGAAAAATAATCAAAGAAAAGAGGAAAGGGAGGGGAAAGTGAAAGAAAAGTGACAGAGAAAGAGAGAAAGATTACAAGTAAAATCCCCACAATGGAAATATAGGGGTACTAACGTGGAAGATGCATGGCCTCATAAAGGATGACTAAAGGAGCTGGAAACAGAAGCAAACAAAAATAAAGTAATATTATTAAGCAATCTGACAGTAGTTATTACTTTGCTTATTGGTTAAGTGCGCTTGCATAGTAAATATAATTTTATACATAAACAAATTGAAACATTTTGGCTTGGTAGTATAAGAAAAAGACAGTAACAGCTGAAAGCTGAATTTGACATGTACACTATACACTTCATTCAAGGTGTCTTCTCTCCTGATGTGCCACTGTTACTAAAACAGCTTGCCCAAAAATGGCAGCAATCACAGGAGAAGTGAGAGGTCTAATAATTAATAGCAGTGATGTAATTACAGGATGTCTGTTTCTTTAGTAAGAACTAAAATGTCAGCAGGAACAAAGACTTTACAATAGCTGTTTAAATGAGTTAAATAAGTGAAATTAGGAGTGCTTAGAAAGAAACTTCTGAATATGAGTATTCTGGGTAACTATACATGGCTTCTTCATTAGCCCAATGGTTCAAACCCCCAAGCATGCCTCTCTCCTGGAGACCCCCAGCTGGCTTTGGAGGTTACCCTGGATAATCATCCAGAGAGATTCCAGAGCCACCAAGAGAGACTTTGGGAAGTGGAGATCAAGTATCATCAGATTTGAAGCTATTTCGGGGATGAGGCCAAGACACCTGAAGGAATCTGTCTCTCTGAAATCATAGCTTCCTTTCAGACTATGACACCATCATCATCATCATCATCATCATCATCATCTGTCAGTCTTATGTGAGTTCACCTCATAAAATTGGTCTAGAGCACTGTAACAATCTTAGAGAAACAGAACTGGTGAGAAAGTTGTCTCTAATTCACATTAGTCCAAGTCTGCCCACACAGTAAAAGTAATGATATGCTTTTAAAAAGAAAAAAAAAAAATCAAAGTTGTACTTGTGAATTAGGATGGTAAGTGCAGTAGATTGAACTGAAAATATATTTACCCCTTCTATTTGCCATTTGCTGGCTGTGCTCATACCTGTAACCCACCCTGACGGAAACCTGCAAAACCAAAGTCAAGCGTTTTCTCACAGCACACTTTTAAAAAACAAAGAACTGTCTAGGGGGTTAGTCTTTCCCGAGGGCTAATTAGGAGTTAAACTATGCTGAGAAGTTAGCTTTGTGAATTATATCTACTGTATGCTATTAAATACCAATAACTAGGGTGAGCTGATTCCTATCGAGTATTTATTTAGGTTAATTTACAAGGTGTATTGAAGGAATTATTGAACACTTTTTAAAAATGGTAATAGCTGCGATTATTAATAAATGATCCTGACAACAAAGAAGCCCCTCCTGTTCTTCACTAAGACCATGAAGTTCATTAGAGCTTTCCAAGGAGACTGGGGCTGTTCTGGCAGAGGCAGCTGCAGTGTTTTTCAGGAACTGCACTGTCCCAGAAGGGTCTCAGTTGCACAGAGATGCTGGACAGGGGCAGTTGGGCGATTTTCCTATACAGGGTGTGGAAAGGTCTCTTCCCTTTCTCTGGTTGTCACTTCTGCCTGCACTTGGTGATATTTTACTGCCTTCAAAAGTCCCAGTTCATATTTCTGCAACAAGGGAGGTCAGCCTGAAGGAAATGCCTCTAGAATTTAGCTGACAAGTATGTGCTTAGGAAATTCCAATGCTGAAGATAGAAACTTATGTCCAAAGTCCATTGTCAGAGCAGATTTTCAGTATTTATTCAATTTTCACATGCTGATTTGAGGACACAGATGACTTTGCCATTTTGTCATTTACAAGTAACTCCCAATACCTACCATATCTGTTCCCATGAAAACACAATTTCAGGGAGGTAATTTTTTCATTTTCTTGTTAATTTTTTTCTTCTCTTGTTATGACCTTTAAAAGATAGGATTTGTGTGGTTTTCATTTGCTCCTTCATGAGTTGTCCTCTCATTTGCTTTTCTTTCCTTCCTACATCCTTCTCAATCTCTACACAACATTGTCACTGAGTACATTCCTCTCATTTTTTTGTTGGCCTTCCCTTAAAACATATTTTCCTAACATTTGGTTTTCCATTAGCCTATGTCCTTGAAAACATCAGCAACATGATTAATCAGCTACTGATCTTTTTCTCCAGCTCCCTTTACTAAAACATTTGGAAGACTCTTCTCTGCTGCCCTGGCCACTCCTCTGCAGCTTGGAGCTGGCAGCTCAACTTATTTTTCCAAGGGTAATTAATCTCCTTGCTTTCTATGCACAGTTGCTAACAAATCAATCAAACTCCTCCAGCTGAATTGAGGCGAGGCCTCGGACAGCAGGCAACACTGTTTCAGCTTCTATCAAAGAGGGACGTGCAAAAAAGAGACAGAACTGCTCTCTCATTTTGTTTGAACGGAAAGAGCTATTTATTTCCGTCTACAACTTCCTGGAAATCCGGCACATACTTAATAGCAATACCACAATTTCTCTGGTGTAGTAATACCTAAATTAACCACTACATTTTTGGAGGGCCTGGGCAGAAAGAGGAATCCCTGGGGTGAAAGCTTGGTTATGATAAACCTGTTAAACCACTGATTATAAACGTCAGTACAATTAGGGAACATGCAGTCTACCTGCACATTATGTAGATATGTAAAAATAATTATATTTCAGGTGGGATGATTACTGCAGGTGACAGAATATGTTTCCTTTTTGTCATCAGTCAAGTCAAAGTTGCAGGGAATTTAACATATTTCAATATAATATTAGTACACTAGCATTAAGAAACCATTAAATAAAAACATTTCTCTGAGGTATTAATTAGAGAGGCTCTGATTTAAGCTCCTAAAACCTTTTATATTTTTTTATAAAGGTCATTTTGTGAAGAGCTGAATGTTTTCAATTCTGAGTGTAACAACCTGCAGCTAAGTGGAGAAAGAAACTAAATAATAAAAAAAATAGAAATAAAACATTATTTTTCAGTGGCCTTTATGCAATGCTTCTTCAAATACACAGCATGTGGGACAAATAAATGCAATTTTTCCCTGCCTCCTATCAGCTATTTTTAAGGACAAAAAATATGATCTCTGACAAACTAAGGGCCTTTTGCTCTTGACAGGCATTGCAGTGCCCCAGCAGGCCTGGAAAAGCTGCATTTGCCTCCTTCCCACAGCAGCACCTGGAGCTGGGCAGGCAGGCAGGGCCAGGGGTGCGAGCCAGGAGCCCCCGAGGGCTGGGCAGCCCCTGCTGGGGTCCCTGCACAGCCGTGCCAAGCTGTGCCAAGCCGTGCCAAGCTGTGCCAGTGCCAGCTGAGCTCTGTGTCCTTCCCCTCTCAGCACTCCTTTCTGAGAGAACCCGAGGGAGGAAACGGGGCAGAATGCAGCTCCACTCACTGCAACAGGCACCATACCTGGGACTGTGTGTGACCCCATGGAAGCCACTCTCACACTCCAGTTCTGGTGCTCGCCAGCTGAAGAGCGAGCCCAGCTGGCTCCCTTCCCTATCAGCCCCTGCAGCAGTGAACACCTTTCCCAGCACAGTGAATCAGCCACCCAGCGCCCTGCGCCAGCCACCAGCACTTCTGCACAGCCTCCTGCCACCCCTGGCCTGTGCTGGGACACAGGGACCCTGGAGCCACCCAGCCCATGGGAACCTGCCCTGCCCTGCTCTGCTCCCACAGCTCGGCCTCTGCGTGCAGAGTTCTGCCAGAATGCAGCACAAACCCCACGAAGGGCTGAGCTCACATCCATCCACACACAGCCACGCTGCAAAGTGTGCAGGAGCCTGTGTGAACACGGCTCCTGTTGGGAGGAAAAGCTGCTCTGGCTCAGGGCATGCCAGGCAAAATATACTGAGAGCTTTTCAACAATGTACAAATAAAACCCACCTGCCTTAGACACTGCCTGCTTGCTCCATTCACAAGAGAGAATCTCAACCCTGGTGCAGAGGCTTTGGTGCATTTTTACGCTAAGGAGCAGGAGAAGAGAGAGGAGCTTTGACTGACCTACCCACAAAGTGCAGCATTTGGGGGTCAGTGCCTCTCCTCTGCCCCATCTCTGAGTGTGCAGCACATTCCAGAGGTGCAGGTTTAGGAACAGCACATTCCACAGCAAGCACCTGCTGTAAACAACCTCTGCTACCACTGCAGTGTGATCACCACACTCCAGAAAAGTAATGAAGTTTAATGGTCCAATTATGCCTTTGCCTTTAAGGAAATTCAGAAAAAGGGGTTTTGTACTTTCTCACCTACATAAACATTCTTTAGAAAATAACTGGTAATAAGTAGAACTAGAAAATTAGTTCTAGAAATTCAGTTCTGTTCAGAAAGTCACTTCCTAGTTTAGTATACTCTTCATGACATTTTTTTCTGCTGATCACTGTCATTATTTTTTTCTAATAACAGCATGGTCCTTACATGCCCTTTCACACGTTTTCAGTAACATTTGATTTGAAATATTTAGCTTCTTTCATATTTATCTCTGTCATTCTCTGCTTGGAGGAGGCCTGGCTGCTCTGAGGGCTTACAGTATCAGACAGTCTGTCACTCCTCATGTTTCCTTCCTCTGTCACAATTTAATATATTTTGTCCTGCTAGCTGCTATGAAGCAGGAGCCCAATTTGATTCGAAAGGAGCCCAAATGGGTGAGCAAGTGGCATTACATAATGACCAGCTCCAGCTGGGGCCTGGCTTGCTGTTGGTACTGAGCTCCCTAGGATATAAATGTTTCCTCATTATGTCTCATGCCTTGGCTGTGCAGCAGCACATGGATCAAGGCATTCCTCTCCCTGCTGGATCTCTGGAATGTGCATGTGAGCAGCATTCTGGATCCTTCCTCCTTCACCCACCAGCTTGGCACCATGGGACTCCTGGGTCTGCTTTTTGGTGTGTGAGCCGCAATAATTGCCAAGATTACTTTCCATTATCATCCTCATTATCTCAGTCACATACATGATTTTTTCAAGCAGCCTTTTTTTTTGTGAGGAAATAGATGTGATCAGGCAGCTGAGAACTATGGGAGACAGCCTAAGACTAAACTTGGTGCTTGTGAAAAATCAAAATGAAGCCTTAGCTCATGAAACAGATCGAGCACATTCTGGTGCCTGTTTGTGACAACTGAATTAGAGACATTTTTCAAACAGTTCATTCCTATACAAAGGCTAAACTTGTAAAGGTCAGCAGAATACTGAGTTATTTCCTGTTAAAACGTCGGTTGCTGAAGGATGCTTTTCTAGTGTAACTAGATTTTCAAGAGATTTTGCAACTTTGTTTATATGGGGTTTTTTTTCTGCTTATGTATTTTCCAGGAGAATGTGTTCTTCACTTTGGGTTTGTTTTGGAGATAGCAGTTGCAGACAGAGAAATCCTGGGTACATATTATTGCTCATTAACAACTGAATATGCTTCCTTTTTTTCTTCTTTTTTTGGTTACTACCAGACTATAGGTACAACCCAGAGAAATAAAGGGAGCAGATTATGTTTTGTGCTTGAAAAGGGTTTTGAAATTTCAGAATTGTGTTTGTGTCTGGTTGGATGAAAATGAAGTATTTTAGCACTCGCTGCAAAAGACCCGTCCAGCTCTGGCTGTCCTGCACCTCTGGCCACAGCTGGGGAGCTGGACAGCCAAGTCCTGAGGAGCTGGACAGACACACCCCAGTGCCCATGGGTGCCCTGCACAGCAGCCAGGACTGGAACATCTCCCCAGCAGCTCCTCAGATGTGTGAAAAGCTGAGGGAGCTGAGAGAGGCTCTGAGCTGGGCAGGAGCAGAGGCTGAGGGAGCTGAGAGCAGAGGCTGAGGGAGCTGAGAGCAGAGGCTGAGGGAGCTGAGAGAGGCTCCGAGTGCTGGGCAGGAACAGAGGTGCTCCCTGAGCAGCTGCCAGAGCCGGCAGAGCTCCCAAACCATGGCCATTCTTCATTAGCCTTTGCTTAAAACCACACTGCCCTGGGTGCTGCTTTGATCTCTGCACTGCTGCCCAGCTTCAGCTGAGGCCTTGGATCGCAGATTCCACGAAAGCTCGTGCCTGTGTCCATCCAGCTCCTCTGCAAATCTGAGAGCAGCCCGTTGTTGGGATGCAGGTCTGGTGCCACAGGCTTTAATGTTTTCAGGATTAGAGCCCAATGGATTTCACACCAAGAACAACCAACAGATAAACACCAGCACTCTGTGAGATTTGGGAAGCAGTCTGTTTCTGAAGATTTGGGACTAGAGAAAAACATTTTATTTACACAAATTTACAATTTTAAAACTTTTAGTCCTCATTTTACTCTTCTTAAAGAACAAAAAAATATTCAAATTCTATGCTATTCAGGAGTGGGGAAAAACACATGAATAATAAATGTCATTAATGCCAGCAGCAAATATAATTTAATTGCCCACAGACATTTATTTCTGCTTATTTTTCCTCTCACCAATACCACCAGAGGAAAACATGAACTCACAACTGAATTTGCTATAATTTTACATAGCTAGAATTAAGACTCAATATTTTTCTTCCATGAGGATTATGATACTTGTAGGTAGTTGACATTCAAGAGGCTGCTCTAGTTGTACTTTGTTTTGAAATCAGACCTATTCATTCGAGACTCATTAGAGTTAAGCCATGGGCCTTGAGTTTCACTACAGGGCTTCAGGTCTCTGCACAGGCTCCTTGAGCTTCAAGTGTTTTGGGGAATAAAAGTGAATTCATAATTTTACAAAATATAAATTATAGCTCTTTGTATTTTCTCTGAATTATTACGTTTTATTAACACTTTGAGCTTTGGTGTTTAAAAATATTTTTTTTAAAAAAATGTACACCCTGAATCCAGCTGGCTTTTTCTAGAGATGGTGGCTGACCTTCCCAAGCAACCAGTTGTTTAACCTCAATTCTTTTCCAGGCTGTGTATTTTTAATTCTATGAGGTTTTAAAAATTCTTTCAATGATTATAACATTCCCCTGCAAAAATAGAGATTTCCTGTGAAGCAGACACATCCACAATCACTGGCTACAATATATCAACACATTTCTGCCCGTTTAGTCTTACACAGCTCAAGTGTAGGAGTGGGTGGCTGTCCTGGCTCACACAGAGCTGCTGCTGACGTACAATAATTCCCCAAACTTCAGAGCTTTAACACATCTCTCTCCTTTCTGTTCTTGCAAACAATCACCCCAACAGCACACAAGAGTGATGGGATGATTTAGGTTATTAACAGGTGCTGTTTCCTATGGCTGAGTGCAGATATATCGTTCTGTCCTGTTGATATTGGCTCTGATAACGCTCACTTGAATTCCACCTAAAAATAGGTGTGAACGAAAGCTATTTGGAGGAGGATATATTAAAATTTTATAGCATGTTTTCCAGTGCCTCATGCAAATCTTGGCCATTTCCCTGCATAATCAGCCTGCGTGGTTGAAGGTTGAACTGCAAAGGGCTGAATCCTGAAAACAGCAATTCATGTAAACCATATTGCTGGAACCTGGGGTTTTCTCCAAACCCCCCACTGAACAAGGATGATCCACCATCAGGGGCTAGGCTGAGGATATGTGATCTCTAGCCAGAAAAAGACCAGGTGCCTGCAGAGTGCCATTGTGTGGGATGGCTTTAGATATTTAATATGTTGTGCTCAAGCACTTTTATCAGATGGGTCTTATGTGGAAAATAAAATAATACAGGAGAAAGCCTGCTCTTGTGCCTTCTTGCCCTCAGCTGGTCCAGGAGTCCACATGAGTGATGTGTCTAAAGGCACAGGGTGATAATGTGCAGTACCTGGTCCAGCATGGTTTGGCTGTAGCAGCACCAGGGCTGGGCTCTCCCAGACACTGCTGTCCTGCTGCGATATCTGAGTGCAGAGACTCCTCTCACTCAGATGTGCTCCTGCACTGAGCTGGGATTTTACAGGCTCAGATTTAAAATGCAAAGTAGTGCTTTTTGTGTTATTGTGTCACACACAATATGACATCAGAGGCTGAGCAATGTGGCTCCCCAAGTAAACTGGTATAAAAAGAATAAAAAGTCAGCAACCTGCTGCTGGCAGAATAGCTCACTGTTCCAAACCACAGCACCTGTTTGCACCTTTGCTTCCCAGAAAAGCCTTTCATTTTAATACCCTGAAACATAAAACGTGTAGTTTACTTACTGAAAAAACTACTTCTGAAAAAACAGAATTTAATTGTTTCATTCATTGTCTCTTTCTCAACTTCCAGCATAAATTAATAGAACAGATTAGACCGTTCCACTTGGAAGGGAAGTGCAGTGATCACAGCCTGACCAAGTTTAAAGGCATTGCCCACATGTCCTAAAACAGTGACAGCCCTGGGGCACTGACCACCCCTCCAGGGAGTCTGTTCCAGTGTCTGACCGCCCTCTTGGCCAAGAAATGCTCCCTAATGACCTGCCCAGACCTGCCCTGCTGCAGGCTGAGCCATTCCCACACATCCTGTCCTGGATACCCGGGACAGGGGATCAATCAGCACCTCCCTGTCCATGTCCCCTCCCCGGGCTCCTCCCCAGCCCTCTCTTCCCCAGAGCAGACCCGCCCCGAGCCCTTATCTGCTGGCACAGGAGTTTCCAGCGTCTGGCGGCTTCGTTGCCTTCCCCTGGGCACGTTTGAGCAGAGCTGTCTTTAGCTGAGCAAATCTCTCAAGCCTTTGTTTTAGATGCACAGTAGGAAGCCCAGGTATCAGTGTGAACAAGGATTATTCTCTAAGGAAACCTTGCCAGGAAGTGACAACAGTTGTGGTTCTGAGACAAATACATGCTCGTGAACCCCTACAAGACAGAGTGCCTACAACATCAAAATTGTTCCTCACTCAGATTCTCTTTAGCATGATAAAGGTCAGGTTTTTTCACCAATCTCTAGTCAAGTGGACTGATGCATGTATAATAAATTACAGAAATGCCCTTTGAGCCTCTATTATTTTGTGAAAAGAAATAACTAAGCAAAGGGTGCTCATCCACCCATAAGAAAAAAAAAAAATCACCCAAAACATAATAGAAGAATATTTTTTCTTTTTTTATTGAATTTCAAACAGAGAGACAGAAAAGTCGTATTACATTTTTTAGTCCTGCCAAGGCCAAACAGATTCATAATTGGCAGTTAAGCACATATTTATCTGCCTTCTGGGTCTGTCTCCAATCTGAAGAGAGAAAGATCTGACAATCTATTTCAATAAATGCAATAACTGTTGACACACAAGGAGGAATTCTCACAGAATTTATCTGTGGGACAATGGTCTCAGAGTGGTGCAGCTTTCTCCAGCTTATGCTGATCACAGGCAAACCACAGAATTTTGCTATGGCTTGGAAACACACCTGGGTCACAAACATTTAAACAAAACCTAATAAAAACACATGGAGAAACTGGACACACTTCTGTAATTTCCATGTTGTGTGAGGAACATGGAAACATTGCATCGTAACTATCCAGAACAAGCAATGAAATATGTGCAGGATATGAGTAAATAACTCTTTTTCTCCTACAATTTTCTGAAAGAAATTAGGATTGCCGAGCGTTTGTTAACCCAAACAAGTCAGGTAGAGTGCTCAGAAGAGAAGCTGCTCTGACACCCGATCCTGTGTCTGTGTATGTAATGCTCTCTACATTTTATACTCAGTTGCTCACTCTGAACTGCCAGCACAACTGGTGTTTAACAAAACACAAACTGTGTTTCAAAGGTTTTTTCCATTTATTTGGGGCTTTTTGATGTGAATTCCTGTAAGCACTAGAGGAGATAACAAAACATTATTGGTTCTCTGTGGATATAAGTGATTCTGCCAGATATAGAATTTAATCAAAAAGATCTTTCTGCTGAAATAAAACAGGGGTTATTTGTCCTTGTGCTTTCTGTGCATTAAGATCACAAGTTCTAATACAGACATCTGAGTTTCTGACTACAAAATTACATTTTGTGCAGATTGTACTGGATGTGGAAAGGCTCCCCACTGGATGTACTGTCTTAGAGTGGCAGATCCATCTCTTGGAGACATTATTGCTATTGCCTTGATTATAATGTTTTGTCTAACTTGATTTTTGTTTCCAAAGATTTGGAAAAACAAGGCTCTAGGATATCTTCATATACATTTCAACCATTTTTTCCTGTTGAAAACTAAACTATTCCTACTAAGCTGCCTCATACTAATCCTTAGTTTTCCAAATATAGAGGAATCCATTCAGCCAGGCCAGTGCAATGAGCAAGCACAAACTCCCAGAAGGTCTGTACAGATCAGTTTAAATGAAAAAAAAAAAACAAAAAAACCTATTTGTGTTATAACAATTATCTAACTGAAAGTGCAAAAAAACCTCACCCACTGGCAGAAGTGTTTCCAAAAACCAGTCTAGGTTTACTGTGAACACTGCAAGTCTTTTGGTGACTTCACCATGAGCTCACAAAGTCACTGTGCTGGAGTTGGGCATTGAGGGACTGGGCTCTGAGTCCATGGCTACTGTTTAAATAACCATCTCCTTGTTTCTGCTAGGAAGGATGGAGAAAGAGAGGCAGGTTATGCTACCAATCAAGCAAAGGGATCTCATCAGCAAGAACCACCCCTGGCTGAAACATGGCTGCTGTTTGCTAGGTCATAGACATTCCATGTAAAAGATTAAAACATGGTCTAAAAATCCATAATTAAAATACAGAAGAGAAGACTAAATGATTATTGTATGATTTATCTGTAATTATACTGGGAAAGAACTATTAACCACTGTATTTGTGGCTGTAAATATGGAATACAAAGAGAATTATCCTGAGGTTGCATTGATTGACGTTGGAGGCAAATTATAATAAATACAAAGAGAAAACCACTTACAGCATATTGAGTTTCTGTGGGAAGTTTGAGTAATGATCCATTATTGTAAACAGAAATTATTTACAGTACCATGCTGTGAGAAGCAATAGTTCTGACAGAATTAATACAATAATACAAGGACATTGCCTTTGGTCACAGAGGAAGTTCACAGGCATGCAAATATCAGAGCTTCCAGCAGGCTCCCCTTAGGGCAAGGACTGTGCCTTTTTCTGCCTGGCAAATCTTAGCACATCAGGAATAAATAAATAAAAACAAGGCTGCACGGGAAAGTGTTCCTAATAATCTGTGTAACATTGGAAGAGTTCATTGCTTCAGTCAGCTGAGCAGGAAGGTTCTTGCCCAGGAGCAAAAGTCCTTCAGGCAAATAAAAGTCCCAGGGATGCAAACCTGACCCCATGATTAGCCCCTGTTGATAACCTTGCGCCCAGAATTTCAGTTTTCAGGGACGGGTAATTTAACCTGTCATAAGTGAAAGTTCACAGAAAACAGGGCTCTGAGCACCTGCCTGTGTTTGACACTGAGGCAGAGAAGGTTGTGACTTTGGCTTCTGTGAGTTCTAGAGCAAGACAAGATCGAAGGAAGAGTAGCAAAGCTGCTGCCAAGAGACAGTTTTGCTCCCAACAATAAAAGAAAAGGACAGCATACAAATCATACGTGTGTGTGCCTGGCAGGAGTCCATAAAGCCTTGTTCTTGGAAGACATTCTGAGAAAGCTAAAGAGGCATTCTGCAATCCATTAAAAATAATGTATGCAGAGGAATGCTTATAACTAGAAATGTCCAAGAATAGAAGCGTCAATTTTACTTTTCCTTCTGAGCCTGCACTTAGTTTTTGAGATGAAGAACTGCACTGTGAAAGACCAGTAGGTGACAACAGTTCAGCTATCAAGGAGACAGACATGACAGAAAAGGTTGTATTAAAGGGCTATAAACTGTGCCCTATTCAGCCTGACTTCCAACACACTTTACTTCAGGCAGGTACCATTGGGCAGACACTCAAAATCTGTCCCGGGTGTTCTCCTGCCAAGATGCTCTTGGGTTCAAAAGCACTGTTAATTAGCATCATTAGCAGCCCCCCCATTCATCACTTTGTATCAGCTAATCATGGCTCTTAGAGGAACTTCAATTTGATGTAGTGGCGCTGTAACTAATTGTTGAAACCCAACACCCAGTATTTCTGTTTGAGTATCAATTCATCAAGAGGGAAAAGGTCCAGTTTTGAAAGTTTCCTCATATCCTGTAAACCCATCCAACTTACCCTGCTGAGAGGTAAAGGACTGCAAGACAACAGCTTCTTGTTTGCATTGCAACTAAATAAATGAAGAATCCCCAAGACAGAGAAGTCAGTCCTTAGTACATTGTTTCATTCAGGAAGAATAACACTGTGTGAATACAGACACCTGTGAGAGTGGTTCTATTCCAGGCAGGAAATAGACTTCCTGTGCCTTAATAAAAGCCAGAGCTGAGGGAAATGTCATGGGATAACAACCACCCCACCTTCAAGGCTTCAGTGCAAAAGCAGCCCATGTTCATTTGCAAGGGATTGAGAGTTCATTTAACAGCTCCTTTTTTATTCAGTGGCTTTTGTGAAAAGGGTTGTTGATCTCAGTCACTCCTAGTGACATCATAAAACACAGCTCTGAAAGAGAAATTGGTAAGCTGCTCTTGCCAGGAAGGTGAAGGAGATGGATGGGTGAGATGTGCTCGCTGGGGTACAGGGTTTCTGTGTGAGGCCTGAGAAATGCAAATAAACACAGGCAGTGCTGCTGCTGAGGAGGGAAAAGGTACTGTGAATTTAACTCAGCAGCAGCACATTTGTAAACTGAGCAGCACTGAGGTACCACTGCTGAAGATGTGCTGAACTACTAAAATTCAGTTTATAAATATTGGCCTAACTCCATTAAAGTAGGTGTTCATAAAATACGTTCAGACAGAGCTTCAGAAATGTTCTAAATTTCTCTGATTCTGCCAATCTCAAAAAGTGTCAGTTCTGCCAAGAGCAAAGTAAAGCCTGAGCACTGATCAAAACTTCACACTAAATAAGATAGTTTTCAAAATCAGAGCTATAATTTTATACTTTAGCCTTAGCTTACAAATTATACAATACACCAATTTGTAATGAAGAAGAGAAAAGAATGAAGAGAATAGTAAGAAAATAGAGGCCATAAAAGGAATAACCTACTAGCAGAGAGACTTCATGAATGGGTACTTTTGAACTCCAGAAACTGTCCAACAAGTCGTTTAAGTAGGCAACTTTCTTTGCTGTAGACACACACTAAAGTGGAAGGCAAAATGTTAGGCTGGAGATGCTTTCCTAGATCTGTCCCCAATTGCTGCTTCTCTGGGACAGCACAGACTCCTGTATGCAGATGGTTGGGAGGGCAATGGAGCACAGGCAGCCACAAACTCAGGAGGAGACATGGCTGGAGATGCCCCACAGCTGAGCAGTCATTCCCAGCACACAGGGAGGAGGACACAGAAAAAGGTCTGGCTCAGGCTAATGTAGAATAGAAATAAATAAAAACGAAAGGTCTGAGAGAAAGCTGACAGCAGTCCAGTTCCCTGGCAGGAGGAGCTGTCTGTGTCAGGGCTCCCTGTGGCACAGCAGGATGAGAGAGGAGAGAGCCCAAGGGAGGAACACAAACCCTTGGGCACTGAGCCAGCAGAGCTGCCCAGGCTGCCCGCAGTGCTCCTGTACCCCACAAAGGACACCTGGGCACCCCTGAGCTCACAGCAGGGCAGCCCCACGGGCTCCCCTGCTCAGCCTAACAGGACTAACCCACCATCATTCCACCACACGGCTTTGCAGCCTTTTCCTCCTGTCAGCTCAGTGAGGTTATTCTTGCCTGTGATAATGGAGCCCACTGAGCCTCATTCCCAGAGGAGCAGCGACCTGTGCCTGGCCTGCTGCGGTTATTTGGATAACTGTTTTCACTAAAGACTACTTAGAAGAAAATATTTGCATTTTGGCAAAAAGACTGCAATTGGGTGGACAGTTTCAACCTGTGTTCAGGTGGGGGGAAGTCTTTTAAAAGCTGATGAAATTTGTTTCTCCAAAGCAGTCTGATTCTCTCATTTATTGAGACATATATTCATCATTGTTCTTTAAGAGTAGAGGTGTCACTCTGCAAAAGGCCATTAAAATGCAAAAATAGAACTAGGCCATCTTTATGCTGCACGTCAGGGTATGTGCAGGGACGTTATTGATCACAAAAATTACACATAAGAGGTTCCTAAAATAACATGGAGGGAGAGGCAGCAGCTCTCACAGTTGTCTTTTAAGTCTGGAGGTTCAAAATAAAATGGAATCATTATGGAAATGTTAAATAGGAATATAAAGTTCCTGTTGATACAGCATTGCCTGTGTCCTAATTATAGATAGATTCTCTGTCCTCATTTTCCTCCACTCTCCTATGCACTTGGCACTTCCTTCAAAAGGATGTGTACATCATCAGCAGAGAAAATCAAATAATCTGAAGGCTGAAGTCACTTACACTTTTGAATGATCCTTAAGATTATTTATAATACTAAAATTAAATGGTAGCTTGTAATATGGTATTAATTTCCCTTAAAATTGCAAAATAAACTCAAATAAAATATATAAAGTAAGTCTCCATCCCAAGCAAATGACTGGGTGGTAATTCCAAGGGGGAAAATGGAGGGATATTTGTCCCTTGTTCCTCAGGATAGGTTCTGAAATCCACAATTTTAGGTGCAAAAAGGAAAGTGTATTTCAAAATCTGTTTCTTCATTTTCTATTACTTCTTGTCTCCAGTGCCCAAGCATCAGACAGAGTTATTATACCTCTTGCTGAAATGTCATCAGTGGTTGCCCCAGGAAGCATTTGGGAGCAGATGAGAGTGTTACTCCCTGGTGAGTGGTGAGTGCAGCAGGAGCTCTGGCTGGGCCCCTGCAGCCCCAGCAGCTCCCTGGCTGCCCTGCCCAGGCTGGGGCTGCTCCCTGGGCAGGCCAGGGATGCCCTTTGGGTGCAGTGATAACCACCCTGCACAGCCACAGCGGGATCTGCTTTAAAAAGCAGGAGCTGGACACTGCTCAGCTCTGTTTGCTCACACAGGACATACCCAGTCCTATGCTTGCTTTATTGGATTTGAAGATTCACCTCTGTGGCCAAAAGCAAATGAGATGGGCTAAGTCTCAGAGAGATGTTAGGAATACACCATTTCCCCACCGAAGAGTGCATTTTCTCTCTCCAAAGGAGTTATTTGTCTGATGCTGTCTCGCCTAATTATTTTCCCCTGAAACTCTAGTGCATATATTTGAATAAAACAACATTATGTAAACCGAAGATAATTCAGCTCTAGAAATTATTGCAATAACAATGTGGAAAGCATCATAACTAAGCAGCTAAATACTAGGATATTATTCTGCATAAAGGGTCAATCCAAATTGCTGTGGCTCATATAAATGCCTGCTTAGATAAGGCGTTGATTAAAAGACAACCATACATAGAGCTCCAAAATACTGCTTTTTAAAAAATTATTTATTCTTAGTTATTAGAAGTTAACATCTAAAGATTCAAATAATCAAACTGTCCCTTTTGGAAGACAGGACATCACTATTCACTTATTAAAAAAAAAAAAATCAAGAAACTAACAAAAAACAGCATCAGAAAACAGAGGAGGGGTCACACCTGAGGAAGAGAGGGGCAGGTTTGAAGAGCTCTTGGAAAAAATATATTCTCTTTCTATTTGATGGCTCAGAAGGATTCATCTGCACACTGGGAAAAAGGACTGGGGCCCACCATGAGCCAATGGATGAAATTCTGTAAAACACTCAAAAACAAGGTATGCTGTCGAGCCTTAGAACAGAACACAATTAAAATCATTTAGTATTCATTTAATTCATGAATTAAGGGACAAGGGAAAGGAAGGGAGAGAGGAATAGAAATGGACATGGTCATGAATAACCACTAATGCAGATTTCTCAGGAACAAATGGAGCTTAACCTGAGCAATTCCCTTTCATGTCAATGCAATAGGTCCTTTGGATGGGAGAATGCTGTAGATACAAAAAACTTGATTTTTAATAGGCTTTCAGAAGCTGTTTCTAAAAGGTTGGTGCAAAATTGTCTGAAAATTGCTTTCAGAGAATAATCCCAAAGGATTCCTATTTTTTAATGGAAGGATGCAGTGAACAAGGTTCAGTAGTGATTTATTCTGCCTCCAGTATTTTCAGTAGTGAGGAGGACAATGGGACAGTGTACATATACTTATTATATTTGGGAGCACCATCAAGCTGGAAGGTGTTTAAAAGATTTTGAAGGACAGAATTAGAATTCAAAAGGTTGTAAAAAGCTGAAACATGGAGTGAAAACCAAGGCGCATTCCTATTAAATGTGTTCAAGAACAATCATTGTGAAGAGCAGTCTGACATAAAAGGATTCCTGGGCTTTAGGGGATTGAAGGCAAAAATGGATCAACAAAACTCCACTGATGCCAGAGAAGAAATTGTGTATTAGGGGGCATAATTAAGTAGACATCCTGCAAAACATGAGACATACAAGAAGACAGGAAATGCCAAACCTCAAGAAATATGTGTTCAGAAAAGCTGGATTTTTGAAACCTCTCATCATTCTATGTGAGAAGAATTGAAACATTCAATCTGTGGTGCACAGACTTCAAAATACATAAAATGCTGCAGCACAAGGAATCTTATGAAAAGCCAGTCATTTGTATTTCCTGTGAGTCTGTGCAACAGAAAAACATGCAACCTACTTCATAAGCAACAAATTCTGTTCTCTGCTGTTTTAAAAGATAACAAATGATTACTATTTACCTGGGAACAGAACTCTAATTCTTCCCCGACCTTCTGTCTTCTTTCTCTGCATTTGATTGCTTAACACAGACCAACAAACTGACATTAACAGGACTTGCACATGCAGGCTGGGAAAGGAGAGATCCATAACTGGATGTTACAGCTTCACTGTAGTCCCTGATAGAATTTCCTATTTAGAGACACTCTAAAAGAATAAATTAGATTACGCCAGAAAGTAAAAAGCACACTCATCTCCATTGCTGGGCCAGGTATGACAGGACAGAAGATACCACTGGGATGTACTTCAGGTGAGATAAATATTGAAGCAAAATATTTCTTAAGCCTCACATGAATCAGATGATTCACTAGAGAAATTGTCCTCCACTTTGCTGGCTGAATGGGAACAACAATGAGCAACTTCCTCCCACTTTCAACTCTTCCTCAAATCTTACTCTTAACTGCCTTTGCCCTTGAATGATGTGAGAATCCTGCAGCGAATATGTTACCCACAAGCTGGAGGCGAGGGACTGCTGAATTCCTGCTTAGATGTAACAGTAAATACCAAAGGTGGGAAGTTGGCTTCCAGAGTTTTGTACTGTTGAGCCTTTTCCTTCTAACTGTTAGTACATGGTATATGGATAGCTAATAGACAAATTAATGGGATGCCTGAAGCAAGGCAATTTTTAATGTATTCAAACCATTACAGTGAAAGAAAACAATAAACAAGGAATACAAATATTTAGAATAACATTATAATGACAGGCACATTCTCATTGTGTAAAGGTATATTAATTGCTGGAAAGAAAGTAATTTAATTGAAAGACAAAGCAGTCAAAACAACAGATCTGAGCTGGCTGGTACATCTTAGTAGACTCTTTTTATTTCTGGGGAAAGGTACAGGAATGTTTGATTTGTAAAACAACTGCTACCTTATGGGAAAGTATAAAGAACATTCTTCTGGGCAAAAAAAAAATCTGTTGTGTAAGAAAAATTTGCTGAATTTATCTTTTCTTAATTTGCATAGCTAGGGATATTGCAGTGCTCAAAGTGTGTATGACTGGTGGGTTTAATTAATTTCTCAACTCTGCTACTTGAGGCAAAAGAAGATGAAGAAAACCAGAAACGTGGGCAGGAGTGAGAAGACAGCACTGCTCCCTGCCCTCCCACAACTCAAGCACTGGAAATTGATATGAAAGCAGGGTCCTGATATCTCCAGAGATCATCTGCTTATTGCCTTCTTAGAGGTTATAATCCCCTGTTTGTGAAGCCACAATGGGTAGCTGTAGAGAAGATTACAATGTCACAAATCCTATCAGAGGATTTTAAGTCTGTCAGGTTGTGAGTAATTATGACGGAAAAGCAAACCTCCAGAGGACATAAAAATAACCTTCATAAAAGGAAATCCGGTGCCACATAATAAAAGTCTACATGGAAAACCTACCTCAGACTGCAGCTCTTTTGCAAAGCAAGAGCCCAGAAAATATTACAAGGATGTGAGTGTGATGGCACAGCATGGAGCCCAAGGGAAATGAAAAGCAGAAGAGAGAGGCTTCCAGCCAGTTTAGTCACAGGCCAGTGATATTCCACTCCCACCCTCCTGGGATGGCAGTAAAACAGCCAACTGATTCCACAGAGCTCTGCTCCTACACACTTGGAGCCTAACCAGACACCAGGAGCCCAACCTGAAACATGATGAAGGCCCCATCTCCTAAACCCCTATGACCACAGAGAGCTCAGCACCTCAAAGCATCACAGACTTCATCTAGAAGACAGTGGGAAGCTTCAGTCTACAGGTCTTGATTTTAACTGATACAAAAAGATGCAGTTGCCTATTTCCCATTTGCAACCCATCACAGTGAGTTCAGAAGAGTTCATGGGCATAAGATTCTTCTATAAATATACATATAAAATAGATTTAAACATAAAGTGATAGCAGCACATTTAGTAAGGAAAGGGCCCATTTACAGGAACTCTGGGTGTTCTTCCCTGACAGGACAGAGATAGTGGTGGAACCTCACACCTTGGTGGCCACATTGTTATTGATTTTCCTTCTTTTATGTTTCTACTCCACTCTCACCCATTCATCCACTCCTTATATCATTATTAAAAGAAATACAATCCCTGGCTTTCACATAGGTAAGTGCTTGAAGGATGTAAATAGAAAATCAGAGGGGTAGAGGGGGAGGATTTGTATTGTAAAATTAGGGCTGTCCTCATCTTCACTTCAGATAAAAGTATTCCGAATGAAGAGTCCTTCTGGTTTTGAGTGTGTGTAGATAGCTTTGCCTTCATCTGACAGCAGCAGAGAATTCCACAGCACTGGAAGGAAACTTGGGAATTTTGACATTTAGAAACAAACAAGGGGCATTGCTTGAGCAACAGCAGCACTGCCACTACCCAGCTCACTGACACATCTCTGCATCCATCTCTCCTGCCAGAGGAAAAGCAGCTCCTTCTGAGACGTGCACCAAATGCAGAGCATCATGGATTTTATGACCTGGCTCCTTAACCTTCTTTCCCATGTCCAGATGAAAGACACTGTCTCTGAACATCATCAATTAGCTCGGGGATCTCCCTGCCATAAATCTGCCTTATGAGGAGTGCACACAAAGAATCCTTGTTCATTGGTGTCTCAGATGAGATCAAGGTGCCAGGAATTGCCATGCTGTGTCCCCTGTGGAACCAGCCAGCCTGGTGGGTGTCCCTCACTGCCCCTGCTCTGTGCCACCACAGCCCCAGCACCACTGGGCCAGTTACAGAGTAACTGGAGCTGTTCCTGCATCTCCTGTGCTGGGGAGGAAAGCTCATCCTCAGAGAGCCACTGAGGTCTCTGTGTGTGACAGCCCACACAACCTCTGCCATGGGAGACAGCAGCAGGGCAAGAGGTTAATTGTGCAGGAAGTGAATGTAAAACATAAAGCGTCAGAGGTCAGTGTGCTGAGAGACTCCTGCACTCAGTAGCACCACGCAGAATCCCAGCATGATGGGACTGAGTCCCACAGTGACTGGCTAGGACAGGGAAAGGCACAGGACAGTATGTTTGGTGACACACATTCACACTGCAGACTGTCACTTCCATTAAACAGAAATTGGTGGTTTTTTGCTGGATGAAATGCCATCCCACTCATCTCAGATCTTTTCTGTGGTTGTGGTCAGTTGGGTAGGTTGTCTGTGTTACAAGAATGTTTTTGTGATATGGTGCAGAGACAGAACAGATCACTGACTAGCGTAAATTGCCATAAAAATATGTGTTGTCTCAGAGCTATCACACTTAGGGGCAAGACAACTACTCACATGACTTGTGCATCACTCATGAGGAAACAAAAAATTAGCAGACCTTAAGGGACAAGGACATATAGGGATGACTTGAAACAGCATTACAGACAGAACTACACAGCTCTGTGGGTTACTGAGGGTAGAACCTCATCCCAGAAGTTGCATTGCAAGGCCCTCAGTGTTGGGGAAAAGCAGCAGCAATGATCAAAGAGTGGAAAGACTGAAAGAAGTGAAATTATTATTTCAGTGAAGAGATAAATATTTGAAGAGAGGTAAAAAAGCATTAAAAATAATGAATGATAAAGAAGTTAGATTGCAAGCATTTGTTCTTGCAAAAATACAAAATCAGTTAAATTGCAAGGCAGAGAAATTAAGATTAGATGAGAGGAATACTTATCAGTTTAGGACTTGTACTAGACTGTGAAAATGTTGCAGCAGAATGCCATTAATTTGATATACCTGAAATACCATTTTTCAGCTATGTGGAGAATAAGGCCATGGATATTTGTAACCACAAGCACAAACAAAAGGGTTCACGTTTATACATTTTAGGCATAACCTGTTGTGCTGTTTCTGGGAATAACCCCTGGAGTTAAGGGATAAGCACCCACCTCTCAGAGACTGTTTTGTATTTCAGTGCCCTGGGGCCCCTGCAGGCTCCTGTCACACATTGAGTGTGGCAGAGTGGCTGTTCAGCTGCAGGGACACACGTCAGGGGTGTCTGGATGTGCACGCACAGGGCACTGTCTCAGGGGCTTGGCACCCTGGTTTGATGCACCACCTTCTGCAGAACAAACCCTTGTGTGGGCTGGGTGGGAATTAGAATATCCTTTAAAATGCAATATCTAAGGCAAATCTGAAGGAAGGGGTAAAGGATATCAATAAAGACAGTGGCCAATGGCATCACAATACCTACAAAGACACAAAATACTGAAGTTATAACTGTGTAAAAAAAAGGCACAAACACAAAACCTCTGTGAGGGTCAGTTCAATTGCAGTGGGACAGCCTACAGGGAGGAAAGAGCAAATACACAGGGCAAAGGTTTGAGTGTCACCCCAGCAGGAGGCTCACTCCTGAGTCCTAAATGGACAACAGTCCTATTATCCAGGAACAACCTGAAAGGAATTACTTTACAGCCATAGTCCAGGTGTCTAAATCCTACAGTCTTCATCATATGTGGGATTTTCAGAAAGAGCACCTGGAGCTTCCCTTGGTGAGGCCTGTAGGAACACCAGTATGGATTCCCAATGCTGGATGAGCTTATAATTGGGTGTACTACACTCAAGAACAAAGAGGCAAATATGCTTCTTGTGTCAGTGTAGTTATGGATGGGAGGGGAGCAATTTTATACTGATATTCTCTAATCACTCAGATCTCTCCTGTTTTCATAGCTGTTATTTTCAATTTTAGTTAGTTCAGGGCATATCTTTTTCCCCTGAGTATCTGAAAATGCTCAGCTATTATTATATTTTGCTCTGAATTTTCTCTTTTTTCCCCTTTGACTTCCCAGACTTCTTTTGTCTGTCTTGTTCTCATTTCTTTTGTATGTGTGTCTGCAGGTGGCTTTTATAGCAAAATCTCATTCTGCTTTCCTGGCCTCCCCCCCACCCTCTCCTGTTTTGTTACTGCATTGCCTGTCTCATCTGTGCTTTTCCTGAAGCCTGTAACCACTCATTTCCTAATAGATTCCATTCTGTGCCTATGGAGTTTGTTCATTTTCCCTGTCTTCAAGCACTGAATCATTGACTCCATTGTACAGAAAGGAACGAATCCCCAGGCCACAGTGCAGAGCAGATTTCTCTCTCTCGTGGCAGGAGAGGAGGAGGGAAGTGGCTGAGCTCAAGGGATGCCCATGGCAGGCTCTTGGCTCTGAAGCAGTGAAGAAGCTCATTATTGCTGCAGCCTCCTCTCAGCCCTTCCTCTAACCCTGAGTCTCCTGGAGCTCTGGCAGCTTCTTGACTGAAAAAAAGATTAATCAAACCAGGTGAACAGACAGCATATCCTATGGAAAATACAGAGATCAAACCACTCAGCTTTGAGGCTTTACCTTGTCTTACCCTTCTGTTCATGGCACTATGGTTGGTCTTGTGTGTTTTGCATTGAGTTCTTATTTGTGTTTAATAATTGCTGACACACCCATTGCTTGGTTCCTGAATGAAGTGCATAAATAAGATATAACACCATCTTAACTGGACAGAGTGCAGCGTCATTACAGTGACCAATAACACTATTGTCCCATGATTCACACTAATCTAACTCCAAAATTCACAACCAGAAAGGGGTGGAAACACTCCCCAAAAGCATTTTCACTTGGCAAATTCAGTACACAGTTAACTGTAACACCTTCAGTTGCTTAGGCTGAGATATAGGTCAGGCAATAAACAGAGAAGGTAATGCTCAATCTTCATCAGCCACTGGGAATGTGAACAGAAACCAATGCCTCAGACATTTCCAAAGGATGGGATATAAACCAACTTTCTCTAGCTATAAACTAGTTTGGTTTTGGTGCAGCTTCCTTTGTTATTTTCTTCTCCATGTGTCTCCCAGCAGCTTTTCTATACCTAGAGATCTTAAGGGAATTACAATCAAAACCACTCCAGCCTAAAAAGAGCTTTTGCATTTTTTCATTTTTCCCTGCCTCGTTTTCTGCCCATCAGACATCTAGCTTGTGTGTAGTGAGCTCCAGCATATTTCAAGCTCTTTGTTTTGAGCTGGTAGAAGGAAGACAGAGAGCAAACCACAAACACTTCATCCACAATGGCTCCTCAAAGTCTCGGAAGATTAGGGAGCAGGCTGGCATTGCATTTCCTCACTTCAGCAGAAAATAAGATAGGATGGGTATATTGCAGGTTTTTTTTACAATATCACCATTGTTAATCAGGTCTGATTATTCATGCTAGAAGCTGTGGCACAAACAGTTTTTTGAGTCTTTGTGATGTTCATACTCTCTGCTTTTTAAAAATAAATACATAAATTGGCAGTGGCACAGTGCAGCTGGTTGTATGGAATACTGTGGTGGACAATACCAGAGTCACATTGCCAAAAATAGAGCACAGCCACAGCTTTTGAGTTAAAGTTGTCCCTGTTCAGTGAAGCAGCTATTTGCAAATACCAATCACAGAATATCTGGTTTATAAATATAAAGGATTTCACTCGGCACAAGGGGTCATTGGTAAAGCTGGAAGGGATTTTTCTGGTTAAACTTTCTTCCAATCGAAACCAACCCCTTGTATCACAAAATGTTTTGAAGAATCCAACCAATTATTATTTCCCCCCTAAATGGAACACTTACTATTTTATTTCCAATTTCAGGAAAAAAATAAAAATCTCAAATTTCACATGAACACCTTGTGAAGTAGTTGTAGACAAATGTCTCATTTCCTGGGAGAATCCTTATTCAGTATTCCTGAGACTGAAAAAAGATGACACTACCAAGGCCAGTCCCTTTTTAAGTGATAAATGTGGATTGCCCCAAGGTAGGGCAGTGCTGCTGAAAACCCTCCCAGCTGCTCAGAGCTTGCTGGGCTCCTGCAGTGGTTAAACTGACACTGCCCATTGCCCAGCCTGCTGCAGAATTTACCTCACATCATTGCTGCTTTATGAACATTTCCTAAATAGCATCCAAACACAGGTGCATTTACCCACATGGTCATGTTAACTCCACGGGGAGAAAATCACACAAGTGCCCTGTTTGCTCACTTATTTCTGGAAAACCAAAGAGAAGGAATAGGATCATACACTTTACTGAGCTTGTGAACACATGCAACATTCACCAGTGATGGGCAGTCAGCTAAAATTTCGTTTGATTCAGATTTAGACAGATGTACATATTTCTTTGCAGGCCCTAGGAGTTCATTCCAATGGGACCCTCTTTATAAATAGGAAATATTCTTCAGTATGGCTAAATGCACCTTGCCAGAGGTGGCCTTTGTGCAAATGGCCAGCTGAATGAATAATTTGAGCTGTGTTTTCTGTGTGCTGCCTCAGCCTTGTGTGAGCATCCAGCTGGGAGTGAGGGGCTCTGTTACTCGGTGGGGCAGCATGACTGTCCTTAATTTGCTTGAAATTCATCATTCAGAAGAGTTCTGGGTTTCTAAAAAGACAGGAGAGAAGTCAAAGAAGATCTAGAAATTGATCATATATTTCTTTACATCTTTGTAATCGCTCAGGGGAGCAAACCCCAGCCCCATCAGTAACACAGCAGCCGAGAAGCAACAGAGTCTGTCACTGAACACCAGGACAAAGCCCAGGTTCACCTGGTTCATATTCCCCAGTACATCCCTGAGGTAACTTTCTCCACTGTATTTAGAGAGATGACTGAATAAAACAGATATGTCTAAGTAAGAAACATACAGAAACCAGTTCTGATTAGCTACACCTTATTTACATTGTTTTTACATGTCTCCATGGCTGGAATTCATTTCAGCAGTGAGCACAGCAGTACTGGTGCTCATAAGATTTTTAACACTGTGCAATTATGATGGTTTGACAGACTGAATAATAAGAATTGCCACAAGGGAACTTCATAATAGTAGCATGCATGAAGTACTGATCTAGCTCTACTCAGAAGAAAAATTAATGACTGTAGGGTTAAAAGGTTGACACTTTCCTTGCAGTGAAGGTCCCCCCCCTTGCTGGTACCCTCAGTGCTGCCCTTTACCAAAATACAGCTGTGCTGGCATTCCTGCTCAAAAGTGCACTCTCAGATACAGCCAGAGGAGAGGGAGATTTGGAAGATGTGGATGGTTTGGAAAGAGTGGTCAGCTCTTCATTGGTTCAAAGCACTCTAGGAAAGAGGCTTCCTCAGCTGTACTCTAGGGATGAAATGGGAAGGGTTTAGGATTTCAGAAACTCCTGCTCTGAGAGTCACTCAGTCACCTCAGACATGTCAGTACTAGTGCTGAAACATACTGAGAGTTTTTATTTACTACAAAATAACAATTCCTTAAAATAACAACTGTTTCTGTGTAATTTTTGACTTAACCAACTTACCCTTTCAAGGTAAAACAATAAAAAAATATTCAAAAAGGGTTCCAATAGTTTTTGGGCGATTCTGAAAAAGAGAAGTTTCTCATTTTCAATCCAAAATAACATTTCTGTTTTAAAAAGTGACCCAATTTAGTTTTTATATATGTGTGTGTGTGTGTGTGTGTGTGTGTGTTTGTATATATATATATATATATATATATATAAAAATAGATAACATTTTGAAATCATAACAAAATGTTTCTCCTGATATGGCACAATATTTGTAAGAAAAAGAGAAAAGAGCTCCATGTCAGATTTCACTACATGCTTACCATAAAACTTTTTTGCTATGGGAAATTAATGTCTCACTCAGCTCTAACAATTATCAAAAAGTCATTTGTCCTCATTAAGTACCAGTAAAAGCAAGAAGCATCATCCTGTTATTAGATGATCGGGGTGCCATCCCAGCCTGGGCTCAGTGTATGGGATGGACAGAGCTCTGCACAGGCAGTGGCAGCCCCAGTGAGAGCAGCAGAGGCTGCACCAGGTACCAGAGACAGAAAAGAAAGTTAAAAAACACCTTTGGTTTCTTTTCTCTCCGAGCAGTAAATCTGTTAACTGACTTCAAAGCTCCTGCTTATTAATGAGCTGTGGAAAGCCAGGTGGCTCCCTTCCCTTCAAATCCTGGCAAACTGCAGGGATATTTGGCTCCTACCAGATCCTGGGGCCCTTGGAGGATGGTCCAATCCATCCATCACAATAAACCACCTTTCCCATAACTGACCAGCTTTCTGTCTGCGGGATCTCTGCCCTGTGCTTGATGCTGTGGGAGTTACTGCATTGTCACCAAGACTGCGCCGTGGTCTCACTGCAGGAGAAAAATGTGCTTGCCTGTGATTGCAGAAGCCATGAGAAGGTTCTAGAATTGCCAATCAGCTTCAACTGACTCAAAATACACAGCCTAGGGAAAGACTCAGGAAAAAAGATACACTGACCATGTTGAGATCTGTTGAAATTTAGGTCTGCAAACTGAGTGCAGCCTACACAGTTATGACCAAGTATTTTAGAGGCTGGAACTGAACACTAAAACAACAAGTAAATTATGATATATCTTAGAAAGAAAAGTATACAGGCCATATTCTCTACTACAAAGGGAAAAAAATACAGAAATTGTATAAGGTGAGTGCTGGCATAAAGCTGTATATAAGCAGTGATTACCTCCTGTTTTTATGTATATCTGCTACAGAAAACATGATCTTGTTGTGATATTACAATACTCACAGTCAGGGAGGAGGAGAAAACATAAGGACAACGTGTGTGCTTTGAAGAAATTACCTAATGATAGTCATGATGCAAAAAAGCACATTTTACATCAGGATGCTTGTCTACAGAGCACAACAGAATGCTATGCAAATAACCAAGCTGCTCCTGGTTTTAAAAGCAGTGTAACTGTGAATGTGCAGCAGCCTGAGCCAATTTAAATGAGTCTGGCTCTTTTACTGCACAGAGAGACTCTGCTGCCCTGCATTCAGTCTAACTTGGAACCAACTCTGTGTTTTGCTTTGGATCTTAATGCTGCAGCAAATTCAGTATTGTCGGTGTTCAATTGTTTTGAAAACCTATTTTTTAGTTCAAAGATCTTTTTACACAGAAGTTATGGTGTGTTGCCGTAATCACTTGTCAGCTTTTAATCATGCCATTAACTGTTTGAAGTACAAGCTGTACTCAAATTCCCACTTTGTAATAAACACTTTGCATTAAATCTCAGGGCATTAAATCTCAGGGCTTATTCCATCTAATCTGTACCCAACAACAATGCGAAAACCTTAAGATTAATTTACTTTTCCCTTAATGCTTGTCGATTTTCTTTAATACAGATCCAACACAGATGAACAACGTCATGCCTACATCTCCCCTCCTTCCTCAGATGGCACATCAACATTCATATCCCAGCCTGGGACAGATCACAAACCCATATGAGCAGCAGCCCCCGGGCAAAGAGCTTAACAAGTACGCGTCTCTGAAGGCAGTCGGTAAGTAAGCGACGCGACGCTTGACTTCTCCTTCAGCCCAGCGTGTTGCACTGCTGCTGGCAGCTGACATTCTGCTCCAAGTTGAAAACAAGGTCTCGCTCATCCAGGCTATTTCATGACAGAGTTTCAGATTGAATATCCCACGGTAGAATTTCATATGGAATATCGTGTTTGTTGGAAATGCGATGAAAATTAAGATGAGGACTGCAGTTAAGGGATGAGAAAAGCACATACAAGAAATGGTGACGAGAGGATGTGAGTTCATAGATGCACACAAAACCATCCTGTGCCCTTGCAAGTTGTTTTCCAGCAAGTTTCACCTGTGTTGTGCACACAGTGTTCAGACCCAGTTCTTTATGCCCCGAACCTGCAAGGAGCAGGGAACTGGACTTGATGGTTCCTATGGGTTCCTTCCAACATGAGATTTTCTCTAATTTGCCCATGTATGCATGGTGGTGGGTATTTCCCATAGCTTTCTACACAAATGAGAGAGAAAAACGTCAGCTTATAATTTAGATACCTGCTAAATTCTTCCAAAGAGAGAAGGCACTCATACAGTTCTGAAGTAGGAGCTTTCACATTTCCTGCAAGTTGTACATCAGTAGGTGACTGGAGAAGAATTCTGAGATCTTATGATTTCAAACAATTTGTGCATGATAAAACTCCTACTAAAGATCTCAGTGGTGGCTATTCTCTGTGCCTGATTAATATTACTTTAATAAATGAGAGAACATCCTAAAAGAAACAGTTGTGGGGAGAGAAAAGGACAAGAGTTAGTAAATTCAAAATAATTTTCATATTGAATTTCATAATGAAGCTTATGATAGTCTTCAGGGGCTGTAAATACCTGCTGCACACCCTGTGAGGACAGAAAACCATTTCTAGATAAGCTTTCACTTATGGATGCTAGCATTGTTTCCCCACAAATTTAGCGCAGTGCCACACTCCCCATTTCCCGACAGAGATACGGATCTAGAAAAAGAGCAGAACAGATCAGAGCTTTCTGGCTGAAGATTCGAGTATTCACCGTGCTAGAAAAGACTTCCATCACAAACTGACATTCCTTTATCTGCAGTTCAGGATACCAGACCTCTAACAAAATGCACATCAAAGGCCCATCTCAAATAGTTCAGTTTTACTTTAGCTTGTTGGTTTTGTATCTGATGAGTGGCATTTAAAATCTGTTTATAAAAACAAGGGTTATTAGCTTTCTGCTGGGTTTAGAATACCAAGCAACTTTACAATTCCTTCTTCAAAAGGTGCTACTGTGTAATGATGTGGTGATTATCACAGATTTATGCACTGATATTGAGCTTCTTTTTCAGATGTCAATTTAGGTCAAGCCAATCATCAAAGCTGAAAGGTATTTAAGCATAACAAAATGAGAGATGAAACACTCTAAGAAATTCCTCTCATCTGCCCAAGAGCCACTGAATGTACTTTTCAAAAAATTATTAAATTAGAACTTAGATATTTCTTGTGTGTCTGAGTACAAGTTTTTAAAGCAGCTAGATTATAACCATACAGTTAAATCAACCTTGAAAGATTGTGCACTTCAGCTCCAGAAGTTGTATAATGCCTCTCAGAATCTTAAACTAAATTAAACATAACTTTCAGGGACATTTTCTTCCAGGGGGATTACACCATCTTCCCATGCTTTCCTTCTATTCCTCCTATCCCTTCTCTCTTTTTTGCCCCACAGATCTGCTGGTCTCAGACCACATTAGCTGAGTTTTAGATGCAGGTGAATTTTCCCAAGTACAAAAGTGCTGCGTTGTGATTCAAACTTCTTAGCAGGAAACAGAGAGGTTTTGAAACTGTTACAGATTCACACCTTCTGGCTGGATTTATGGAACAAGAACTAAATACACTCAGTTTTCAGCCCTTTCAGACTCTCAAGGCCCTTATTCCTCCCAAGAGCACCTCTTGAGTACGTCCCAAGGTCACCAAGAGGATTTTCCGTGTGGCAGCCAGGGCCAGGTCTGTGACCTTGCTGACATCCAGCTCTCCATTTGCACACTGCAGGCTCATGTTGGCTTTCAGAAAGCTCTAACAGGGAGCAGGAGCTGGCCCACATCAAGCCCACCAATACAAATGGAACCTGACAACATCTTTTGAACAGCCAGACGCAGAGGGAGTTCACCCTGACCTCATGTCACAGGGCAAAGGCATTTTTTGCCTGCCAACATTCAGCCTCGTAGTTTTGGATGCCCACAGCAGTTTAATGAGTGTGTAGCCCATTACCTTTTGCATTCATTGATAGTGGCTGGAGGGTTATTCATTTGCCATGACAGAAACTTAATCAGGATGTGTTCTATATTTCTCCATGCATTTGAGGAAAACCATATTCATTTAAGTGCCCCTTACTCTGCATGATCCCATTGTCTGGGTGTAGTCCACTGTGCTTAACCCTTTTCTTTAATAAGGCTTTGGAGGAAGAAGCATTTCTAATGTTTTGCAGCAACTGTAGCTACAGGACATTAATATCCCTCATCAGAATGTGGCCATAAGTGGTAAGAAGTTTAGATAACTGAAAAAGGGAAGCTTTACCAGAGGCAATATTAAATTAATTTCTACACAGCTGCTTTCTTCTGAACTACAGATGTCCTAAAAATTTGGCTAATTTTAGAAGTGAGCTACTCATTCCTCAATGACTGTCTGCTGTGAAAATTCAGTTTATGGAAAAGTAGCAAGTTACATTAATCTCTGTTTTGATCCTGTTCAGGTTCTCCATTAAATTCAGTAGATTCAAGTGCTTGTGAAAACAAGAGACAACAGTGCCCTTAATTTGTATTGTGTTACTGAGTAAGAATGACCCATACCTTGGTAGTGGGACCAAGCTGATCCCCAGGAAGCAATTTAAAAGTCCCCCCTCACTGCAAGAGGCAGGGCTCAGCTGAGTGTGTTGGATGTTGGACTATTCAAGTGTGTGTGCAGGCAATGTGTGCATTGCAGTGTCTGATTCAGCACTAAAGAGGAGGAGAGCTGAAAAAGCTGCTGGGGAGGTATTTTATTTAAAAAGCTAAATATTTTTACTTCAACAAGTTCAAAGTGCACAACCAAAACCCTTTTACACTCAATGTAAGAGGATGTTTTCCTCATTTCTTGTTAGGAATTCCTTTATTTGTTGCAGCCTCCAGGATTCCTTAAATGGCCATGGCTGTTGACCAAATTCACCTTTTCCCCTTACTGCCTGCTGGCATTTACATCTCTGAATGATGTGAGGACATTCTGTGCCTATTTTATATTCTCAGATGAGTGCCTGGAGTGCAGCAATGTACCCATGGGTTGAGATGTGCTTACTGTTTTCCTCACTGCACTAGAATTTTACTCTCCTTCCACCTTGGCACACACACCACCAGAGAATAATCAGCAGAAGACAAAGGCCCAGTTGGAAATGAGAGAGAGAACATACATTTCCTGAACTAATAGATAAGATATTTACGTCCTAGTATCTCTAGCCTACTTGGCTGACTGATCTGACTTGTTGATAAGTAAACCCTGTTCATCAATTGTTTTTCCATTTTCAAGCCACAGAATCTCTTTTCAACACTGCCTAATTTTTCCCACCTCAGAATGTGAGAGACTGTCTGAGGGTAAAGGGTTAATGAGCTCCAAGACCAGTCCCAGCAGAAGTGGTCATTGAACACTGTGTAGCAATAAACACCCAGTGTTTAGAAATTTCAATGTTTTGGTCACCCGAGACAACATGATCCTGATTTCCTCCAGTGCTTTTGCAGTATTTGATTATTTATGTGAAAAGTGCAGAAAGAGGTTTTTCTGCATAAATTATTCTTATTTCCAGTTCATCAACTACGTTTTTTCTCCATGCTTAAATGGTTATTGCTCACTTAAGCAATACTGACATACCCAAAGCTACAAGTGGAAAGAGATCTTGTAGCTGAACACCTTCATGAAATTCAAGTCCCAGGACATAGAAAGGTAGCTCATCACAAATTTTATGCACATCATTTGGACATTCATTTGGAAAGCATGAACAACCCAACTTCAGATTCCCCTCTGCTAAGCTGTAAGAGCTGTAGTCCATCCTGTTGCTTCAGAGTTTCCTAGAGCTCAAACTGGCCTCATTATCCTGAGTAATTAATTATTTATTCAGTCACACTGTTCTGCAAGCCCGGCTCAGTAACAGTTAATTTTCTTTCCTGAGTCTCAGGGAGTGCAAAGTCACTAAATATCTTTAGACCTTCTTGCAGAAATTAAAAAATACCCCAAACCCAACTTCTAAATCCCCAGAGGACTGGGAAAATTTTCACTCAGCCGCTGGAGAGGTGCACAGACATGCAAGTAAACACTGAAAATACAAATATTTCTACAGTTTAACATGATTTTCTATCTCTTTCATAAAGTTTCTTCTTCCCTTCTCATACACACACACACACAAACGTTTGATGAACTGACTGGACATTGCCAAAAAGAAAAGAAATAAAACCACAGTTGAAAGAATTCCTCCCTGAAAAACAGACCCAGCAAGCCTTCTCTGATGCTGGGAGTTGTTAGTCTCCTGTGGGATTAAATCAGATCTAATTGATTTGATATAGCTAGGAGGATGTAATTGGCAGCATCCCCACCATCACATCTCTGAGTCTACAGCTCCCAGCATTTCTTGAAGCTGCACAGCTTTGATCCCAGGGGAAACATTAGACTGTGATCCAGCTCTGCTTGCAGTTGCAAAACTGCAAATTTAGATTCTGCAAATATGACACTCAGAGAATAAATATCTCCTGGTTAGGTCCCTGCAGAAAGCAGTGTGGCCACAAGTATGCAACAACTGCCCCAGCAAGGTGAAGCTTGTGAGAAAACCGAGCTGGTGCTGTGTCCTCTGCACGCAGCAGATCCAAAGGAAACATCACCCTGAGGTGAGCTCTGGGCTGATGCCTTTGAACCATCCTCCTGGCTCATGGGAAATTTATTGCTGCCTTCTCTGTGCTCCAGACCTTCAATTTCCATAGAAATGACTGTAACCCTGTGCTGGTATGAGATCTGTCTGTTGAAAACAGAAGTGACTTCACAATGACCTCCTGAGATTCTGATTCCTGTCTCACCATGAGACTCTATGCCATTCCCTGTACTTGTGCTCTGGCCTGGAAAGAAACACTGTAATTGGCAAAATGGAAACACACAACATGCCTGCCCATGCATTCACAGGGTTGATACGGGCCACTTTTAGAAATAGCAGAACTACAAAATTTTTGGACACAATATGCTTGTATTAATTTACTTTCCAACCATGCTGTTACACTGAGAGATAAATATTCATGCATCTTCGGAAGGCTTAAAAAGTGTGCTTTCTTTTCAAAGACTAAAGAAATTTTCAGTTACCATTTCCATAAGCAGTTACACCAAGATGGATCAAAAAAAGATCTGGGACATGGGAGTATCTCACTGGATTTAACAACACAAAAAACTGACAGGGAAGTACAGATTAATGCATCACTTGTAATATCCAGAGGGTGATTTGGATAATGATTTCACATATCCAGAGGTATGTGCTGTGTCATAAATAATGCTCCACTCGGCGATCTGCCCAACTCAGTGCTGGAACTACAGATCTGGCTCAGGGAAGTGTGACATAAAAGCTTGGTATACTTCTTCTTCTTCTTCTTCTTCTTCTTCTTCTTCTTCTTCTTCTTATTATTATTATTATTATTATTATTATTATTATTATTATTATTATTTACTCAGCCCAGTGTGGCTGGAGAATTTGAAGCTTTTGATTGTTCATCTGTTAAGGAAGTCTTTCATATTTTAATCCTTGCTTCTTCTCCAGGCACAAGTGAAAAGCAGCACTCAGGAGCAAGCCTTGCTTTCCCAGTCCCCCTGCAGCACCTTCCCTCAGCCTTCCCATTGCTCATCCAGGGCAAGTGGAGCATCACCTGTTTCACTCATGCCTTCTGATGAGACCCAGCAAATTTCACAGCCTGCCCAAAATTACAAGACCTTCTCTTGCTTCCACTAAATAATTTAATTATTTTCTCTGTTATTTACCCAATTGGCTTCTGATACCCACAGCTACACTGTCATAGGCAAACATAAAATGCTTGGAGAGTCTTAATCAAAATATTTTCCTGTTTTATCATCCAGAACACTCATGTCTTCCTCCAGTAAAGCACTCATATTTTAATTATAAATATGTCGTTTGTGCAGAGCCTCAGTATCTTGAGCTAAATCATCTGCTTTGCTGACATTCTTTTTTGGCCTTTTAAAAAACAACATTTTATGGTAAAATCTACAGGAGGATATTCTTTCTGAGGATGGGGAACTGTGCTCTAAGCAATCAGACTTCCAAGCAGCCATGGCCCATTCCATCCTTTAGCAAACAGATGGATTTGTGAACTTTGAGATGTGCTGGTCTTGGCAGAAGCAACGTGGAGGCAGGTGGAAGGAAACTGTAAATAGTCCTTCTTTTATGACAAACAATTTTAACACCAAAAGAGGATCCTCTTGAACACGGCCATCTATGTTGTCTCATTTCTCAGACTTCAGCAACACACTGAATTTGGGAAAAAAAGGAAATCTGACCTTCAGGTGTATTTAGTTTAGGTTTGAACTTTAAACTTTTAGTTCTGTGGGCTGGACTAGAGAATTTGGTTTTTCTGAATTTGGTCCACTTCCTGGTTTTGTAGTGGCTGAAGAATATTCATAAGAATTTATTAAATGTTAACATATTTTTCATGCCAAAAGCGCAAATTTAAATTTGTGCATCCTAATTCTTGTTCTTAACATTGATATTCTTCATAGCCGTGTCCCTACCACATAGAAACAGCCTCTTTTTTTTGTTATCAGCACATTAAACAGTGAAAATTAAATACTCACCAATCACTCATAAAATTTCAGCTTATAAACACCACTCCACATTCTCACCATAGAGAACTCACACTCTTTCACCAATCAGATCAGTTCTCTGTAAACTAATTTATTTTAAAAATCCTTATTATGTGATAATGAATCAAAATGAAACAAAAAGTTATTTTCTCATTTTTATGAGACATATTGGAGAGATCTCAAATAAGAGCCCCAGGAACCTTGCTGGCTGCTAGAGAATGGGGGATTTTGCTGTCTTTTGTCCTTGGAGATGGAGCTTTCAGAGGTAACGAGCTTCCAGTAGCCAGGTTTATTGCCATCCACTGAGATCAGTGGCGGCCCCAGGAAGAAAACAAGTAAATCTAAATCAAGCATGGGTTATTCCAACCTATTTCTATGAAATGCTGATGAATTATGCATGAGATTTTTTTTACACATTAAGTGATGTGAAGACATGAGGGAAACTTTATGCTCAGGCAATAAAAGTGAGCCAATAAAAACAGGGTTCAGCTCACGCGATGGCAAAGCCCAACAATGCTGAGCATTTTCACTTGCAGCCCTTCTCAGACACCCTTGCTGTAACTGTTTTATTTTACAATATAAACATACTTCTCATTCCGCAATGCAAATTTTTTATTAATTATTTAAGCATAGAGATTGATCCTAAAGATACGAAAACAGCTGTGAATACTTGCAGATAAATAGCAACACTGTGGGATCCCAGCTCAAATCTCGATTTAATCTGAAATGTGGCTTTTAACAGTTCCCACCATGGAGCCTACACTTTGCACTGCTTGCTCTTAACATACTCCACCCATTTTTCCCTCTGGACCATTAGCTTTGTAGTAATGTATGGCAATATTTTGGCAGGAAGAGTTTCATGCACGTGTTTTTGGCTTGGTACACAGATATATGTCAAGAGAGGAGTGCAATGTCCTCCAGGATTACCCATGAACACAAAAGACAGTAAGACAACTGATAGGAATGAATCTCTTAGTAACAATATCATACAAACAGCAGCAATTATCTGTCTGCTATTTTGGATCTGCAAGAGGGGCTCTAAAGACAGTAAATATGTTTTTAAGAAATTGCACCGATAAAAGTCACAGAGACCATTACTTTATTCCTTCAGATTCATACTATAACAAAGGACTTGAGGCATAGAGGAAGGAAGAGCAGTAATATGATTTGTAATGCACAGTTAATTTCTGAAAGTCCTTCCCTAACAGATTATTTGCAGAAGAATAAGGGGAAAAGAGAAGTTGAAAAAAAACCAACTCTGATATGTAGTCTTTATGATACTACAGCATAAAAAAAAACCATCACCACAAAGATATAATTTGATCCCATTCTAAGGAAAGTATTTAGTACAGCAGGCAGTTTTTGCAGTGGGAAAGTTTGCAAAGCTTTCTAGGCTATGGAAGGTGCTCCTGTGGAAAGCAGCCAGGGCCCTGCACAGGGGAGGAGGCAGAGCTGCAGCTCAGCACTGCTGCTGCTCATTCTCCCAG
The DNA here is from genome assembly GCA_025920805.1 of Petroica traversi. Lineage (NCBI taxonomy): Eukaryota > Metazoa > Chordata > Aves > Passeriformes > Petroicidae > Petroica > Petroica traversi. The sequence goes on from JAHLSL010000037.1 coordinate 7,776,415, forward strand.
CAACTGATATGATTGCAGTTCCTGGGAAATGGGAGAGAGGAGCTGCAGCTTCCCCTGTGGCTGCCTGGTGTGTGCTCTATTAACTATTCATAGCAGGGAGCTGCACCCCCAGCTCTTCCTGCACTGTCAGTCACTGCTGCTGCTCAGGGCTCTGCCCTGCACTTGGCCCAAGCTGCAGGAAAACCTGAAGAAACGAATTTTCTTCTGACAGGGGAAGTTTGGGAATTGCCAGAGAACACCAGTTCCTTTTAGTTTGACACACATCTCTGCTTAGGAAACCTCTGGCAACCGTGCTCAAGAATTTAATAATACAAATGCCATAGAGTGTAAAAGGAGAGAGACAGGAAAAGAAGAAAAGGAGAAGAAAAATCCAGAACTCAATGTGTATAAATATAGAACAAAATTATTAATAAAAAGTATTAAAACTGAAAACAAAATTGAGCGCATAGAAGAATGCCAACAGCAATGTGTGAAAACAAAATTAAATTATGTTCACGCTAAGAACAGTTATTACAAATAAATGTGGTCAGGAACAGCAGTGCTTTTCCAGTCCGTGTTAGATAAGGTAAATTGACACCTGAAGGAAAACCAAACAGGCTTTTTCAGATGCCAAACGCCCTGCAGAACAGGCTGAGCTCAGTTCTGCCGTGGCCCTGTGTGCAGCCCCCGAGAGCACAGCACCCCTGAGTGCTCAGCTCTGCTCTGCAAATGCACACAAACACTGCCCAAAATCCCTAAAGGCTCTGCCCTTAAACAAACTGAAGGTCCTCACCAACCAAAAAGGTTTCAAAAAATTTTCTGTTATTGTTGATGCAAGGAAGCGTTGCTGCAAAACTTCTGACACAATCAGATTTTTCCTGAGAAGCATTAAAAACCAGCCAGTGAAAAAGCAAGCAAGATTACCGAAGGGAGAAGTGCAAGAAGCCTTTTAAGCAAATCTCCTCAGTGTTCACCTCTTTGGCTTTGGACAGCATTTTTAGAAAGCAAGCCAAACCCTCCTTTCCTAAATCAGTTTATGCTGCAGTCATGCTTTATTCAGAAGTTAAGCATGACAGCATGACTCCTTAGATACTTTCTATTTCAAAAGGCAAGTTTTCATATTATATATGAGGTTTGCAGTAAAAAAAAAAAAACAACCTGATAAATAAATATATATATGCTTAAATGAGATATAATTAAAGGAATATTTCACAGTAGAACTTTTCATATTCATTTACCATTGTGGATGCCATGAAAGCCGCAAGCTTAGAGGCCTTTAGGAAAAAAATAATGGAAAAAACAGATTTACAGTTACAGGACAGCCACTGGCTGCATTTTCTAAGAAAAGTCAGAGATTTTAATACATAATTAGACTTTTTTTTCCAGTTTCATCCCTTGGATGAAAAATAGAACTGGTTCTCTTACTTCCTCCTAAAGTTTATCATTCATTGCACGATACTGAACCAGCAGTTTAGCATGTTGGTTCTTGAATTTAAAATGTTAAATCTCTTGGGGATACAACTGAGCACTGTGATCTTTGTCTGTCTGCATGCAACAGATTTCAGGTTTCCTGAAAACATTCACAATTCTAAAGTTAATTTAACATGAATCAGCCACCATTTGTTTCCAGGTTAACAGAGCCTATTGATTTTGGTTAGTCAGAAAAAGTCTTGTTTTTTTTTTACACTGGTTAGATCCAAGTTTCTGCATGCACTGCTCACTAGGTTGGGCAGAATGTGTGCATGTCCGGAGCATTTTGATCAAAACCAAATCACAATATCACTGCAGCACTTTTCAAAATTGAATCATAAATATTGCAATTTAATACAATGTAAATCAATGCAGGCAAGTCTACAAAGCCCAGCTGGAAAATCTGTTTTACATGTCCAAGGAGAAACCTGCCTAAACTCACACAGTAAATAAACATTTAGGAAAAGAGAAAGAAAAAGGCCAGGCTTTGCAGTGCTGTGCTTTTTGGCAGGCTGTCAGAAGAGGGGCACTGCTGCTCCCAGAGGTGAGGCTGCTCTTGTGTTCCAGGGAATGGCAGCCCTGCTGCTGCTCAGCCTCACATCCTGGCTGTGCCTGAGCAGCTCAGCAAAGCCTGGCTCAGTGTTCCCAGCCAGGCAGAGACTTTGCACTGGGGGTTAAAGAGCATCCTGAGACTGGAGGCTTCACTTACCCAGTCTAATTACATTCCTATCCTAAACCATTCCTAGTGTGTCTCAAAATTCAGAAATATTCTGGCTTCCTCAGCCTTTCATAAAGTGTCATGAAAATAATCAAAAGAAAATAAGAAATGTTTGGGCCTACATATTTATCTTTTTTCATGTCTCATAACTTGAAATAATTTTATTTCACTGAAAAAACAAAATGTAGTCTTGTGTCTGGAGGTGGACAAGTTCTTTTCAAACAATGTCTGAGAAGAAAAGGTTGATATGGTTTTGTCTTTTCATGCTTGGTCGCTCTCCAAATCACTGTAAGAAATCAATAAATAGATGAAGTGGTAAAGGGGGCCAGGAGAGGAATAACACTGAGCCACAAAAAGCAGCTTCTACAAACCTTATGCCAGCTTCTATGCATTGTGTATTTTTCTTCACCTCTGTCAGTAATAGAAAATGAAAAGCATGGGAAAGATCCAAAGACATAAAATAGTCTTCATTTTCAGATTAGCCTGAATAAAGGCAGAATGGTTTTAGAGGAAAAACAAATATTTAGGACAGAAATCAATGCAGGCCAGAGGCTGAATTCTGAGTTTTCATAACTCAATACAAGAATGAGAAGGAGGGCTTCAAAAATAATTTTAAATGGCATTTGCCCTTTCTTGAAATTTAGAATGGCTTAAAATTGCCCCAACTTGTATAAAGCCACTGCAGTGCCTATGAGATGAGAACAATGAGAAACTTCCAGTTTTCCACACTTTCACTCTGTTTTCCAACACACTTCATATTATGCAGAGCAAATTCTTCTATGGTCCGTGGTAGTTGGTGAGCCCCTTAATTCAAAACACAAGTCATTAATTATTTGGTTTACTGTACAGAACACATTTTTCTCTGAATTTATTGGCTCCAATTCATACCTAAGAGCAGCTAACACAAACTCTGTCAGTGGGAGTTTATTCCCCTCACCCAAGAATAAACTTGTGCTGGTGTACAAATGGTACTTCTTTGATTTTCAGATGAAAACTGAAACTCTCACACAGAGCTGCTTTATGTCCTGGAAGCCTTTGAACATATTGTCTTAGACACTGGCTTGGAAAGGCAAATGAATAAACAATCACACATTCAGACAGGATCAACAGCACAGCCAAAGGCAGCAGCCCAGTATTTCCCTGGGCAAAATTCTCATGCTGTCTCTGAGTCAGGATTCATTACCCTTCTGTCTTTCCTTGAGTTTGCACTTCTATTATTTAGAGAAATAGAAGTTTCCCACAGCTTCAGGTAATAACACCATTGTCTCAGCAAACTCCTGGCTGTAGAAGCAACTCCTTGTTCCAAACTGCTGTATATTACACAGAGAAACCACCCACTTCATTCCAGCTGGTAACTGGTGTCACTGGAGCAATTCCATTGGCAATTCCATTGCTGTCCTGTCCCCAGCACTTCCACTGCCTTGCCTTCTGCATTAGCCCTTCATTCAAAATACAGTATTTTTGGCTAGGCTAAAGCTCTGCATTTCACCAAGCAGTTCTTAAAACAAGTTCAGATAACAAACAATTCTGTAAACATCTAGTGAAAGACAGCGTCCCTACATATTTATAGCTTCTGACTTTGACTGTAAGCTCACACGAAAGTTTGGATTTGGGGTTTTGGTTTTGATTTTTTAGTGTCTTTGGAACTTTTATAAAGGTTCACTCCTTTGTTTATTCTCTGACTTCAGAGGCTTCTTCCTCCTCCCAGGTGTCTATTTCCACCAAAACTGTAGGACAGACTTTTCTTTCAGGCTTTTACATTCTCCTTCTGCTGTAATAAGTGGTGTGAGCATTCAGAGCCATGCTATGGATCCATTAAGATAAGAGCATTGTCAATAAGAAAAAGAGTTGAAAACCCTGCAATATTTTCCAAGTAAAAGGAAGCATTCACAATGCTCATGCATGGCCACACGACTCCATGTCACAGGTGCTACCACAGTAACCTTGAAGATTACTTAAGCCAGGGAACAGAACATTACACAGTTCCAGGGCCACTTCCCAAATAAGGTTTATATTCAAATAAGCTCAGAAATTCTGGCCCTTTGGCAGCCACGAGGATTTTTGCCAATGATATTCAAGGAAACATATTTATATCCATGGTATTTACTTGGTAAGAGACTCACTGAATTCCATGCTTTTGTTTTACAACTCTGGATTATGAAGAAAGATGTGAAACTTTCATGTCATGCCAGACTCACACTTAAGGTTGGAAAAAAATTCGTATTTCAACATTTTTTCCAGATGAACAGTAAAACAGAAACTAAATTTATGTGTGCATTACCTTAAAGAAGTGAAAACCTTACAGAAATACTGAAACCGAGAACATTTTTATAATTAGCTACCAAGAGGAAAGAACACAATAACATTCAGAATAAAAACCCTTCTATTATTATTTGGCAGTGTTGAAATTCTAATTCTTTACTCCTTTTTCAAACACAACAGTGATATCTTTAAATCATATTTTTACTGATCAAGATACAGAAGCCAATGCAAAAGGTACTTCTATAGCACCTTTCATCCAAAATCTCAGAATACTCTACAAATAGCAATTCAACTTCCTAACACAACTACCTCCTCCAATGTGCTAACAGCACACTTTACAGCAGGTGAAACCAAACAGAGGGAAGTTGAGTCATGTACCTAAGGTCACAAAACAAATTGATCCTCTAATTCCAAAATATCTCTTTGGATGTTTAAAGTCAACAAAATATTTATAGGGTCTGCTGAAGAAGAAAAACAAACTCCCTCAGATTCACAGTTGATTTTTAAAGTAGTTGGCTTCAGAATACTAATGATATACTTTTCTTGGTAAAACATTTGTTACAAAACTGTGCTCAATATTACTGTTCTGAATCTTTTCTGCTTTGAAAATGAGGAGTGAAAAACCTGTTTCTACATTGCAGTAGCATCAGGTCACTCCCATGGGGCACAGCCCACTGCTGTAATGAAACCTGCACGAAAGAACAAGCACTGCTGAAAGAGTTGCCAAAAGCCCTCTTCAACAACTGAACAATTGCATTTTATTAATGCTGATTTTGCTCCTGTTTGCTCCAAGGGTATCTCCTCCCCATTCCCCATTTCTGGTACCTGTGCCTGTGTGCACACCTGCTCGTGCCAGCACAAACAGCATTAAGGGAGGAGAAAACCTTGCCTTTCACAGCCAGCACTGAACTCCGAGCACAGGGAGGAGCCCTCAGGCAAAACCTGCAAAGTGTTCCTTGATCAGGACAAACAAACAGCAGCTCTCCCACTCTGCACTCCACACAAAACCCAAAATCAGCCTCTCAGAAGCTCTTGGCCAGCTTTCTGCTTGACTTTACTGATGAGGATTTACAGCTCACATCCTGGTTTGTTCTCTTCAAGCCCAGATTCCAGAGAACAGCTGAGAAGTCTCTAGAAAGGGACTGGAATATATTAGTTAAAGCAACTTCAATGGAACCAATTTTACAGAGTTAATAATTTCACTTACTGGGTGGTTTTCCATAGGAAACAAAGAGTTGAAAATCTGACATTATAACATGTCACAAACAAGAGGAAACCACCTTCAGACGTGTCAGAGACACAGTCCTTGTGAGGCTGATTTCTTCCTCCCTGTTTCAATAGTGAGTGTGTTCTTTATATACAACAGAAATACGGTTTACTCTTCTGTAGGACATCATCCTTGGTGGGATTGGGGATCTGAGTAGCATATGTAATGTCTGATACAATTCAGAGACCCAGGACTATTGCAGTGGGAAAACATGCGAGTGAGAAAAAATTAACAGAAACTGAGGATGGAGCTTAAGGTTGTTGTGGCCTCAAAGAGAAAAATGGCAGGAAAAGCCAAGCAATAAAAATATCTGCAATTTTTGGTCATTATTTACATAGCTGCATCACCACTGCTATTTCTAGGAAGAGAAGTCATTATTTACCTTGCAGCTGATTTAAGATCTTGGCTACAGAAGACAAATTGCTGCAGCATAACTAAGATAAAATTAAAACTAAAAACTTACAAATTTGCTCTATTCTTATGTTAGATTAGCTAAGTTTTTAATTTTTATATGCAAATTAAACTAATTTAAATGTGAAACAGGCATACAAATGTATCTCTATTAAAAGCTGGACATAATTAACTGTGCTGAATTTAAATTATATAAGCTAGTGTGACTTTTCATAAATAGCCAAGGTCTAAGTCATACGCCATAGAAACTCGGTCCTCCAACAGCTGGCCCGCAGTGCCTTTGGTGTAAAAATATATTAAAATGAATACTTGTATGAATATTCACAGTGCCTTTTCTGCAACCATTCTTTTCAATTATTGATAACAGATTAATGACATAAGAGCAATGCAAATGCATTTCCACCCTGCTTTTATTCAAATTGTATGTAATGGTCCTATGACACTCAGTGAATATTAACAAATTAAAAGGACAAGCCACATGTAGAACTGGAAAAAGCTCTTTCAGGGAGAAATAGGTACAACTTCTTGATTATTCAGATTACAGCTCTCTAAGTGAAAAAATTCACTCCAAAATCAAAGCAGAACTTCACAGACTCTCTTTGTAGCACATGACAGGTCTATCAGTGATTGCAACTGCACACCCTGGGCTGAAATGAGAGCAGGCCATTATCTGCATTCTGTGGTTTGCTTCAAGCAGAAGACACCTGTATGCTATAGAAAAGCATTCACTCAATGACTGGAAAAGGAAACAGATGGAGATGGGTAAAACACACAAAGCCCAATTTGTCAGCACAGAAAGGAGCAATTGCAGTCCACTGCAGAGGAAACACCTCTTTAATGACAAAATTAAGGATTTAAGAGCACAGTCATTTATACAAAAATGCCATGAGATAATAAATAGCAACTGCCTTCAGTGATGTTCCTCCCTGGTGAGGGGCCAGGACAAGGGGGATGCACAACCAAAGCCTGATCTTGTGATTAATATGGTGCTCCTGGGAATTTCCCTGCCTTGCATAAAGATCCAGTTCAGAACCTGAGACAGGGAGAAAATTTGAAGTGCAACAAAGCCCTCCTAGGAATACTTGGGCAAGAGCAAAAGAGGGAAACTACACAAAAATCAGTAGGGAATTCAAAACCTGATGAAGGCGAGAGGAGCTGAGCTGCACAGACAGCAACATGCACCAAACTTCTGCCGAGAAGCCTCCCATGTCACGGCTTCCAGGAAAATGGATGGATCCAGCCAGGGCACAGCAGAAGTAAAATCCAGGCTGACACAATCGTATATTCCAAGCACACCACTCCTGATTAACACAGTGCCAGCTGAACTACGTATTTGGCACTATCACAAATGAACATCTAAATTTTTGAAGGGGGAAAATAAACACTCTTTACATAAAAGGAAAGATCTTCAAAAATGAAATTCAGTTAAACTTCCCTTAAACCTCAGTCTCAAAAATGATATGAGTTACTGGATTGCTTCAGAATGCCTTTGGCTTCCTGAGCATGGTTCATACTTTCAAGCAAGGCCAAATAAATGCCAGCAACAACAACAATCAAACTTGAGCAAAAGCGTGCACTGGAAGACACTTGCCTAGGAAATCACAGAGGGCAAAACCCTGATTTGAGAACTGCAATGCAGTATTTGCTGGCAGGGCTGTTGCTGTATTTCTTAGCTTCACTGACCCCAGAAAATGATGTCAGAACCTGGAATTTAGGATTTCTGTGGTCTGTAAAATCACAGGGTAAATACCCAACCTTCAACAACTCGAAGTATTTTCGGCCCCATAAAGCATTAGTGAACTGCCAACCATTTAGGAGAACAGATCCTATTCTTTATGTTGCCCTGAGGCATTATTGAACAAAAATGGGTCCACCTCATCACACAGCAGCACTTACAGCTGGGGGGTTAAACACTCACGAGTCACTCTGCATTTGAAAGGATGTGCTCTCACACAGCACAGGGCAGTCAGGAAGTCTGCAGAAGTACATAGCTTTCCTGGGAATACTGCGGCACCTTGGGATGCATTGCTGTGTGAGATGAACAGTTATGAGATTCACAGGACCTCTCCCCATGATGTAAATGTCAGCACAACCTGAGCAATTTGGGGCAGGGAAAGTCTTTCGTGCAAGGGCAACAGGGTTTTGTCTGCATGTATGGGCACAATGGCATCCAAAGCTCTGCTCCAGAGCAAAAATAAGGGCCAGGAGGAGGCCAGGAGGAGGATTTCTCCTGCTGATGTACCTGTAAATGTTCTGGTCTGCAGACAGAACTGTGTATGACCTACTGCAAACTGTTCACCGTTTTTCTTGTGTCCAACTGATTGTTTTTGTCCCCTCCCCCTGTAACCCCGAACAGCTGACAAAGTCAACGATGACTTCTACAGCAAGCGCCGGCACCTGGCGGAGCTGGCGGCCAAGGGCAGCCTGCCCCTGCACCCTGTGCGCCTGGACGACGAGAGGGCCTACACCATCGACAGCGGGCTCACCCGGCACAACGGCAAGGCCCGGCTGGGCAAGGTGCACACACACCCCCTGGGCTACAATGCCCACTACAAGACCTGGGACCCCAACGACCCCTCCCTGAGGCGGCAGGCGCTCACCAACAAGGGCAAGCACGGCATGGGAGACCCCACGCTAAGTGACCCGCTGACCACCCGCAGCCAGCACTACCTGGGCCCACAGCCATACTTCATAACCAACAGCAAGACAGAAGTAACTGTTTGAGTTTGCTTTCTTTCTCTTTTTTTTTTTTTCTAATAAAATCCTTTAAAAAAAATCACACGCAAATGTATACACAACACAAACACTCAACTGAAAGGCAAAAAAAAAATATTAAAAATAAGAAATAAAACAAAAAAAAAAAAAAGAGGAAATGGAAGGAAGGAACTTCCACCTGGACACTCTTGGTATCCAGCCAGCTGTAGGCCGAAGAGTGGGTTAATACCATTCAGCAATACACACTGAAGGTTGAATTATAAACTCCATTTGTATTCACAATGGAACACAAACCCTTGTGACTAAATTTTTTTACTTGAAACTAAAATCCATGATGAGAAGTAGCACAATCTAGGGAAACTTTATGTCTGCTTAAACATTTACACTATGTTCCTGCCTTGAGACAGAGGAAGACAGAGAGAACAATATACTGTAATATATTATTTCAGAGAGGAATTTTGTATAAAACCTATTAATAATCACTAGACCTGTGAAAAACCGAGAGCAAACATCTTGGTACAATCCCTAACATCTATTATTGTACTTTCACACCATCCTATAGAGAACGCAAAAAATATATACAATAAGGGACAAAGACACTTTCACAAGGAAGTTATGAAGACTGTTGCGAATAAGAGCATATGGGACCTTTCTGGCTGGTAGAGAATTCTGCAGGATGATAACAACAGCAGAAGATTTCATTTCAGTTTACTTCGTTTGATTTGAAATTTTTGGGAACCTCCAAATTAAGAAGAGACACATCATATGACACAGAAAGCTGCTGGGGGGAAAAGGGCATCAGAATATTCCCTCTCAGTCCTCCTGTTTTCGGGCAGATGGTAACAATTCTCACTTTGCAGACTGTCAGAATTTTTTCTTCACCTAAATGTTTTGCCTATCTTCAACTGCTTCAGACTGAAATTAAGCGTGGGTGGTGCCTTTACTGTATTACTATTGTTCAATGACAGTCTCGTTCTTCAAAGTGACCCCACTGTTCCTTTAAGCTATTTCCTCATGTTTTGCTAAGGATGACAAGGGCTCTGCCCTGCTCAGCCTCCTCTGTTTGTTCCAAAAGGAAACGGGACTACATCTCCATGCAGTGGTTGCACAGTCAAGACTATTTAGTTAGCCCCTTCATTTCCCCAATTTCACCTTTTCCTCTCTAGTCTCTCATTTTGTATTTGCTTTTAGCCATGGTAGTTCTCTGTAGTTCAACTAAATGTTATCTGGTATATTGTCTCTATTGTTTGGCTTTCTCTAGTGATGTTCCCTCTTGGTGGGCTGTGTGGTGGAAGAGGCTGGTCCAGCCTCAAACATCAGAGATCTGGGGTTAAACTAAACAAACAATTGGACTTGTGGTCTTGACTGTGGTTCTGATGAGCAGGATGCCTTGCTGGTGTGAGTAAAACCACTCCTGAACTGGGCACTGGTAGCAAGCTCACAGTCCTGGGCCTGTAAAGGCTTTGGCACATCCACACAGACAGAGTTGGGATGGGAGGGCAGGCAATGCACTTGGTCTTTCAGTAAATTCCTGCCCTTCCCCCAGCACAAGTCACTTGGCTAAATCCCAACTAGCTGTCCTACCACAGTTGCATTCTCACCAGCTGTCAATTCTTCAGGAGATTAGGCCTGGAAGAGTATTCAGGGAGGAGTGAGAACTGTTATGTTGTAAGAAGAATTGGAAGTGGCATTTCTTACTGTACTGAACAGACTGTCAGTGCTTCTGCTTAGTCAAGGATGCAAGGGCTAAGATTTTGAAATCTGGTTAAATGGCGATACCTTTTTTTTTTAGCTATATCAAGATTGATTTGCATCCTGAGAGCACTGGTATCTCTCCATAAGCGTGCTGCTAAATTTTATGAACATATGTTTCAAGACTATCAGAAGTAGACAAAGCCCACAAGATAAACACTTTGCACACAACCCAGACTCTCCACTATCGTACTTTTATTCCTTTTATCTTTATTGCCTTCACAACTGGCTGACTTAATTTGACCCTTTATGGAATGTTGCTGTTAATCCATATGCTTTAGATACACATTACAGTTGCACTCTAATTCACACAGGTTTCGTGTAACTTGAGCATATTTTATGTGGAAATATTTTAGTAACTGTATGTTCTGTAAGTAAACCCGTGTTAATACTTGTTAACTACAGAGTTTATGATACCAATAATACTTCCTACAATAAAATGTTTGTTTGTTTTTTAAGAATGTTTATTTGTAAACATATGTATTCACTATATTACTATGAATTTCTTACCTGGCAATAAAACTGATTCTAAGTGAATCCAGCTTGCATGCTCATTCCTAAACTTGTAATCACTGGGTCAATTTTTGAGTCTGAACTGAGCATTTGGAGCATCTCACTGCAGCCAGTGGGGTTCATATCAGCTCAAATGTTGGTTTGCCTCTGCCAGTGGGAACAAGGGGTTCTTTGGAAAGCACCTGTGTATTACCTGCATTACAGAGAAGCTGGGGGATGTCTGAGGCTCCTTCCAGGCCTTACCATTGTGTTATTTTGTGACTGTCTGTTGCATGCAATGGAACACACAGTACACAGGGACTGCCAGCCTTGCAGAGCTTCATGTGCCCTGGAAGCCTCCAGGCACCACACACACCTTGTGCCACTTGATCAGTTATTTAATGTTCTGAGGAACAACAACAAAAGGATAAGCATTCCCAAGGTCAGAGCCTGATCCTCATAAGTTAAGGAAGTTTTGCAATAAGTTCAGCCATGTCCAGGGACTGCAGCTATCCAGTGAGAGCAAATGAAACACATATGTATATTGCTTCAAAAATTTTATATATTCCTTAGAGAAGGTCCTGTATACAACATCTGTGTACCAAGTCTGCTGGAACAGAAACTCCTTACAGGCTTTAGTAGTGCTAATGGCTCGTAAAGCTGGCAGAGCCTTGGTAGAGGGTTTGGGCAGCTTCTTCTCCTTGCCTTGCTAAAATGATGGTGAATAAATTTCAGAAGAAGAAACAGAGAGTCAGGGTAGCCAGGTCCAGAATGCACTTACTGCATGACCTGGTGCAAATTCTTTAGACAGTTAATGAGCCTTTGGAAGCCATGACACAGGATCAGAGGGAAAGCATCAATTCGAAAGTGTCCAGAGTTAGCCTTTTGAAGCAGTAGAAAAATCTCCTTTTCAATGCACCTGTATGGGTGCCAGGAAATAGTTCATAAAAGCCCCGTTTTTGGTTACAGGAGCATTTCCCTGCCTCAGGTGCAAATACAGATACAACTTCAGGCTCAAGAGAGATATGCAGAGTTTGGTCACTGCCAGAAAAATTCTGGGCAGCCCAGTGGAGCACAAGCCTAACCTACAGTAGACCCAACTTGCAGCTACAGCTCCACCACAGGCCCACCTGTGCACATGCTGTTCTGACCAGCACATTCCTGACTGGAATCACAGATGGCAAAAGGGCCAACTGCTTTGCTAGAAGTGTCTCAGCATAGCTTTTGTTCTTTCACATACGTGAAAAGCCCCAAGAAAACCCCCCTTGAACGTGATTTTGGATTTCCACATGTTTTTTCTCTCTTATGACAGCCTGTCCCTTTTGACACCACTAGCAAGAACTGCACTGGGCTCCCATCAGCATTTCTTCCTTAAGGCTCTTTGATGATAACACAGCATGCACTGACTACAAACAGAAAAGAGCACTGTCAGGAAAGGATGATGCTCCTGTACAGAGCTATGGAGTGTAAAAGCCCAAAGGCTTCTTCTGGTTTAGAGCCCTTTACCCTGGAAAACATCTGTTCTCATGACTAAATCTTTAGAGCATGATCCTCTGCTTACACAAACTGAAGATGTGATGGCTTATATAAATAGAGGATCAGATCTCCTGAGGTTTCACACTACGAGGTGTCTCTGCAACTCACAACTTTAGATTTTAATAGGTCTAGGAAAAGATTCATGCTTTTCTCTGTTCTTATAGAATGGTTATTGAATTTTGGGTACTAAATAAATAACCCTAGTCCACAAATCCCTTTTGCACACAATCCTGAGCACTTTATTTAATCCTGGTCCCTATACTTGAATACATGAAGGACTTCCAGTGATAAATACAGTCTCTACTGTAATTATATCATCTTTCTATTTGGCATAGATAATTTTATTTTGCTAAAAACAGTTATGACAGGCAATATTATTGTATTAAACTATATAATCTCATATATCACCTGCTGCTGAAAATGTGATCATAGGATGTGCACCACATTACCAAAAAGTGAACATTGTTTTTACAGGCATTTTTCAAAACAGAGCTGTATGACTTTCCCATTGATAAAAAGAAATCTTCATACTTCATGCTTTAGAGATTTCCAGACTCAGATTTTGCTCAGCCTGCAAGCTAGATGAGTCCTCGTACCTGCCAATTTAATCAGTAACATTAACATCCAGTCAGGCCTTTCCTCCCATCCAGGCCCTCTAATGAAAGTCAGGACCAAATTAGGGTGCTGGTTATGCCCCATATCTGCACAAAAGTTGCTGTCATACAAATGCAGCTGATGGATGCAGCAAACACGTCTGCAGAAGATTCCCCATGAAGAGTTTGACACATCTCATTCAGCTGCGCAGGTCCTATCATGTTAGCAAAGCATAGGAGAGATGATTTGTCCCCAGTGCCAGCCCTTTGTGACAGCCTGATCCCAGTTCTGGCCATTCTTCCTGTGTCCAAATCTGCCAAATAAACAATCCTGAACAGGCCACACTCCTTGAACAGGCCCTTCTCATCCCACAGCCACTTTTCTATCAAGATAATGGTGCTGTTCTACAGCAACATGTTCTCCCTTAAATTTCATTTTTCACCTTCAGAGCTGAGGGACCCATTCAGGGAAGGGGAAGCTATGGATTCAGACTAACCTGAGGCTGAGATAAGTTCAGAACCCCCATCTATTGCTCCTGCTCCCATTTCACATAACAAAAAGAGTAAGATGCAATTTGTATCTAAGTTCATGAAGCAGTGGCACTAAGTCAGGTCCTTCACAGATGCATGAAGACACTCTGTACCTCTTTCTGTGCAGGAAACCTGAAGCCAATTTTTCATCCCCAAACAATCATTCTGTGAAATGTGTTGTTTTTGTTGTTTGTTTTTTGGTTTTTTTTTGTAAAGCTAGAATTCAGAGTTAGAATTCAGATTTGTCTATGCACTTTGTAACACTCTCCAGTGAACTCCTGCAGCCTTCCTGAGCATCCCTCCCCACACAGCACCTCACTTGGGCTCTCACCTTCCATGCCAAAGGAACAGTGTACACCTGCATGCACAGACACATTTTACATAAGGCACTTCAGCTTTGGAGCTTGACTCCCTAAATAATTTGTGTTTGCAACACCATTAAAGGGTAACAATGTTGGAAAACCCACCTAAATGCTTAATTACATTTTAGGGTCCTTATTTCGGTTTTGAAGATGGGATCTCTATCTCTAATTTACTTTACTGCTTTTGAAAATTAAATACTAAAGAATGTGACATTCTAAAGTAGAGACAGTCTAAAGTTTAGGGATGAAAAGTGTCCTTTAGGGCTGTAATGTATTTTGCCATTACTGCTTGGGGAATATTAGTGGGATGACAGAGAGCAACTTGACAGGATTCATTAAGGCAGAGACAGCATGGGTATGCTGTGATGCTCAGGACTCTGCACAAGTCTGCCTATGCAGAGCAAACTGTTCTGCTTTTTACTAACAGTGATTTATGAGTTTGTTTTTGTGGGTTTGGCTTGTGTTTTTGCTGTTCTAAAAGATGAATCTCAAAAGCACAGTGCTGAGAGCTCATAACAAAGGTGTCTGTTGAACACAGCGAGTGGCACAACACTGCACAGCGTGGCTGTGACAGCAAAGGCCCCGAGCCTGCACTGCTCAGGGAGTGCAGGATTGTCAGCGTGTGCAAAACCTAAACACACAGACAACACATTCCCTCTTTGATATGCAGAACTTTTAGACTCCACTACAAGTGATTTTTCTCAACCTGACACCAGCTAAATGGTATAGAAAAGGAAATGCAGCAGATACACCCCAGGATTGCACAGATCTTCTAGACTGAGTCACAGCTGAGACTGCAGTTCAACAAAATAATGGATGCAACATTGCCTTGTAACAAGCCACAGTTTTCCTGCCAGGACCTCATCTCATCTCCCTGCACGTCTCGTACCTTTGACACAGCTCATAATGAGTAGGGAAGACTCCACTCTCAGCCTGTTGCTTGGCTTCAATGTACACATTCAAAGACCTTGTGAAAGACAGCTACTCCAGCCATTAGGATACTAAAGTCTGCAGCAAGTCAAAATCCAGGTATAAATCTTATCACTTTCTACAAAAACCAGCAAAATACATTGAATTTTGAGGCCCAGATACAATTCCCCCATGAATTTCTGCCTAGCTTCTTCAAATCCCCACCATGTTACACACTCTTTAGCTTCTTCAATTTTTAGTTAATATTTAACTGCTTACCTACCAAGGTGTTTTTCATGTTCCTACACAAAATGAGAATCATATTAAATACTGCTATTCTGTGGCTGTTACTTCACTGTGTATAATATATTTTATTATTAACTGATAATTTTATAAGATATCATTCTCCAAAGACAGCGGTATTGGAGGAGTATTAGCAGGAAATGCCCCTATCACCTTCAAATTTACTGATAATCACTGTTCCGTTATCTTCAAGGTTGCACTTTGTTGACAGGTTAGTAACATAAAAATTTACTTTTTTAAAAGCTCCTATATACACTAAAAATATATATATTCTCCCATTTTAAACATGTTTCTTTTCATAACAGGTAGAAATACACATATTTTCAAAAATATTGTGTCTTTATGGATTGTGAGTAAACAGGTAGGAGAGAGGAGATGCTACACTTCAGTACAGGGAATATATTGAGTGTTTCACCAGCTCAAATCCCATTCCCCATATCTATGATATTCCAGCCACAACCACATTAAGTAATAATACTTCCTCATTCAAGAATACTACAGAGGCTGAAGGGTAGCCAATGCATTTAATCAACTTCAGGAAAAGATGAAGTCAGCTTTTCATTAATGATTTCCAGTATGGTCTTGTACATTTGTTCACTCTTCAGCTGTGACCTTTGAGGACGGGGCAAAAGCTTCAGAAAAAAAAAAAGAAAGCTACAAAACTGCGTAGCTGTTCTGTGTAAAATATTACAGTAATCAACAGGCTTAAGAACGCTTTTCTATTGCCTATCTGACAGTGGAAGGAATATGTATTGTATCCCATATCTCTGTGTGTGTGTGTGTAAGAAAAGAACAACCAAAAAAAAGGGAAAACCATGGACAAGACATCCTGGTGTGCAGCTCCTCCTGTTAACACTGTCAGCATCACAGAACACTCCCCCAGGAGCAGCTTACCAACACCAGCAGGAGTAAGCTTGCATTAATATGGTTAAGCAGCCAGAGGACATTACTTCATAAAGATGCAATGCTTTTTTCTTTCTCCTCTGCACTGCCTCTGGGGTTTGGATGGTTGATTCTGTTTGGCTGGTAAATTTTGGGTTTGTTAATGTCAGAATGGGCATATTCCTGACATCAAACAGAAAGTAGAGAAAAAAAAACAGGTTATAAAAAAAAAAATCCATTACATCAAGAGAAAGGTTACAAAATTTCAGAAGTGACTCAGCTGCAGTAAGTAAAAACATATAGACTGGATAGTGCTGCCTGCTAATAACTGGAGAAGTTTTACACCATCTGCTAATTTCCCCTTTGTCAGCTGCACAAGGGAACCACATGAGAGACACCATAATAAACAGAGGTATTTTTTCTCTCTTGGAGATCATAAGTCTCCAGAACCTGTGGCATACATGTTCACTTACACCCAAGCTGTTAATATATACAAGTGAGAAGAGAACCAGTATTTTTATCAATGTGGAATAGCAGCTGAGACAGACAACACAACCTCCGCAGAGGGACATATCCATATGTTACACGAGAATGGATGCCAGGAAAATAATAGTGTTGGGGCTTTTCTGGGAGAAAGGCATTTTAACTAGAGGTCAAAAAACTATTGTCCATAAAGACTCTGCAAAAACTGACATAGCATGAGATCTTAAAAAAAACCAAACCCAAGCCACAAGACATCTGGAAAGTGCATGCTGTACATTAAGCCCCTGCTACTATTACCCAGTTAGGACACACACTTGGTTCTGCCAAAAGCCCTGCTATGCATATACTATATTTCTTGATCTTTTCTGTTGCCTAGTAAAGGGTTTTGAATTTGCTGCCAATTCAACCCCTGAAGCACAGATGGGAATAAAAAGCATCTTATCTCCTAGCATACGATTCCATATCATGTTTTCTACTATTTTCAAGCTGTACAATCTCTCAAGCTGCATGACATGCCTGTTTCCCTTGGGAGACTATTTCATATCCACCCAGAATCCTAATTCCTCTGTGCATACGCTGTATGTAAGGCTGGAAGCTGTTACAGAGAGGAGCTCTATGCTCTCATCTCTTTTTGTCTCATTCTTACAGCAACAGGAGAATTGCCAGAAAGTTGTTTCATAAGGTTCTCATCCAAAACCTCAGACCAACTGGGATGTCAGCAGGGAAGGCACTTCTGGTACTTTGTTGGTAAGCAGAGAAAATGTCTCCTGAGCATCCCGATAGAGATGCAGATTCCTGGCCTGAGTTCACCCAGTGACACCTTAAAAGTCAACGGCTCATTTCTAATGGTAAGGTCTGCAAACCAAAAGATGGCAAGTAGCAGTAGATATCATGTACTTTATCAAGATTTCTTACTCTGGTTGTGTCATTTTCATAATAAATTAGGGAAATGTGGGTTAAATTAGCCTACTGGAAAATATGACCCTAGTGGAGCACAATTATCAGTAATCTTCTCATAAAGCACAGAGGAATCAAGAAACATTCTTCTAAAGTTTGCTTTAAACTATCAAAATGTATTTGTGTTTCAATGTCTAAGTCAGTGATGGAAAGTATTAAATTTACATGTAACTCCTGTCAGCTTTAAAAAGAGGAAAACCATATAGGAATCAAAATGTGCTCACCACATAGCATGGGGGCATGAACTAACCAGGATGGAGCACTGAGGATATTGCACACTCTCACACACACACTGTTAATCTGCGGGACAGGTAGGAATGAGAGCAAAGACAAACAAGGCTCAGAATTACAGTTCAGGCAGCAGACTGCAAAACACAGGGCTTGGGATTATAACACTGTGAAAGCTGCCTATGAGTCAAGAAATTCAGACAGGTCAAAAAGTAAAATCACCTAATCTTCCCACCCTCCTCAGATGTAATAAAGCCTCATCTAGAATACTGTTACTTGGCCATCATTATTGCAGAGATACAAGGGTCAACTGGAAAGTACCAGGGAAGAAAAAAAATCAGTAA
Organism: Petroica traversi; assembly: GCA_025920805.1. Taxonomy (NCBI): domain Eukaryota; kingdom Metazoa; phylum Chordata; class Aves; order Passeriformes; family Petroicidae; genus Petroica; species Petroica traversi. The sequence continues at coordinate 7,794,609 of JAHLSL010000037.1, forward strand.
AGTTATTATAATCAGTTATTGCTTAAATAATCTGTATGAATAAGCAAAGGGGTAGAGAAAACAAACTGTGGAGAAAACAATGAAAAAACTGAGTTTTTATGCTGCAGAACAGATAACTGAGAGAGGTATTATGTACAGATTACATATTTTCCAATAGAGTCACTGAAAGGAGGGTTCATGTCCAGAATACGGAAAGAGTTACGTCTCGTCCTAACCTTCCCTGAGAAGGAAAGGCTCATGAAGAACTTCAGCATATTACTCCAGTGCTTTAAAGAGTTGCTAAAAAAGGGATGGATGCTCTCTTTTCACAGGAGCCACATGGAGAAGACAAGGTGCAGCAGGGTGCAAGTTGCACTGGGGGAGATTTGATCTCAAGAAAAGAAACGATTTTTTTTTTACAGTGAGAGCAATCAAACAGCGCAGCAACCTTGCCAGAGATGTGGCAGAGTCCCCATCATGAATTTTCAAGACCTGAGTGAACAGGGTTCTGGATCATGTAATCTGAGCTCCCTTTGCCATCAAAGGTTGGACCCGATGTCCCTTCCAGCCTGGGTTATTCTGAGAGCCTTCAGCTTCTCCGCTTACACCGCTGGCAGTGCAGGTAAGGAGTGACATATATAAACATTGAGGCTGACACTGGTCCCTTGGTATTTAGAAAACACAGAGGAATCTTTTTAAGAAGACAAAATATAGTCAGCAACTGACAATAAATAATGTTTTAGATGACATTATTATATCTATGTAAAGAGCTGCCAAAATGAAGGAAATAATGTACACTACCAGAAACAGGAAAAAACCTCTCATTGGTGTAAGCACAATTTAGTCAAGTATTAGAGGAAAACCCTTTTGAATGGCGTGGAATGACAAGCAATGAAATGCATTATAAACAGAGGCTGTGGAGTTTCCATTGCTAAATGATTTTAAAGAAACATTGAACTGATTCTGTCAGGAATGATTAGATATTTTTGAACCCTTCTTGAAGAAAGATGGATCATTCAAAGGCCGTTACAGCTCTCCTATTATTTTCTCTTCAAGGCCCAAAGCAAAGATGGGGCAAGAAGGACTTTTCCCTAGGAATGAGTTTTTTTCTCATGTTCTTTTATCAGTTAGCAGCAGATGAAAGCTGTAATTGGAAGCATAAAGGTATCTGCTGTTTCCCCTAAATTCAGTGTTGTTACACTGCAGTTGCAAATCAGTGCATAACGCTGCCTAGACAGATTTACACAGCAGCTAAATCACAGATATTCAGACATGCTACAGACTGACTGGGAACAAAGAATCCTGAGCACAAACTACTCTAACTGGCTTATTATACATTACCAATATCAGCTTCATTTTTACATTTAACAGCAGCTCTTTCATTGCAGGTCCTTCCCTGGCAGACTGCCACAGTTTTTAAAAGGTCAAAATCCTGATCTTCAGTGTAACATCCCACACAGATGACGTGATCTCAGAGGTAAGGGAGGAACCTGCCTCTGAGAGTCAGCTTAGAGCTACAACCTGAATAAATCATGACTCTGAATTCCACGGAAGCATTTGAAAGGACAGAGGAGTAGAAAAGGGAGGTAGGACAGGATTTGAACTAAGAAGCAAGATGGGGCTTCCAAAAACCGCAGGTTCAAAATCCTAGCCTGAAACTGACTTCCTCCATCATCTATGATGAACAGTTCATTTTCTGTGGTATCAGTTCAGTTAAAAAGTTAATTAGTTCAGTTTAAAAGATCAGTTATTTGTATAAAATAACCTAACTGTCATTTGACTGTCAGATTCCTGGGACAAATAATCTAGCCCACATTATTTAAGGGAAAAAGGTAAGGAAAGGAATATGTCCCCAGCTGCTCCCAGCAGAGTTCATGGACAAGCTCTGGGCAGTCCTGGGAAGCACACACAGAGTTAAAACTCCAAACAGATAAATTCATAGGGAATTTAGGCAATGATGTCACCATGACCAGAAGTTGGCCTTAAGAGAAATAAATGGGCTTTCACTATTCCCTTCAGGCCTTTGCTGTCCCTCGGCACCAAGATGAAATCATAATGCTTTGTAATTACAGATAAAAGGGATTTGACACGAGAGCTCTCCAAGCAAGCCAAACATCCTGGAAACTGAAAAAAAAAACCAACAAAAACCCCCCAACAACTTGCTTGCATACTCATTCTCCAGAGTTGAGAATAACCATCAAGACAATTTTCTTGTTATTAGCAGCTGTTCAGAAATCAGTGCTGGATTCATTAGTTAAATCAGTGGGCCTTCCCAGAAAAAAAAAATATGGAAAGAGGAGGATTTGAGAATAAGTTAGTCAGACTGCAACAATGTCAAAAACATGAAAATCTACAGCTCTGGCATGCGGAAATCACACAAACCTAAATCCCACTAACAAAATATATATTCAAAGCATAACTGAGTAACTTTAAGTATAATCACCCATTTTCTAGTCAGCACAGAGGATGGACTCATCTACAAAGACTCCTCTAAGAAAGATTCCAGAGATAAGGAAAACTTATAAGGGAAAAAAAAATGAAATGTTATGCATTGCTATGCCTGTAATTTGAAAACAACTCAAACTTATAGTTAAGGAAATGTTGTCTTCATCCTAGAAGGACATAATGAGAGTCTCTTTCTATTTTCCTATGACAAGATCATAAAGCATATTAATAAATTCTTTAAAAGTGCCTCTGTAAGCACTGGTACAAGAGTGCATGTCAATAATATGTTTAAAGCTGCTGCTATAGCATTTGTGAGTGGTCCATGCTCTGTGGGAACCCCCTGGGGCTTCATTCTGCAAGGATTCCCTTTTGTGACTGGGTTAGGAGCTGTGGGCTGCTGCCACCATCAGACCCTTGGCTGTACAGAGGCATTTCTAAAAGCCAGTGACACTCACAGAAGACACTTCTCTCCCCTGTCAGGAAACTCAACAATCCAGGTTATTGGTATTAACCCACTACAGGGAAAATGCACCATAAAATAAATGCAACTTGAATTTATATCAACAGTGCGGATGTGCACATAAAGAGTATAGCCCAAAGCCAGACTTACAAAGTCTGTACACAGTTCTATTGATGAAGTAAAAAAACTGTTTAAAATTTTAATTGCAAGGATCTCACATTTGCAACAGAAAAACCTCGAGCATGTTAATTCTTTACTCAGTGGGCCCACCATTAGCAAACGAAGACCACACTAGGAAACTCAAATTAGCAGCAGCAGTGATTATTTTAATTTTATCCCTTAAAGCCTTTTCTAAAAAATTAAAACAAAAACTACTCTTTCTTAGGATGCCTTGTTTCCTCCAAGGTATTTTATCTTTAATATGTGAAACACTTTGGCCTAAATAACAGAAACTACAGATATAACTGCAAATGTGTATTGGAAAAAAAATATTATCTAGTATAAAAGTCTATATAGGATTTGGCCACTAATTTTCTACCTGCTCTCCATACCGTCTTTGCTTCTGTTTTGCCCTGCTGGTGCTTTGTCTGAGAATGACCACCTTCAGTTTTGTAAACCCATATCATGGTCTTTACTAGCAAAGTATTGAGAGAGGAACATTAAACAGGACTTTTATTTTCACTTGTCCTGGAGAGGACAGGCAGTGCCAAAGAAATGCAACATATCTTTTTATTTTGTACTACTATCAGCATCCACACATGATCATACTCCATAAACACTCCATAAACACTCCAGACCTGGTTGAAAAAAATTATATCTAAAATGCAAAAAGCAGCCCTACAATTCAGTCTGCAATGTAGAGATAGCTTGTTGATGTTATTAAACGATGGAATAGGTCACTTAATATTTATAAATGTAAATGTAAAACAATTATTCAGCTATTTCACAGGGAAATTGGTGATATTTGTTGAATAATGCTGGCAATCAATTTTAAAAGTTTATATATACAAGCTTCGTACTTGAAGAGAAACAGAAACTGCTAGAAGTATAAATTGTATCAATAGGGTAAAAATCATATAAAATTCTTTGAAAAACCCAGTCAAATGCTCAGCCCAGGTGGCAGCAGGATCCCTTCAGAGGCTTTAGTGGCAGTGTGACCCCCCTGGCCTGGCCAGCAGCCCCTGGGGCTGCTCTGCCCAGCTCCGCAGGGATCTCACCTGGGACAGGGCTCTGGGGGGGAGCTGAGCCCGCTCTGAGCCTCCTTTGGGGCTCTGGCTCCAAAGCCTCGCTGAAACCTCGGGGACGTTGCAGTGCCAGGGACAGCCCTGAGCGTGCTGCATCGCCCAGCCCAGCAGCACAGCCTGCTGAGCTCACCTGCTGCACTCGTACCCAATACTGACCTCTGCAGCCACTCCTTCTCTTGCACTAACAGTTCTGACCTCAATGAAAAGAACAATTACCTAAAGGCTTTTATTCTGTGGCCTAACACACTATCTGTTGTTGCATTAATTTTATTCATGATTTCCATCAATTTACATAAATGTATATATTTATAAAGTAGCATACAGTAGAAAATCCTAGCTTGCAGATGAAGTTCTCCATTTCTAGTTATTGTTTCCCTTTTCCAATGCACTCCATCTTCCAAGCAAATTAAATTACCAAATTACAAGACAGTTGCAGGCTTATTGCTAAATAGTTTCTCTCTCTTTTTTAAAAATAAGACACCATTCCTTAAAGATTCTGGAAAGGTAACAACAAAAAACCCCAAGCAAACAAAAAAACAACCAAACAAAAAGAGAGCAAGTCTCTGAGTGCAAAAATAAGAAGCAAAGTGAAGAGCCTTTTCAAGCTCTAGCTTGAAAAAAATGGCAAATGCCATTTTTTGGAACAAAACCAGTCACTGGTAGCAAGTAGTGACTTCTGAAGGCCTGAGCTACTTGGAGTCCCTTAGGAGATCTTGATAGCTTTTCATAGTTTATTAACATATTGTTCCTGTATAATTTTCAATTTGTATGAATTTTTCTCTTTGGTAGAAGCAATTTCATCTAAACAAACCTAATTTCAGATTGGAAGTGCAATCTTTACTGGAGAAAATTGTCACTATAGCATTAATTAGACTCTTCATTCTTTGTTAAACTGCTGCATAGTAAGGGGTTTATTGCTAAAAAATATGTAAGGAAGGGAGTTTCATTTTAGCCTGAGATTTTTCTAAAATTTTTTTTTGGCTATTGAACTGAAAGAAAACCTGTAGTCTACTGCTGGAGGTAGCTCTCTCTCAAGTGAAAGCCATGAAATCATGTTCACTCAGGTCATAAAAAAATAAAAAATATATTTTGTTTGGTTTTCCTCTCTAACTAATAATAAAAGTAAACAGCTTGTTTTAACAGTCCCCTAAGAACAACTTTGAGCCATCTGAGGCTTGTAAGCTTTTAGATATGAGATTCCTCTGGATTTCAGTATTGGTTCTGTTTTAAAAGGATGAAAGGCTGCCTTTAATAACATGTTTTCACTTCCGCACTTTATCTAGAGATGAGCTCTTTGTGATTTTCTCTCTGTAGTTCAGTTTTCTGTAAAATGACTGTGCTCCTTGTGCATCTCCAGCTTTGTAAGCAGTGGCAGAACACACAAGTGGATAAAACATGATCTTCAGCTTTAATGGAAGGTTGCAATGAAGATGGATATTTCACAAATGTCTGAAAAGATGGATAGCAAGTCGGACAGAATTTAGAAAAAATAGGCAGTATCAATCTACATAATATCATTCCCTGTCAAGGAATGGACTATCTTAAGTGTGTGTAAACAGCAATATTATCCATGGCTACACCACAGTGTAATTGCTTGCTGGATTTGAATGAGGTTTCTCTGAATATAAATGAAGAGAGTAAGTGAAGATAAAGGAAGCATCTGAAGCTAGAAACAACAAAAAAACAACTAAAATGAAAATGATGAAGTCAGATGCACTTTTATTGTGTGTATGAATACAAATGATTATTAAACCAACAGATTTATAACAGTAGCCAGAATGGAGCACAGTGCAGGGAGAAAAGGGCTTCCCAATTCCATTCTGCCAGCGTGCTTCAGCCCTGACACCCAGCCTTACTGCCAGCAGAACCCTAAGCCTCTTTTAAATAGCCTTGAAATTGCTTCAAACTGTATCAGAAAAATTGGTGATTTTTAGGAAAATAAACAATTGCAGAGCCCTCACAAATCCGTATCCCTTTGTGCCAAGGGAAATCTAACACGAGGTCACTGGTGCTAAGAGGCACCAACCAGGCCTGCCACATCTTCAGCATGTTGATTATGGATTGAAAATTGTACCAAAGAACAAAAGGCAATTTAGTCTGCATTGTCAGCCTTACCGTGACTTGGAGCAAACCCAAGTGAGCAGCAACACTCAATGTGCAATTCCCTGGTGCCAAAACCAGAGCCAGAGGATCTGAGCCCTCTGAGAAATCAGCTGCTGAAAATGCAAAATGCCAGTGCATGGGGCAATCCACCTGAACTGCAGCCGTGTCAGACTGGGACCTGATCCACCTCCCTGGCAAGGCAGGCAGGAACCAGGACAGGATCTGCCAGGGAACCCTGGCCACAGCAAAGGGGGCCTGAGGCTTGGAATGAGGAGGGAGCCTGAGCTCCAGTGGCCAGGACAGAGGTGATGGGAGGCTCCATGTGACAAAAACAGCAGCCAGCACAGGTGTACAAACCATACCACACAAACAAACCACAAAAAGACACCGTTTGGCTTCTTCGAAACAGGCATCTCTGTATGGAGCAGGCAGTTTGGATTCCTGGGCTAACCCAGCCTGCCCTCCTCCAATAAGGCCATTAGGGCAATGTTAACGACAAAAGAAGCAGCAAAGTCTAAGGTGCAGGAGCCAGAAAGATCTTTCTGCATCCCCCAAAACCATCCTGGAATCTGCAGTGGCAGGCCCAGAACAGTGGTGACCTTGCCAGAGAGCAGCTGATCTGGACACAGCCTTCCCTCTACTCTCCCCTCTCCACCAGACAAAGAACAGAATGCAGATTTTAAAAATGGTAGACTCTAACATTTGCTGTATGAAATATGATTAATTTTGATTCAATATGTTTGAAAAAAAATTTAAATCATTTTGAAATATTTCTGCTCCAGGCATTTAAACTTTTAAAAATATTTTAATTTTCTAAATTTAAAAATGAAAAGTTATCATGATAAAATTAGATGTTCCTTTCTCTGCTTAATTGAGACTGATGAATGTGAAATTTGAAAAAACCACCTGAGTGGAAAAATTACTCTCAAACAGCATTTCCCCATGATTGTTCTGTGTTGATATCCAGGCAACATTTGGCTATAGTTTTTTTCTTGATAAATGTACAATTAACTCCAGCTCCTGACATGATAATATCAATATCTGAACCTGTCTCCATGGGCACGCTTGGTGCCCAAGAAGGAACTCATTTCATAAAGAGCAAAGCAGCTCATACCCATCTAACTTTTTATTTACCCTTCTGAAATACAAGCAATCTTTTCAAAAGAATCAAAGAATTCTAAAAGCTTTCATTTAACAGTACAATATATATTGGGCTCAACTTAAAATTTTGTTTTTCCACCTTTTAAACTCCATTTGCAGTTGTTTATTTTGTTTGGCAATCTGGTTCACACTTAGATGTCAGCTGAGGTGACATTTTGCACTATTCAAAACTCTTTCTGCAATGACAAAAATACTTATTTAGAAAATTCTGAGAACCTGTTTCACAACATGCTCAAATATAGTGAAGGAAAAGGAAGCCAAAGACTTTTTACATCAATATTTGCAGGAATTATTCAGTGTATTTCAGACTCTACATCTTACAATTTTGATCACAGCAGATTATTTGCATAATGTCATCTTCCAAAAGTATAAACAGCTACAATTGGAGCTTAAAAACATCTAAGATCAGTAAAAGAAAAGAAAGGAATTGACGCCAATCTTACAGAGCAAAGTCATAATTTTGGCATTTCAATGCTTTCAAAACTTGCTGTGCTTGAAAAAAAATTTTATGGCAGATGGGATTCCCAAAGTTAGTTTTCAAATGCTGAGGTTAATTTTAATTTTATTCACTCAAATGCTAAATCTTGGACAAACATTGTTAAAAAGATTAAATCAAATCAGGCATAGAAATTTCAACAGAAACACCTGTGCCATCTAGAGTAGTAACGTTTGAATGAATACATCCAGAGTCAAACCTATTATTAAAGCATTATAGAGGGCAAATGTTTAACCAAGGAGATAATCCTGAAGCAATCCAACAGAAAGACAGGGTCAAGGGGAAAAAGCACTTAAATAGGAAAATAAGAATAACACAGGATCACCCTGAATCTCCTCTGTCACAATGGGTAAAAATCTCAGTAGGATCAAGTCTGAGAAGAGAGTAAGGAGAGGTGAAATGAACTTGGCTGGCTTGCAGCAGTCTGCAGTTCAGGATCTCCTGAGCCAGCTATGGCATGTTCTTATTTAAAGGTTCCCAGTGGATTATTTTTCTTTCATTATATTTCCCAATCACTTTTTACACATGTAAAGTTTTAGGACCCTCAACACCCTCAGACAGACATTCTGTGCCATGTTGTATTGCATGAAGAACAAGCTCCTTTGCATCTACCTCCTACTAATTTCATTTGATGCCCTCTGAGTATTTTTAAAGAACAGTTGGATTTAGGCCAAAATGAAGTTGTGAACACAAGATTAACTGTTCTTTATGGGGCTTTTATATCCATTAATTTATGTGTTATCCTAACATTTAACCGTCAGTAAATGAAATTTTGTGTATTTTGCAGGGTACTTTTAATTAAAGCTTAAGGTTACAGAAAGAGGAATAAAGAAACTTTAGTACAGAACTGCTGCAGAAAGCCAGAGAGAAATGGAGACAGACAGGGACGTGCTGGCTCCTAAATCACTCCTGCTGGTCTGTGGGATCCTGGCCTAGAACTTCTCCTCTCATGGTTTGCAGGGCCCGTGGGCTGTTTCTGCAGCCTTGGGAAGAGTTAATTAAGAGGAGCAGGTCTCATCAATAGCTTTAAATCTATTTTGCAGAGGTCTATTTCTCTAGAAGATCTAATCTATGACTTGAAAAAGACTAAAAACCCCACTGCAGTCGAAACAGAGCAGACAACTATGTAGAGGAAATAGGCAATCTGTTGAGCTACAGAGCAGTGATGAAAAATATTGTACATCCTTGTTTTAAAATAATAATAGCTTAAAGACTTTTTAAAAAAAAAAAAAATTCAGAAGGAGACAAACTTTCACTAACCAGGCTGTGCAATGGATCTTCCCCAATGTCAGGAAACTCACGGGGTGGTAATGATTTCCCCTTCATTTTCCTGCAGGTCTCTTGCTCTTACAGATGGTCAGTCCCTGCACATTATTTGAGGACCAATGTCAATTTAAGCTTCAAAGCAAGTTTAAGGCTAAAGGTATTGCCAGTTCCACTGGATACCTTCCTTAACTTCACCATTGCAAGCAGAGTCAAGTGGCCCTTTTAGAAGGGTTTCTTTTCCAAAGCAACACTGACATGAATGAAAGAAGAAATAAGAATGTCCAAGCCAATCGAAGTTAATTACCTTCTAAAGAGCTTCAGGATATTTAAACTATTAAGATAAATTTTATCCCTTTTCATTAAAATAAAAATCTAATGTCGTTGTTCCCAGGGATCTCTGATGGGAATGGGAGTTTGGCAGTTGTTCCATAGCTGTCAGCCAAATCGTCAGGCATGGAATGTTGCTTTAATAAAGGATAAATGGCAACAGATTTAAAGTCAGCAGGTATGTAACCTGGGGACAGAGAGGCATTAATTAAATCAGTAAAGGCAGGCAGAAGCTCAAGAGGAAAAACCTAAACAAGAATTTGGGAAGCACTGATAAGACTTGATTTTCTCTCTGCATAGCTTTTGCCTCCAGCAATTCAGTCCTTAAGATGCAAAAAAGCTGTGAAATGAGCTATCAGACCCCTTGTCAATCACTGGACAAGCTCCATCATTGTCAAAAGGTACTTCTAGGGCCTGCAGGAAAATAATGGAATTAATCTGCGATGTGTGTTTATCAGTGACTAACTGCAGATTTGATTATTGCAGCAAAGAGGCTTAAACAGAAGGGGGGAGAGTGATAATGGATCAGTTAAGGATTATAATTCTTACTCTCCTTTCATTTCAAAGACCATTTTATTGTTTCCACTGCATTTGCTAATTTGCATGTTACCAGACACTTTCTGCATTATGGGGAAAAGGGAGGCAATTCTGCAAATTGTTTATTGAAACCACATCAGGTGGTGCTCTTTTTAATTCCAATTTCAGGGGGTTGAAAACATTTAACCCTGGAGATGCCCGTTTCTCTTTGAGGAAGATGTAATACAGAATGAGTGAATAATAGCCTAGACTCAAAAGACATCTGATAGTTGCATATTTTAATAAATATTTAGTAAAAACAAATCTGGAGAAAGTCTTAGGAGTACACCAGGTGTATAAATATATGTATAAATATATAAATGTGTGTATATATAATATTCATGCACTTTGTGTGGAAACTACTTGTTTTACCTATGGAAATAATATTTTAAACCAACCAAATGATCAGTTGTCTGGAGTCTTCATTATTGGTCTGAGCAAGAAGGACTCATACATGAGAATTAACTTCCAATTTTGCTCTATGTAATCTGTGACTTATCAGTTCAATTGGGAGGCAAATTAAACACATCAGTACTCATTCCCTGGATATCTATTCACCTTACTATCAGGTGAAGAAGTGTTTTCTGTCTGATTAATCAATATGGAAGATTAATGCTGTCACCTCCTTTGTTTAAGTGAAATTAAATTAAGGTGATGGTTAAATGAGATACATGGTTGATATTCAAATATGTTTTACAGATCCAAAAATACAGCCTGGAGCTGGAGTTTGTGTTTCAGCTTCTACATATTTTTATTATATGAATGGGACAATTTGAAGGGATCTGGCTTTGAATCAACTTCCAGCAAAGCAAGAGCAACACAAAGATTGTTCCACTCTTTAGAAATGAGGTGGAACAAAGAACATGGAATGCAGTGCTCTGGTAGTTAGAGAAATATAACATTAGAGAAAAAGTAAACAGAGCATTATAACTCAGCAGCTGAAAATGCTGTCTGGTTTTCAAAGGGTCACTATGTCAGATTTGTTTAATTACCAGTAATAGATAAAATATTCAGTTTTCAAAACATTGTGTTTGACGTTATCAGTGGGTGACCATGTCCTAAACTGCATTCTGGGTGAAATGAAGCCAGTCCAGATCCCTCATTGAGAAATGGGTCCTGTTCCCTGTTTAGAAGAGCTGGAACAGGGTGTGTAATGGTCAGATCAGCTGCCTCAGAGTGGCTCCTGCAACCACCTCAGCAGACCAGAAACAGGGGACAGATTTCCACAAGAAACATTTCCTTAGGTGTTTGCAGCTGTTCAAATGAGAGATATTCTCCATTTGCTTCTCCTTATCTTAACGTGCATTCAAAAGAGGATTTTTTTCAGCATGTCACTTTTCTACAAAGTCCTCAAACTGAGGGAGAAGTTCTATGCTTCAGTTATTTAATTTCTTCATGGAATATTTTGCATTTCATAACTTCCCTTCCCCCTCCCAAATTACCCCTAGCAAAATCAGCATAAAAAGTGGTGTTTGGGAAAGGTATTTCAAATTATTTGCACTGCACTGAAAACTCAGCTAAATAATGACATTCACTTAGTTAAGGCTTTGATGCCAGGAATCTAAAAGAGCCTTCTCACCAGTAGAAACCTTCTATTAGTGAAGAGTTTACCTAGAGAAAACTAGATCAAAACAATTCCAAGTGCTAATTATGTTCTGCATATGAAGGTGCTCCACCTTCATAAGCACAAATAATGAACAGACAGATTTTTTAATAAACAACTTCTCTAACAGGAAATTAGAAATGTGCATCCCTACTGAAGAGAAAATAGCAGCAGAGCTCATTTTTAATTCACTGAAAACAATGCAGCAGTTTAGTCAGAATGGAAGGACAGATCACTTACAGGGGACCTGTGCATTAGTGGCAAAACTAATCTGCATAGGCTTGTTGTACAGATCTCTCCAGAGCCCAAGTCAGAGGAAACAAGATGTGACAAAATGGAAGGGCTGCAAATGAAAAAAAAACGGAAAGTATTTGTGAAAAGGCTCAGCACTCCAGCAACAGACTAATCAATCACCGCGTAAGTATGCGATCAACACACATGGGAATTCCCAGTGCAATAATAATAACAACAGGTAGATAAATTGTGTGATACAATTTTGCTGGTTCTGCTGCTACCAGTGGGAAGCAGCCATTCATTCTGGGGATGACAGTTATACCCTCTGGCCATCACCACTAATTAAATCCCTATCTTTCCTATTCCATTTTTCCCCCAGATATAGATGCGATCAAAGATGGAACAATATAAGGAAGGAACAGGAAACTAGATTTAGGTAATAATTTTAAAAGCAAAGTGAGATAGTCTGAGATATTAATTCACTCCCCCCTGGAAAACAAAGCATGCCTCTGGCAGGAAGGCAGGTGCAGCAGCGTGTGAGGTGATGCGTGCGTGACCATAATGCTGTAATCAAAGCCTCCCACAACTCCTCAAACCACTGGAAAAACCCAGAGCATGCACACAAATGGGAATGCTCATGTTTTCTACAGCACTGGTGGTAAGGGAAGAGCATCTGATGCCATCTACCTGGACTTGTGCCAAGCACTTGTCACTGTCCCACAAGACAGCCTTGTCTCTGGAGTGGATAGCAGGGATTTCACACGGGTCACTCGGATAAGGAAGTGGCTGGATGGCCTCACCCAAAGCTGAGGACAGCAGCTCACTGTCCAGGGGAGGGCAGGGACAGGCTGCATTCCTCAGGGATCAGTGCTGGGGCTGGCACTGGGTAACCCCTCTGATGGTGACAGGGACAGTGGGACTGAGTGCATCCTCAGGGGAAGGTGTCAGAAGGCAAAACATTGGAAGGGTCAGAGCAAGATAATTTTTAAGGTCCTTTCCAACCCAAACCATTCTATGAACCAGTGATTGTGGCATTTCTCTATGATTTACTCATTTTTCTGAAAGATACTTCAGATTTTTACCTCCTCATTACTGAGGATTTCCAAACCAACGGCTCAGCGGATCTTTGAGTCAGGGTCCAACAGAGAGTCTGCCCACCATGAAAGCAGTCTTTTTGCTTCAGTCTCATGGGTTTGATCCAGGACCATTAGTGAGGCTGAAGGAAAAGGGGCACCCTTCAACTCCTGAAGCATTTTATAATGGCTCATTATCTTTCATAACCTGCAATACTACATCTTATGTTTTGATGTGGAGACTTGCTGCCTACTTCTTTGAGGAAGAGAATGATGGCTCCTACCCATGCTTACCACATTTTTTCTTTAAAAACAAAATTGAGAAAAACATGCAAAAGCTCCCTGCATGAGCAAGCAAAATGTAGAAAATTAATATAAGAAAGCAGAGCTCCAAATTAAAAGCGGGACTGCAGATCACCAGTGCAACTTAGAAAGGGAACTCAAACATCCAGTTCTTAGGGAGTGATCAAATCCCACACTTTAGTCATGTTACCTTGCAACCTAATGTCCTGGCACACTTTGTTGGGCTGGATCCTGGAGCCCAGTTTTAGCAGAACACACTTCCTTGAGCCTAAGCAAAAGGACTAAGGCACATTGTAACTGCAAATGCTTCTTGCTATGCTGGGTGTCAAAAAGCAGAGTCTGAAAACATGAAAAGGCCTTCTGTACACAGCAGCCCTCTGTCTGCAGCTCTTTGATCACTCCCATCTTCCCCAGCCGTTCTCTAAGTGCTGACATATCCTTGGAGGAATTTTGCAGCTGAAGACATTACTGCCCCGAGCTGCCAGCCTCGCCCTTCCCACAGAGGTCACTCACAGCACAGCTTGCCAGGAGATGCCAGGCTGTCGGCAGAGGAAGGCGAGATGAGCCTGCCCTGTCAGCGCTGGCACGGGCTCGTTATCCATGGCACGGGCATGGGCTCAGTGCCAGGAATGGCTGCAGCAGCGATCCCCAGGGCATCTCTGCATCCCAAACAGCAGCCTCTGCACTAAAGGGGCTTTACAGCTTTAGCTTCGGTACAGCAAGCTATCATACCTATGAACAATGGGGCTGAAACCAGAGTGACTACATATTTCTATATAGAAAAGAAGATACTTGCTTAAGTTCTCTGCTGAATTGGGGTGTAATGCCTTACATATTGGTATTTCTGCAGCGATCCATGAAAAAAGCTGGAACATACCAGCAGGGCTCCCCTGGGAGCCTGCGTTAACTGAGACAATCACAGAGTAGACACATGGTTTCTGTTTCTAACGAGGCGTGCCAACTAAACAGAGAATAAAGGGATACAGATCCTGATACTTCTAGATATGAAATAATCAGTCTCAGGACTGAAAGCAGTATTATCCTGTGAGCTGAACACCCAATGGCTCTCGAGAGGTGCCTTGTACGTGGTGACAGCAGTGGCCACTGAGGACACACGTTCATCAGGTCTGACCCTCTACAGCAGCTCGTGTGCTCTGTTTCACTAAGGGACTTCATAATTCCCATTAAAGTGATTAATGCTGGGGAGGATGTCAGACTGCTGGGAGACAGGAGGTTTCTCTAGGTGCAGCTATTAATAATCACCTTTTTAACTTGGTGCAACACTCCCGGACCAGGATGCACAGGAAAACAGAGCTCAGGAGCTGGCCAGACATTCCTGTAGAATGGGCACAGCCTGGGCAGGTGCCCGTGGCACTGGCACAGGGACAGGCACAGGGAGCTGTCCCAGACTCAACTCCCTGCTGCAAGGGAACACATTCCGGTATCTCCAGGAGTAGCTACAATACCAACAGCTTTTAAGACATCCATTTAGTATTTTTTATTACCCTGCAGTGACAGCAGCAATAATTAATTTTGAAAGAAATAATGCCAGAGGAGCTGTAAAACTACACTGAGGCTTCATTGATGTTATGCATGAATGTTATGATACATATCTATATAGGTACATATCTATGCATATATTCAAAAAGATATCAATCTGCAATGCAGATTTCAGAAAATGCAGAACTGAAAGATAAATTGAAGTGCACCTAAATTTACTCCCATCCTGAAAGAAGTAAAATGTAAACATACTATTAAAGGATGGATTAGCATGTCTAATTCCATGGAAATTAGAATATAGACAAAAATATAAAACTGTAATTAAAAGAATGAAAAGAGAAGATTATTAGGATGAATTATACACTCTAGTGCAGAATGGTATATAAAATTGTAGGCCTGTTTTCAAAATTAGGAAATGTGAGAAAAAGATACAGTCTGTTCCTGGGAAAAGATTGGTAATAAGCAGTTAAGAGTTATCATACAAAAACTGCTGCTAGGTTCTAAAACTTGTTAGATGTCTTTATTATTCACAGGTATAGAAAAGGTTTTTCATTCTGTATTTTACAAAAAGAATGAAAGGGAGTAAATTTTTTTTCTTACAAATACTGTCGAATAGTTTCAAAATTATGGGTCTTGTAGTTCTCTGGCTACAGATTAAAACTGCAGCTTTATATTACCCTTTCTAGTCAAAGAATCTCAGAGAATTTCCATCTCTAGCCATAAGAGAAAACAGTTTTCAATTTCAAGTTAGAAGTACAGACATTCTTCTGTTTCTTCATGCCGTACTCTTTGGCTGAACTTCAATTTCTGTTTAGAGTATAATAAAATACTGTCATGTTATAGAATAGTTTCGTTAAAAGCTGTCTAAATCAATCAAAGGTGAATAAAAATATACCAAGGGCTTTTCTGTCCGTGATGCTGATGTAGAAGGGCACCTCCTGGAGCAGAACCATCAGCTACAGTCCTAAAATATTGAAATCTTTTTGTCTTAAACTGATGTAAAAACTCATCTCCATGGTAACTTTGTTTGGCATTCCACAAAGCTCTAGCCATGGAATTTCTCAGTTGTATCCAACATATGAAGATAATCTGCCTCTGAAGTCCCTATTTACACAAGGAGGTGCAAGGGTTGTATTTTTTGTATTTACAGTGCAAGAGCTATGAGATTTATATCCTTTCTCTACTTTGCAAGTCCCTGCTTACTTCAGATTTGTTTCTCTGCTGATTGCTTTTAATCAAGATTTCATTTTTAACTTAACACAGACATGTATTCAAGTGATTCCCACAGTAATTGAACTCTCTGCAGTACAATCAAATTCCTCCTGTGTGTCAGGTCGGTTTTCTTGCTGCTGAGCAAAGAGAACAGGTTCTGATCATTATCTAGTTAACTCCATTTAACTCCAGCTAAAGGAGCACCCTGCTCCTACAGACAGGTGCATTCACAGCTATGGCTACAATCTCAGTTCTGGAATCACTTTTGGGAATGATCAGAAATGCACACGTGCGTGCACACCCACGGCCCAGACACACAGGAGGGAGTGGGGAACAAGTTATGGCTCCAGCCACTGCAGCCAAACCATATTCACTTGCAGCGCTAAGGAAGTAGAATCCATTTTATGTTTTGATAACTATTTATTTTATGGAGGAAAATGACTGCTTTACTGTACTAACTAAAAATAGAGCATTTAGTTTATCTTTTAACCTACTGAAGGAATAACTTCTGGTAAGTAAACTTGCTATTTTACTACTTTATTCCTAACAAATTTTTCTAGCAATAACAGTTTACATGGATGATTCACAGAGATATTCCAAAGATAAAATACAGCTGATCCCTCATAATTTAGAGGTCATAACTAGATCTCATCTACTAGAATTGAAGTTTCTATCACTGAACGTTCACTTTCTCCAAGGCACATTATTTAAGCAGCGATTTCCTAGGTACAACTTCTTCCAGCAGACTGTGGAAATCCCTGGAATTATGTTCTCAAAAGCCAAGTGATTGTTGTTAGGTGTAAGGCAGCTTTGGGTGAGGTGTCCTGACACGCAGCCCAGTGTCAGTGAAATGCCCAGGAACAGCCTGCGGTGGGAGGGACGCTCCGGGAGAGGCAGGGGAGCCTCCGCCGCCGGGTGCGGCCCTGCCCGGGGTGCAGCGGGCACTGAGCCTGGGGAGCAGCTGGGGGTGAGACTTCAGCGGGAGCTGCGGGATCAAAGCTGTGCCCTCGGGCCAGGACCAATGAGCCCATTTCATGGATGACTTGAGTCCAGCTTTGATGCAGGAGTGACTCATTAACAGCCTCTCTGTGGCACCGGGATTTGTGAGCCACCTCAGACAGACCGCCAGATAATTCGTGCTGGACCTCGAGAGGATCTAGTCCAGCTTCCTGTTCTAAACTTCCTTTCACTCCTCTTTCCACAACTTATATAAATATATATATATAAAACATACAAACACATTTCATAACCGTATGTTTAAGCAAAACCAGGTCAAAAAGGAGATTATATTTAAGGACACTATTTTGCTCTGAGTTAAGGAAAAAAGCAGACCCGCTGTCTTATGTAAAAGAAAAAAACAACCAAACCTCTGAGGCAAAATAATATTGGAGCATAATGCATAAAAAGCCACGTTGGCTTTTCTGCTGGCAACAAAAGTGCACATAAGAGTTAATATTAAAAATTAAAATGAAATAAATATGTTCTCTAATGAACTAATATACGTGGGTAAGGTAACATCTGCTACTTTGTTTATAACAAATGTGTCAAACATTAGCTATGCCAGCATTCATGCACATGTTCTGATGAAAGTTGGAGAATTTGCTTTATTTGCCCAGCAGAAAGTGAAATATTCTATATCATGGCAAAGTAATGTCAGACCTGAGAGCACTGGGAGGGAGAGGCAGAATTTTCTTCTGAAGCAAAGAGACAGCCCATCCCATGAATTGGTTAGTTGGGTACCACAGAAAAGGAGTCTTAACTGATTTGGAACAAGCAAAGAAAATATTTTCCCAGAAGTTCTGATCTACTTTCTATCTCTAAACAAGGGTTGTAAATAAGGAGTGATTAGTAAACTGCATTAGATCAGGATAATCCTGGGAGATGTTGTGACCCTGCTGCCTCCTTTGTGTTTGCCTTCCCTTAGCAGGTGATGCCAACAGAGCTGCTCCCAGAGAACACAGGGACATTCTCCACAGCTTCATGAGCATCCTCTACTCCTTTATGAGCACCCTCTACTCCTTCACACAAAGCCTTGGCTCCGATGATTCCTTAGGGCTCACCTCAGGCAGGGAGCAAGGAGATTGTGCAGCACAGCCTCTTTCCTCTTTGCCACAGGGGCCATGAGAATGTAGAGCCTGAATCCCGAAAGGTGCCCTCCAGAGGAGTCCCAGCCTGATCTAATGCCCAGTTTCTTCTGTAACTGCACAAACCCTTCACAGACTTTTCTTAGGTGCAATGGATTACAAACCCTGAAAGCGTAATATATCTAAATTAAACATTTAACAAGAAACTAGACTAATTCCTCCATTTTGCTGGTAAAGTTCAGCAGTTCATGTTAATGGAAATGTACTTTTAATTTGCCTATAGTCTACAAAACAGAAGGTTGTTAAATAATAGAAACCCAGAGCCCTAGGAGTCAATAAAAACCCCCAAGATTTCCATTCACTTGTTTGGACTGTTCTGTTTGGACTCTTTTATGATAAATCATGTCTCAGGATTACAAATACGGGGTAATTTTTTCTTCTTTAAGCTTTTTTTTTTTTTTCCCATTTAATATTTCAGCTGTTTTACCCTGTTAAAACTTTTAAAAGTTTTGGTTGGTTGGTTGGTTTATAACATTGTAATCTCACTTTGGTAAATCCCAAAAACATAACTCACTTTAACAACCTATCATAATATCAAATGTACTTATTATTGAAGCCCTTTTCTATGAAAATACATATTCAAATACTAAATACTTATACAAACTACTATTAAAATATGCAAATATGCCAAAATATAGAGTATAAAAGTTGCTGTGCCTGTAGCATTGTCCAGGGATATTGAAAACACTTTTGTGGCAGGAGGACGAGGAGGTCACAGGCACTAAAAATTGCTATTTAAGAAGTTTCTTATACCAGTTCTGAATAATACCTGGAATAGGTGATTTCCACTCATCAAGCCTATTCTCGCTTCTTGAGAACTTGACCCTCCACTGCCTCACTGACAGTCTTTTCAAGTTAATATTGGAAATGCCTACAAGCTCCCAGTCATTATGCTGTACTTCAGCTCAGCTTCTTCAGGGAATTTTGTAATCAGTGGTGTTTTCAGAACACCGAACAGAAATTTTTCTGACAAAATACACCTAAGGAAAGATTACTCAAATTATTTCAAATATGCTGACAGTACTAGAATACATGATTTCCTCTACATCTAAGCAGCACATGGAAACTATTTTAATATAAAAATATGTTTTCTTGATTAAGATTTAACTGAATATTTGTTATTTTCCAAGCTCTATTTTGACACCAGAAAGTAACAATAATAGTTCCGATAAAAAAATCACTTCCATTTTACATAGCGTTTACATTATTTTATATTCTTTATTATATATTAAAGTGGTTAAAATTGCATTAACCTTCTTTTCCCTCATATGTCCCCTGCACCATGTTTTTAGTTAAATACGCCAATTTTTCTTCATTTTGACTTCAAGCTGAGCTGCAGTCCAATGGGATGTACCAGAGCACCACATTCCTCCCTCTGCCCTGGGAATTTGACAGGAGCAGCCTGGGAGTGCTTTTACCCTTCTGTACAAATACACCCCTATTGCAAAGGCTTTCCTTCATTTTCTATGCCTGAGTATTTGCAGATATGAACAAATCTTTAATTTTAACTATCTGGGCTTGGAAGTTCTACTCATTTCTTGTGATTTTTGTTTGTCTTCACTGGAGCTTCCCATAGGAGTCTCAGCAGCCATCACCAGCTTTAAATTGTTTGAATTTAAATAAAAATTACAGTATGGTTTCTGAATGCTTTCATGTATTCTTCAAATGTAGCAAATCCCCTTCTCCCTTCAAAACAATTCAATTTATTGATAAGAATACCCTTTTTTGTTTAAAATGTTTATCTCTTATCTGGCACACATGAAGCCCTGGCCCCAGAGCTCCCCCTGATTTATTTTGTGTAGGCTTCCATAATCATACATAAATCATCCAGTCTTAGTTACCAATACCAAAATCTTCTTAATAATCCAAACAGTTCTGTAGGTATCATCATTCTTCTACTCTCCAAACAGTTAATAAAAACTCAAACAACACGAAGAAAAAAAAAGTAAGAGGCTGATTAAGAGAAAACTTGTGATAATAGCAATTTATTACATATCTCCAGGAATCTTATTAAATCATTTATGCTGCTGTCCATAGCAATTAAACATCAAATTGTAGCCAAATCAATTAGTCCAGGAAGTTTGTTACAACATGAGGCCTTTCAAGCAGCACTTCCCTTGCACTTAAAACAACTTTGCAAACAAATAGTACTGGATTTTTGCTTTGCATATTAAAATAACCCATAGTAAGGGTGAGGAAGAGGAAACAATTACAACTACAGTCACCCTTTCCTCCTGTGCTGCCAGAGAGATGCCAAAACACTCCTGTTTTTGCTGCTGAGGTAAATCAGAACATCTTGGCCCTGAGCTCGTTGCCTTCCAAGGTCAGTGAACAGGAGTTAAAGGGACAAGGCTGTATTACACAAATATCCCACAATTTGCTGAGTCTTTTGAAATGCAGGTGGAATGGCTGTCCAGCTGTCACCTTCCCTCTACTCCTGCACAACAAAATGGAAATTCATTTCTAAAATCTTTTTCAGCCCTGCAGATCACATACAGACTGAACTTGGTTCACAAACTATTTCAGAGGAGAAACACAAAATGTGTCATGCATCCTGCATGCAAACACTGCATTAGCACTCAAGAAAGCCACCACAAAGTTGGTCAAAAGTTTAAATGAAATCATTTAACATATTTAAATGTTAAATTGAAATTAGGCTGCTGTGGATCATCTATAGACTGTTTTGAAATCACTAGATCAGAATGAATGAAAGATTATTGCATACAATAAAAATGACATAAGAAATAGCATTTTTATAGTTATATATTATAATTTTAGAAATTATTCACCAATTCTCCTCCTCAACTTGAAAAGGAGATTACCAATGAGAAAATTGTATGAGTGATAGACTATGGCTTCAAAATAATTATAGATGTCAGCACAGACTCTCATTATTATTATAAAACCATTCAAAAGACATTTTAAGACTGATTCAGGAAAATTCACTGATATTCAACATATAATTTCATAGGTCCAAAATATTTAATGGGGACATCTTCCCCAATCCTCTGCTGCATTTTCACTCTAAGTTCTCAGAATAATGTGTCTAATCCATATTTTCTGTGAATGTCTCCATCAATAGCTGATAGGCTTGGCTGATCTGCAGCAGGTTGGCCAAACAAGTTTTAATTGCCATATAGCAGAAACAGAAATTTGCTGGTTCACATCAAGGCTGCTGTGTTAAAATAATTTTTAGGCTCACTTCAATGTTCATTTGAAAGGATGAAAAATACCAAAGCCCTGTCGTGAGTGTCAGTGTTCATCTCCAGGAAATTATTTCATAAAATCTGGAGGGGATGGAGGGGTGGAAGTCAGTCAGGTTGTGACTGGAATGAATGATCCTTCAACAGCTCTGAGGGCCCCTGCAAACACCCCAACCACTGGGCTGTAGTGGGGAATGTATTTGTAGAATTTGTACTCCCTCAGAGATCACAGATGTAACCTGGCATTGGAACTGCAGATTCAACACAGACACTAAAGTTTACTCCATCAACACAACGCTTGGGAAATGTTAGGTAAAAACACAAGGGAAAAAATATGCATAGAAGCACACCACAGACTCAACTGGCAGTCAAGTCTGGCAGAAGTCTATCACCTACTGACAGCTTCCTTTTCTCTCAGCTGTTAGGGTGCTGTAAAGAGAAATGAGAGAAACAAGTCCTGGGCTTCACTGCTGTAAGAAGAAAAATGGTTCCCAAGAGATAAATTATCAGCATATTCAAGTATTTTGATATAATGATCAAAAATTCAGAACTTTACAATGTTTTGAAGTGTTTGAGTCAGCTATGTCTATATTTGATTAAAAACCAGACTTGCTGATATGAACAAAAAACCCACTCAGTATTAGGGACAAAGAATATTTACTGGAAGTGTAAAAGAAAGGACTGAAATCTAACTCCTACCTCTAAATCAACCACTACCAGGTTAGAGGGAGGGAGATTTGTCTGATATAAAACTGTGTTTGAAGTGTCCTCCTTTGAGCACAACTGTTGTGCTTGGCTATCTTAGTCACTGGGTATTTGGGAACACTGCAGATGTCCCAAGGAAATATCACTGCTAGGAACACCACAGGCAGCATATGAACATCATTACTGGGAGGTAACACACACAGTGGGAAATCTTAACTCAACTGTTGGGAATCAGAACTCTGCAAAGACTTCAGAAATGAATCACTCTTTCCAATGCTTTCTCTTGTCTAGGGAAAAAACACTCATATCTCCCTTCTTTATAGTTTAATTTCTCTTTTGTTTGTTTGCACTTGCTGATGCAGCTGAAAACAGCTACACTAACAAGTGGCTTAACACCTTCACTGTAGAGTGTTTGCTAAGGCAAGGAAACCAGAACCAAAAACCCCTACCTGAGCAGTCAGCAGGTAATACCTTCTGACAGGACAGGAGATGTCCTTGCAAGAGATCTGGTGGCTTTTCTAAACCAGCCAGGCAACTGCACAGTGTGGGCCCATTAAGACTGTATAATCATGTTTAGTGAGCTACAATATGGAGAGCTCAAGATAGTTTTGAATTTATTTCCAACATGAGATGGGTGAAACAAGCCAAAAAGAGAAAAAGATTACAGAGAACGTAGTGGGTTTGCTGTTTAATTTATGAAGTAATCCCTTCTAAGGAAAAACATGTAAGCACTGAAGAGTTCTCTGCTCTGGTCTTTTAATGACTGAACTCTGGTGTGAAAAACTAGTATGAACTCTAGCCTGCAAAACAGTGATGTAACCTTTCTGCAGGTATAAAAGCCTCTCAAAGATTTCCATGTGAACCTTACAGTTCAGAAAACTGCTCAAAACAAAAGGCTTTGGAAATACTTTCTCAAAAGGAATTTCTCACTTGGGAAAAGTGCAGACATTTTCCCAAAGTAAAGCTAAGTAGAACTGCTGTGAGATAACAGAGTCTACAAAGATTCAGTTATTAGTCACTGGTTTGAGCAAACCCTTGCTTAAAACAACCCCCAATGTCTCCACACATTTCATTACTCACAGGAACATTGTGAGGACACTTTGGGACTGACACTCAAAAACATGTATTTCCAGTTTGTACTTCAATCTGAGTGAGATTTCTGTACACTGCAAGCAATTTCAGTAGTAACTGGCTGCCCACACTTGCCCTACTCCAACGCTCAGGCATGGAACAAAGTGCCATAGTAGAAGAATTAAGTAATAACTTGGATTCAAATCCTTTAAAATAACACTTGTCAAAGAATTAAAATTGTTTTTACAATGATTTAACTTTTTCTCACTTAAATTATCTTCCCTTGGTGTTTTCTAATAAAGACAGACATTGTAGTGACATTGTTGAGACCTTTGCAAGGTTCCCTCACGCAAGAGGAACATGAGGAGAGAAATCAGTTTAGTGCATGCGCAAATTTCTGAAGAGTCCCTGTGGAACCTTGCATCATAGACTTAATTCCATTTTTGTCCCTTCACCTTGTGAAGCACATGCCCTATAAGTGCTAGAACACATTCGGGGAGAAAGGGAGAGAAAGCAGAAATGATGACAGCGCAGAGGCAATTAGTTTCTGATTACCACATATAATAGGTAAAGGAAGGAGGCAAGGGTCAAGCAGACAATATTGGAAGTAATTTAAAATTTGCTACATTATAAAAAAAATCTGAAAACCTATCTGGTTAAATCAAAGCCCTACATCAAAGGGAAACTATATAATAATATACATTAAAAATAATTTTTTTATTATAGCAACCCTCCTGCTTCTGAAAACTGAGAGTTCTCTGCATTTCTTGAGGATATAATTAAATGACAGACCTTTCTTTGAAATCTAAAACTGAAGTGCATAATTCAGTTCAGTTGCAATGAAAGAATCAAAACATTTTTAATTTTTATACTTTGTCATCTTGATCTCTTAGCCTTGCCCTGAAGTACTGCCAAAAATTATTCAGCCTTGGTAACAGAATTCTGTTCACTCCAAACCATGATAAAATTCATCAGAAAGCTTTGCACTTGGTGTTAACACAAAAACTTCTTTGTAATTTTCTCTGGGTGCCTAAAAACCACTTTCTGTCAGCTCACAACACATTCATTCACGCCTTATTCGATATGACATTTGTCTGTAAAGTTAATATATGAACTATTAAAATTTAGCCAATGTGGTTTTAGAAAGCCGTTGCCTTTGTACTCCCCAAATACTGCACCCCACAAGAGTGTTCAGACTCCAGCACAGCACTTGGAATCTTAGAAAAGCTAACTACTTTGAGCGTCTGAATATGAAGGACATTGATTAAATTGCAGAAAACGATGTAGTTGGTTTAATTCAGAATTTAAATAACTCATTTCATGTGTCTTAATTCACCTTGACTGGAATTTAGATCAAACCAAACTGAGACCACTTGAATAATGAGAAAGGTTGTCTATACAGAGACTGAGTGTTGTTTAAGCTGCTGCAAAGGGCTCAGTGCTTGCACTGCCATTCCTGCAGGATGTGCTGACAGACCAGATGCTCCCCAGTGGCAAAACCACTAAGAAATGACCACGTCCCTCTGACATCTTTTGCCCAAGCCACAGTACTTGTCCCCCACACTGCAGTTTGTCACAGGCTTGAAATGATTCAAAGTGAAAATAACTTTCTGGGGCAAAGTTGCTGCCAAGGGCAAGATCTAAAACAACCTCAGAGCTGGCAGTCACACAACACAGCCAGGCAAGCTCTGACCATCCCCTGCATTTCCTTCTCTGTGCTCACCCCCTTCCCTTCTGCTGGTAGCTCTCTCCTGTGCTGGGAAACAGAGGAAGCTGTTGGCTGCCCTGTTGGGCTCACCTGTGTTTAACCACAGCTACACCAGCTGCTGTGCTGGTGATTTGAGCCCATTTTAGTGCATGTGATCACTGGAAAAAGCACCCAGGTATGATGCTCTTGAAACATTGAACTGAGCAAACAAAATCACCTGTGGTTGCTGTTAGTGGTACAATTCTTGGGTGCTTCCCAATGCACACAGTTGAGGACCCTTTTACATCCACAGCAGCCACAACATTCTAACCTGTAACTGCCAAAGATGCTTCAAACGCCTGTTCAAACCCATTTTCCTTTGAACTGGGGTGCCTGCTAAAATACATGCAAATTTCACTGAAGTAATATCTGATTTCACAGCTTCACGTGGAGGACAAAATATATAAAAGACTTCATGCTTGCCAGATTATGTGCTCCTGACTAGAGCTAAAAGAGTTGGCTCAAAAGCGGATGGGAAATACAAATGCTAAGCTTTGATTTCTGTTGGAATATGTACAGGAACTGATCTACATTCATAGTAACCTCTTCAGTTGCCTCTCAAAATATATTCTACTATGCAGGAAGGGTCTGTATTCTGCCTCATAGTGTTTTGCTGTTTGAAATCTGATTAGGAGCAGTGAGATTGTGCTCATACTCTGGTCCATGTTGGATGAACTTTGGGATTTACGTGTTTATCCCACAGAGTTTTTGACCAGACCAGACCCAAAAGTACCTTATGGGAAGCTACAAGTTTGCATCAAGACCAAGTGTTTTCTTTAGGTTTAAATAAGTGCCAAACTCTGCCTATGCTGTGCAGAGGCACAGAATTTGTTTATAGGCCGAGTGTGAGGGGTTCTGCTTTAAGCAGACTGACCTCCAGAGGCCCTCTGCAGCCTATACTGCTCTGCAGTGCTACAAATAGCCATAACTGACAGCAGGATATAATTAGAAATCAGAAATGGCATCTCTCAAAGAGCAACTGCTCTGAGTTCATCATTCTGTTAATATTAGTTCAAAACTTCAGGTAAAACACCACCACTCAATCTCCACCTGTAGCTGCTTGTGCCCTTTTCCCCTCGATGGGGGGTTTCTTCTGTTATTTTTGCTATATACTTCAGTCAAGTTGTGTTTGAGAATCTGTTTCCTAATCAGAAATCCAGGCATCTTTATAACAAAATAATAACAAGGAGAACACAACATAATTTAACTGGAAGAGAAAGACAATTCAGCTGAATTTCAAAATCTATTTCACGTATTTTTCAAATGAGCTCATTTGCAAGCAATGATGTGCCAATTTTTCCTGATTGTCCCTCATTTCTGTGTCACCCATCAGAGTGAGATCATTAACAGATCAAAATTTAATCACATGGAAATTAAGGTCACTAAGAGGCATACAAAGGGAGCCATTCCTTCAAGTGAATACAGAGGCTTTTTATTTGCAAGGTTACCATGTTTGAAAAAGCTTATCACTTGCTCACAGAAAAAGTCATAATTTGCATGAAAAAAAGATCTCAGCATGCAGCATTAGTAGCAAGGTTCCACAGCTGATTTCTGCTGCAAAGCTGCCACACAAGACCAGGATAAAATTTGATTTTGGCTGAGAACTGGCTGGCTGCAAACTTGAACATTATTTTATAAGAACACACAATTCATTAACATCAAGATTCAGCAAATAACAGGAGACTTTGCTGCCCTCCTTGTGCTGCATTGCCTCAGCAGCAATGGGTTTCCATGAGGAAGAACCCCGGATTCCCAAAGTGGGACAATTCCTGTGTGGCTGTAATGTGCTTCAATTACCATTCCTGCACATCTGGAGTAGTTACTGCAGTATTAGGGGTACCAAGGAAGGTACAATTCCTTGTGCTGATGTGTATGACCTCATAGGAGGCAGTGAAAAGAAAGGACTGATAGTTAAGTTTAAAGTATTTTTAGTCAGTTCAATAAAAATACTTTCCAATCATGATACATGAAAAAATATTTTTTAAAATATAGCCTAATTGGTAAGGAGAAATGGCAAATATCACATGTCAAGCTAAGAAAGTTTCTAATTTAGATATACTGACTTCTCCTTTCTGAGCATGGCAAGTCACTACAAGTTTTGGAGAAGTTTATAGGTTCATGCAAAAACCAGTTCAGTTTGTCACTCAAGACTACACCTCAAACTGAGCTTCCTTATTTGTACACCACCAGGAAACAGGGGCAGGATGTTCTATAAAATATAATTAACAAAACAGCACACTGATTGAGTGAACTCAATTATAAAAATAGGTCCCTTTCAGTCACAGGTTTCTCTTTCCATTCCAAATAATCAGATTTGTAGCTGTAGGACAGCTAGAAAATAAAGTTTCAATACACAGCATTCAAACACCAAAACTGACATCATCCAAAAGAAACCTCAGGAGACACTGCCCTCTTCACCTGCAGAAATGACTGTGGTGAATTCAGGGTGTTTGCCAGTGTAGCCCATCATGAAGTTGGCAGAGAAGTGGCAGATCCTGACATTTTAAATGAGTTGAAAACAAAGAATGAGACTAATGAAGAGGTGGAATGTGGGCAATAAAAATGTACCCACATCACATATGCCAAGTAAACAGAAGAATGCCTGGTACCTCAAGCTTTGATCCAAGAATAAGGAAAATTTCCAAAAAATTAGCTGGTGTGTTCATTGCAATATGCAGCTTTAAGCTAGCAGCCAATTTCCTGGGATAAATAAAGGTTAGTTACTGCTAAACCTAACTTAAAACAAACCAAAACCTATCTGAAACAGAACTAGATTTATAACGCATTTATAAAGGAAAACAAGTAGGTTTGGGTTCTGGTGGTTTGTTTGATTTGGGGTTTTAGTTTGGTGGGCTTTTTAAATTGCTCCAGGTTCATCTGACTGTATGTGAATTTATGTTTTCAGCTTCAGAAATGCACTGAACCTTCCTAGCATGTAACTTCTGGCAAAATAGGATGCCTTATCACCCCTTGGAAACAGGATCTTTGAACGTACCTGATGGAGATTTTTGGGGTCATTTATGTTTATTTTTTTAAACTGGCATGCACATACATCTCCCAGAAAGTCACTCTATTGCTATTGAGCCTTATTTTCTTCTCTCTACCCTCAAGGGAATCAGCAAATTGCTTTCACATAGGGAGCTCCTATAAAAGAATAGTCTTTGTTTGCTGACCTAATTATATAAAATATTAACATCAACATTGAGCTACAACCAAAGTTACATGGCTCTTGTTGATGACTTTTAGTACTCTGCATTAATTTCACCTATTTCTCTGCAATGCATAAAATTCTTATGCATTAATTCATTCAAATAATCTAAAATGTCTTCCATACAGAGGTCTTCATGTGAAAATTATTATTTATGAGGTGTCAAGTGAACAGTATTACAGCTGTAAGAGACTATTTGGTTGAGACACGGGACACATTAAATTTTTAAAAACTGACACACCATGTTAATTAGAAATGCCAACATTTGACATTTTTATTCCAAAGAAAATTGATTTATTATAGATTCATTTAATTTTTGGGAGAAAGCTGATGCTGGGAATTCTGATTCACAGCAGATTTCCTACCACAGGTTTCAGATCACCTTCTGTAGCACAAACAGATATAAATGAAATGCACTGAGCCCTCTATGTCTAAAACTCTGAGTAAGCACTGCTGTGTCAAAGAACTGATTTCCATCCACTTTGTGATTCCTCATTTCCCACCTGGGACTGTGCAAAGCACTATTTAGCAGTCTTCCCAGTATCTGGAAGAAAATTAATCATTTCACTGCTCAGTAGACAGAGCTACACCAGTGACCAGCCATGGCTTTTTTGTATTTCTTTTTATGAAAGTAAAAAAGATTATATATGAATACAAACAGAATAGACACATTCCTGATTCTCAACATTATTTTTATACCTGGCAGTTCTCTCTAATGAGGGCTGTTCATACACAGTGAGCACTTTTCCTTCTACAGCTATGTAATAACATCCCAAACTTCCTTGGAATTTGTTTTTTCCAAGGAAACTTAATATTTCCTTATATTGAGGCACTTACAACATCAGAGAAAAGTGCCTTCAGCATCACAGTACAGAACTGGAATTTATTTTCTTAGCTAACCCAGATATTTAATAGTGTCATATGACCAATCTGCAGCCTCCCAGGAAATCAGTCCCAGTGGCTGATAAATTCCCGGAGCACAGCAGTTGAGCTGAGGGTGCCTCACGAGTCAGTGTGGACTCACAAAGGGAGGAGACAGTGAGGTACCCAACTCACCACACCGGGACTGTGAGGCCGAGTTCTCTTCAGGGCAGCATTTGGAGGGTTTCAGGCAAAGCACTGATCCTTTCAGTCTGAGAAAAACAAGTGCTGGCTCATCCACACAACTGTGCCACAGTTCATGCAAAGCTTCACCTTAACTGCATAGTTGTGTGGGTGAGCTTCTCTGTTACTTATGCAAAACACAAATCCTCCTGCAAAACAAACACAGCAAAACCTGTGTACCAAAGGGATTCTCCTTTTCAGCTCTTTGTAGCAGCTGGTTGACTAGAACAGGATAATGAGATTCCAGCATTCAGAAGGCTGAGATTTACTGACTGTGAGAAGCAATGTTGCCCCCAGTGAGAAAGCAACATAAATAGCCCTGGCTCTAGGGGTACCATGGACAGACTGACATTGGCTTCACAAGGTATCAGTAGGCCAAGTTCTCCCTGTGCAGGGTGCACAGGCAAACCTGCTGGGGTGGGGTTAATGCTCCAAGAGACTCATGGAGAGGTTTTTCTCTCAGTTTGAATATAACACAAAAGACAAGAAGGTTCAAAGGAAAAATTCAGTAAGATAGACATAGTAAAAACAAAAAAGTCAAGGAAAGAAAAACCATAAAGAAATCAAGCTTGAAGGACATTCTAGAATTAGAAACAAAGAACTAGCCTACAACTTTTTAAAATCCAAATAATTGTGGACTATTCCATAAAGGACTGCTGTGCTATGGCTGTGGCTAGGCTTTAGGTTTCACCTTTGTCCCTACAATATCTTTGCCCAGGTTACCTACAATCCATGAGTTAGGGCTTGCTATCACTGGAAGGCAGGAGTTGTTAAATACAGTGTCCTTCTGTATTTGGAAGGAACATTCTCCCACGGCTTCCTGAGGGGGAAAATAATCCTTGGACATTTGGCACAGAGAACGTTGCAATCCATGCACAGAGACACAGGTGAGAACAGCCCGAGTGCCAGGGTGCCACCCGGAGGGATTTGCTCAGGCTGTGGCAATCCCATGGCCTCATTGTGCAGCAGACTCACCTTCAGCTGCATCACCATGGTCATTTCCTAGCAGTTCATTTTGGAAGAGGTACAGGAAAATGCTACAAAAATAAAGCTTTGTGAGAGTCTCTCTAGACATCACTAGTACGTATCAAAACCTGAAGTAAGTGGAAGATAAAGGCAACAGAAAGAACAAAAGCATAGCTTGTCTGTTTTTCCTACTGATGATGAGCTGCTGTTTCAAAAGGGGTTATCACAAAGAACACAGTCACTTGCTGGAGGCTGGGCATAATTATTTAGACTGACTGATGTCACCTTTAGCTGGTTTGTCAGTTGTCATGCACTGCCTGACAGTCCTGCTTCAGAGATGAGTACGAGCGAGGCTGCTGTGTCTGTCTAACAGCAGTGCTGCAGATTGCACCAAAGGCACTGTCACAGGCATTGAGAGAGCAGCTCCTCAGGCAGACTCTTCACTGTAAGACATGAGCAGGAGAGCCACGTAACTCACCTGTGAGACACTGGCCTTCTGCTCTATGTATTGGAGTCCAAGGGCAGAGACGTGCAGGGCTGGGGTGCCAAAGCTATGGAGCATTCAGAGCAATAAGAACATTTTGCTCTCAGGGTATGAGGTCATATCAAGTTTTTGCACAAGTCTGACCTCAACAGACAGTTAATCTAATCTTAACAATGTGGACATTTCAAGTCTTGATGTGTTTATAAAGCATTAGATGTCACTAATCTAAAAGAGTTTGCAGGCACTCTGAAGGGACAGAATAAAAATTGTTTTGAAAGCTGTTCACTGGAAAACTGTATTCTTTCCATGTGTTCTGTGACAAAAACAATCAAGACTGGCAGAGTGGAAAATCTCTGCCTTTACTGCAAAAATATTGATGCCCTGTATCTGCTAAATTAAGCCCACCTCTGCAGGTGTTTTGTTTTGCCCAGCAGCAGGAGATAAAACAGTCAGTGACATGTTCTAGGCAGCACTGAACTGTATCTCGATATGTGCAAGCTTAGTAAATACAAAGTAATTAACTAATTATTTTTCTTTACAGTTGATATAAATTTTTATTGTGACAAATCAGAGGCTTGTTAGGAAGCAGAGCAATGAAGCATCACTGCCTGTGACAAACAAGGAGACTGGAACAGTGCAAAATTCTTGGTTCCTTGTAGTGACCTCAGTTATTATAAAACAGCAGAATGGAGTTTCCACAGCTATGTTTGGCCATGGTTTCTAGGCTACTGCAAAGAATTTCAGAACAAATACTTCAGATAAAGAGACAAAGGAAAATCCTACCTATACAAGTTTTATTTACAATCAAGACTTTCACTGCTTCTGCCACTGTTCAGACTTGAAATGACAAGGAGTAGAATTAAGTGAAGCTTTAAAGAATTCACATGTAATCCAAATATAATTCCTTGCTTCTCATACATTTCCTGAAAGAGGCTCTTGAAATATTCTTAAGCTATGCCTAGTCACTACCATTAAGGGAGATAAACATATTCAGAATAATTCAGTTCCACTAATTCCCTTAAGGAAAAGAAAATGAAATTTTAAAAAAAACAACTGCATTTGGAGCGCATCGGCCCCTAACATATGCTGGAATTTAGAAGTAATTACAGTTGCTTAGAATGTCTTAAATATTGGCTGAAATATTTTACCTTCATTTAAGACACAAAAAAAATGAAATCAAATTCTCTGCTCAGGAAAAAAAAAATTAAATATCCTTGCTTGAAAACAGGGCTTGAAGGTGATAAAAAGGTACCCTTCTATCCTAACAGTTATGCTCCTAAGTAATTTTTGTTTAAGAAAGAGAAAAAAAATGTTTCTGAAATTGTTGCTGATACTGACATACCAAATTATCACATCTAATTTTTTAAAAAGCTTTGAAATGTGTTGATTGAATCAAACTTGATTCCTTTTTATTTGACTAGATTTTAGCTTTTTTCTGTGTCAAATCAGGGAACATTTCTGAAAGCTGCATTTTTCCATAGACTGGTCTATAGTGCCTGAGATTTACACACCTGCATGGAGGACAAACACAGGGCAGAACCCCACAGAGGATTCCTGCTACAAACCAAAGAAAGCACAGTGACATTACTGGAGCTGACAGCAGAAAACAGGGACACTGAGGTTCTAAGCTAACAGTTTAAAAGTAGACACATCAAGTGCACAAACAGAAGTCTTGGCACACCCCAGATTAAATCTATGGAACACCACAGACACCTCAGAATATGCACCTGCAGAAGTACAACACATAAAACTGCTGTTCTGAGGCACAAAATCACCTTCCTTCAGACCATGACTGGATCCAGTGGAACCTTCTGATGAGAAGAAAATTGTTCTTTCTCTGCAAGCTACCTCTTTTCAGGGAGGGAAGCTTCAGTTTAGTATAAAGGCAGGCAGAGAAACAGAACAAAAAGAACTCAGCAAGATCTGGGAGCCTGTATTTTATTCAAAGACTAGGAGACAACTGAGAAAATACAGTTATTATACAGCAGAATACCAGCTCTGGGACTGAGCAGCAAGATTGGATACCAAGAGCTATAAAGGAAATTTGAAAATACCAACCCCTGCAACAAATCTGGAGAGAGACAGAACATAGGATTAAACCAGAAAGCATCCAAAGATACAAAGGGATAGCAAAGTATCAAATTCTCACTGAAAAAGTCTTGGAAATAGGTGTCTGATTCCAAAGGTTCCCCTAAAACACCTTCTCAGGTTGTAGTTTCAAATTAACACAAACCAATTTCTTCTCAGGACAATCTCAGGTTAAAATAGGGTCCATCCTATTTCAGATTGCTTCCTATCCCCACCTTCCTTCTATGAGTCAATCAAATGAATGTTGCCATCTTTGTGATGTAACCGAGGAAAAGGAAAGGAAAACAGAACTTGCCGCCTCATCTTGATTTTACTTCAGGCTAAAATTTCCCAGTCACCAGTGATTTCCCCTCCCTTGCCTCAAAAAGCATTTACTGGAGGGGGAAAAGCCTTTGTGATGGCATCTGTGACAATAAAACATTGGCATGCATTAGAGAAGCACCAGGACAGGCAGAACATGTGCCAGAGGCTGGTTCCCCCTCCCTGCCACTGGTATCAGCTATTCCTGTTGCAGAGCTTAAGCCAGGCTACAACAGTACCGAGCTTTAAATACACATTAATTCTTCCCAATATGTTTTTCAATGTAATTTCTAGACTTATTTTACATTTTTATTGCAAATTCAATTCCCAGAGGAGCTCAAGCATTTTGGGAAATATGTGAAGGGCTGAACTTCAACAGACCATTAACTCTTGGAGTAAGAGGCAAGGAAATATTTCTCAGCAGGTGGCTCCAGGTGTGGGTGAAGGTAACCTGGGACCAGGACTATAGAGAGGGGACTCCAATAGATGCAACTTCATTAAAATGGGATTCAATACCACTAGGATCCGAGTAATGGATTTTTTGATGTCATACTTCAGCACTTGTTAGACATTTTGTAACCACACTGAAGTTTCACAGCATGAGCTGAGAAATTAATGTTAAGCACATACAGCACATGTCTTACCTTACATTGCCACCATCTGCCATATAGCATGCCAGGTTCATAAACAACCAACCATTTAAGAAGGATAAGAAACCGGCCACATTTGAATATAATTACACATTCTTAAGAAACAATTAATACATCCAGACTCCTCATGGGAGGCAGACCTTCCTCCAGCTTGCAGTGGGCACCAGCTCCAAGTAAGGACCTCAGCCAGCTGACACGACTGCTCTTTTCATTTGAGCTTGGGCCGTTCTCTGCAGCAAGACTGTCAGTGCACCCAGCCATGCTGGATGCACCTTACAGGTTTTATTAACACGAGAATCATCACAAGGTATCCTTGGATGGGTGTATAAAGACACACTGCATCGATATTCACAAGCTGTTTGCAAATTTTTAGGAGTAACAGAGTGTCTGCAAAATAACAAGTAAAACTAGCCGATTCTTCTAATTACATACTTGAAATAATAGCTCATCCTATGAGCCTCTTCCTAGTTGAAGAAATTTTCTTTTTACATGGGAATTAATTTTGTGTTGTTTTGCCTTACATCTAATGCCTCTGCCTCTTGTGGGCTGCTTTTTTGTAACAAACTTCCAGTTCTAGGAAGTAAAAAGTCTTCATGATAAAAAAGTAAATAACTTAAACATTTTATTACTTAATGTAATGTATTAATGCTATATTCTGATGATGCATTTTAGAAGACCAAGAGTAAAGTATCCTGAAGGGTATTAAAAAATGTTGTATCAAATTAAACTGAAATGCAAAAACTCTCTGCTTTCCAAACACAGAATGATTCCATGCTAAAAGAAAAAAGCTGACACGGGAGACCTACATTAGGAACAGATAGAGAGAACAGCCAGTTAAAGACTTGCAAATTAATCAAGATTGGGAAATGGGATTTGGATGATAGAGTATCTTTGGCTTTTCATGAAAAGGAACACAAGGAACATATGGAGAACCAGTGTCAGATGAACATCTACATGTGATGGCATCACAGGATCTTCATCACCTTTCAAAACAGTTCCATCACACCATGCACAAGAGGAAGGCACCTTCCCAATAATTCCTGCTGCAGAATGAATTAATTGTCTGAGCAGAAAGACAGGCACAAACTCCTGTCAGCCTAAGCCAGTGATTAAATCTGGCAACATGGCTTTTAATGGTTTTGAAAAATGGTTAGGTAAGATTTTCAATTAGTGTAGATCAAGTAGAGATTTACAGATTTCAAAGGCTTTCCAACACTTCAACAACTCTTTCAAATCTTCAATAAAGCATTATTTGATAACAGATGTTAGTGTCCTTTGTTTCTAAATCCCAAGGCAAGGAAGAATACCTTCCAAAACAAACTGATAAAGTATTTCAATAAAAAGCAACAAAATAAAAGAGCTTCCTATTCACAGGAGCTGACTGATAATGATGATTACATTGATTAAAAAAAGAATTGGGAAAATAAATAAAGGAGGAAAAATCTGGAAATTAGTCCCAGTAAAATGCAAATAGCAGCAGCGAGAGATAAATAAAAACCCAATAGAATTGCTTTTCGGAGACAGAGAATGGAAAAAGAATAAAAAAAGTTGCTTTCCATTAACACAGAAATAGTATTATTACAACTACCCAATCATGAGAAGCAGAAAATGTGTAACTAGAGGAGACTGCATAACCAGATTTTAGTGACACAGTGATAAAAAAGGAGATTAAAAAGGAGCAGAAAACACAGAAGAAAACAAGTATTTGTAAACAGCAGATAAAGAACAGCTGAAGGCAGTAACTCAGGCTATAACATGGCTGATAAAGCAGCTTTGCAACTCTCTAATCACCTAAGTCCCAGGACTGCTGCTTTTGTGAGGAGCAAATAACTCATTGTTTTCATAGAGCAGTAAATTTCATGCATAATTTTGAAGTACTGAAACATGATGCATCCCTTAGGAAAGCAAACAGTTTGCAACTAATTGAGATATGGACACTGGAAGCAGAATACCAATGCAGCTTGGATAGAGCAATTCCCATCTGGAGAGATTCCTGCAGAGCAAGGTGTCCTTATCATCAGACTCCTCTGGGTGCCCAGAAGCATCACTTGTACTGTTCATGCACTGGGAGTTTCTGACCAGCCTACCTCTGACAGGGAAGAGGGGATGGAACAACTCCAAAGAGCTACCACCAACAGCTTGTAAGAAATGACGCAGAGAAGCCTCCCACAGCCATTTGTGGATACACAGAAACTTCAGCAGAGGATTTCCAGAAGGGATTTTATACACCTTTTAGTATTATATAAGATGATACATCTTAACTTGCTTCCTTGCTAAAAACCAGGCAAGTCCCACACTGGTTTTACATCTAACTGGGCTCCCCCCCCATTCCCTTTGCCAAATAAGCCCCTCAGAACTCACATAAGGGCACACAGATCTGACTAATAAGGGTATGGCCAAAGCCCAGAATGAAGTATCACTTCAGTGCCATTAAAAATTGTCTGTAAGTATTTCATTCATTGTGTTTAAGTGACCCTGAAGTTCAGATAAATATCTAAATGGACCTTAGGCAGG
This sequence comes from Petroica traversi, assembly GCA_025920805.1. Taxonomy (NCBI): domain Eukaryota; kingdom Metazoa; phylum Chordata; class Aves; order Passeriformes; family Petroicidae; genus Petroica; species Petroica traversi. Next base: position 7,830,775 of record JAHLSL010000037.1, read on the forward strand.
TAATAAACCCAACAGCAATGAAGCCCAAGAATGCAAATGGATGATAAATGTGTGGGAAACAAATTAGACACAATAAAATAATTGAACGTGAGTCTTTGTCTAATTGATTTTTTACTAACTGACACTGATTTCACGTTTCCTTTTGGATTTCCGTGAAGCTGTTCTTGATCACACAGTTTCTAATTTGCCTGAAGCCTTGTGAGGAAGCAGCAAGAGCAAAAACACAGGGCAATACTTCCTGTAGTTCCCTGCTGTTACATTGTAAATAATTTCTCTTTGCACAGATTAATTCCTGTTTTCTATACATCTGTATTAGAAACAGAACATTTAGATTTGCTAAGGGCTTTGGAAATCTACATACTGTATACAGCAGATTAAAGCCTGCGCTGGGAGACAAGCAGAATTCAAAGCTTTGAGAAGGAATTCTGGATTTTGCAGCACATGAAATTATCCCTGCACACTCCCATTAACAATAAGAAAACCTACAAGTCTCCTCTTGAGCCTTCAGCTCTAACTTTGCCCCAGATTCTGACAAACAGCATGCAATTAAAGATCAGAACGAGAACAGAACAGGAATCAGATTTCTAAACCTCTCTGGAGGGTGCCATATCTGCACACGATGATAGGAATATTCCCTTGACTTTGGTGATTATACTGCAAACTGTTTATAACTTCTGTCCTAGAGAGTAAAAACCACCCCTGAATAGGACTTTCCCCACTGAGCATCTTTAAGTCCTTTATGCACAAACTTTCCCTTTCAAAACAGATTCCTGTTTCCACTGGCCTGATTGACTGGCCTTTTGTGGGATTTTGAAGGTATATGTGGCAGTAATGTAGTTCAGCCTTCATCTGACAAAAGGGCATCAAACATTAAAAATGACACAAGATGAAGTTTTTTACCAGCTATGTGATATTTTGGTCACCCAAAAATTTTTTATAAGTTGAAAATCATGCTCCATCTTATGAGTTTAGCCTTTTGCTTCCTCAGCTGTAATTAATTCTAAGAGAAGTCAAGTAAAACATAATTACATAAGTAAATTTTAGGGACTCATTAACTTTTTATTTTATACTAATTTTGATTCTTGACCACAGGGGTGCAAACCTAGGCCTTATTAAGCATCAGTCACTTCTAAGGAGAAGCTCTGAAATATAGCAGCAGGATTTCCTCATCTTGAGCCCTTGGACTGATAGAAAGACTTTTTTTTTGTTTTTCAACAAGAAAAAAGTATTGCTTTATAGGATGCTGTGTATGATTAAGTGTTCTTTGTTACCTTAGGTATTTTTCTGTAAGATTCGTGCCAGTTTAATGTGGTAGAAAATCTCCTGCAGAAACTGCAAATGGAAAAATATCTGTACCCTTTTCCTCACTAGTACTTCTTAGGCTCTAACAGAAGAGAAGTCAGTTGAGAGAACCTACAACAGCCCTCAAATTCAAAAGCTAAACCTGAAAATTTGGCAGATGTCAAGTCTTAATCTGCTGAGCCTTACACTGCATGTTCTAAGGCAAAAGTGAGGGGGGAGAAACTTTCCCCAGTTCTTTATGAAAATCGTCCAATTCAAATATTTTCACTGGTTATCAACCATTTGATCTGAGTAACAATTTTTACTGTTTCAGTTGAAGTTATATTTTCCACAGTCCCTTGAGAAGTGAAGATTTTGAATACTGCTGGGGCCACAAGTCATTTGGCCTTAGTTACAGCTTAGTTGTGATTTAATTTATTTGTGAAGGATTTATTAGAATGAGAGGTATTCACAGTAAATATTTCTATACCCATTGAGCTGCGTGCTACCACAATATTTAAATCTTTGGCACACTGCTCAAGTATATACACACAAGTTTTCATAAATTTACATACTTAGCCAAAAATTTAGTGGTCCAACTCAAACTAAAATTTACCAGATATTAAGTGCTCAATTATTTAATGTAAACCCTCCAGTTCCTTCTTTATATCAAATCATCACAGCTTGAAAGAGACATGGAGCAAAATAAACCACATATCACTTGTTTGATTAACAAGCTACTTCATCATTGGAAGCACACATTTCTTCATCCTGCGTCAGAACACACAGGCCTCAGCAATGATGTTTTCCTACTGGTTTGTTATTGATCCACGTGGGTTTGTTCCTAAAGGCAATCTCATAATCTTTATGTACAGCAATGTTGAAAGAGTATCTAAAACGAAACAGAGAAGGAACTTGGTAGAAAACCAAAAACTCCCTTCTGACATCTGCTACAACAGGGGGCAAAAAATCAAAACCCCCAGGGATCCAAACTGGATGCTTTTGAAGTTATAACACAGCTGAACACAAGACTGTTCTCTGATTGCACCTGAGTGTCTGTGTGGGGTTTCTCCTCACTGAGTGCAGGTGCCCCACACCCTTGCAATGAAATGAGTTTTCACTTTACCCCTACAGATACTCACAACATTTACAAACAGATATTAGTGAAGTTTATAACTATGCTAAAATTTCACCTTGTATTAGGCTAGCAATACTAAAATATTACTTGCTTGTAAAATACATTAATCTGAAAAATAAGCTTCTGACATTCATTCTCATCACCCGTGCTTCATAGGTATTTGTTAAAAAATGAAATCAAATTTTATGACAAGGACGGCACTGAAAAGAAAGAACTATAATAATCGAGCTGCTAAAAAATGCTTGAATGTTTTCAGAGACCTAGGCCTGAGTCACTTAAGCATTTAATTCCTATTGATCTTAACAAAGCTCAGGCACCTTTATACTTTCATGCATCTGAGACCTGAATTCTTAAGGCTTTCCAATCATGATGGAAAAATGTATCACTTGCTAAATAAGTTCACTCTAGGTTGTATTTATGTCAGCTTTCATATGGGCAGAGAGAACAGCAATCATTTTCATGTAGCTCGGGGCTTGAAACAAGCTCTCACTTATACAGGAGTAAATTCAGGGTAATTCCATTTACTTCATTTGATTGGATCTGGCCTCTTGCTTCTGACGCTGCCTGTGGTAACAAAAATCTGTACTGTAACATTTTTTTCCCCTCCAAAATAAGATTGCATTTTAAGGAGAACGCTTACTAAGAGGAATGTCAGGGTTTTGCACCACTTACAGAGATTGCTGGCCTCTCTACTTGGATATTTGAGCGCAAGCAACCAAGATAATTTTCTGTAAAGTGAGATAGGGAAAGTCATGCACAGACATCGCACCTGCAATAAAATACCTTCCTCTTACATACACACAATCACCCAAAAAATAAAATGGAAGTATAAACATACAAGTTATGGCACCACAAACTGCATTCAAAGGGCAGAAAGACCCATGGTTTGGATTTAGTACTGCAGTAGTTAAGAGAAGGAGATAAGTCCAATACCTAAATTTATTTTCTGGCACAGTAAATTATTTTTACATTTTTTGTTTTGGCATAACTATTCCTGGCAGTCACCTGCCAGGCAGGAGCAGGTGTATAGCTGCTACTGTGCCAGGTAACACATCACTGGAAAGGGGAGCCAATTTTCAGCATTAGCAGAACACCTTCTATCATGTCTGTGGCAGAGTGTCAAGTCTGGCATATCTTTGCATCATTACTCTTGAAAATTTTGGCTTTTCTATTTAAATACATAAATAATCCATAATAACTTAGATACAGTCCTCTGTGATCATTGCTTTTACTGCTGAAAATTATGGCAACTGGAATCCTCTGCACCACAGCACATACTGTGCACACCCAAAAAGAAATCAAAATGTGTCATCATTGTTGATAGAAGGATAAATATAGTTGAAGTCAGATTAATATTACCAAGATTACTCATTTCTACTTCAAAAGAGAAGCAAAGATCATGTGCGAAATGACAGCTACCCATCTGCGACTGGAAAAGTCACCATATGGATGCCTTTTGCTAATTATAGATAAATTTTTGATCTAAGGGATTTAAAAGTAGGAATCTGTCAGTTCAAAAATATACTTCCTCTCCTCCCTCATTCAGGCAATGCACTGGTGCTGGTTAATCAGTTAAGCAGAGCACTGGATCACACAGATTTACTTCACCTTTAGGAACGTTCTTTTCTTGTGCTTCGTGCAATATGAGGTCTCATCTGTAGCTCAACTAAAGAAATGTTACAATGGCTCCTTTTTTCTCCTCTGATCAGAGTAGCCTCTATAACTTTTTTAGTCCAATGGCCCACACATTCAGAGGCTATGTAACTGTCTGATATTACTGCTCCAGACATGATACCTCTACTTGTGCTACTGAGACTTCTCCTGAAAAGCATCCTAAGTGGACTACAAGATGTTTCAATAACATAATTATCACCCAAGGTAACTTCTTCCAAGAGCAATTAATTTACATAAATTATTAAGTATGTATTCCTAACTTTGTGCAAGTTGCTTCCTATTAGACTGTAAAATTAATTTTTTCTTGTATTTTGTCTGCTGAATTGACTGATTAATTCTCTCTCAAATTAGTCAACTGGCTGCATATATTTATAGACCACATTGTTCTTCAGCCTTTGCTTTGGTGCACTATTAGGGTGAGTTTGTCCTTGGGACAAAAAAAAGGGCTCCTCGAAACCCTCTGATTTTTGGCCTCTTTCTAGAGCTGCAGACACTCGCTGATACTCTAATAGCACTTATATTGCTGCCAAATGCAGAGGCTGCAGAGTCTTTTCATGCCTGCTTAACATTTTATAGCATTTATACATGGACTGCATTAGCCTTTTTGTCAGTACAGTAGAAATTCACTTTTGCACGTAAAGGTAGCTGTTGTGAAGAAAACTGCGTCCCTAAAAACTGGGAGAAACAGCGTTTTCCATAGGACCATTGAGAACATTCACATGCTTACCGTAAAGCCTCCTTATCCTCCCCTCTGCTGAGCTCACTGAAGATTAGACAGGGCAAACCTGTTGGATGTTACTGCTCTGCCTCAGAGGTGTTGGGATGGGGAAGAGCTAAAGAAATGCAATTAAACTGAGCTCAGACCAACTGCTGTGTATTCACTCCTCTCCAGATGAGTTTCAGACAGTGAAGATCTTAGCATCTTCAACTGCTCTTCAGCCACACAAACTGAGTATGAGTTCATGCCACAGACATTTCCTCACACTCTTCCTCTCCTGTCCCAGTAGATTCTCACATTCCATCCATAATTAAACCAAGCACCTGCCACTGTGATGCACAGAATGTGTCCCTGTGCCTGCCCTTGACACACTTGAGTACTTCCTGAAGATCACCAACATTTACCTTTGGCATGTACTCCTCAGTGAGACTGAGAATGAAGAGGAAGATGGAAATGGTAATTTCCACCCAATCCATTTAGCTTCCTACCTAAAATACAGCAGCTTTGCTTTGTGGAGACCCCAATTTTCTCAAGAGCTATTGCTCCCAGAAAAGCAGGCTGCCAGCAGGGTCAGGCATGGTGCCCTCGGTACCTAGTGAGCAGGGCTGATATTCCAGCTTCTCCCGCTACCTTCCCTCACAGCCCTAAGTACAAAGAGATAATCACAAGAAATCAATTCCTTTACTTACATGATCTTTAATACTGACGGCAGTAATCTAGCACAATGACCATCTATTGAGTAATCTAATTCTCAATCTGAGCCAAGTTAACCATTTACACAAAGAAGTTGCTCTGTCCTCATCACTGAAGCCATATTTCCAATAACATTTCTAGGAATGACTTAAGTTTATATTTTACCCGTGCCAGGAAAACTTTAACTGCACATAAAATCCTCTTGCCTGCTGCAGTCACAGTCCCAGAGGAAGCGGGTCCATTCCCACACAGACCACAACCTGCAAAATCATCCCACACCACTGCAGTCCCCGTTAACTCCGACTTTTCCTCATCATGAATTTTCCACCCTTGCTTTCAAAAAGTAAAATTTTAGCACACAAAAGATTTAATCCTTCAGCTAACCCAAAGATCCCACACTTTCCTGGAGAAAATGCAGGTAGTCAGCCTTCTAAGGATCATCTAAAGCTCAGCTTTAAACTCAATATAACATCCCACAGACAAGAACTGTAGTTCTCCTCATTAAAAAAAAAAAAACCAAGGTAAGACAAGGCACTAAATTTCTATGCCAACGCTCTGGATTATTTGCCTTTAAACACAAACCAAAGCTGCATAAGCCCCAGGCACTCCCCGGCAGCCACCGGCGGTCACGATCGCCTCCTGTGCTCACACTGACACCCATGGAAGGGCTTTTCCCTCCCCTCACGGCCCTGGAAAACACGGAGCAGCCCTTGTGGTCTGGCTCTCTGTTACACAAGTGCTGGTGTGGCAGCAGGCCCGTGTTTCGGGGTTCCCAGGGTCACTCACCCCCATGGCAGCCGTCCCTCACGCAGTGTGTGAGCAGCCACAGGCCAGCCTTGCATCCCAGCTCACACAGCAGCCCACGGATCTTCTTTTAAAACGTTCTCCTAAGCCAGGCTCCTGCTCTTCTGGACTTTGCTGTTCCATGCCCTCGGACAATGTCCCCACCCTGCCACTTCCCCTCAGCTGCCCACAGGTGCCCCCGGAGTCCCCGCCTGCTCATCAGCACCATCCCACTCAGCTGGGGCTGCTCACGGCTTGCTTTGAACACCCAAATTAAACTGAGGCCTACACTTTCTGTAAAAGTGCAGAAGCTTCACTTAAAAAAAAAAACCCCAAAACCCTAACAAATCAACAACAAAACCCAAAACCAAACACACACAAAAAAGTGAGTGGGTTCAGAAAATGTAACGCTTCAAATTCTTAAGCTTCTAAATACGCAGTTCTTTTTTGGGTCTGGAAAACTTTGTGAGAGACACGGAAAAGCACAAGGAGTCACAGGCCTCACAACAATATCCTTAACTTCTAGGATCAGAGAGCTGCCTAAAGGCAGCATGAACAGAATAATTCAGAATAAGCCCCTGAAAAACTTACCTTTTGTGAGATTTGATAGTTTACATGCTACTGAAAGGCAGCATCACTTGAAGTTTGCAAGGCCAGACTTGAAAGAATTTAAAGGTTTGCTTTGACTTTAAAAAAATCTGTGGCTGTGCCCTGTTGTGCTCAGGAGAGCACTAAGCTGCAAAAAGGAAGCCAAAGTCAAGTCCCTTGCTTATCTGAAGTGGCAATAGTAAAAACTCTCTTTTGTCACATTTCAGAAGAACAAACTATTTTCACAACTAACCTAGGCTTTCTTTGCCCCTTCCATGAAAGGCCAACCTCTCCACAGCACGAAACAGCTGATTTATGGGGCTGGAGAAAAACAGAACTTTGCCCTAATGATGCAGAGCATGTTCAAGGTCAGAGGGGATGGCAAGGCAGAAACTGCTTCAAACAGCTGAAACCTCTGTGTCCCCCACTCGGGGTTTTTGCTCTCCTTGGCTGGATTTTTAAACCTGATGACAACACAGTGCGATCATGCTTTAAGAAATTACCTCCAAAACAGACAAGCATTTTAGTAAAATATCTAACACTTTTGCCAGCTGATGCATACTGGGAGCTGACATGTGGGATGCTGAGGTGCTATGGACATGCTTCCCCGAGCTGTCAAGGTGTTTAAAGCTGGCTCAGTTCTCTGCTGCTTTCACAGGCTTGGCTTTCACAGGATGGCTTCATTTGCATTTAGCTGAAGGAAAATTAGGACTAAGGAAAATATTTCATGTGGCATATCTGCTAAAGATAATAATTCCAATTCCTCAGTGCTGTTCATTGTCTTAAGGGAAAGTCAGGGGAAGAAAGAAGGAAATCCCTTGGTAGAATGAACAGCAAAGGAACCTAGCCTGCCTGCTGATAAAAACATTGATATTGATGGACTTAAGGAGTTGGCACAATCAGGTTGTTTATCTCATGAAAATATGAAGAACAGTGTGAATCATGACAATTTCAAGGAAAAGAAGATGTATTTGAAAATGAACAAAAGGATATGTTTGAAAATTAACAACAGCACATGTTTATGCTTTCTTAAAAAGAGCTTCAGGCCTTTTGTTAGTATCCCATGATGATACTGAGCATGAAACAACAGAAGAAAGTTTCTGTATTTTCAGTTTCCTTTAGAACTGTGTCTAAAGGTACATGGGAATGCAGTGAGCACTGCCTGGGAAAAAACATATCCAAGGTTCTGTTCTACCAGAGCTGCTTGTAATGCAGCATTAACTAGAAGGTTCGGTGGATTAATGCAGATCTTCCCCATGCAGGGAACAGGTAATGTGAATTTAGATCCTTTTGATAAAGTGCTAACTTTCCAAATATATACAGATTTATCTAGAAGAACCAGATGTAAGGTAATGATCTGTCTGTCCATTCAGAGGGTTTAACAAACAGGTACTTCAGAACAAATGAACCTGTGTGTTGTGGGGGCTGGTTTTGAGTGTTAAAATCTCACGAAATTTTAATCACAGAAAAGTCATTAATGTTGATGTACTGACCCAAACTAAAGCAATTAACATATACCCTAAGAGCATGTTATACTGCAGAATTAATGCTATTAGACTTATCTACATCTAAGGCAAAAATTGTTTGTAAGCAACTACTCATACTGAAATAATCCAATCCCGGATAGAATGTTGGAATATCAGCCCAGATGAAAATCAGATTATGTTATCTGAAAATACTTCAGTAAAATCATTCATGAATTCGTGGTCTGTTTCTTTGCCTTAGTACAGAGCAACTATTATCAAAGTACAGAGGTATTTGTTTCCTGCTCACTATAACTAAGATTTTGGTATATGTTTTACAAAAGGAATGATTTTCTCTTTTCCTTAGTTGGACATGTCTTCTCTAGGCAATATTCTTAAGTTTTATGTTTATACGAAGTACAAGAATTCTTATGTGACATCATAAATGTCTCTTGTGCTTTGCAGACCTGTAAAGTCACAAAATGGAAAATAATGTCCCTACCTAAGAGTACTGGCTGAACAACAGGAATTACCTTCAGGCATTTTGATTCTGCACAGCAAAGAAAAAACAACAAATCAGGGCAAGCTGGCAGCTCAGCAGCCCATTTACACTCTGTGGGGACTCGGCTGGCACTGATCAAGAAGAGGGAGCCTAAGACCTGTCCCTTGTGTAGAGCCAACACAAGCAGAGCTGCTGAGGAGGTGATAAACTTCCAACGTGGCACTGCCTTGGAAATGCACTGGCTGCAGCTGCCACAGGGAATATCAGTCAGGAAATGTAAGGTGCTTTGTAGGAGGGCTGGCAAATGAAGGCCTCTCATTAATCTCCTACAGATGAATGATGTCTTTGCCACAATCTCACACTTTAGTCTTTGGTCTTTAAGGAGCCAACTTCTCTTAGGTTTATTATCCAGAGTACAAGAACTTACACTGCACTCAGAGGAGATGCCACTGGAGATGCTCCCTCTCTTCTCAGCGGAAGATGTCTTGATCTTCTCTATTATAGCTAGAGGAAAGAGGAAATGTCACAGAGGGAACCTGCTTCTGCTATGCAGTAACCTATAATTTTATAGTTCAAATAAATATTCACCCCAGCTCTTTAAATAAAAACTTAATAAATGCCAGTCTATTGTATAAAAACCATATAAATGCTAGTCTCTGTAAGTACTGATTAGGTTTTTAAGAAGTGTGAGGGCTTTAATAGTATATTTTGTTTGAGCAAATGTATTATTACAGCAATTAACAACAGCTTCAGTCATGGCTGTGTAGAATAATGTCTCTGACAACTCCTTGGCAGTGCAGCAGTCTCAGGGCTGCCCACTGAGCAGAGGGACCACTTCTGGAGCAAGGCACTGCCTGGGCTTAGCCATGGGATCAGAAACTCTTCCTGCTCCTGCACCCATTAACAATGTTTGGAAATATGTTCCAATATGTTGGGGTGAAAACAAAGCTCATAAATGAACACATGTGTTCATTTATGAGCTTTGTTTTCACCCGAACCTCATGACACTCATAACAGATGAACACAACTACATTGTCATTACAACAGGACATTTTGAAAAAATCACTTGTGCTGCTCAGTGTTTACCAAGGAACTAAGGGATACTGGCCTGAGAGCAACAGAAATTGAACCTTTCAGTTTTCTTTGTTGTTGTTTCCTGTCATTGCAACTATTTTGCACAAATGGAAAAGCTTTTGCATCAGCAAATCAAGAGTTTGAAATCTTAGGAAATAATCATGCTTAAATATTTAGTAACATTTTAAATTTAAATAATTAAGACTTTAAAAATATTTTTTACCTGCATACACAAATTTGTGGGTGTATTGGTACTGTTTCCTGGGTAATTGTGGGAACTGATATGTGCTCATGTAATGGAAACTAATCAGAATGCAAAATCTTGTGCAGCAGCAGCTCCAGACTGTGGAACAATTTTTAGCCTGAGTTGGCACTATTATACTGTGAGGTGTCACTCCATAGTAACACAGTATGACCTGGAAAACAACCTGCTGTTTGACCTGGCATTCTGTGCCTACTGTGTATAGATTGTGCCTAGGAGAGCTGCAGGCCTTGCCCCTTTGTTTACATGCATAGCCTAAGAGTAGATTTCTCCAAGCAGCTCAGAGAAAGCTCAGCACGGTTTTGCAGCTTCCTGGAGCCAAGGCTGTGGTTCAAGAGGTATGTTGTTTTGACAATTTATTCAAAATGCATTTCCAAACCACTCATTTCATCGAGGACAGTGAAATGTGAAGGCTGCCATTTGAACACTTACACCTCATAAAATAGTCCCTATAAAATTACCCACTTTTTCAACATCCATGCAGTTTTTAACATCAGTGGGTTAAACCACAATTCCATTTTTCATAATAATTTTAATAAGGCATTATTCATGGGTGTGTTTCCATGATGGTCTCAGAAAGGGAAGCCAAGGGCTGCTATTAAAAATGTAAAGCATGGTGACTGCTTCAATACACAATGCTTCAAGCTTCCCATGAAAATTTAATAATTTTTGATGTTTCAAAGAAACATCTGACTTAACAAGTGCTTACGCCATTACTCACATGTATTTAAGTGTGTGACATTGTTGTCATCTCTTCTTCCGTTTCCACCCTCTGGAGAACACAGCAGAGAGAGCAGGAAAATTCTCCAGAAATGTCTTCTAGTCCCTACAGGCTGAGGACAAAACAAAGATAAACACACGCATCAAGACACGAAATCATTCAAGAAAAGTTGTGCTTTAAGCCTCACAGCAGCCCAAGATCAGAAGCAAATGGGAGACAGAGCCTGAGCCAGGCCACCCGTGTGGCTGAACAAAGCGGGTTTGAGTTCAAAAGCAGGTAAACTCCTCAGACCTAAATAGCCTATCAGAGATTCTCACCACCCCAGAGAATGATCAGGGAACCAAGAAGCAGGTAATAGGATTGCTCTGTACATTCTGACAGTGGCCTTTTCTCACAGGATATAAGAAATAAGCAGAGGGAGAGAAAGGAGGGCCACAGCACATTCTCTTAAGGAACCTTCTCCCAGAAAAGTAGTTTGACAGGTAGGTATAAGTTAACATAATTTACACATTTCTACAGCTTGGCTAAGTGTAGGCTATTAGTGCAGGCTGATATAACCTATGTGACAAGAGGCTGCAGACTGAGAAAAGATGAAAGAAGATTTGAGATGAAAGACCTACATTATATGATGTGCAATTGACACCATTATTTCTATCACCTCTGTCCCCCAGCTCTTCTAGATTAGGAGTGAAACACAGTCTGCATGTAAATATGAATATGTTGAAGGAGCCACAGGCAGGAACCAGAAGAGCGCTGAAATTGGACAGGTATCTGAAGGATACTTCAAAGAGTTTTACCCTACCCAAAGAAGCAAATTTTATATTTTTTAGCCTGATATTTTTCCTCTTATGGTGCATTTGCACCGTAATAAACTATTTCACCTTCCTTCTGTGTGCTGACTTTATGAGGAACAAAAGTAGCAAATTTGGGAGATCACCTACTATACCTTGGGTTTTATTACTCTTTACCAAAAAAAAAGTGAAATTCAATATTTCAATCCAATTTCCATCAGAAATCCTTAAAACGTGTTACTTTATTTTCCTGTTCTATTAGAACAGCTGAATCATTCCACTGGCCTGACTGCCTTTCTTATTCGTTACCTTTAATACAGTTCTTGTTAGAAGCCCTCCTTTCCAAATACATGTTTAGACTCAATAACACAAACCCCACTGTAATTCCATTTCTGTGTTCTTGTACCTATAAACAGGCATGTGCAGAAACCAGGACCCAGCTCCATAAAAACTCCAATAAGTGCTTTTTTCTCCAGCCTCTGATACATGGTGCTTATCCCCTCTGCACTCCCCTTTCCTCTTGGTGCCTTAGACCTGGCTCTGTTAGGAGCTCTTCCTTCCTCAAACAAAGCCCCAGTGGTGTGTGTAGCTGTACAAAATCCTCCTTGTTTCTAAATATTTAAAGATCTGCAGGATCTCATCACTGAACAGCTTGGGCAGTCACAGAAACAGAATCAGAGCCTCTCAACCTCTTCTGCCTCTACAGGAATCACTAAGCTACAGCTTTGGAAAAGATTGTTTTGTTTAGAGGAAAACTTCTTAAAACATTTTCATTAGCTTGTTCTGATTTTTTCCCCTGCATCCTAGAATATTTAAAGGATGTTACAACTTTTATAACAGTTAGTGTCTCATATCAAGGCAAAAATAATATACTTTCAGCTGTCTTCCTTTGCATGAAGATTTTAAAGAAGCTTTATTTTCTGCAAACAATAATTGACAACTCAAGAGAAAAATCACTAAGTGTGATTTTTTCCCCAAAGAGTAAAAAGGTTTCTTTCCTTTGTTTTGCTATTCTTTTTTCTATTGGTATGTTTTGTTGTTCTCACTTGGGTAGCCTCCAAAGCTCTGATTTTACATTCCCCTATGTACATACTAAGAAACCCACAGTTGAAATCAATAAAGTAATTCAGATTGGAAAGGACCTCTGGAAGTTATCCCATCCAACCTCACTCACACCAAGGACAACTTCAAAGTTAGATCAAGTTGTTCAGGGCCTTCTTTGATTATCTCCCCAGAATGAGATGCCACAGCATCTCTGGGCATCTTGTGCCAGTGCTGACTGCCCTCACCATGAAAAATCCTTCCCATTACCCCTGGTTGGAGTGGTCCTTGCTGCATCTTGCCTCTGTTGGCCTTGTTCTTTGCTGTGCATCTCTAGAAGGCTCTGGCTCTGCCTTTGCTTTACCCTCCCATTAGAAATTGAAGTCAGCATTTAGATGTCCCCTCCCTGGCCTTCTCTTCCTGACACTGAGCACGAGCAGGTCTCAGTCTCCTGGTACATCACCTCCAGCTCCCTCCTCACCTCCACACTTTCAGCCAGAGGGGCTCCAGTATCTCAACATCTGCCTTGTACTGCGGCTCAAAAAGGGCCCCTGTTTGTACTCCAGATGTGAGTGAATTTAGCTTTCCCTCCCTTTCTCATTATTCAGCTATATTTAGCAGGAAGCAGGTTTATAATTTGCAGTTTTCCCCCAGCAAGCCATGAGGAATTCTTCCCAGTTCTGTGACTGGACAGTTTTTAGGGAATGGCCTCAAACAAGATGAGTTGCACAAGCCTTTGGAGTAAGAGTAGCAGTAATTTTCTGCAACTATCTCAAGATCAAATAATAATCTTCTCCCTTTGTGGATAAATGTAAAAATAATCCTAGTCCAAACCTATCAAAAGTAGTATAGGTAAAGCAGTACATGTTATTTGAGAAAAACATAGTTAGGTAATGAAGGGAAATAGCCCTCTCTCTGAAGGTGAGATCCCAATCTACCCTTTGTCTCTGTTTCTACCAGAAGTTAGAGGGGCCTTGCAGCAAATCTGTTTCCCCAGCAGGAATTCCATCAAACCTGTGCACTGCACAGCTGAAGGTGCTTGTGAGGCTCACCAAACACAGCCCTGGCTCAGAGCTGAGAGGACACCCCTAGTTAGTATTCTGTTAGTAAACTGGTCTTTGAGTACAGATTGATTTTAAAGAAATGAGAAAAAGCCCAAATGAAAAATAGCAATGATTTCAAGCCTGATCAATTGAAAGTAAAGGTTGAAAAATTCCTTTACCAGTCTGTTCACATATCTGTTGTCTGAAACAGCTCTCAAAGGAAAGGGTCAAATAAATAACTTTCTACCATAAATTCAGGATTTCTTTATGGAAAAGAATTAGTAAAAGAATCATGGACAGAAATGTTGGTCACAGATGGTCAAATATATCCCTGGTCTAATTCTAGTGGAACTATAACCTTGAATTAGATCCACAGAACACAAACTTATACTGATATTTCAGTAATAATTCAGTAGAAGGTTTCATGAAAGAATAGTTATTCAATAAACATCAAGTACAAGTGGTAACAACAGGGTTCAAACTGCCTCAAAGGATTGTCTGCAAAATAAATAAACTGTCTTAAGTCCCTGCTCAGAAGTATATTCCCATGTCTAGCTTCAGGAAATGAAAATCAAACTGCTCTGATAAGTCTGTTAAGTAGCTTTTCACACTTGCAAATTCTCAGGAGCTTTTGTTACATGGATCTGTCTGCACCTCTGGAAGCAAATGTGCAAACCAATTACATGAGCATGGCCCAGATCAGCTAATCTGGTGTTCTGTAATGCCTTCAGCTCCAAGCACTAATTGTTCTCCTCTCCAGAATACATTCACAAACAATTCCCCTGAGCCTGGAATTCCTTGCTAATTACCCCAATGATCTCCATTCCTGCTCTCCTGTCATCTAGTTCTGTGATTCACCACTATTACTCCTACATAGCCAGGCTTTGCTGAAGACTGCAACCGTCTTGATCTATGCAGACCCCACTCTCTCCTTCCCCAGGAGCTCAAATCACCATAACCTTTATTCCAGAGTGTAATAAGTCTGATGGGGAGGGAAAAAAGCAGATCCCTGCAACAGAATTGTGGGCTGCCCAATATCTGCCAGAAGGCATGAATCGTGTTCCGCAAGACACAGTGTGAGGGGAAGGTGACCCAATTACCCCAGGGAATATTTTACCTGGGGCTTTCATAGGTGCTGTCACAACCTCAGCCATTTATATAATCCAAACACAAGACTTCAACCCAAATAATGTGATCTTGTGGAACACTAACGGGAGAGCATCATCCGTCCTAGGGGTGAAAGGAAGCAGGAATGAAGCTCATAGCACACACTCTGGCTGATTTTACACCTCTGATCTGGAGGATGCCTCTTGATCCAGGAGCAACTGCAGCACTGAGGAAAGGTATTAATGATCACCTGGTAAAGCTGGAGCTCAGCTCTGCAGGAAGAAGTGCTGATAATTCTGTGACACCCTTGCAATAGGCAAGTGTGACTCTCTGTAACTATGGCAAGCTCTTACGACACAGTGCCTTTCAGAAAGGCACTGCTGATGTCTAGGCTGGTATATTTAAAAAGAAGATTGACTGCATGTTATTTATAAGTACTCCTGCTTGTGCACACTAAAACTGAGAGTTTAAACTAAGAAAATGCTCTGACTTCATAGCATTTATTTTTCCTTCAACAGAAGATTGACCAACCCCTCTGAAATTCCCAATAATGAGGTGGAGAGAAAAAAAACCACCAAAACCAGCAACACAAGCATTTACCTAAAAGAAAATTTTAATTTTTGAATTCAATTTCTGTCTTAGATTTTAAAATGAGCAAATTTGTTTCCCAATTAACAGATTCCTTAATAGATAAAACCTTCTAATATAACAGATGATGGGAAATGGTCTGGCAATGCTTCCTTTTTATCCTGACTTGAAGCTTTATTTGTTGGTGATGCACTAAAGTGACAGTTGTCTTAAAAATCTCTATTGCATGGGAAGAATTAGAAGTACAAAACTTATTTTTCACACAGCGAAAATAAATTCAAGCACAAAAGAGTGATGGAAAATGTACAAGATTTTCAAACCAGAACATCACTGAGATCTTTGAGAAAAGAAGAAAAATATGAAGAGCAATAGCTAAAAATTCTTCTGACAGGGGGAACTTTCTTGAGTTAAGATTCAATTTATCTTGATGTTGTGGTATTTAATCTCCCTGGATGTTCTGTAGGTTTTTAGCTTTTTGACCCCTACTTTGCAGGAAACCAGATTGGCCTGAGGTTGGCTCCAGAATGTGCTGCTGTACATAATAGTTTAATAATATGATAATATTTGCTTCTTTTATATGCTGTGAAAAAAAGTCCTGGGTGTTTATCAGAAGTTTTCACAAGCTGAGGCAGGCAGAAGGAAAAAGTACCATACAAACAACAGAATGTTTGAAACCAGCAGTAATGACAGATCAGCCACTCACTAAACTCTTTTCACCATTTACTGCCATTTTTGATCGTTGTACTTTAAGTTTTATAGTGAAAAAACTGTTTGTGAATTAGACCATCAGTTTGACTGTGGTTTTTAAAGCACAGTACTGCAGCCCAAGATTGCTTACTAAACTGTTAAAATCACTGCTATAACTTTTCAGTCCTTACTAGATTTGGAACATTGTTGCTATCATTTGCAGTATTCTAAAATGAAAACAGGAGGTGTTCTACAGACAGCCTGTCAGTAGGGGCTGAGTGATTCAAATAATACGAAGTTTCCATCTTAAACATGCTCCTAAAATACTGGATGAGGTCTTAATCCCAGTGTTACCAGGCAACATGTTTACAAAATCAAATGTGATTTTTATTCTCTGTGAAAGTTGTGAATATTCTGAACTCCAGTTTGTTTCTCTCTTCCATTATTTGCTCACTGTAATTACACTCCTATGTTTGTGCTCCATACAGTTTAATCAAGTTTATTTCTGTCAGAGTTTCCTTCAGTACAAAGAAGAATCTACAATGAGAATTAAAGTATTTGAATAAACATCTGCCTGGAAAGACTGGGTGATAAATCAGACCACTGATCCCATTTGCTGCCAAGACCAACAGCTTAAAAAGAATCCAAATCACATCATATTTTTATAAAGGTAGAACCCCCAGTCCCAAGAAAGGCAAAGCCCACCTGTAGTTGATGTGCACACACTGCATAAAGAGTGAGCCTAGGCCCTCTTATACAAGGGCTTTTTTCTTTCTTTTTTATAAAATATCCATTACAGATGAGTAGAAGAGGAGGTCTATGTGTGTTTCCCACAACAACACAAGACATTGGTGAAAATTCTGGAGACTGAATATAGACAATACCTTCAGTTTCAGCGCTGGGTAAATATTTTAATTTTTCCTTTTTTTTTTTTTTCCTGAAAAGACCATGTGTATGCAAGTCAAACATACAGTTTTGCTGACCCAAACTTGTTTCCATTTTTTTCAAAGTATTTCATAATTGAAATCAAGAGTTATACTCTTGCACAATTTTTCCCCAGCCTACAGAAAAACTGAGAAATAAATAAGCATCAGGTTTCCCTAGTTCAGTCTACTGCATTAGTCACAAGCCTGGTCTTAATCTCTTGCTCAATAAGCACTTGTACCTCTAATTTTACTTAGGCCAGGCAAACGAGCATGCTTATTTTTTTAAAAAAATCTTCCCTTTAAATGTGATTTTAAAGGAAAATCAATCAACCTTGCATGTATGCAATGGTTCCCAGCTTTTGTGGTTCTCTTTGAGAATGTATCAGACCAGAACAGTCCATGTAATATTCACCCTTTGTTCCATTGTTCCCTTCAAACCCATCGTGCGTTTGAATGTCATGAGTGGGAATGGTTTATTATTGATGCTGGCCCATTAAGGAGTCTGTTTAAAGCTTACATTGGCAGTGTAGATTGAGGCCATGGAAGAAATTACAAGAGACCCATTTTCCTGTCTTTGAGCTGCAGACAGTGTACATTTTCTAAGCACTAGACAATAAACCATCAGTTCTCTGTGCTTTGCTTTCCGTATCCCAAACCTGCAGTCAGTGCATGAAAAAGAAAAAGCAATGCTTAGTTAATAATGAAGGCTTATGCCACCAGACAGAAGAAGATTGAATGAATACAGTGCAATATAATTTTTAATCAGCTGGGGAGGTTATCAAAGTATTTGATTTGTGCATCTGCTCCTGTCCATGGAAACTTCACAGCATCCTGTGTCTGAATTTCATTTCTGCTGCCAAATCCACCTCGGTGTACTTATCTTAATTTTTATTGAAGGTAATGGAAGTATAGTAGATACAGGTTGACACATCATTTTTTCCCTGCTATTTTATTCATGACAATATATTTTAAACCTTTAGGCCAAAATATGGGACTTCTGTTTACTTCTAAGGGGCATGGACCTCTGCCATTTAAAGAACTAAATTGTGAAATTCAGACAAATTGAACTGGAATTCCATTTGGCTGCACTAAATCCAAACTTCTAAAAAATTTATTTCCACAAAAACCACTGACAATCTTTTCTCTTTTCTGTTGCTCCAGTTTAGCCACACTACCTATGTGCTTAGAAAACAAAGAACAGCCCAAAAAATCTCACATTTAAAAAAACCAACATTTAAGAGCCTATGTTCAAGGCATAGAAATCACTGAAAAAATTACAGATATCTCATCTATTTTATGCTTAAGTGAAAATCAAAAATATTGTTGCAATTATGACTTTATATTTTAACTACAAAATGAGTAGGCTTAAAAAAAATAAACTGCCTGAGTTATTAGTCTGTGAATTGCCTGCTGAGCCCAGGCAGGAATGTTTTCTAATGTGTGTGTCTGTATCAATGTAATGATAGCACCACGCCTCAGATCAACTGGATATAATTACAGATTTACCTGATAGACTGCAATGGCTCCCAAGGAGCTGCTGCACTCTACTTAGCAAGTAAGTGATTCTCCTAAAAGCTGCATAAGGACTCGTAATGTTCAATAATCTCATCTGGATACCATTTGGTAACACACCTTCTTTAACCTAAAGTTTTGAGGAGGTTCAGCTGCCCCTGCAAAGAGGTAGTAGGGCCCTGGCGGGGGCTGGGAGCTCCAGACACCAGGTTTACCTGGAATCCATGAGGTCTGATTGCATAAATGAGAGATTACAGCCCTTGAAGGAGCTCCTCAATTGTCAGCTCTTATGTCTCCTTTAACACTGAGAAAAGCAAGAATTCTCCCTTTCATGCACTGTGAGAAGTAGGATATCTCTATCACAATTATGAAGCAGATTATCAAACAACACAGGATTTAATTGTCGGCCTCATGGCCACAAGAAACTGTGAAAGTAAAAGGAACAATCAGCTCCAAAACAGATGAGCACAGGGAACGCAGCTAACACACCTTTAACAGGCTCAGGTACAACCTTACACTCAGGAGCGATCCAGAGCTCTGGGTTTTTGAAAGAAAAAGGATGGGTTGATGGAATAATTGTCCTGAATAGCCTGGAGCAGCAGGCCAGGCTGGTGCAGAGCCCACGTAGTGAGTGCTGCCTCCCTGCAGGGCACGAGCACTGCCCAGCACCGTGGGCAAGCTGCACCTCCTCGGGAGCACAGCTCAGGGTGGGAGCTGCCAGCTCTGTTTACACAAACTTGAAAAGCCTTCGAGAAACACTGAAAAAGACAATTTTTAATGAACACTCTCTGAAGAGGTGATTAATTTGTTCATGAGCTGTTACTAAAAATGTAATCAGTGAAGTGTAAAAAAGGTTTTATACTCAATGTAATTGCTTGCCCATAATGTAATAGTAATAATGAAAACACCTACAGTAAAGGCTTGTTAACTCAGTGTGGGATATAAGATCCTGTTTGCAGGTTAAAGCACAAGAACCAGACACTTGCTTACCCTCAGTACATCTTTTTGATTCAAAAGCACAGTAGCTTAATCAATTGTTCCCATCCCCTCTGGAAAATCAACCCTTACAGTTCCTCTTATGAATCATCATTCTCCTTGTCTATCATTTAAAACAAATATGTTTTGTTGTTCCTTGATTGTTCTTGTCTTTCAGGTGTTCAGTTCTAGATAGTAAAATGCACATCACTAATGACAGTAAGTAGCGTCATAATTTCTGGCATATGTACCCTGGGCAAAGAAAGGAAAACCAAAACAAATAAAAATGTAATATAAAATATTCTACAGTCTACAAATCCTGTGTTCAGAATACATTGCGGACAAATTCTTATAATTTTCCTAGGCTGTACAGTCCTTGCTGTGCAGATAAATCTGACATTCTCTTTTACATCATTTACATAGTAAGATAGTAGCAAAAGCAGTTGTGCTCTTCTGGATCTGAATTAAATCACTAGATACTCGGTGGAAAAAATATGAGGAAAACTGTAAAATTCTTAAAATGTGAAAGAATTTTCATTAGTATATTGTATTTCTTACTTTTTACAAAGCAGGGTGATTTTCTGATATGTTACTCAGGAAAAAGAAAATTACAATTGGCTAATGGTCTGTAACTCATCACTGCAGATCAGATTCAAAATACTGAAGAGGATCTTATGCCTCCATGTGGAGATTTATTCAAGAGAATTAATGTGAAAATGAGGTAGCATTCAACATCAGTAATTATAGATCTGCTTGCTCATTTCCCCAGATCCTTCTGGGGTCTGCTGCAGTGATTTTTCACTTTTGTTTTAGAAATGCACAGTAAAATGTGCTAACAAACATATGATAGTGAAGTGAGACCAGACACAAGGGCATAAATGAGACAATCTTTGAATGGAGAAAGGAAAGGCAAGAAATAGCCATTGCTGCAAGGAAGAATTCCCTTATAGAAAGGGAATAGAGTAAGCCTAAAAGATCCAGTGGGAATTAAGATTTATCAAATTGTAATCACTTCCCCTGTGGCAAAAATGACAGTTCTACATAGTAATTTTCTTAGCAGTCTATATTTCGTACTTATCTTCTGGTTTGCCACTTATTTTGTAGGGAGAATAGGTCTTTAGTTTGCTAAGCTTTCAAGGTTCAGATCTTTCTAATTTTCTTACAAATAATCACACCAAAAATAGCTCAAGAAATGATTAATAGAAGGCTCCGGTTTCTTGTTATTGCTGACTTTATCTAATTAATGCATGTGATTTACACCCAAATATCCACACATTAATAGAAAAGCCTTACACCTCTCAGAAAAAAATAAAATTACAGTAACTCCTGCAGTCAGATTGAACATAATAGGATTATCTTTTCAATCTATTCACTGAGTGCCTCCACGCAAGCTTCTTCAAATCAATAGCTGTAGTTACAAAAGAACTGGGAAATGCATAGTAATTAAGAAACAGGAAAAAAAAAAACTTAAAACACTCTGCTTTTGAAGTTTATTTTCAGTAAACAAAGTCTTCCCTTATTCTGAGAAGAAGAAAAAAAAGATAAGAACACATTATATTTTAATGCCACAAAAGCTGAAAAAATGGGATTTTCTAAGGAACCCAAGGAGATCAGGCACCTACTCCCTCAAGTTCTTTTGAAAATTGTAGCATTTATCTTCAGAAGTGCTTCAGTGCCAGCTGGAGAGAGGCTGGCTGAGAGGATCCCATCAGGATTTCACAACCCTGAAGTCATGTAAATTGTATCACCCTCTTGACTGGCTGGAGCTTTTAAGCGACAGAGCAACATTTCTGCCGCGGCAGCCACGAGTGTACCCGGAATGTCCTGAGCGATGGGGGTGAGGAAAGCATTCTGAGCTTCGGAAAGGACAGCACCCACAGCAGAGTCCCCAGGGAAGGCACTTTCCCTGCAGGACACCTCGGGCATCTCCATCCCCAGCCCAGGCTGGTGAGGAGCAGCCCCCTCGGCCTCCCGGCCCCGACCTGCGCAGGGAAAGCAAGGGGGTAAAAACTGCGAAGGGCCCTGGGCTGGCTCCTGCCAGGCTGAGAGGATCCTCCACGGGGCTCAGCCAGTGCTCCTGGCACCTGGAGCCAGACACAGCGAGGGCACAGCTGCCCCAAGGCCGGCAGCCTGGGCATCCCTGCAGGGAAGGGCACTGGGAGCCACTGGGACTGCGAGCGGCGGCTGCTGGGCACGGATGGAGGGGCTGGGGGAGCTGGAGACAAGGCACTCCTACTTTGTACTTCTCCTTTCAGTGGCAGTGCTGTGTTACCAGAAATCAGAGCTCAGGTTGGGACTTTCAGACAACTCACAGCTGTTGGGTAGTGCAGGGGTAAAACTGTCCCAAGTTGGTTCACATCTGCTGAAAGAGGGGAAGCAGAAATGAGGGCAGCAGCCCAGACAGGGAGGGAAAAAAAGCAAAGGGAAAATAATAAGCCATGGATTGTGAGAGACCTTCTGTCTAAGTCTTATTCCTAGTGATAAGCTGATTGCTCTTCTTTCCTGAGAGCATTCCTACTGCACCAGAAGTCAGAAGCAAATATTCTGGTTTTTCCCTAGAAATTCGAACCAAATGTATTAAACAGAACCTCTTGCTTAGACACAATCTCATCCTTGGTGAATGGACTCAGGCTTCTAAAAATTGTCATTTAAAACAGGCATAGTAAATGCTGTTAATTCAGTTTTGTTAAACAAGTGGAGATGTGTGAAACCTCTGACTAATTAAAATTTATTCTTGAACAGAAATGCTATATGTTTGTAAAGGTTTATGAACACTGATTGAATTTGTGTTTATAGATCAGTAGTCACCAGCTGTTCATCTCAAAGTCTGGATATCTTTGTTCGGTTTCTGTGTGGATGGAAAAAGAAAATTTCCAATACATTACTTGTATTTTAGCATTGAATAAGACAGCTAAATGAGATTTAATACAGTATAGAAATATATACACTTTCAAAACTGAAGAAGTGTATTGAGCACATATCTAAAAATGTAAGAATATTAACCAATCTTATATTTAAGGTGTGATCCTTCTGCAAAAGGGCTGTATTCAATCCCTAAAGAAACAAGTTCAATAAACAATTATATACCATTGCATGCTAAAAACAGACAAGCCAAGCACAGAGAGCTCCTTTCATGCATCATTTTTGATTGTCCTACTTTGTTCTGTCAGGAACAGCAGTGACAGCTTAAGTGTTAAAGCTTTTTGACATTGCAACAAACCAAATAAAGCCTAGTTGCACGTTTTGGAATTTATTGTATACCACATCTAAAATATAAACAATATAGGGAGTTTTCATCATTCTCAAACAATAGCAGCCACTGGAGACTGTTTCCAGAGCTGATGTTTTCCTCACATAAGGATTCTCAGTAGCTGAGTAGCAAAAGCATATTTGATAGCCAGCTCCAGGAGCCAGGCTGGCCAACACAATTATTGCACATTCTGTCAGCACATTTCCTCCCTTCAGCTTTACTTCTACAATCTTTTTCAATATTGTTAAAATGAGCAATCATTCGTGATTCACACTCCCAAAAAAGGCAGAACCCAACAATTCCCAATGGCTATAAATTATTAATGCAATTGTGCCAATCACACAGAGCTTAGTGCTTTTAAAAATGGAATGAGATTATCTGCACAGTTATTTTCAATCAGATTCATCTCTTATTAGGGGCCATTATTCATACAACTTGCTTTCAGAACCATCTTCTTCAAAGAAGATTGTTGCACAGTCATTTCTTGTGAAATACTAGGCGAGCTCTATGTTAGATACCAAATCAATTTTTTGTTTCAGGAAATAATTACATGTAATGGGTATTTTACTTCGTAGATAGACAGATTCTTTCCAATGTAAAAGTCTGTTCTGTTCTCAGTTGTTATTCCCATTCAAACCATCCCTGCTTTGAGTTGGCCCTCACTGATTTACACCAATCTAGAAAATATATAGGCAGAACTGGAGGCAGTGGTAAAGCATTTTTTGCTGCAACAGCTTTACCAGCCTGTAATAGAAAAGTTTGTAAGAGTTACTGTACAATGTATCTGTTAAAACAGCTGGGGCATACAACTATCTCAAAAAAATAGAACCTAGAACATCTTCCTCTGGTAAACAAAAATCTAAAAATATATTCTAGAGTGGTAGAGATTCAAAGGATGTAAGTACCAAGGTCAGTTTTGGGGAATCCAGAGGGCTGTTTTTCCTTGTACGATCTCTCTGATTCAATGTTTGTTGGATTTTTGACTCTGTGTTGCCAGGGCTGCACTAGAGGCCATGTGGAACAGCCTAAATTAACTGAAGACTCAGGATGATTTTGTATTTACTGTTGCATTTTGTAAGAGGATTGGAAAATTGTCTTTGTGCTCCCAACTCCCTATGACTTATTCAAATTTTCCCAACATCATGCTATGGAGTCTGGCAAGACACCAAACACAAAGGAACTGGAACCAAATTCAGCTGTGCCTCAAGCTGCAGGAGTGGGAGTATTCCCCTGGGAGTGGCTGGCTAGCAAGGTGGAATCTGACCTGCATTAAGTGACAATAGTTTGAGAACTGAAATACTGAAACCACAAGGATAAAGAGAGCACATAAGCATGTTCCATGTAAAGGAACTTAAATATATTGAGTCAACAAAAACATCAGTGGCAGACTTAGCACGTGCTTGACTGCCCTGCTTAATCTAGGCCAAGAAGCAGCTCTCACTTCCTAAGCCCCTTGCTTTTTGCTGCAAGCATTATGTTATTTTATCTGCTGTATCGATGGGAAAAGTGATCTTTAAAGCAATGAGCTGTCAAAATGCTGCACCAGGATTTGGCTATATTGTTTTACATATTTCAGCTCAGTAATTCGAGTATGGCAATCCTTGGATCAAGCACATCTCCTACAATATGGAGAACTGTCTGGTTCTCAGGGTCACATGCCACAGTGCCATTTAACAACATGTATTCCCAGCTGGGAATCTGCTTCCTGCCATTTGCCTTGTACTTTATTTTTCCCATCCAGAAGTCTGGCAATAGTTTCTCTCTATTATTCTGATAAGAGTGTGGGTCAAACCCATTCCATTGTGAATGTGCATTTGTGCTTGCAGAGAGTGAGTGATTGATTGGTATCAGGCAGAAGTGATGTCTCCTGTTACATTTCTGGCATGTTATTCTGTGGTTAATCAGTGCTACTGAGTGTCAGTCAAACCTACCAGATATGACTCTAATGGATGGCTGCTGGTTGCCTGATGTCTGTTTTGTCACTGATGTGACTGGAGTGCTCCTAAAAGTTATTTTTTTTAAAAAAGGGGGGGGGAAGAGAACATAGCTTAGCAAGTATTGGAAAACTGTATTTAGAAAGTAGTTGTATTTGGATATCTCTGCTTTAAACATTCGGTCAAGTGATTTTTTTCAATATTAATTAACCACAGGGCAATCCACCCTTGTTTAATCAGGAAAGATTCATGCAAAAGAGTACTTGGGATTTTTTTGTGTGTCTTGTGGGGGGTAAAGGAGTGTTATTCCTAAGTTAGTTATTTAAATTCCTAGCAGTTCTGGAACACATGCATTATGAATAATCTTCACCAAAAATGCCGTAGAAACTTCTATCATGACTCTGCCTTTTAGGCTGAAGCAGAGTCCCATTGAAGTAAACACTGTCATGAAGACAGAAAAGAAGATTGTTCTCTTCCAAAAGGAGCTTAAAAATCAGTCATAGTGAAGGATTGAAATGATTTTCATTTAATTATAAACCACAAATCCGTCCAGCTTTAGACCCAGTACAAATCAAAGACTGAAACTTCAAATAACCGAAGACTCCTTTTCCATTCTGGTTTATACCTGAGACTGGCTCTAGAATTGCCAGATATTTGACAAGCAGCACATTGGAACTTACAGCTCATATTTATGACTTTATAAGATTGCAGATATTTAAGTATAGGTATATTTATTCAAACACCATCCTTAGCAATTGCTCATCCAGTTTCACTGGATCGAGGCTTTATTTAAGGATCTAAACAGAGCTGATACAATTTTTTTAACCAAAGGCCAATTATTTCATGGTTTAAGACTGTGTAATGTTTTACTTACCACATAAGCAAACTTTTATAGTGCATTTGCCAAGACTCTCACTAATTTTTTATCTGCTGCCTACATTTTTAAATTCTTCTCCTCATCTTTTAGCTTCAGGAATATTATTTCTTTCAGTAGGACATGGGTTCAGAAAGCCTGGCTGGCATTTGAAAACAAAAGTAAAACATTCAACACTCACAGCCAAACTCTGCTCATCCTATGCAGTTTTACCAGAATCCACAAGGTCAGTGAAGGAAGGGACTAGAAGAGAGAAGGGGAATGACTTACGTGTCCTAAGGACTGCCAGAAAGCAAATTTCAAATCTACCTCCACATCTGAGATATTTAAAAGTATGAGAAATGTGTTTGGAATGTATAAATCTCCAAGTTCAGGGTAAATGGGAGGTAAGCCTGATTCACAAATTGAGCCAAATCTCCGTTTTTGTTTTCTGGCTTCATTTTATTTTCAGACCTGAATTTTAATAAGGTGGAATTGATAAATGCTAGTTTCTGAAACAGAAATGGAATCTAAAGTTGAATTATCTTGAAAATTTCCAGGGTATGTGCTTGTCCTAATGCAAATCTATAGCTGCTGACGGCTGTCAAAATCTATCTTCAAATGTATTCCCAATCTGGAGATTAAAAAAGTGCACAATGTCTAATGGAGAGCATCAGGAAGGCAGCTTTTCTAAGGAACAACGTCAAAGATTTTGTAATTTTATTTTAAAGCAAACTGTAATTTAAATAAAGCATGAATTATGAACCTTGCAATGAGAATGGAGATGGTAGTTGTGCTTCATTTTGGTCTCCCAGTGAACGTGACCCTTTCTCTTCTGACGTCTTAGAAAATATTGATATATATTTAATGCAAAGCACAATTTGACCTTAATTCACTGACCTAAAACATTTATATGCCTTTGCTGCTTTTAATTTTCAGTGGAAATGGCATAGTATCTTAAACACACCCCCAAACAGCATTGTGATGGTTTTACATTTTATTACTAGGGCAAGATCAAGATCAAGATCATACTCATTAGTTCCAAAGCTAGTGTTCTATTGAATAAAACAGAAGGGAAGTTGGGGGTTTGGCACTTTTCTGATGGGTCCTGTTGGGCTTTTCACATTACCCATGTATCATTTAAAAATAATATGTTAAAGAAGAGTCCTGAAGAAGAAAATCTAACCTTAGCACTGTCATGTCACCCTGCAGCTGAATTAATAATACTGAGAAATGTAGAGAAACTATGAATTATTCTAAGGACTCAGAATTCTGCAGATATTATGTTTTACATCTTCTTACCTAATATGTGTAAATGTATGCCTGTGTCTCTCTATAACTGTACACAACTCAGTGCACAGTTTTTCATGTGTGACCTCCTTGCACCATGAACAGACAATTCACCATGAGCTGCAGCTTCAATAATTTCAATAAACAGAGTACAGAAACTCAGCCAGGAGGACACCAGATGTGGATAACGTTGATAATGCCAAGAAAAAGGATCTATCTAGATGTTATTTTAGAAAATGGAGCAATTTAGCACTAGGGATATTTATAATACTGAAGTACAGAAGAAACATGAAGCTAAACTTAGAAAGTCAGAGGGACCAATGAAGATGAGGTAAAGGAAATGTGGTTATAACTGAGTGTCTCACAAATGCAATGATCACCCCTATGATGGGCATTGCAATCCTCTCTTGTACATGCTAGAAAAATGGAACACTGATCAGGAGGATTTTAAATTGCATAAACCTCTATAAAGGAGAGTTAAAAAAACCATCACAGGGCTGGCTTCAACCCATTATGAATTTAGGGAAACCATTCTTCTGCCCTGTTTATCAATTCACCTGTCCCTGCCTGTGCTGTAACAGCAGCTCTGCAGAACTTAATTATCTGATACCTATAAAGTAGTGCAAAGTTAATATCAAAGTGGCTAAGCAAGTGCATACTCTTACTATTTTTAATACAGAGACTTGTTTTTGGAAAGAGATAAACTTTTACTGCACACATATGAATGGGTTAGGCCCTTAAAAAAAGAAGTGAAGAAAAAACAAAAATAAGCAAATCTCATATTTTTAATTGGGGGTCTCTCTCAGTTTAAAATGACGTGGAAAAAATAGCTGAAGAGATGAAGCATAAAAAAGGAGTAGTAACTTTGTGCTACAGGTAATACTTCTTGTGTGCAACTAAAATACAAAGTAGAAAAAATATATAGATAATTTGTTGTAAGTTTTTGTCTATCAAGCCAATTCCTTTCACATTCGTGTTTGGAAACCTTTGTTATGCTCCCAGATGTGGTCATTGTTGGTGAACAGGTTGGCACAAGAGACAGAAACTTGCTGTGGGGAACTGCCCAGTGTCAGTCCCTCCTCTCTGGGCAAAGCTGGCACTGCCAGGGCTCAGAGCCTGCACTGCAGGATCCCACTCATTGCACAGATCCTGATTTCAGCAGGCTCTGGCCCTGGCAGGGGAAGGGACCATTGCAGTAGTGAACAGGTGAGGGGATGCTACCAATGCATATCCAGGGAGAAGAGGACCTACTAATAAGGAGATGGGACTTTTAAAAAAAAAAAAAAGGTCCTCAAAATACCCAAAACGCATACAGTTATCAGTGTTTTACCTACACCTGAAATTAATTATATGGTCTGAAAAACCGAACTCCAACAACAGATGAAAAGTGACAAACAACAGTACAAGATTTTCTCCCACTCCTAGGACCAGTATTTTTTAGATTTGTTGGTCGTCAGACTGGAGAAACAAAATAGAAATTCAAAACAATGCAGGAAAAATTCACAACAGCCATATCTTTGGAAGTGTTCAGGCACAGAAAAAAGCATCCAGATGCTCTTGCTCTGTTAACATCTTAATTAGCGATGATTAGTCAGTAATCTGAAATCTTAAAAGTATCACATTTGACAAAAGGTTATTTCCACTTCTAACTGCTTACTTAGATTGATTTAAAAAGGCCTTCTCAGCTGCCTAGGTAACTCAGTTTCCAATGTTCTTTGCTAATTTTTTAGATAATATTTCTCAAGAGGCCTTATGCAATTAAAGAGGTTTTAATCACTAAGATCCTGTAGCGAAGGAAGGCTGTTAATGATGTGCCAGAGAGTGCTCAGTACGAGACAGAACGCAGAGGAAGCAGCGGATCTTCCTCGGGGTGTTCCTCCTGCACTCTGTGTAACCTGGCAGGGCAGGCAGGGCTGGGGCGCTGCAGAACTGATCTCCCAGCCTCCAAGCTGTCCCGTTTTAGTGACTCAATGCCCTCCACTGGCTCAGCTCTCCTGCGGGTTCTTCATGGTGTTAGCACCATGTCCCTGAGCACCTGGCAGCCCTGCCACAGCTCTAGGCTGCTTCACAATCACCCCTGGACCTTTCTCCAACTTGCACTCCATTTAACAAGGCACTATTCCTTATTTCCAGTTGGAGAACTGAAGTGACAAAACGTCTGAGATGAAATTGAGATTTAATCCTGCCCCACAGCTCAGTTCAGAGTGCTGGTCCCTGCTCCAGACCTACCTGGTCTCCCTTGAGCTGTAAGGAGAGGACAGCAATGCAGAGCCCCTCCCCTGCTGAGATGATCTGGAGAGGGCTGCTCCAAAACATCCTGCAGTGAGGTTTCTCCACAGCTCTGCCACCTCCTAAGTCATGTCAATGCACAGAAAGTTTTGTGAGCCTTCTGTTTCATGGAGAATTTGCAATCACCTGCAATACAATTAATCCAAAGTGAAGACTTTGGATTAAAAAAAAGCTGAAGTCTATCCATGTGCCCATGGCCACACAGGATCAAATGAAAACAACACGTGCTCCAAGCAAGTCCTGGACAGAGGGGAGCCCAGTCTAACACCCCCACACCAGGCACTACAGCCAGAGCTGCACTTTCAAATCAGCATAAGCTACCTGGAAATTAATTGACAGCATATTAAATGGAGTTTAGAGGAAAAAACTCAGCGGCTGTTGATGAATTCCCAAGCAAGAGGCCTTGCCCTCTCCAAAGCTGGAAGGGATCCAAATGTGGTGCTAGAAAAAGTACAGACAGCAGTTTATCAGGGATCTAAACCTTTATTTGGCTTAATTGAATAACTCCTTCCATTTCAAGGGGTCTTCAGCAAAACTGAACCTAGTTCATGGTTTTAGCAATTGGGGTTTTTCTTTAGTTTGTATCAATTACTTATATCTTAAACTATTTTACAGCCCCCTCGTTGCTGGAGGTAGTGTGGATTTGGATGTTTGATAAAGACAACCTAGCTTGCTTCAATGCATATAATATAAATATTCTATAATTGGACCAAGAGCTTCCATCACCTTTCTTGGACACAAAGCTTGTGAATTATAAGACATGGAACAAGCCCAGGAAGTTCACTATCTCTTGCAGAAGCTCCAGAAGAAAGGTAATGGCATACATAGCTACAGTTCTCTTTGGTTCTGGAAATGATCAGTTTTACCACTATTTAAGTCCTCAGCCTTTGCCTTCAGTTAGGTGTGTTCTGCCACCCACACAAGTTTCCCACCAAAGCCTGAGTTCAGTGTGTGCAACTTTTCTGAGTCCCAAAAGACACTGCAACATTTGGTACAGCCAAACATCTTGCTTAATTCATTATTCACTATTTAAAATTTTGTCAGAAATCCAGGCATGAAGTGAAAGAATAAAAAAAAGTTGGATAAAGAAGTTAAGCAATCACATCTTCTTCAACAACATAAATAAATCAGAAAGCCCATATGCTGGGATTCAGGAATCCAAGTTACATGACGAAAAGCTTACACATAACAGAAATAGCACCAAACCCAGGATGAAAGGGGCACATTTCCAGTGAGTAATTGCCACAACTAGTACTGCATGTTTTTTCTCTGAACATGGAACTTTATAAAATGTGGCAATAAACAACCCTTCCTGGTGATTCCTGTACACTTTCACATCCTCCTGGACCCACAGTGGTGATCAGGGATACATTAAAAGTTTTGCTGTCAGAGGTCCCCACCAAACCCTATAATTTATGTAGCAAACTACACAATTTTCTCCTCCCAAGAATGCACTGCACTGAACCAAGAGAAAATGCAGTCTTTGCCATAAGTCCTTGTACTCCAGGAACTGCAGAACAGCACTGGCAGAGCAGGGCTCTGGTGATTCAGCCTGGGATAAGGGCTGCACTCTCCCTTGGTCAAAAGCTCCTGGAAAAGTCTCTTGCAGCCTGCACAAAGAATGAAACAGCTTTGTAGCTTTGGCAACCCAGCTTTAGTCTTTCTATTACATCACTGGTGGGAAAGCATCACTTTTGCTTTTTCTTTTAACAGATCTGACTGACTTAAAGTTACAAACCTGATTTTAGCTGCACAGGTTCTATTAGCAGACATTACAGGAGCCTGAGAAGGCAGAGCCTGCAGATGGCAGGTCTAAAGTCTCTGCTTGGAGGCAATGAGAAGGATGGAAGCTGGAAGGATGGCTCTGGCTGGGGTTACTGAAGGAGGTGCCCCTGGAGAGATGGCCTGTAGCTACCAAGGGAACAGGCACCGCTGTCAGGTTTAATGAAACTAGAAGCCTTTCTTAGCCTTCAGTGTCCACTGATCTCATCAAAGTACAAAGAATTCCAATTCTTCACATTCAAAATACAGCTGACTGCAAATAATGAAAGTGCACTTTGCTATAAAACAGTTTGTACAAATCTGCTCTGAAAGGATACAAACCCCTGATAGTGGGTTTCAATATACTTACTTTAAGTTTTCCATGGGAAACCCTAATTAACTGCTCTATGCTGTCACTGAATAAGGTTTTAGCATAATAATCCAGGAGAAATAAGATATTAAGAATAAATTAGTTATAAAAGCCAGAGGGTTTATATATTGGAAAAAAAACCCTCTATCATTAAAGTTAAGTTTTGTTGTTATCTGAAGAGACTGGCTAAAATTATTGATGGAGTATTAATAGTGCCACAAAGTTGGAAAGCGTAGGTAGGAAAAATACAAGAGAAAATAGGATGTTATCAGAGTCCTTCAGGCTAGAAACCTGCCTTTGAATTTCTAAATGTGTGATAAGAGAGTTATATAACACATTTAAAACTCAATAAACAAAGCTTGTCTGCTCAGGAAGCCAGAATTAGACCATTTGTTTCCTATGAGGAAGAATGTTTAAAGTTATTTCTCTGTCAATGGCAAAACCATGAATAAACGTAATGAAAAATATAGAATGTGTGGGAGTAAAGAATATGCTTGGCTATAATTCCACTTTTGTTTAACTAAAGAAATGGGGCACTGGGAACAACCAACACCTTCCTGGTGGTCTAACCCCTGCATTTGATGAGAATCTCCAGAAGAGAAAACCCTCCTTAGCCAGCTTAGCAGAACCCTGGTTAGCTGCTAATATGTGTTCGAAGACTACCTGGGTCAGGGGGAAAGTGGAGAGCTTTTAGAAACATTACCTGAGGTCTTAACCTGGGGATCAGCATTCAATCTTTCAAACACTTTGTACTGCAGCAAGTGGCCACTTGCGTTGCTCCAGCACTGCCCGAGCGTTCAAAGGCACGGCGTGCTTTGGGTGAAAGGCACTCTTGTGTCCCCACCTCCCCGTTCTGCTACGAACGCGATCCGAACAAGCCCAAGAGCGCACTCGGCTCCCCCGCTCTGGCAGAGAGTTTTTCACGATCGCAGCCATCCTGGTGAGGAGGGCGAGAGGCGGAACGAGCCCGGGCCCCCCGGGTGAGCGCGGCTTCCCAAGGCGGGGGCGAAGCCGGGCTGGGGCCGAGCGAGGGAAGGACGAACACGAGCCAGCAGTGCACCCTTGGGGCAGTGGAGGCAAACTACAGGGCCACGGGAGCTCGGGCCGGGAGCGCCGAGCCTTCCCCTTCCCGGGAACGCCGAGAGCTCCGCCGCTCTGCTGCTCCCAGCCCTGCGTCCCCCGGGACGGGAAAGACACAGACGCTGGCGGCTGGCAGGGCATGGAGCGCACAGCCCTCCTGGAGACGGGCGAGGCACAGCAGCTCTGCTCGCACGCTGCCCAAGGTCAGCAGTGACAGCACGGACAGTACAGCCAGTCACACACAGACTTTTCATGGGAAGGCCAGCCAAACGCTGGCACAGCCTTGGAGGTGTTTAAGGCTTGTCAGAACTAGACCCAAGGCAGCCTGATCAAACTTCCAAGGCAGGAAACTTTCCGAGCCCCTGGAGAGCGAACTTTGAGGGGATTGTGTCGCAGGGGGAGCTGCGGGCGCTGCGCTGGCACTCGCCATCCATCAGCCCTCTCTGAGCAGCTCCTGGGCCAATACAGACACTCCTGGCAAGGAAAACTTCTTGTCCTTCCGTGACTTCTTATCACCAGCTTTTAACAAGGGCTCGCAGCCGAGGGCAGGGCAGCTCTCAGCAGACCAGGGTTAATGATGGGTTGCTTTTCCCAATAAATCGATAACCTGTGGTTTGAGGGCAACTGTTGAGTCTTAAGAAATAATTCCATTAAATTAACTCCAGCTTGGTATAAGATACATGCCACTTTAGTTCTAATTTACACATGTTCTTTAAACAGGGAAAACAATCCACTCAATCCACTCATTGCTTAAAATTTCCTACAGAACAATAAATGTTAGCCAAAAGCAGGATTTAAGTTTGTTTCCGATACTAATGGTGTTTAAAGAAATGCAGCAGGGATATGTGTGTGTCTATTGTGAGCATAGTAAGAGACTTTAATCTACAAATATTTGTTTCAGTATTTATTTAAATCTTACCACTATCCATACTCTGACAACTGGAAAACAAATAGGAGGATAATGCATTACTTACTTCTCAGTCAGTATATTAGAGAGTATTATCAACACAAGGATTTGTAAAGATCCACTAAAAGATGATTTATGCCTGAATTCGACTTTTGGGGGGTTCAAGTTTGATGAAGGTTTTATGTCTGAGCTCTTAGAAATGTCTTAATGACATTTAAAAAAAAAAAAAATTGCCCCAACATGTGGAGAGATGTGTGGGAAGCTGGCTAGCAGAGCACGGCCGTAAGGGAATTCAGCTAGTTAAGCGATAAGTGGCAAGGACACTGGGCAAGGTATCTTTGCATAGAGCGAAAACAGGATGTGTGGGAAAAAGGAGAGAACTCAACACCTGCAGACCACAATGACATACGAATAGGCGGAGATGACTTTTAGCTAAGAGACCAATGATGAGCTTAGCCTTGCAATATGTATGAGCTTCATTATTGTATCTATATAAAGAACAGAGTTGTTGATAATAAACTGAGACTTGTTGATCATCATCGGATGTGCTTGTCTCCCATCGTTCCCGACACCAACATTTTTTGATCCATTTGGGAATGCTTCTAACTCTGATTTTTTATGGCAAGATCCAATAGGAACTGCTGTTATTGGGAGGTTTAAAATGCATCTTAGTGGAGTTCTTATAGAATGTGAATATTGCAATCTTACCTACCTTTTCTCACAACAGACAAAATCCCATGTAGAGTTTGATGGTTAACAGTAAGGTAGCTGAAAATTCTCATTTGCTCTGAAATTACTTTTGAATCAATAATAAGCTACAGAGAAAACTATGTTGCAGAGAGAGATTCAAACTCTCAAAGGAGAAGAGCAGTCTGCTACCCAGCAGCTCTCTGGGTGAGCTCTGATCTTCTGTTTTGCCCGTGGGCCGTTACCCTGCAGTGGCACAGGGTGTTCTCTGAGCGGGAGCGCTGCAGCCAGGCTGGAACACGGGCAGGGATTGTCCCTCCTCAGCAGCGCTGCTCCCCTCTGCCTCGGTGGTGAAATGCTCACTGCAGCAGCCCCGGGTTGCAGGTGCCATGCAGGAGTGTGTGCAGCAGCCCAGGCTCCCAGCACGCAGTAATGCAGGGCACAATGCAGCTTTCCCAAGCCCCTCTCCCTGGGCTGCACCAAGGCTGTGCCCCATTCACTGCTGCACTTACTCAGCCCTGTCCTGTGTGTGCTGGAGCAGAATGGTTCCAACCCCAGCCTCCTGCAGGGTAAGTCTTCTCCTGCCCTGGAGCCATTCCTTTGTTCCC
This sequence comes from Petroica traversi, assembly GCA_025920805.1. Taxonomy (NCBI): domain Eukaryota; kingdom Metazoa; phylum Chordata; class Aves; order Passeriformes; family Petroicidae; genus Petroica; species Petroica traversi. The sequence continues at coordinate 7,865,371 of JAHLSL010000037.1, forward strand.
AGCCTCTTCTCTCTCCCATCCCCTCATTTAATCTTGCCTGCACTTGGCCTCGAGCTGGAACTGTGCAACACATCTAATACTTAAATCAGCAATAAACGTTCCACTGTGATACCAGATCAAAGTTAGAAAGAGCTTCTTAATTTCAGGGCCCGCTGCACCCCTCAACCAGTTCCACATCTCCCCTCTTCACAGCCACATGGGTTTCCCCTGGATAATCACTGCAGAGACCTAAATACTGAGACTTCAACGCGTCAAGAAGTATCAGATCAAAAGAAGAGAGTAAGAAACAAACTGACATTTTCCACACAATAAATAGCTTATCATTAGCATTATATAAAGTGTTATGACAAACTTAATTTTGGAACTATTGACAAGAGCCTCAAAGTTAGTCTTTAATCATGAACTTTTTCAAACTGGCTTTGAAAAGGAAAGTCTCTACTCTTGTTCTGGCACATCTGTTCTCAGTTTTAGATTTATTGGCACAGAAATTAACAAAATTACAAAGCTGATCTTCAGTCGTCACCCAGGGGCTTTTGTATCTGTTTGGGCTGTACAGACTTTAGAGTTGCTTTGATTCATATAAAGGAAAATCATTACTCAAATCCTTTCAATAATAGGCCCTACTTCAAATGACACTTTCCATGAAGCGTCATTTAGTCAAGGCTAGGAGATGAATCTGCTTTCTTTTAATGTAAACACACTACATTGTAAAAATATAGAATTGAATGTTATTTGAAAATAGATTAAAATAGGCTAGAATTCCTGAGTAGAGAAACTCTGAGGTTGGAAAACCAGCTTAAAATAAAAGGAATTTATTACAGATCTACTCTCCAGTTCTATCATAGCTGGATGAAGCCTGGGCCTCAGTCATCCCTTCTAGTCCAGCACATTTCCATGGTTCCTTGGTTTCCTGTGAGCTCTGGCTGATCTTTCTTGATTACTGTGCATGGAAAGTGCCCTCTGCCCTCCACTCTGGGCCTGCCAGTGACCTGCACTGGGTTTTCCAGGAGATGCTCCCAACCAACCCCCTGCTACACTCCCTACCTCCTCCAGCTCTCTGCCAGGGCCTCCTGCTGCAGGACACTGCAGGAAGCTCTCTGAGCTGAGAATGCACAGCTACTCCTCTGCAGGAGAACCCACTTTCCCACTCTGCTGGCCAGGTCCCCTGGAGCAGGGCAGGACCACCATTTGTCCTCTGACCCCTCCAGACTCTGCCACACTCAACATGGTGAACACCCAAAGCAGGCAGAGCATTTGTCTAGCGCACAAAATTATATTATTCACATATATGTAATATCAAGCTTGCTTGAAGAAAAACACATTAAAAGGGCTTAAATACCTTCTCAAATTGGGCCATTCCTAATCAGACCTGAAGCCAACAAGACTTTCTTCACCTTTCCCTGTAAGACCAATCCATGCTGACTGGAGCTGTTGGAAGCCCGGCTTGCACTGCACTTGAGTTCTAAATTATAATGATTTGAGTATTTACTTTTACTGGAAGATGTGATCAAGCATTTACCAGAATGGGATCATTCTCCAGTCTAAGTCTTCCTTTCTAACTAAGTTTATCTCTTTCCTGACTTTAAAACAACCCCTAAGATCTGCAGACCACAGCTATGTAACTTAAAATAATACTCAAATCCTCTGAGCCTGAAACAAAGATCCAGAAATGGTTCCAAGGTAATGCAGCAATCAAGAACCTAGGTTTTGGGCATTTCTGTAACTGACAAGATCAAACCAGTATTTCTCATGTATTTTAGAAATCAACATCCATATACTAAAAGTCAGAAAACGCACGTAAAGTCAAAGGTTCATGTTTTAAATGTAATCTCTTCTGGTTTTGAAAAATAGTCTGTAACTAACAAGCATTTGTTCATAGAATATAAACCTCTTATCAGTTGCCTCTGAAACTAAGCTCACTGCACCCACTCGATATAAACTTCAGCATTTATAAAGGCTTACAAGATCAAAATCAATTGTTCACACTTATGTTCCAAATTGTGGGGAAAAAAGAGCTTTTCACTTCTAAAAGTTTCACACTTTCAGTCTGATAATCAAGATTATTAATATACTCCTGCTGGAATATTTTTTTACTCCTCTCCACTATTTTTTGGGAGACATTTCAAGGGAGATAACTGCAATTTTACATAAACTAACATCCAGGGAAAGATATTAAATATACACAATACGTGTACTGTATTGTTTTGCTTAATCTATAGATTATACTTGGCTGCTGTGAAAGCCTCATTTCATTTTCTCTGTGAAGGAGTAATATATTATTCCTTCATTATTTCTAGCTGATCATCAAGTTCTCAAGGAATGAGCGGGCACTCATAAGTATTTCAAAAATAATTAAATACAAACAAAATACAACAATTTGGCAAATGTGGACATCTCTGTTCCCTCATATAGTTTATAACACTTTTTATTATGTGCTCAGCCCAGACAGGCCTGGGGTCTCTTGCACAGCTCCCACCTCCTGTGCCCTCCACCCTGGCATGAGCCCAGGCCTCGCCCAGCTCGGCAGCAGCTACCTCTGCATCAGCCCTTCATCCCTGCCCAAAGGTTGCCTCTGTGGACACTGATTTGACTCCAGCGCCACCCTCACTCTGTTTTTCAGCCTGTGTGTGTCCCTCAGATCCTGTTGGTGTGCCCGAGCTTGCTGAAGCTCCATGGTGTGCTGGCAGCTCAGCTGTGCTTCTCACGTTGCAACACCCGCAGGAGGTGCCAGTGGTGGCAGAGGAGCTCAAAGAGCTGGATTTTGATTTCAGTGGTCACCAGCAGAGGAAAAAGAACCCCATAAATAAAAATTTTACACATGTAGTGACACACAGCTGAATCTAGAGTGCCATTAATATCTGTAACTATGTATTTAGGGCAGAATGATATATTCTAATGCTTAAAGATAATGAGTCCTCCAATCATTGTCCTTTACCTTTCCTACCAAACAGTAGAAATCCTCAATTCAGCACAAAATTGCTTAAATCTGGCCCAGCTACTGCACATAAAGTGTCTCTTGGACAGAAGTTGGCTCCTTCGTCACCTCCTTTCTCCCTTTCAAGGAGAAACAGATGAGAGTTACTGAAAACATTTTCTAATAAATGACACCACTTTAACATGTCAGAGCAGAGCTGATCAGTTTTATTAATTCCACTACACTGTGGCTGGCCTTCTCCCTGCACATTTCCATGCTGAATGTATTGCAACAAAGGCTGACTATTTAAGGGAAAGAAATTGTACCGCTGATAAACTTATCCCATTCCTCATCCCCGTCAGTTCCCAGCCCTTCATGGATTTTTCCTTTGACTTGATAAAATCCCTTTCCAACCAACTCAAAGGTGCCAGTGCACATTAAGAAAATTATTTTGAAAAGATTGTATAAGAACATAAACACAGCTTTCACACCCCAAGACTATCTTCTGAGCTCTTTAAAGTTTACAGGCCTGTCCAAACTCTACTGACATTGCCTGAAATGGCACATCAATCCAGCCATAAGGAGTGGCTGCAGGACACAGTGGGCCATGGGAACTCTCCAGAATGTTCCTGTGGCCTTCAGCAACAGGAAAACATCTCTGGGTGTGGGGAAGACAATATTGTGACCCCATGTGAGTGGTAATGCGAGATGTTCTTATATTCTTAATCAAGTCACTTATCATCAAGTTGACTTGAACATTTATTTACAGAGATGCTATTAGAGTCAGCCAAAGCAAAGGAACTATGATGAAGTATTATCAAAAGAACAGAAGAAGTGTTCTGTAAAAAACTGCTTAATCTTAGGAAATCAAATCAAAGAACAGATCACCAAATGAAACACCTTTGGTGCTTGCCAGCAGAAAAATTCATTATAAGCATCAGGTGAAGGAGGCAGAGTTTAGTGGTCTTTTATTCTCCAGAAGAATAAAATCTCACTTCCTTCATTTCCAGGCTGCTTGGGTTCATTGGCAGATACGAAACATATTTAGCAAAAGAGGAATGTTTCAAAAGTTTTCCATCCACACCAATGGAAAAAAACCTAGCAAAACTCAAAAAACCTTCAGTACTTGCAGGGAGAGCATAGGAAACTTCTTTGCTTCTTCAGACATAACATCAAACACTCCACTCTAAATGTGTGTCTTGTTTGTGTTCTCACTTCCTGCAAATATTTAACATTATTTACCCTAAAGCCATCCCTGTACGTTGTGATGCGGTGCAAAACAACAAATGTCCATTCCTTCTGCCCTAGGTGATATGAAATGTGTTTCTTCTTATATCTCACATCTTTCCCTCCTGCTTTAAAGAAATGACTTTGTGAAAAATTGGAGAGACTACTCCTTTCCATTAGCCCTTAAAATAATATCCACTGCTTTGTGCAAGAGCAATAAAAAAAAAAATTAGTTCTGACACAAGCCTTATTTTTTATAATAGCAAGAGAAAATGTGAAACTCAGATGGGTCTTGTTAGTCCTAAATGCACTCCTACTGACTCCAGTTTGTTTTGTTCTATTAATTTACCATCTTACATTTGGAATGATTTCATAGTCTGCTAGGAAAAGGTCTCAGAAGCATGAAGCAGTGAGATAATAGAATGAAGATGCAGCTAACTGTGATATTTCAGAGCGATTTGAGTACTATTTGTGAACACACTATTATTATAAACACAACCCTGCAGCTTTTTCTGCCTACAGCACACACAACATTGTTTAGTAATAACAAATCTGACAGTCTCAGTGGGAAAACTCAGTGAACCCCACACACACGAGCTTCCAACTCTTACTACAATTCAGCTGGAGAAGGCCTGTAATTTATTCATCTGTAATTACTGTGTCTGCATTGATCAACTTTGTCAAGTCTATTCAAGTCAATCCTTGAACAGAACGTGCAGCAAAATAATAAAACCAGGACACTGCAAAATGGCAAAGGGATTTGCTAATACTGTAAAGCAGATTTAGTTGGAACTGTGACTTTAGCTACACCATGATGCCTTGTTATTTAGACTGAGAGCCACGCTTTTTAGACCTTTAGTGTGCTTGACTGGTTTCAGGATTCTCAGTTGTGGCTTTCTTTTCCTTCAAGGTATAGTAATTTCCTGCTTCATGCTTTTTTTATTTTATCTACTCACAATTCCTGCCAGCTACCAGTAAACAAAGGCCACGTGAGGCATCCTCTGATATATGGCTACTTCTGCTTTCCAAGATAACAAACAAGTGTTCAATAGCACTATGAAAAATGTGCCTTTACCAGTAGTCAGTGAGAGACACACAAGCGGAATATTGAATATTCTTCATGGACTTCTGCAGTGCTCACAAAATAATCAATAACTACCAACCCAGTTACACCTTACTGAGCAGAGCTTGAAAATTAAGAGCCCAAAGAATAGAGCTGAACTGGTTTTCCAGACAGTTTGGTGGTTTTTTCCCCTTTATTGACGTCAGTGGCCAGCAAAGGCAATTCACTGGATGGTACAACTCCTTCTGAATTAGTAACATATTTCCACAATGCTCACAGGCCCTGGATGTCAGAAACACTTCACCAGAATGACATTCAACTGTGGGTTTAGTGAAATTCCAGGCACTGACAGAAAATCTGGGCTATTTACTGGTATCTTTGCAACACTTCAGTTGGGATTGTCATGCTCTCTTACTTCCCTTTTTGTTGAATTATGATTTTTGTCTCTTTCTTAGCACTGCTTTAACCCACCTAAACACATGGCAGGGTAAAAGAGGCTCCTTATCTGTGCACAGAGCTCCAGTGAATGGGTCACATGTGTAGGGAGTTCCCTTCATTTCTGCAGAAAAACCACCAAGTCTGCAAATATCTGCCTATGCTGTGATACATAGACTACTTTATCTAAACACAATTTTTTTGTTGTTCTGAAAAACACAGCATTGGGAGAGTTAACACAACTGGGAAGTTCCAGGAGGCGTGACCATTGCAGAAAATTATTTCTCTTAGGTGATTGTTATGATGAAAATTACTTACCCAAAGGTCACGCTTGTTTAAAAAAAAAAAGAGAGAGAGAGAGAAGAATTTAAACTTTTTTTCAGCATAAGAAAGTATTTCAAATTTCTTTGAAGTGTTATAAACCAAAAATCAATGCAGAAATTCATTATTTGGAGGAATGCCAGTCAAAGTAACACATGGAGGAGGCCAAAGCACATTATTGATTAATACCAGCATCTAACTTCAGTCCAAAAATGTGAAAATGCCCATGGACATCTCAGCAGTGTGCCCAGGAGCCTGCAGTGCAGACTTTTTAAGGTGCTGTGCTGAACATTGTGGGAAAGTGACCTGAGCAAATTCTGTCCTCCCACATCACCAACCCCCTCCCTGGTGACCCCTCAGGAATGTCAGGGGTGAATCACACAAATGCACTGTGCCCTGCTGGGAATGAAGGGAGATGAAGCCCACCTTTGCCAAGACACTGTTGTGAGCAGAAATGGCTCTGCCTGAGCCACTGTGCCTTACCTTGGCTGAGGTAAATTCTGAACTCGGGACATTCCTCAGGATCCTTCCTATAAGCCCCATGCTATCACCCTGGTAATGTTCTCCACTTATAGTAATTGTGCTTACAGATCCTCTCTGAATACCTGAGGCAGTTATCATCTGCAGAAATAAAAGTAATTATATAGCAGTCAGTGTAATACAGCTGTGGCCAGCTGTAAATAAAGTGTTTACACAGGGAAGGAGACATTGCAGAGCTTTAGAAAAGTGTGTTATGAAAGACAAAAAATAACCCTGTTCCAGTTTGTGAGAATGTGCAATTTAATCCATGTAGAAATCTTGTTCATCAGTAATTACAGAAGATCTCAATTAAGATCAGGTAGAAAATGGTTTTATTTTATGTGTCCTGAGAAGTATCACATCAAAAATAATTAGGGAGAGAGAGGAATAAAAACTTTCAGATGTTTTAAATATATTACCTCCTTTGAAATTTAGAAAAGCTTCAAAGCAATGTCAGGTTCTGGCATGCTGTGGAAAGAGCATTTGTATGTAAAAACAACAAGGCCTTTCTCCTAGTTTTATACATATTTGATGGAGCTGCTCAAAAAATAATAATTGAAAAACTAATTTAAATTCAGACATGATTCTTTGGATAACAGTATTAGCTCAATGGTTGGAATTATTAGGAATGAGCCTGTGGCAAAGCCAAGATTGGGAACATGACACAAAGGAGTTTCTGTCAAGCTTTTCCAATTATTAGTCTTCTCTTCCTAGTTATATTTCCTTTCAACTCACATGTCTAAGTCCCAGAGCAGTAATACAGCAGCTCCATCTCTGAGGAACAGGAGCAACCTGTGCTAGAAAGCCTGTTTGCATTTGCATAGCATTAAGATTTTTCATGGGAGACAAGGATGCACCATCAAAATTTTTCTTTATTGTTAGTTTTAGTCTCTAATGATTCCTCATGTCTTTGGTAACCAGTCTTCAGGGCACACTCTTAATAATTAACTAATCAATTACACACTTGCTAATCTGTTTTATCCAAAGATAAAAGCAGAAGGAAAAGGCAGACATGGATTTCTTTTTTCTACTTAGACACGTTTTCTTAAAACTCTGGTTACACAAAACAACTCAGATCTGTCAGTCCACAGCCTTCCATATGGATTTTCCAAGCATCAGTGTGAATTAATTTTGATTTGAGTCACTTATTGTACTCACTCAGTGGGCTATTAGGTATGATATGGATTGGCTAAGCACTGTCATCAACTCATTTGAAATCCATTCATTCATTGTTCACACACCATTTTGGACAGCGATGAAGTACAACGAAACAAGAAGACCCACTGGAAGGCAAATAATAGCACACAAAAAAGGGAAAAATATAATAGTCATAGACTGCAGACAAAAGAATAGAATAGACAGAAACGTGGAGATCAAAGACAAACATTGATCAAAGACAGAAAAGCAACTGCAGACAAACTAGAACCTGTGATCAAAACCTGATGGGAGGGAGCATGGTGTGATGTGAAAAAGGAGAGAGGAGTAAAAAACCGGAGGCTCACTGCTTCAGGATATCCTTTGTGCTTTTGATTCTCTCCTAGTCTCTAATCCAGCCACGTTAAAGAAAGTATAGGAATTTCTCTACAACCCCTAGAGATAAAAGATTTTTGCCTGGATGTGTTGTCATTAACTCTCCCTTCTCCACTTTGCTGCGATGTTTATCTTCCTACCACTGTTTTCAACCTGCTTTTCTGGTTGCAAGAAAGGATTTTCTCATATTTCTGTCACAAATTTCTCAAAGAACGTGTATTAGCTCTTAGCATCTAAACTCTGCCACCACCCTAATTTCTGCAGAGTTCCTTCTGCAGATAACTCCATCTCTTGTGGGCCTCCTGCCCAACAACAGCTGTCCATTGCCTCCCTGGCTGAGGTGCCAGTTCCTGCTCCCCAGGGAGAGAGAGGCCTTGGAGACACTGGGACACCTGGGCTTGAGATCATGTTCTATTAGATTGAGGCTTGATTTGTGGACCCTTTTTCCCACTGCAGCTTTTGGCCCAAAATAGGGTCATGTCACAGGTTCCTGCCCTGGAGTGATGGAGAGTCTCAGAATCCCTAGGCCACTATAAATAAATCCTTTTAGTTTTCACTGTGTTTGTGAGAGCTGAGCCCTGCGCAGGTTATTGCTGACAGCTCCCAGGACAGCTTTTTGGTGAAATTCCCCACTGGCATTCAGACATTTGGGGTTTGGTGGTGCAAATCCCTTCTGAGGCACCACAGGGATATCCAATCTTCTTACTCTGTCTTAATGCTGGGCAACAGGAAAGTTACAGTTGGAAGTGATTGGGCAAGTCTATTTTACTCTATAAGAGAAAATCTTCTGTTTTGTTTCAATAACATTTTTTTTAAAAATATAAAAAATTTGTTATGGTTTTCAGGTGATGTACCAGATAAATTTTATTGGTCAAACAATGCTCTGAGCAGAATACCTTCAGGATATTACTCAGCAAATGGGTCAGTTAAAGCAGCCACATGGCTTTCCAAACACTTTAGGAAATCTGAAGCACTGACACAAGACTAATTTTCATTCTCAGAACCACAGACTGCTTGACATTGGCAGGGACCTCCGGAGCTCATCTGGTTCAACGTCCCCTCTGAAGCAAGGCCAGCTAAAGCTCAGGACCATGTCCAGATGGATTTGGAACACCTCCAAGGAGGAAGACTTCCCTGGTGTACTGTGCCAATGCTCAGTGACCTTCACAGTGAAAAGGTGTTTCCTGATGTTCTGAGGGAATCCCCTGTGTTTGAGTTTGTGCCCATGGCCTGTGGTCCTGGCAGGGACACATGGAGAGGATCCTGGCTCTGTGCACTTGGCACCCTCCCTTCCAGTACCTCTATACATTGAGAAGGTCCCTCTGAGCCTTCACTTCACCAGGCTGAACGGCCCCAGCTCTTTCAGCCACTCCTAAGATGCCACTCCAGATGCTCCAGTTCCCTCCTCCCCTTCACTGGATGCTCTCCAGTGTGGCCCTGTCTCCTGTACAGGGGAGCCCAGAACTGGTGCAGAGCTCCAGCTGTGGCCTGAGCAGAGGGGGAGGATTACACCCTCATCCTCCTGGAAATGCTTCTCTGATGCAGCCTGGAGCCCTTTTGCTGCCTTTGGACACTTTGCTGGTTCATGGAGGTTTCCATAACCACTGGATGCCTGAAAATGGGAAGCATTGGCTTGGTTTGCACAGGCTCAGACTGAAACAATTTTTGCCCATTTTTAAAGAGCTGGCAACCAACATTTTTCTCATGAGGACATCTTGTGGCTAATAATTCATGCAGAGAAGAGACTGGAGCATCAGGAGTCTTAAGTCACCTCTTAAGCCAAATGCACCCACTCATTTCCCATTTAATCCTAGTTCATAAAGATAGGATCAGAATCCAAAGTTATATTTGTAAATGCCACTAGAAACTATATTTAAATAACCAGACATGGATTTGTGAGATAATTTCTCCTGTGGTAGCATTCAAAATATTCAGTTTTGCTGGAGATATTTTCAACCCTCATTATTGAAATTAATGGCTCATTAAGAATGACATTGGAATCTACTGGATAAAGAGCTGTTAATACTGCACCACTTCTGGGTTCTATAAATTGCTGTGGGTTTGGGAGACAGTGCTGTGACATCTGTTCTGGGACACGTGCAGCCAGCAGGAAGAGAGTGGAAATCTTTCCAAGACTTTCCAAGAACTCCAGAGTGCCCCTCTGTGAAGATGGCAGTAGTTTTTTAATGTTGCCAAAACACTGCCTTAAGATGTTGCTAAGAAAGTTTGTGAACACAGCACTGCTTTGTACCGGCTTTATGACGCTTCACAGGGTTACTTGGGTGCTTTTCATTAGAATATTGCAATGTAAAGGTGCTGATTATTGAAATAGATGGACCTAGAAGACAAAAAGTTTAAAACTTCAGACTTTCAGCCACTGGGATGGAAAAACAAGAAAAAAAATCTGCAAAGTAATTTTCAGTGAGACTGACTTTAACATTGCCACTATCCTGACAGCAGCTGTATGAAAGCAAGGACACTTCCCATTTTATTTCAGTAAATCTCTAATCTCAACCCTTGGCACCTCAAAGGATTTCAGTTTAATATGCTTCAAAAGAATTAAAAATTCATCCTTCCCTTTATCCCTGGTATCCTTATGATGAATTTTCTAGCACTGTCATACATGAGGAAGCAATTATCTTAGATAAATTTGTTTGTATCATTTCTTGATCACAAATGATACCAGAACAGAAAATATTTGCCTCCATAAATCATAATTTTATAGCTATCCTAGCAATGGGTTACAGTACATTAGGATCTCAATCTACAAGCTGCTGATGAAAGATGAACTATACAGTTAATGATTTAATCAGTATACTGTGTTAATTACAAAAGAAGCCAAACTCAAGATGAAAATGAAATTTAAAAATAACACATATAGGATCTATCCTGCCTGCTTTATTCACTGTGTTGTTCCTGTTTAAATGAAATGGGACTAGCTGTACCACTGAGGCAAGCAGGATTTGATCCTACTTATATTACTTCTCATATAAAATATTTACATTCCTGCCAGTAGTGTATTTTGCAGTATTCTCATTATAGAGAAGATTAACTCTATATCAAAGGAACAATATTAGAGGTTTCTAATGGAATCCAGGATAGTTGCAAAAATCACTTTTTTGGAAACTTTCTCATTTGGGCTGTTTCATTAATCCCTTTAACCATGGAACTCACATTTTAATTGCAGATAAGACCCAGGCTCCAGTATCCAGAGACACACCTGTTCCTCCAGAGCACAGAGCCTGCAGATCCCCACCTTGTGTGGAGCCAAGGCCTGGACAGCAGGACAGTCTCACCCGTGCTGAGGTGCTGGCCAAGTTCCAGGCAGGATTAGCTCCCTAGGCAGGGTGCAGGGGCTCTCCAAAGCCCTGCTGCCAGCACCTCTCATGGCACTGCAGTAGCAGATTAACCAAAACAACAAGGGGAAGATCACATTCATCCGAATAACTGGTTAGTGGTAGCTTCATACAACCTTTTTATCCTTACACTTCACTTGAAACCAACTCCCTTTTGCTCCAAGTTTTGCTTTGCAGAGGAGCAGCACCCAGAGGGAAGGCAACACTGGCTTTTTTAAGCTGATGCAGTAGGGACTGCTTCAGGTAAAATAATTTAAATAAGCCTTCTGATTTTTTGTTGGTGTCAGAGTTTGTTTCATTTTTCACATGGCTTCAGGACCAGAATTATTTCAATTTAGTTTACTTTTCTCTCTTGCCTCAATCCTGCATCTAGGGCTGTCTCAGTGTGTACCTTGCAGCTGGCTCCCAGCTTCAACACTAGCTGTGATATTGTTAGTGTTAAATACATCTGGCACTGTTTTGAAGTAATAATATAAAAATTGGCAAATTTCTGCAGATAAAACAAACCCCAGTACTGCATTTAATTGTGCCCCAGGGATATTTTCCTGCCCATATGTGGAGTGCACACAAGGAAGCACCTCTTGATGGTGATCCCATCTTCTTAAATGCATGACACTGGCTCACTTAAAAATTGTAAAATACAGAGGAAATTGAGCAAGAACCCCAAAATCTTCACATCAGACTCCAGCCACATGCAAATCAATAAATAAAACCCTGAAACACACACCTTCCTTCTGCCTTGTTTAATTCTTGTCTTCAACTAGATGCAGAAAAAGGTGAACACAGACTGTGAACCTGTATTCTCTATCCAATTATAGCTTAGAAATTTTGAGTACTTTTCATTTTGCAAAATCGTATCTGAATGGAGCATTTCCCATCCCTACCAAGTGGCCTGCATTTATCCATACATATAAAGGAGGGGTGTGTGTGTATCTGCCACAAGGATGTAGTACAAGCAATTAAACCCTTGATAATGAATGGTTCATCAGTCCGCAGGTGATGTACGATAAGTGATTGCTCCTGCAGGTAGTAATCATCAGCTGCAATTGCTGAATTATAAATTCCCTCTGGGCTGATTGGATTTTATCAAGAAGCTGTGAAGTAAAAAAGGGTTTAGGGTGAGGTTTTTTTATAGTCTGAAACCTAATATTAGAAATTTGCCAATTGCAAATGAGGGTCTTTCCTTTGAAGACATGCTCACAGTGACTGAACAGCTGTCAGAAAAATGTACCTATTTTCAGAACAGCCTCTGGGACCAGAGCATATTCTAAGGCAAAGATTAAAGTAAAAGGGTTTTTCCCACCTCCACAAAAATATATGCAACTCTCATGCCCGCTGAAACGGTTTCCCATTGGCAGAGAAAAGTTCCATAAATCTATATAGGTACTGAAATAACATGATCACACTTAAATTCACACACAAGAGCCAGTTACTATTGTCATTTTGACATTCTGTCTGTACAGTTTATGGATTATATTTGAAATATTATTTGTGAGACCACCAGTTCCCCTGATATGAGCCTGAAGAATTTCTATGTATATTTAATTTAGCCCACTGTTGAAAATGGAACAGTAGTTTTAAGTTTTAACAAAAGTCTTACCTGTTAAATATACCCTCCTTTTTTTCTGTTTTATTTCATTTTGTCACATTAGTTTTCTTTTATCAAATATCAAAGCAGTAAATACAGCTGTGAAAAACACTACCCATCAAAAATAAATCTAATCCACAAAATCAAAAAGCTCTCTAAACCATCTAACACTTATTTCCATGTCATATAGTTTCTTTTCAAGTTTCTTTGGGGAAAAAAGAACTTTCTTTGCTAACCTCTAAATGTTTGTTACTAATATTGTTACTTTCAAAAATATACTTAATGGAAAAAGAATACCCCAAAGAATACAAGCAATCAGTGTTAATCTCAATTTGATTTTAATAGCAGCACTATAATTATTTTCTTATTTTTCCCATGAAATTTCCTCTGAACACAAGGTGTGTGTCAGCCATTTCAGCTTCACTTTGGCAACAGAATTACAGCCCCGATTAAAAAATGAAGCAGAAGACTGTTTATTTTGTCTTTTATGAGCGTGCATCAAAATCCTAACATGGGCATGGAATGTCTTTATTTTCTAAAGTTATGCCCAGCCCAGATGCAGCCCCATTTGTCCCAGCAGCCATTCCAGCTGGGAAAACCAGTGAGCCCAGGTGGGAGATTTTTGCCAGGGAAGAGAAACAGTGGTTTCAGAGTGAAAACTGGTTTTTGAGGAAATACAGCAGTAATATGGTGAAGTACAGACACAGGTAAATAATTCCCAAACTGTCCCACATTCCAGAGTTTGAGTGGCTCTGCCACACTCACTCAGTGACACAGGAATCACCTGGCTGTGTGTCCAGAACCAAGCAGGATAACACAGGAAGCACATCCCTGCTGTACGTCTCTTATCCAACATACACTGATTTTTTCAAACAAAATTAAGTTCTTTTAATTTTCCTACGGAAGCTTTTTCCATATCTTCATCCCTGCTCACTGCTACTGCCAGAAACTATCCCACCAGCTTGCCCAGTTGTGAGAAGTGTCACACCAACTAAGGCTGCACTGGGCTCCAGTTGTTGGGAGTTTAGGGAGGAGCAGGATATGCATGCTTGGCAAGCAGATCCCTAAATCCTGCTGCAAACCTCTGCTCCATCTCCAAGCGCTGGCATTGGCTTCCAGCTTGGGCAATAACAACTGCAATGTACAAGCCTTGTTCCCCTGCTGGATTTCCTTCTATATGCTCTGTCTGCATGCAAAAATAATACCTAATTATACATCATAATTGGAGATAATATTTATTTATATAACTGAAAAATTATTTCTCTCAGTGTCAGTGAGTCTTTACATAATACTTTACACTCTTTTACTGCAGCAATTCTCCTTCCTTTTTTTTTTCTTTTCCATATAGCTTAAATTTGGGATGTGGATTATTTTATAACACAGTCAATACACATCTAGATGCTTTAGCATAATGAACAATAATAAGAATTTGACATATTTAAGGCAAATTAAAAAACGAGACCTTTGAAAACACAACAGAGGCATCAATGAATAGTTGAAGGGTCATCCCTGTTAATTTGATTATTATGACACTGAAAATCTACTTGCAGTGCAAAGTAGCAATTAGAGTGTACTCAAATTGGACAAGAACCAATTTATAGCAATAACCCCATAATCCAAGAGCCAGCTTAACTGAAATTTCAAACCATTGACCTGCCTGCTTTGTGGAAACTTCAGGAAACGGCTGATGGCTGTTTTGACATAAGCAGAGAACTTACTGTAAAAGACAACTACACAGCTGGCTTAAAATCCTTTCATTTGGAGGGATGATGTCATTCTGCTGCCAGTGGAGAGTTATGCAAGAAAAAGTACGGAATGGTGAAAGTTAGAAACCCTGCTATTTTAGAAAGAACTTCTGCACTACCATTAATTCTCTTGAGGAAAGGCATTGATTAGCTTTAAAGCTGGGTATGGAGAGTCAAAGTAACCAAGTGAGGGAGAAAAAACCTAAGTCTTTAAAAAAGGATTTTCCAAGGCCTGCATTGCAAAGTTAGCAGCCACGAGGGGTTCTTCTGGGCTTCTTTGGAAATCACCTGACATTGCACATAACATTTTCAACAACACTACAGCTCTTTGGGAAAATAGTAAATGGGCTCCACATCACTTGGGTGACTTTGAAATGTGAGAGGCAGAATAGAGAGGGAAAAATAAGGAAAAAATCAGAAAGCAACCACATTCTGCCACTGTGTTCCTTCTCTGAGCACAAACTGAGGAAAAGTTATAGCCAGTTTTAGTTAATCTTTAATAGATTTATAATTTTCCCATCTAAAATCAGTTACAATTTAAGAATTCAGAAGTTAAAAGAGCCAAGAATATAAAAGGGAAAAAATTAGAAGGAATCAACATTTCCATTGTCTGTCTGACTGGGGGTAAGGAGAAGGTACATACAATTGCCTTGTTTCAGCCTCTAGCAAAAACGTTCTCCTGAAATAGATTTTGTCTTTGGGCCTCTTGATATTTGCACCATAACATGAAGCATGGATCTGAGGAGATCCTTGCAAGTTTGTTTTTATGAAGTTCTGCTGCAAATCCTCATCTGCCTGGGAGGCACAGGGGCCTTTCAAAGCCATCAGGGTGCCAGGGAGGCACAAGCACCTACAGCCCAGTGCAAGCCTTGCTGAGTGCAGACAGGCTGAGGTTGTTCCTCAGATGGCAGCAGGTCCTGTTGGCTTAGTGATTTAGGCCTTTTTCCACGAGGTACAATTACTGCCCATGGAACCCTCAAACATTCATGCATTGGAAGGCTGTTCTGAGGTACCCTAAGCCATTTCTCCCCCAGGCTAAACAAGCCCAGTTCCCTCAGCATCACCTCACAGGGAACCCCAGCTCATCACCCTCCACTGGTCTTGCTCACCTTCACCCACATCTTCTTTGTGCTGGGCACCCTGCACTTGCAACACTGAACACTGGACTTAATTCAGAATCCTTCAGACTCCCTGGGCTTAGTTTAATGGAACAATCCAGCACAGTGACCAACACCCAGTGTTCAGGACATGGACATCATGTGTTGTAAACAAAGAATTCTCTCAGTTTAATTCATCACATGCAATCCTACTACCCAAAACCAAAAGGAGATTTGTGATACACAGCCATCTGCTCAGGAACAGAGACTGGTAGCAGTGGGCAATGGCAAGATCTAGAAGGGAAAAAAAAAAAACAAAGAAAAAAACAGAAAAAAATGGCAACAGCACTTTCTTCTGGCTTTGATATGCACTACGCATTTTAAGATGCCAGTGTACAAATGATTAATCCAATTAATTAGCATATATAAGTCTTCTTCACTGACAAGCTTCCTTAGTGATCATTTTACAAGTGACATTTCTATACCATTGAGGAGATGAGCTGGAATTCCTTTCATTCTTTTGTTTTAATGGAATCTCAGAGTTCAGCAATCATTTGATATCTTCCATCGATCTTGTCACACACACCACACTATTCAGAGCAGCATTTCTATCTGCAATATTAATGTACTTTCCTGGGTCTGATTGTTATCAGATGTGTTAAGAGCATCTCCCCAGGTTTCATTTTGAAATGACAATACATGATATGCTGTTCCTATTCCTTTGTATTTTCTGTATTTTTAACTGTCTCAAATGATCACATTGTTGAGTGTTTTCAGGGCTCTGAAGGGCACTTGGATTCCTGGATCTAACGTTTACCAACTTCTGCATAACCAGTTTCAAATACAACTGAAAAAAATGCCATTCCTTCCCACTTGGAAATTACCTGTGGAAGAACCATCATCACCCAGTCACAGCATTTTCTGTAAGAGTCTGCTCTGGTCAATGCCAGCACCTCCTGACTCTGCTGATATCCCTGCACCTCCAAGATCATCCTTCTCTCCCATAAGTGCAGGGTTTAGGGAATGTCCACAGCAGTGCAGGATGCATGGCTGTGGATTTAGTGTTTCAGAGGCATTCAAATTAGGATGCTTTAGGCCATCTGCATTAAAAATACACCTTCTGCAGAATTTCCCTATGAACAAATGCCCAGTGGTGTCCTGTAAGATATTAATTAACATGGCAAGTACCATGACAAAAATACCCAGGTGCTAAATTGCTGGTAAGGAGTTCAATTTCTGGATATTTCCGTCCTTCATCAGTAAGCAGCACAAGCCATATCCAGCAAAACTGGGAAGCTGTTGTTTGAAGTAGTGTAATTTCTAAAAGCACTTTGACAGCAGAATCAGGACATTTTTAAGGGAGTAGAAGGAGAGAGCCAGTATGAAGGAGAAAATACTCTCACTCTTTCCACTCAAACATGAGTGAAATGAAAAAAAACCCCAACAAATATTTAAATAAATCTTTTGAAATTTATTATGTATTTGGAAGAGCAGACTTAGAAGCTAGCACTAACTGATGAAGAGGATAAGATGACATTACCTTTTTGGATTTATAACAGCTTTTGAAAATTCAAGCTCGGAGGAATCCAAATGGAAAAACAACAAACTGCATCAAGAAGATGGGTCAATTAAAAAACCACAAGAGCTTTATGAAATTGGTGAAGAGAGCCACACACTGTTCTCTTTCGGGAAGCTCTCCAATTCTTTAAATCAGATTAGGGTCAGTTGTAATTGTTTCAAGCACAAAGATGTGTGGTATTTATTCGCTGGGTGCCTTTTTTTCTGACTGATTAGCATTATGAAGATTAGCTGCCAGTAATTTCTGAACTGGCCAACATAAGGTAATTAGCTCACAGTGGGCTGCAGTTTGCACTGCCCAGGAGAAGAGTTTGCTCATCTCAGCCAAGAGGAGGATTGCAGAAGGCATTACAGAGAAAGAAACAGAAAGGTAGCAGAGTTCCTGCAAAATTCGATTCAGCTTTTTTTCAAAATATACTATATAAATAGAGCATGAAGAACATTGGTATGGCCTGAACTAGATTAGAAATGACTTTAAAAGGCCAGTACAAAATGCTTCCAGAATGGCTTCCTTAAAAATATTGTGGTGTCTCTCTCCACTTTCCTTCTTCGTGGTGCTACATTTAATCTTTTTATGGTGTTCATAGAGAAAGAACAGAGATGCAATGAGAAAACTGATCTTTTAATGAGGTCTCAATGTATGATTTATAAAACTTTCTTCTGAAAGCAGTTTTGAGGAAAAGAGCCCGGAGTCAGAAATATGCTAACTAGTGCATTGGAGAGATTCTAATCAGAAAGCCATAATAAAGAGGGAGGAACTAGGATTTTCTACAGAACTATGATACCTTGGCTTCAGGTATCAGGAGGTAAGGGGAAAGTAAACAGGGACAAAGGGAAAAACAGGACTTAACATCTGAGGTTAAAAGAAGGGCCAGTTGCACACACCAGCTCCTCTCAATAGGTACAACCACATCTTATGGAAAAGGCAGCAATGAAAATCCCCTATAAACTCAAGGCAGGTGACTACAGGAGCAGATTAAGAAGCTTAGAAGCTATCACAAATATCAGCTAAACACCCCAATCTAATAATTATACTTTTTATATTAAATATGCTGTTAATAGATTCCCCCTTTTTTTTTTTCTCTAGGAGTATTCTATTATTTAAACCAAAAGGTTTTTGATAAATCTCCCAAGCGAGGGAAAGCGTTTGGTTACTCTTGGCACTGAGATTCTCATGCTGTAGTGCAAACCATGGAAACTCCAAAGCTTTTAGCTACAAGGTTTGTAGGGTGCTCATTCCATGAGGGTGATTAAGAGAGGTGTTTGCTGAAAGCAATGTTTTGCATTACCCACGTTCACCCTGTCATTCATGGACTGACACCTGCACAGAGCCAAGGGCACACGAGGCTGTGCCAAGCTCTGTGAGCCTTCCACCCGGCCAGGATCTGCAGCACAAAGTCAGCATCTTGACTTGAAAGGATTTATGCATTTTGAATTACAATAGGCAAGTAACTAACATCTTCACCCAATTTGTACCCAATTTGCTTTTTCCCTAGAGCTACCTGTAGGCAGGGTGCAGGAAATATTTACAGGAATAGCTTACAAAAGTGGCTCATTTAAATACTGGAAGTTAAATATATTCCCCACTGTTAGGAGCCACAAGCTTTTAGCAACAGTTCTCTTGTTCCAGCATGTCCTGGTTGGGTTATTAAACCAGAGTGGAAGACTTGTAACATTTTAAGACAATTTTTTTTTTTTTCTGTAAATTTAATTTCAGTCCTTATTTTACTACGCATAAAACTTTTGGTTCTTCTTACATAAAACCCATTGCACAATACGTGTCAACATCCAGTGACTCAGTTAACGGGTAGGTGGGAATATATGACAGATAAAATTTGTTAATGGAAAACTTAATGAGAGTATCAAACAAAATACCTATTAGCATTAGGAAGGACTGAAATATTTTTAAATTATTACAAAAAGAAAAAAAAAACCCAAGCAACATATTTAAATGTGAGGTGAGGAGTGAAAAAGAGAGTATTAAAAGTTACTTCACCATAGAAACATACGATGTCATTGGTACACAAGAATAGTGTGGCTGCCTTAAGCTATACCCGGCTACAAGTCTTCAAGCTGCTATAAATAAGGTTTGGCAAAATTCTGGGATTGAAGGATAAAATTAACAGAGTTTTTAATCTCATTAGAAAACATGGTTAAACATTATAATTACCGAGACCAGGTATTTTAATATTGTGTTAATTTTAATGACCTTATTCATCAAAAGGCTTATGAAAAGGATGACTAAACCCTAAGTGGGGAGAGTAAAATGTATTCTGCACAAACAACAAAGAATTTCAGGGATTCATGGCTCATGTTTAAAACTCAACGCACAAAGTGATCTGACTCATAACTCTCTTCCCTGTAATGTTAGAAATTGAGGAGATACTAAAAATCGTTAAGCAATGTTAGGGAGAGCAAAGGATTTAATTAAACCAGAGTGCAATCTTTTTAAGGAATTTCAAAGCTAGATCACTGTCACTGTACAGATTCATTCGATCGGTTTTCTTTACCACCTCTCTTCCCCTTTTTTAATTGTAATATCACTACATTAAACATTAATCACTTTAAATATACACATGCCAAATTCTTGTCAAGAATCTCATTATCTCCTGTCTTAAATTGCAATATCTCCTCTGGCCTACTTCTATTCATTCAGACTGCTGCTGCAAAAACAGGTGGCTTCCCAGGAGTTAAACAAGTGCCCACAATGGATAAGAACACAAAAACAGGATCTCATCTCACTGGGAATAAACCTCCCTCTTGGAATGTTTGTTTGAAGCTGTTATCTCATACCTGCCATTTGTCCTCTACCTGCTTGTCCAAGGTGAGTCTGATGCCTTGGAGTGGCTACCTAGAGCAGATGCTAGACTGGATTAAAAGAACAAAGTAGAAATTTATTAAAGGCCTTCAACAGACACACCTTGTGCACTGCAAAGCCTCCCAGAGGCTGCACCCAAGCTGGACAATGGCCACAATTTTTCAGACAGATATAAGTTTGGTCCATTTGTATATCAGGGGTTAATTCCCAGTTACAGCTTCAGGTAATGAAGTCACATTCCCCCAGTTTGCTCCCCCCCAATTCACTCTTGTTTATACTTTTCGTGGCCTGGGGCCAAGGATGTCCTTGGATCTCAGGCCTGGAAGATTGTTTTGTCTGACCAAAATGTGAAGAGAGCTTACCAAAACTCTATATGGGCTTCAGAGTTATACACGAATGCAGTACAGGATCTGAAAATATAGAAGCAAAAATCCTAATGCATCAAGGCAATGCTTTACCATCCCCAGAAGTGCAAGGAGCACTCTGGATTAGCCACAGGCTGCATTGCTGGATTCCTGCCAAAGATGGCACTCCCTGGCCCTGGGTGCCTGGCAGCTGCAGACAGGGATTTGTACATCTGCAGGGGAAGGTGGGATTTTCCCAAGCAGACCAGACGTGTGTGACTGCTACTCAGAGGGGTGAGTACACGTTAAGAAAGGCATAACATAAAATTTATAGCTTTCAGAGAAGCTACTTTTCTCTTCTGCAATCATGACTTTTGAGAGAGAGAAACTGGAAGAACAAAATGCATTCAAGGAAAAGGGAAGAAAACCTGAAGGAGTGGGCTAAGCACTAGAAGCATCAGTGCTGACCTCTAAACAAAATGAAAAGAAATTATGGTTATAGACTTCCAGGAAAGGTCCACAAAATTTACTCCATCTTTTCCTTTGGTTTTCTCTTTTTCTATTCTGCAGCTTTTAAGGTGTTTAGAAACAACCAACAGAAATATTTGTTCACGTTCCATCATTGCAGGGGGGTAGGTGAGTTTTCATTAGCTTTTCCCATTGATCTTCTCGGTGTTCTCTATAATTTAATTGCCTGTTTAGCCTCTGAGCTCGCTCTACACCACCACATGCAAACCCATCGCTCCACTAGCCAGATCCACAGGAGAGCTTCTTGGCACCTTTCTGTGATGAACAGAGCACAAATGTGCTCCAGTTAAGTGGCTGGTAACTGTGCAGAAACAAACCTTTCCTTTCAAGTTGAGAGAGAACAGAAAACAAAAATCCCTGCAGAGCAGTGAATGCACAGGCAGCCTGACAAAGGGACTCCCTGTCCCAGAATCTGGGGCAAGATTTATGACAATTAATAGAAATGTGGAATGATTGAAAATACACATTAAGAGCTCCCTCCTTTCCTATAATTGCTGCTCTGGATCATGAGATTAAAGTCATCAAGTAGGAGAGATCCTGTACAGATTTCCAGAGATACTGCATGTTCTGGCTAATTGTGTCAGCCTGGATTAGCTGATTAGCATAATTAATCTAAACTTCTGATTACCCAAAGGAAAGAGATGTTCCTGGATGCACAGGTGAAATATAATGATTGAGTCTTCGCTAAGCTAATACCCAGTAGCTAGGAACTATTTCAGAGCCTTGTTTGCTTGTCTCTTGCATTCCTAAAAGGCCTGAGAGGAAAGAGAGCACATTGTGCTCTTTGCTGGGGAGAGTGTTGGAAATCTGACCCAAAAGGGCTGGGCCAGTTATCTGTACTGTGGTACATTAACAAGGGTTTATGGTACAACAACACTCAGTGATCTCAAATCTGACCTCAGACCTAACCTAATCCTATCCTAAACAAAAGCAACCAAAAGCACAGCCTATTTCTGGAAAAGAAGCCTAACAGCAGCCTAAAAGGAGGATCTATGATGATTTTCCAGTAGAGTTCTGTAAAGTCACTCAAAAATTATTTTAAAAGCTCCAGAGCAGAAGTTGATGGATACAGTTAGGATTTTTTTTATTGACAGTCTGAGTCATGTGGGTTTTTTTGTCCCCAAGTATAAATTTGTAAAGTTTCAGATATTGCAGCAGCTAAAAATCAAATTTTATCATTTTACTATTTTCTACTGTCTCAGGAGGGACAGTTACATAAGTCATAATGGCAATGTAAAATATTTTCGATTTATTACATATATTTCTTAAGAAAATATTATGATGAATTTTAATTGGGTAAAAGTTGCATTACTGGAAACCTTCTGTTTGTTCTCAGTATGGGCACTGATGATGAAACATTGCTTATTCCACTCCTCATCTCTCATCTGCAGAAAATAATTATGGAATTTTCATCTAAAACTCTTTGCTAACTCCGTCCTTTGTTCGCTATTGATACAGCCAGAAAAAAGGGAGGCTCATCAACTACAAATTGGACTGAAATAGCAATTTTATGGCCACATAAGCTACCATGTAGCTCAGGCCAAGATAACCCAACCTGTTATACTCTGTTAGGAGTCCAGATCACAGGGGAAAAGCCAAATTTGAGTGGTCATCAAATGTACTGGCTACCTTTCCAAGGTCCTTGCATGCTTATTCCCACAGTCCTTTCAAACAGGCTTATGAGTCACAGAGAGTTTTCTCTTTTTGTCATTTAAAAAAATTTCAAATGCTCACAAGACATTGCCAGTGAGAATGAATTTCAGACAATGAAAATGCCTAGAATGAACAGCAAAGGAAAAAGATGAAAGAGACTCCTCCAGTACTACAGGGTGTGGAACACATCCTGCCTGGCACACGAAATATTCTCACACCTTTGCTGCTGCCTTGTCCTGTTCCTGTACCAGGACCAGGCCATTGGCCCTTCCAGGAGACAAACATCAAAGACATTTAGTCAAAAACCCAAACACAAGTGTTTTTTCAAGGCGTGCCCAAATGCTGCACAGCCTTTCAGTGGAAAAATACCCAGTGAGTGACAGAGCAGATGGAACAGGAGACACTTCAAACTGAAATCCAGTTGCTCTGAGTGTGGGAAGGTACTGGAAACATAGACCTGAACATGTCAGTCTGCAATAAAAACTGTCAGCACATTTGAGAAGTTCATTAAAATGGGAAAATGTTCTCCCCAAATCAAGTTTCATAAACCCTTTGCCGCTTTCCAAGTGAAAGAACAAAGAGCTTGATCTAAAATTTGTCAGAATCATAAAGAAACTTTAAAATAACATACTTTACAGTCTAATGTCCAGGGGCTCACCAGGCACAGCTGTTTCATTAATATTACATTGGTTGCCAGCCCTCACCGTACCTGCTGTTATTCAGGATGCTATTGACTTGTCTCTAAACCTTAACACTATGGATAAAAAAATCAATAATTGCATCACAGTGGCCCTCTGTGATACTCCTGAGCAGAAAGGCAGCTGTTCTTTTGGATGCACTGCTGTCCCCTGCTCCCAGGGAAGAAGGCACATTTCGATCCCTCTGGGTTTCATTAAGTCCTGCAATTGCTGCACACTGACAAAGCAGTTCTGTCGCAACCTGAGAACAGAACTGAGAAACAAGGGAAATGAAATGGCACAACATTTCCAAAAGGGTTTGCCTTTTGCTTCCACTTTGCCTTAGGGAGACAGCATCCTATTGCTCAGGTCATGTCCTAGAAGAGTATTGAGAAACAGCTGTCTTGTCCTTCAGCTGGAAGGTTTGAGTGCCTTCACACACCTCCTTAAGTCATTGCAAGAAGTTTGTTCAGTTACTCTGTGCTGGGAAGATCTGCCTGATGCTGTGAGTCTTATGCTGAATGAAAGGGAGACATGGGAAGGAGGAGAAGCTCATGTTGTCATGTGTTGCCAGGGGCTGGTTTAATTTTGAAAACCTCACAACACTGTACCATTTTTCATGTTAAATGGAGCTTCTTTACTTTAGACACTCACAAGACTCCAAATCAGAAGAAGACATTCCTCCAGGCTCATGTACTAACCTTCAAAGCATGAGCTCTCTGAAGTCAAGCACTCACTGCCTTCCTGGGGCTGAGAGGAGAGTGCCTTTAGCTTCATCCAGAGCTGCATGTCCAACAAATTCACTGCTGTCAGTCAAACAGGAGCCACACACAGCCCTTGGCTTCCAGAGGAAAGAATCCTTCTACAATTCCCAAGGAAAGCAAGGAGTCCAAATACCCAGTCACACACCAATTCTGCCTGCTCCAGGGAGGTCACCCCTCCTGGGCTTCCCATCTCACAAGCCAAGTGCTGCTTTGTTGCTCCCAGCTGTCTCACAATGGGCTTGGCTGTAGGAAAGAGCCAATAGCACTTTTCTAAACATGTTATTACAAATTTCAATGCTTATTTTAAATGAAGACAGCTATTTATGACATAAAGGCAAATGCTTTAGCTGATCCACAAAAAGAATGGATGGAAAGGCAGAGTGGCATTAATAGAACTGCACCGTTCATATGAATTTGACTTTAATTTTCCAGAGAACAGATAACCTCTCTCTTTGCTATGCTGGTGAAGCCCTGGAATATTACAAGAAATAGCACGTTCCATGCCAGAAAAGCAATTCCATTTTCAAAAGCTAGAACACTTCGGCTAATTAGAGTGGCTCAGATACTTTGATCAGAGATAAATTAGTGCTTTGTATGAGATCCTGCTCTTAGTTAACTTCTTTTACTAAATTCCCTCACTAGTGCTTTCTAATTTCACATGGGAGAGAATGGGAGAAGATGAAAGGAATTTTTTTTAATCAACTTGCTGCAAATTTAAGAATAGTTTGCTATTTGTTTGGCTTTATAAAAACATCTTATGATTGTGCGTTTTTATACTTATACCACAATTTATTCAGCCATTGCATGGTATATAAAGTAGGAGAACCTCAATGCATCAGGTATTTTATGCCCCATTCCAAATTTATTTTCTCATTGCAGTGGTGAGGGCAGGGGCCAAAGCTCTGGTGAAAACATGATAAATTATATGGGTAATAACCTGGAGCACACAATACTCACTCTCCAGCTGCATTTCACACGAGTAATTTATAAAGTTTAATGGGACAATTCTGTACCTAAGGAAGCCTTCCAGATGTGTAAGATTTTAGGCATATTCAGCATTCATGTGCTCTGGGGTTTAATGTGCTTGCTCACTCTCCCAGGTCTTTACCGCCATCAGTACTGGCCAGTTAAAACAGCCAGGGCTTATTGGTGAAGTGATTTAGGAAAGGCTGAGGAGTATCATGGCAGAGAAAGAGGCAAAATAACTCAACCTTGCTTCCAAACTGCTTTGGATCATATTTACACAGTGGCATCTTTTGTGATAACAAACCAAAAAACCCAACCAACCACACAAACAAACAAGCACAACAACAACAACAAAAAAAGAAAATAAGAGTGATTGGTTAAAAAGATAACAACAGAAAAAGCTTGAAAAGTGAAATGTTGATGAATATTCCCTTTTTCCCATCTGCACACTTAACTGGTTGTGAATATATTAGAGGATCTTGGTTCACATTTCTTCCATTCCCCTGTTTACAGCAAATTCCCACTGAATTCCAAGGAAAACACTGGCATAACTCCTATGATATAGTAACACTGTTTTCAAAATTGGAACTTGGGGCCTACTGAAAGCTTAGGAAATTCATACAACTCTATACAAGAATTCCCCAGGACAGCTTCAGCCAGCATGTCTGCTCCTCAGAGATCTCACGCCTGGCTCCTTTTCATGGACTCCATCCCTACTGACAGAGGACATCTCCAGGATTTCTTCACAGTCAAATGCCCTGTGACAGTGAATCCTTCAGCCATGCTGACACTGGGGCCAGTGGCACACAAACACAGCTAATTACTGACAGAGGCAAACCTTGCTGCTCTCAGAACAGCTGTGACAGGCCCATTTCAGGCCCTGAAGAATCACAGCAATAACAAAATTACATGCATCATACTTTAAATACTTTTTTTAAATACACAATACTAATTTGCAATTTTCTGTGGAAATTTTATTCATCTGGAATTTTAGGATCTAATACTTGTTAGACACATAAAATGGCAGAAGCAATTATACAGATGTGATGCAATTACAGCAGGTACCAGCTCAACAGGCACTTGGATACAGAAGACAATTGATACATTAAGGAAAAAATACAGTTGAAACCTATCATAAGACTTGCAATTTAACAGTCCCAGCTCACAAACATCTATTACCTCAGGCATTTGCAAATAGGCTGGAGAAAGAGACAGGAAGAAGAACAAGCAGAGACCCAATTCCCACTTCTCAACAGATGGTTAAAAGCTGTTGGTAATTCTGATCCACTTTCATCACTGTGTCTAGCAGACTTGAGCTATTGGCATGCTATAAAACCTGGTGTGTTTCTCCTGACACTTCCTATTTCCTCACCTGGATATCAGAGCCATGAAGTTCAGGTTTTTTTCCTTTCTTTCCTGCATTGGGACACCCATATTTTCTTACCCTGGCATACGAAGGTGTAGGAAGGGCCAGCTCACTGTTTGCCTTGGAGACAAAGGCTTATTTCACTGTGTCCCACAGTGGATATTCCTCACACCTGAGCAGGGAGGAGACACAGCAGGGATGCAACAGTTCAGAGAAATTCACTGCATTGAAAGCAAATCAGTCACCAACACCCTCAGCTGTTATTGTCACTGGATTTAATAAAGCAGCTTGCTGTAATTTTCATTTTCCTGCCTTTAGCACCAAGTAGTTTACCTTGCCTGAAACTAGGAGCAAGAGTGCTGAGGGTGAGAACCACCGAATGACAGAATCCCAGACTGCCTGAGAATGGCAGGGATGGACCTCTGGAAGCTCATCAGGTCCAGCCCACCTACTCCAGCAGGGCCACCTAGAGCCCAGGAGAGTGTCCAGACAGCTTTTCCTTATCTCTGAGGAAGATTCCACAACGTCCTTGGGAAATTGTGCCAATTCTTAGTCATCCTTACATCAAACAAGTGTTTCCTGATGTTGATCTTTAAAGACCCCTTCCAACCAAACCAATTCTACGATTCTGTGATGCTCAGAAGAACTTCCAGTGCTTTAGTTGGGCCCATTGCCTCTGGTCCTGTCTCTGGGCACCACAAAGAAAAGTCTGGCTCTGTCCTCTTTGCATTGCCCAGAGCAAGAGCAAGAAAATTTCCTTTTTGGAGCTAAGGCAATGATCACTTAGATGAGTCTCTTTCTCCTGCTTCTGTCTCTCTCTCACTACGCTTTCCCCCCAGTGTAAAATCAATAGCAATGAAGTCCAGGTTTGAAGTCTAGAGACTTCAAAAGTTAAAATGAGTGCATGAGTCAATTCTCAAGAATGAAAAAAAATACACAGTGGTCTTCTTAAGCAGCCCCTAATCTGTTTGCCTTTCCCTGGAGACAGGATTGGGAAAATCCTCATTGTTTACTTGGCCTGGGACACCTTTTTATTGCAAGCATCAGTTCTGCATAATCTCCATAAATGCCCTGTGGGCAACCTAAAACTCATTAAATTTTGTCTCCACTTTTCTTATCTGCCTTTTCCACAAGACACTCTACAGGATCTAAAAGTTCTAAAGATAGAACTTTAACTACTTTAAATTTATTTATAATCAGTACATAACAATTTGACTTTGTGTTCTCTTTTAGCTCAAATGCACCTTTTTCCCCACTGGTACATAGTTCCTTTATATATTAGAGATAGCAATGCATTACATGTCATACTTTTATAGTTTCTTCTATGACTGACTTTTCTTTCATAGTTGGCTTGGCTGTTTTTCCTTGAAACTGCTGACCAGGACAGTTTAGAGTATCCCAGATCCAGTCCCAGATCCAGATGAAGTCATTAATTTCTGCTGCAAAACCCTGTCATGCAAAAGCTCCTCAAATCACATACACATTTTTGCACTTTTATATCTCACTGCAGCTAAAAGTTTACTTCTGATCAGCAAGAAACCTTTGCAGAGTGGTGGCCTTCTAACTCTTGATTATAATTGCTGAGTCTCCAACTTCAGCAGATTTTCCTGATCACACAGGCTGTATTCCTATACTTTCATCTGATTTCTATCATTACAGCCCTTAATATTGTTCATTCTTCCCTGCTTAGTATGCTACTACTTCTCCAAATTGATGTCATCTTCAAGTCTGAGTTTTAAGCAAGTTAATTAGCACATTTGTACTTGTTATGCCAAGATCACAAGAAAAAGTTTCCTGGGAATTCTAAATGCATCACTTTGGCACTTTCTCTTCCACTGCAAACCACCATTGTGTGTTGTTTACCAACTTCCACTGACCTTTGGATTTTTGCATAGAGATGTGCACAGATCATTAGTTCTGCACCTGAATTAATAAATTTCTATTTATCTCTGTGTTCCTGAAATCCACATTGATTAAATGCTGCCTCAGTTATCTTCTCTAACAGAATAACTTAAGATAATCTGATTTATCACTGGTAAAGGAACAGCATGTCCACTTCCCATTAAAAACTGCTGGTGATTCACTCTTGCTGTTAAAAAGTGTTCTAAGGCCTTTATTTTATTGAGAGCAGAGTGAAGAGCTCATAATGCATGGTTTACTTTCTTCCACTCCTGATTTTTTCACAGCTGCAGCTTTTGTAGCACAAAGTCTACTCCTTTTTATTTCAGTTTAATATAAGAAAATTTTAACTTGCAATTTCCTGTCCTATTGTATTTTCTACTTCTATAAAATCCTCATTAATAACCAAGAGCAGAGCTAAAATATGGTTTTTCACAGATTCAGCAATTGCTTTGTGGAGAAATGTGTCACCTACCACACTCCAGAATATGCAGACAGATAGAAAATTTTTTTCCTTCAATCTACATTTAGGAAATCAGTCTTTCTCTTGAAGGACACAAATCGCAGTAGGATAAGTCAATCTTTGACTTGTCACCCCTTCATACTATACTGCACTAAAAATATAAAATAATTAATGCTATTAAAACATCACATCTCTGAAAAGAAAATGATCAGAAATAGACAAGGAAATGCTCCAGAAAACCTTCATAGGAACATCAATTTTTTGGTCATGACCTATTCTCACCACGAGTGAGCAAAATGCCATCATTTCCTTCACTTGCCCTGCCTGGCCGTGGGATAGGATGAGAATCAGACCCCAAGTCTATAAATCCTACCACAAGCATGGATGTTTTGGTTTTCATTCCCATCCTCAGAGTGACTGTATCTATTTCAGCACCTCTGATTTCCCAAGGATGGGAGAGACAGACTGCAGAAAAGCCCAGTTTATATTCAGGACACATGAATTATAGACTATCCCATGCTTCCCATATATTAAAGTACTGGGCATCATTTCTCAACACACTGAACTCATTTCCCTCTCCTTTCGTGCATGATTTGACTCCAATTCCTTGACTGGCACAGGGCAGTTGTGATGGCAGCACAGCAGAGAGGCTGATCCAGCTGCAGGAGGAGGAAGGAAAGCCCAGAGAAAGGAGCTGAACTATGGCCATCCATAAATATGGGCTTGTCACTCGTATGATTGCAGGGAATAAATCTGATAAATGCATATGACACTAAAGACTGACTGCTGTTTCCAAAGAAAAATGCCCCTAAAATCAGCCTTTTTCTTGAAGAGTTTAAGATCTTGTAGAAATACGAACTAAAGAATGTACAGATAATGAGAGGAGCAGGACAGGAGCATCAAGGAAGGGTGGGTCCCATAAAATAACTGTGTAATTAACGTTTCATCAGTCATGGCATTCTGCTGTGTTATATGAAGTATTTTCTTGGCTATTTAGAGCAGTTTCCTTATCTTTGGGAACCCATCCTCTTTCTGCACAGGAAATACAGTCATTCCATGACTGAAGTTATTACAGATGCTGTACAACTCCTGTCAGAATGCTGCTAACACATCCATTTCCCGAGATTTTATTAATTAATTTAAATTACAGGGGAACTGCCCAAATATTTTTTTTCCACATGATACAGGCTTGAAGGACTAAGAAGACTAGAAACATTTTAACTTGAACTATGCTGGTCATTGACCTTCAGCCATTTTTGCTCTTTCTTGCAAATATACTCCTTGGAAACTCAGAAAATTACCATTTGTTTCCAGGAATATCTACACAATCACATATCCAGTTAAGAAGCCAATTCTAACATCTCCAAATATGATAAAATTAACACAAAATTTGAAAAGCAAACGGCATGAATAATCAGGAATTTTCCTTTACAGAATCTTTTCTTCAAAATATTTTGATAGTTTTTGAAACTGCAAATTATTCAACAGATTTTTGCAGGAGATACATCTTTCCAGGAGAGTTTCACTGCTGTGCAGGTACTTTGTTGAACTGTCCTGAACCCTTCCCTTTGGAGTCAATTCAGGGATGAATTGAACTTCCCCAGTTGTGGCTCACTGTCTTATGGCAATACTGATATAAAAGCTTGCAATTTCAATTGTAAGTTCTGATGTCCCAAGACAGATGTAGTGATTTGCAAAAAGTTGTAGAGACTGACAATTTATGCAATTTGTTAAAAATGTATTATAAATCCTGAAAATCCACCCCTCTCCATGCTTATTGGTAGGCTCTTTGCTAAATAAATTTAAGTTTCTAAGTGCCTATAGCATAGTTAGACCAGACTTTTCTAGTTTTGCAAAAAAATAACTACAGAAAAATTTGTGGGGATATGATTGGACAGGAAGGATTTATGGAGAAAAATCTGGACAAAAATAAGCTCACCCTGGATCTCAGCAGTGACCTTTGAAGCGTGATCAGACATCCTGAAGCTTTGCTGGATGTGCACAGCTGCTGGCTGAAGGAAGCCTGGGAATCCATCCATGATTGCTGTTATTTTTGAAAGCACTAAACACATCTTTTGAAAAGACAAGTCCTAAATAGTCCTAAAGTCCTAAATAGATTTAAGGGCAGAGAATTATGGTTAAAGTTATGGTTTACCAATTCACCATACATTGCTTTTAAATGAACAGAATGACACAATTCAGAGCTGTGTTTGGATTTTTGTGGGGCTTTTTTCTTCCTCTCAGTTAATCACCAGACACAGGGAGAAATTCTGGCACACACACAAGAAAGTGTCGTGGGTTTTTCTAGTTAGGAGATTATGAACAGTTAGAGAGTTGTCACTCCAAAAGCTCAGCAGAAGGACCCAGAGCCCCTCTTGCCTCACTCCCCACATCCTCTGTCCCCTGCACTCCCCTGTGCTGGAAGGGCCACAGGGAAAATGAGGCCTGAACAGGGCAAGAAGTTCCAGCAGGCAGACAATGAGTCAAAGCAATCCAAAGAATCTGACATCAGACATGAGCACAAAAGCCTTTGCTTCTGAATTGTAGTTTCCAATACTGGAAAGCATTCACAAAAGTGGCTTTCCCTAAAGCACAATTAATCTCTTCCTCTGTCCTTTCAAAACTTGAAGTTTTGATCGAAGTACAAGGTACGTGGCCTGTAACACCAGATGAGAAAGCAAATTTGTCTTGTCCCAGGGGAATTATGGCAACTAAGTCTATCTCTAAAGCCCAAACACAGCTCTGCATATAGCTCTGCCTCTGGAGAGATGGAGAGATGTAAGCATATATAACAAATGTGCTACCAGAAGATTCTAAGATACTACAGGAATGAAGATGTAAGAGACGTGGATAGAACAGAAATTTTTTCTGCACATTAATGACTTGCTATCTTAATTTAGCAATTAAGAAACTAGAAAAGAGGTAACCAAAAAAAAGAAAGTAAATAGGGCAGCAACTTTTAGTTTTAAGGCTCATTGTCTGATATTCCCACTAGGTAGTACCAGGAATTGGACCTAATCTTTAGAATAAAATCAAATCTTGCAAAAAGGCAGGAAAACAGCTTCTGTCAGCCTCCAGCATGTAAACTAATTTAGCATGATTGCCATGCCCTGCTTTCTAATGCAATTCAGTTGGTATACTGCAAAAGCACAAAAATAAAAGCAACAGAAAAGTACATAGACAGAAGGATTGCAGAGTTTATCTGCTGTAGGGCAGGTATGTATTTTTTATAGTAACACCACCGAATGCAGTCTACTCTGCCTCCTGAACTGTAATAAAAAAAAAGGTGTTTGTAGCTTCAGATATACTTAAAAGTATGGGGCTTAAAACAAATCTCCAGCTATAACACTGCCAAAATATACCACAAAGCTTTCAAAAGTTTAACTTCTGGTATCAGAGAACTTCTTACATGTGTCCTTTTGCATGGAGCACCAGGAACCCATTTCTACACTGCAGCAGATCACCTTTAAGGCTTGTAACACTCTGAGCTGCTGATATTAAAATCAGCTTCTGCAGTGTAAATTCAATTCATGACAAACGTCTGGGACTGAAAAAAGAGGTATCTCATATGATATATGAGTGGCAGTATAGATTTACTCATATTTTAGGGATCAAATTTCTTACACAGTGCACTTCAATTAAAGAAAATTATTTTCTGTGTACATGAGAGCATGACACGGGACCAGGAATGTGGGAGTTAATTGGTGAGATGCAACTTTTTTCTAAATCATCAGAAAGCCTTAGAAGTCTGCAGCCCTGTGCTATTTCTGTGTGTATAACTGTTCCTTTCCCCAGCAAATCTGCTTTCCACATTCCACCTGGTCTGAAATCCTACTACTAAATGAAGACATTAAAATCAAAGAGGAAAACTGATGGAGAGGATGAGATCCTTGGAGAGAGGAGCAGACCTTCAAAGCGCCTCGTTCCAGAAATGTGAACTTGATTTTCCTGAGGAAGTGATATGATACAGTGCATTCCATGGATGTGAACAGCAGGTTCCTCTAGAACCTGCTCTAGAAGCATGTACAGTAGTCAAAACTTACTGACCAAAATAGTTTTAATAAAAAGCAGCCATTTTCTAAACCAAGCCTTTATCAAATTAGAAAATTTCCAGTCTAATTTCCCTCATTTTCTGCCTTCTTTTTTCCTCTTTCTTCAGCTGCTTGGGTTTGGACTTTTAAGGAAACAGGTGTATTATCATATTTACCTTTTTTCTTCTACTATGTTTTTAATTAATCTTCAAGTTTGTATAAATTTTGGAGCTCTAAAATGGAAAAACAAAACAAAATAAAAATCCCCAACCAAAATCTAAACCCCCAATAGGTCTGTCTGTGCTCCTTCATAAATCACTCCTGCACTCACCTGGAAAATGGTATGACACAGAGAAGAGAAACGTGGAAAAGGGAAAAGTTCCTTACAAAAACTTTTATTCTAAAATTCTTCTATCTCTATATTGATTTAAATATCCAAAATATTTCTTTTAGATTCCTGCCAACACTTGGGGGAACAAACAAACACACAGAAAACAAACCAGGAAAACTTACAAAGGAGAAAAACTCTGAAAACACATCAGCACATCTGGAACAGCATTCAAGGGTCACCACAGCTGTTTCTAGTGGCCTTCTCAGGAGACTTCTCAGAGTCCCAACCATTCAACCAGCAGAGCTGGAATGTGGTGGAAGGTGCATTTACAAATGGTTTGGATGGGGTGCTATGGAGCTTACAAACTCCAGGGTTTCATTTCTCTTCTTATCATCTTAGGAGAAATTCTATGTCTGGAAAACATAAGTTCTGGTCCACAATACAGGGAGAAGGTTTAGAGCCACAGATTCAGTGCAGGGATCATCATTGGTTTCTAGATTGTTCCATATAAATTTTACAGACATTTTTGGTTCTAAATCTACAGTCTGCTTTTTAAATTAAAGCTTCTCAAATTATATTTGGCCCCCAATGTATCTGTGAAATACTGAGTGAGTGAGAGCCTTTAGATTGGTTTCAGAGGTACAAAAGAACCTGGAGAACACTGAGTTCTCCAACTGAGGAAATACATAGGAATTAATACCTTCTCTTGAACCCTTTATCTGAACACTCTCGTGAATCAACCATTTGAAAACCTGCAGGGTTTTCTGTCTTCCTTGATCATTGATTCTTTTTCTCTCTCCCAAAACCCCTAAAACCAAAATCAATCCAATCAACCAAAAAGCAAACAAACACACACCAAACAAACCAAAAAAAATAACAAAAAACCCCAACAAACAGGATCCCTCTCTCTCATATAATCTTTCCAATGCATTAGCAATGGCATTTTCCCTAAAATTTAGAACAATTTGAAGGGTGGAATTACAAAATCCCACAAAATCTGCAGATCTTACTTCTCTGAGTTTACATTTTTGCCTCTCACAAGGTGTTAAAACTCTCCTTGCAACACAGATCAACTGTACCATGTCATTATAAGTGGAAGCACAATCCCTCTGTTGCCAATTCTTCACCAAACACCTCCTGACTAACCTTAAACTGCATATCAAGCTGAAGGAATGTCACATATCCCATCATTTAGCGTAGTAACAATCCATCTGTTGTGCATTGTTACTTCTATGAATCATAAACTTAATTTTAAATTAGGTGATTAAATAGTAGCATAATTCACTTAGCTGTTAAAGGGATAATTTTTTGTTTGTGGTTCCAGCTGTTTACCTGGAATTACATTAGCTGAAGCTTAGGGCATGACTGTGAAAGTCAGTAAATTACTGGAAACCAACACCAGGTTTTGTGTTTAAAAGTCAGATGAGCAATGGAGTTTCAGAGATAATAATCTTGAGACATCAAATATAAGTTAATGTTCTCATTCCATATGATGCACACTTGGGAGGGATAAGGGAAAAAAGGAAAATGATTTGCTTTTGCACTGATTTTCTAGTAGCAAAGCACCCTAGTCTTTCCCTTGGGACCTAATACTGGATACAGGTACCGCAGGCCTGAGTGGTGGGATGGCACCACCACCTTACCAAAAACTATTTAATTTCCATTGCAGAGGTTTCTTACTTTTCTCACTTCACTGATTAAGCTACAGGCATATTTTCTATTGATAAATCAAGCAGAGAAATAAACGTGCTTTTTCAAATAAAAGCAGAAAACGGTGCCTATAAAGCACTTGCAGAGATTCAGTCTTTTCCCAAATACTGAACTATTGGATGCTTGGCAGGGATATGCCATGAAATAGGATGCATTGCAAACACTCATTACCTTTTGGTTCCACTAGGCTGACATCCTTCACATTTATTCTGCTGGGGCCCTGCATTTATAGGTGAAAGCATCTGTGTGGGGAATGTCCCTGTTTGCCTGCTCCTGTCAGAGAACTTCTCCCACGTGTCCTTTTGCATCAAGCACCAGGATTCTGTTTCCCTGCAGATCCTGTCAGCCAGGCTGCTGTGCATCTGAGCCTGGAGTACTGGTGCTGTTCCCAGCAGGAATCCTGCCAGAACTGCAGGACCCTAACATATCCACCTAGCAGAAGATCCCATGAAGTACAGAACTCATGGAATGATTCAGGCTCTGAATTCACATCACCTGCAGTGCTACTGGGTCTTGTGCTGAGCCACAGCACATCAAAAGATTTGGGGCTTGATGGAATTTCTGATGGAAAGGTCCTGAAGGATGCAATAGAAATGTAACCAAATACAGGTCTGGGGCAAAAAAAACCTGAGCAGTTGTTGTATGTGACTCCTTCATACCAAGCTAT
The DNA here is from genome assembly GCA_025920805.1 of Petroica traversi. Taxonomy (NCBI): domain Eukaryota; kingdom Metazoa; phylum Chordata; class Aves; order Passeriformes; family Petroicidae; genus Petroica; species Petroica traversi. The sequence continues at coordinate 7,900,961 of JAHLSL010000037.1, forward strand.
AAACCTACCAAAAAGATCAATTTTTGCTCCAGGAAGCTACCTCATAACTTTATGGAGTGTCCCTGCAGGAGCAGGAAGGAGCACAGAGAAGTGAAAGGATCTATTCTGGGTGCCCAGGAGATTCATAGGAGGGTCAAAATACATAAGGGCTGAGCTCTCGTTTCCTCTGACTGCTGCAGTGAGAGGAGAATATGTAATTTAAGCCATGTTTTAGCCTAAAGTATTAAAGAATAAACATAATTATCTTAAATATCTCAAACTGTCAGCAAGTGGTATCAATGTTTGTGCCACTTAGCCTGTCTAGTCCATGAGAATTCTTCCTAACTTTAAATAGAAGCAAAAATATGATGTGCAGTCAAAGCCAAGTTCAAAAGGTAAGAAGGCAATAGGAATGTTCTCCTTGACCTCAGCAGCCTCAGGATACTTAAGCACCTTGTACCTGCACAAAAATGTGGCCTTATTTCAGCATTATTTTGTTCCAAAACGTTACTTTAAAAAATACTAAGAAGAAACCAAAGAGTGGGGACACGTAGCATTTGGTTGCAGTGATTTAGTGCAAATGTAAATGGTATCTTTTCACAGTGCAGAAAACCCATGCAATCAGAAACACAGAAAGGTTGAAAGAAAGGGAAGAAGAAGGTGGAGAATAATAACGACCTCCCTCTGCTCAGCTGCAGAGACTTGGAAGGGTGCCTGTTCCTTAGCTATGTTCCTTGCTATGATTTTGTGCCTGTTACACTTTCTGGTGCTTAAAAAATTTACCCTGGAAAGGGAAGTATAATCTTTCCTGAGATAGCATGGTTATGATCTCCCCCAGATGATGGATCTGTTCTGTGCTGTATGGGAGTGGTGAGAACAGAGAGGCAGCTCAGCTGACAGTGGCTGGAGCTTCAGCCACTTCGGTGTGAGCATTGCAGGTTTATATTATGAGGAATTCACAACGTTGCCTTTGAGCTTCTCTTTTTTACTCCCTGGTTTTGCAAATTTTGTTTGCAACTAGAAAACAATGGTTGCCATTCCTTTTGCTGTAGGCAATGTCAGAGCGTCCCCATCCACATGGCTCATCAGCCTCATTCAGAACACTGTCAGTCATGCCAGGGGCACATCAGCAAGACAAGACATCCTGAAATGTTCTCATGGCTACATAACTGCCCTAATAATGACATGCAGCTCCTGTAGCAGAGTGCCTGCAGCAGCTGATAAATTCAGAGTCTACTCGCTGACCAGTTCTCGCTGTGCTGTAATAAAATGCTATTGGCAGGTGTAGATAAAGGGGGGAACAACGTTCTGCTTCGAATTTCTGCCCTTAGAATTGCTTATCTTTTAATAACAATATGAGAATGCAGAAGTGGCGAGTGCAACAGTATTTTAATGAAATTTATAACAAAACCCTACTATGTGCAGATGAGCAGGCTCTGCAGAACGAGCTATTCAGCCCAAGGAAATGACTGCACAGTGAATGTTTGGGAAGTAGGGATTACAACTGACCTGCCATCTGGCACCAAAGGAAACAGTGTCACACTTCCAGCACAGAGCAGGCACCAGGGAGCCTCTGATTACTCTGCCAGACAATACCTCATTGAATGAAATATATTGCACAGTCTCATTAATTGCATATTTTACCTCCACATGATTGTAATAGTTTGCCATAAAAATAAGGTTTATTTACCAGCACAACAGAAAAAGAGGCAGGAAACACAAAACCAAGGGACTCATTAATTCTTGAAATTTTTCCATCACGAGAAGGTAGGACATTGGCAGTCTTAAGCTCAGTCCAATAGATAATCATTTAGAGAGAAATTTATGTACACCCTGAACTTCCAAACCGAAAATTGTACATGGACAGCAGGAAGACGAAGAGAGCCCTACTGCCAAGAAAATCTATTTTCAAGGACATGGCCTTAGGAATAGAATACAAAGAAACACAACAAAAACTTACAAAAAAGAGCAAAATTTATCAATAGAAATGATGATGTTATCGCATGAAATCTCAAAAAAGCCCCATTTCTACAGAAGGGACTCAAGGCTGGGTATACTTCTTATAGTTTTGTCAAATTAGCTCTTCCATCACCTTGTCTGAGCACTGCTGTATTATATTGCTCAAAAAAGGCATGAACTGTATCCAGCTCTGAGTTCTTTGTTCAGGCAAATCTCCCTGTATGTTTCCTGACTGATATGGTGTCACAATCAATTATCCCTAATAATCAAAAAATTGTACTAAGTCACAAAGAAAATACCCACGCAAAAAAATATTTGGGATAGGTTGTTAGAAAAAATGATAAATAAGTATTTGAAGAATAATGTAAACTCCCAGTGGGAAGTCACAGCAGGGAACCTTCTATCCTGCATGGCCTTCTTCTAAAAATCAAGAGCAATAAAGAGGAGACAGAAGAGAAAATTCATCTTTAGTTCTTGTGCTTTAACTAAAGTGCATAAAAAAGAGTAGCAAGTAACTTGTTTGCTTACATTCCAAACAGCTCTGCCCAGCTCCTTAAGTCCCAGGTACAAAATGCAGGTGATTGGAACCAAACACAGCAGGAGTTGTTTCTTATCTGAAAGTTCAGTTCAAAGGCAAGCACTGACACCCTCAGCACTCACACCAGCCCTGCCACTGAAGGAGTACAGGACTTTTAGTACCTACTTCTGGCAGAAGTACAGCAAGTTTTACTAAAAAAGCCTGAAAAAACATCAAGAAAAGTATGCCACAGAATATGCCTCTCAGTCTTTCCACAGTCTGCCAGGAATGTAATTCAAACACATATCTCATTTCCCCCTCCCTCCCCCAAGCTTAAAACTTTTGGCTCCAAATAGCTTTCTGTTTCACTGTCGATTAAGACAGAATAGTCATTTGCAGTTAGTAAGTGAAAGCCTTTCTCCTTTTTATAAATTCTAAATTTATTCTTGAGACAATGAAGAAGAGATGAGTAACTTTCCAACTTACCATTTCTACTCTAAAGGTAAGTAAGGAAAACACAGGCATAGCTCTTTTTCATGGTTCTATCCAACATAACTGTGCCCAAAGCTAACAAAGAGAAAACACAGCTGGGAGGATTATGCTCTGCAGGGGTAACAAACCTGTAGCCTGAAGTTCTCACCACCACTTTGAGTCTGCTTTTCCTCTGCAAACAGTAATTTAGAGATCAACTGGCAAAAAATGAAGTCACTCCAACTAATACCCTCTTCAAAAACTCTCATGGAAACAGAAGTAGTTATTTTTACTTAAAACCTCTTTAAATAACCTTTTCAATGTAATACAAACTTTCAAGATAATAAAGAAAACGTTGTACAAGCATGACAGGGCAGTATGTACAAAAGAATTAAACAACACAAGAAATAAATATGCACATTTAAAAATAGATGTTATCGTGGAAGAATTTGTCTCCCAGCAATAATACACATATATGGAAATATTAATTGTTGTAAACAAAGTATCATCTGGAGTTCATTTTCATGGAAAAGGCTGCAGAAAAAAAAAGCAGGCTGCTTGCTGCTATTATACTGAGTGAATACTGAAAAACCTGAAATATTTACTGTACCACAGGGTCACCCACCTGTTCAGGGTGAAAAGCCCTCCAAGACCATCGAGTCCAACTGTAACCCCAGCACTGCCAAGCCCCCGCAGCCCCTCAGTGCCACATCTCATCTCTGGACACTGCCAGGGAAGGTGACTCCACCCCACACCTGGGCAGTCTGTTCCAATGTGTGACAACACCTTCAGTGAAGAAATTTCCCCTCATATTCAACCTAAACATCCCTTGGTGCAACATGAGGCCATTTCCTCTGCTCATGTCCATCGTTAACTACAAGTAAATGGAAAACCTGAATAGGAGAAGCAATAAACCAGATTTAACAAAAGAATGTACAGCTTCTTCACACAATTGACACTCTGGGAGAGCATTGTGGTGGCCAAGTGCACTTTCCCTCTATGTTACTGGTAAATGGTTTCTCCCCATGGCACTGTGCCAGAAAGTTCTACTCTTCTCAGTACCCCACTGGGCCTTGGGTTTCCCTCCCCTGCCCTCTCCCACTGGCCCTTGTTATGTCACTCAACCTTGTCTCCATCCCCTGTCCCTCAGGTTGTTGGTTATTGGTGCTCTGCCTGCCCCTCCTACCCCTCAGTGTAAAGCCACGCCAGCGACCCTTCGGCCTCTCTCGCCTTCTGCTCCCATTCAAAGGTTTTTGTGCTTGGTGTGGGCCCCAATAAACCATTCAGAACTGGAAGCCAAAGATCCCTCCTGCATCTCCATCTCTGGGCACTGCAGGCTGTGTGTCAGTGGTGCCTGTGCCCACCCACAGGGCTGGGCTGTAGGTTTGGTGTGGGTGCTGCCGAGAGTGGCACAGGAGGGACACTGTTGGGACAGGCGTGACACCAGCCCATTTCATCCTGCACACCATGCCAGGAGAGCCTCTTCACAAGGACTTTCTTAAAGAAAAAAATAAAAATGAGGCTCAGGGCACTGGATAGATGTGCACTGTTTTTTTCTGTGTCTAGAGTTGAGCAAAGGCGGCTACCACAGCAATATCAGCTGGTCTTGTGCTTGTTTACACCAAATATTTGCCAGCTCTTGCTGTCCTGAGCCTTCTGTCCCCCATCCATGAGTTCAGCCACTGCTACTGGTTATACATGTGAGCTTTGCCAATTCAGACTCGAGGATTCAGCTGACTTTCTCCCTTGCTCTGAAAACATCACACCAGTTACTGCCTGTTTGTCAGCCCTCACAGATTAATTTTTATTTTTTTCTGAGGAGACAGAACTACTTCATTTTGGGCATGAAATAGTAAGGAGCTTTCAGCATTCTTCAAAGTTATCTACATAATATTCTAATAAGCAAAGATATTTATTCCAATTTCCTGAATCAATGATAATAATAAAAGCTATTACTTCTGAAACGAGTTATGGTTCTTTCATAGGAGATGTTGTTACCAAATAATTTATTTGTCAAACCATCCAATACAATGTACAAGAGAATAAATTTAGTTCTCAGAATAAATACAGATTATATCTCATCTCTGTGTTAAGCCTGTTAATTTTGACTTTCCCTTTATACTGCATATTCCTCTTAGGACCATTCACTTTTCTGGCAAATAGTATCCTCTCTCCTATTTTTCTCTGATCCTTAAGCTCTACTTTATGTCTTCTGATCATAATCTCTAGAATAAATCTTTTATGCACTGGAACTGAAATATTTAAGTGTGTGAGAAGTAGGCATTCCCTACTAGAAACAGTCATCCTCCTGAGGAAAACCTTGCCAACAGATGCCTCCGAATACATCTAATGGTATTTATTTTCAAATGTCGTGGGTTTAATTTGAACTAGATTATTCACTTTGATCAACAAATATTATCTCCAGTACTGAATTCCCTAAATGAAGCGGCAACAATTCCACTCAGCATCTCCAGGTCACTGGTGGAGCTCCTGGTACTCCACTCGTGTGGTTTGGCCATGGCAATCCATTGTACCCTTTGGCACTTTCCTTCCTCACAGCCCTTCCTGCTGTCAATAATACAAGTTGGGTTTTAGCACAGAGAACCTCCTTGTGGTCAGCAAAGGATTCAGGTAGTAATTCCTTTGCTTTCCCACAGTGAATTGCCATGTACAGTAGCAAACAATGTGTTTAATCCTCCTCATTTCTACAAGGCCTTGAGCTGTTCACAAATTCGATGTATCGGCCATGGTTTCATCATCTGATCTCCACAGCCTCTCCTTCCTTGACTGCTTAAGTCAAGCAGCAAAGTATAGCACATCTACATTTACACAGATGTTTGTGTCCCAGTCCTGCAGCCCTGGACTCCCCCCTGGTCTCATCCCAGCTTGCAGTGCATCCCAACCCTCGCTGCCTCTCCTCCTTCACAGCAGCACCGGCCTCTGCAGTGGCCCCAAGGCCAAGCAGCTGGACAAGGCTTTGCTGGGCTCTGTCACTTTTGATAATGGATATTCTCCTTTCTACTTAACCACTCCATTTTCTATCACTGACAGCTTTCACTTTACATGTAGGTGTATTTCAAAATGGATAATTTTTAATTCACAAATGTCTTAATTAAATAAAAATAACAAGATGGCTAGGGTACATTCATTATGAAAGAAAACCACAGACATAGGAAGAAAGAAAAAAATGTGAGAAAATCAGGAACAACCCATCTTGGATTTGGTTAAAGAGTTCACAGTGCCTACAGCTGGATGTTATTTGAATAGCTTTTACTCCAATCCTCAGCAATTATAACCACTTAGGAGTCTGATTATAATTTTCTTCTAGGGGTTCATTTTATTACTAGACCCAATTTAACTCATATCCTCCTTCAGCATCAGGAGACTAGAAATCAGCCATCATTATCATCTCACTTCCATTTCAGAGAAAAAGGCACCAATGAGATTCCTTCTGAATTGTCAAATCATGGCCTTCGTTAGAGCCCACTTGGGCTCATCAGTGAGCTCTGGGGTTGGTTTAACCCTTATTTCTCTGTGTGCCACTCACACCTGCCAGGAGAAGTATCAAGCAAATGTTTACAGAATTATTTTCTGAAAAGGAAAAGAATACCTATAACTGAATAAGGAAAGCTAAAAATAAGGACAGCTGATTTTGTTCTCCTTTATTTAGAGTTTAACACTCTTAAACATAAACCCATGGTCTGTATACCATATTCCTATTCCAGGATGGAAGTGTTAACATTCTGGTGAAAAAAAAACCAGCTATAGTCAAACAATTTTTTCCCCTTGAGAATTAACAGAAAAGATGTACTTTAAAAATAACTTTTAAAATGTATCCATTAATATTATGCACGCTTTGTTCTCTGACACACTTCAAGCTCTTTATTTGCAGACTTTCACTTAGATAATTTTCTTTTTTCCATTTGTTTGTTTCTTCTGCTACTCTTGATTAATTAGAAACGAAACTGATAAAGACATCACAGCGTGTTTCACTGCTTTTTCAAAGGCCTGTAAACAAAAAGACTGAAGCACTTTTTAAAAACATAAATGAGTAAATCATACACAATCATCTGGGTTTCAAAATGAGAGAAACTTGCTGTTTAATGATCACTTGGGTGGAAAAAAAAAAACACTGGCATCTCAAGCAGCTCTTGGTAAAAGATGGAGGAATGAGATCTTTAGCTCTCAATTCACTTTCAAATCAGTAAAAATGTAATATCATCAAGATCCTACAGATGTTCAGTATCTTGTGGGAAAGAAGTAGAGACATGAAACAGTCAGGAAAAGGTACCTAACCTGCAGAATAAACAAACGCACCTGGCTTTTGGAGTGCAGAGACAAAATGGAAAGCAAAAGCCTATTTAAGATTAAACCAGAGGGGTCATCCAAAGTTTACAGTCCTGTAAAAGCACAGCCTCTCCCTCTCATTTTCCTGGATTCTGCCCTCTTATTAAGCTCTCCAAGGATATACAGTTTTCTCCTAATTCCCTTTGCTTTTTCCTGGTCACTCTCTTTCCAGAACATGGACTTGACACTTCCCTCTTCAGCAGGGCCTTACAGATACATTCTTGTGTGTATTCCTACTGCCTTAAGTGACTTTGGGATTTTTACTGTATCGCTGCTGTGGTGCAGTCAGTGGCACATTCAGGCCACCTCTGCCAGCTCCATGGAAGCACCCCAGGGAGAGAGATTTTCTCCCGCCTCAGGAGCAATGGGCACCCCAACACATCTGCACCTTGGCAAACTCACAGGTCCCACTGGGGTGAGGAGCCAGGGGCACTGGTACAGGCACTGAGGGACAGAGCTCTGTCCCTGCTGCATCCCACTGGTACTCACTGTTTGCCTCCCAGGCCCTTGAGTGCCTTGCAACCTTTGACATTTTGACATCGAAATTTTACTCACAGAGGAAAACATCAGAAATTATTACATGCCTTTTCCTTAAAAAAAAAAAATAAAGTGAAGAGGATACCTGATGTGACATCAACTGAATGGGGTGTTCAAACAACTGAATTTCCAATGAGAATTTTAAAAGCTCCAAGCGCTTCAGCTCTCCTCCCTCCCACTGCATCATCCCAGCAGCTCCCAGGCGTGTGCTGTGGGCACAGCCTGACCACCACCCTGGGCTCAGGTGCCACCTCCAGGCAGAAATCCTGGGAAGGTGTTCAGTTCATGGTACAGCTTTTGAACCTGACCTATGGAGTGAGTCAAATATTGGTAATGCCTGTCCTGCACTTAAACGAAGCAATTCATACCACCTTTGATTTCAAAACAGTTCAACCTTTGCTGCAGAGATTCAGATTTGGAATTAGTTTTGCCCCATAATTGCTCAGGTCAGTTTAGTAGTCAATACCAATCTGAAGTAATCAAACATGGAAAATTCAAAACAAGACAGGGAAATCCTGCTACCAAAACCCAAAGCTTTCACAGGGAGGAGTAAATATGCCTGTGAGCAAACGTGAGCTTTGCCATTGCTGTTTTTTCATTTTGCTTTTCTGCTATTAGAAAAGTGCCATATACAAAGAAATTTTTTTCAATATTCTGTTTTTATCTTTAGATTTGTTCTTAGAACTGAAAGGCATCACCAACAGCATGAAAACCAGCCCTGGCTGGTTTGAGTACCATAGGCTTTAAGGTTCCTGCTAGAACCAATGTGCCACGGCAGCACAGTGGGAACTGAACTGGGCAGGGCAGCAGCAAGAAGGGCAAGAAGCACCTTCAGATCTCTAATGACCACACACATCTGGAAATTGGAAACTCTCTCAAGATTTACCCCTGAGTTTAAGACATCCAAAGCAAAGGAAATTGCCTTGAAATTGCCCATTTCAATCTATGAATATAATATAGCATTTTTAAGGCTACATCTACATAACACTGTAACTGATTTAATTGATTTCATGGAGTTTTCATCCATATTCCAGATGATGCTTGAGAGGATTAGACAAGAAAAAAAGAAACATGAACAGCCATTTCCCCTTTACATTATCTACTCCCTACCAGTCTGTTTTTAAATCTGTCATCTCTGTTCATATATTCAGGAATATATAAAAAGAGAACCAATGGCATCTCCCAGCTTGCAAGGATGAAGTTTTCTCTTTTGTTTCTTAAGAGATCAGGAAGTTCAACAGAGGAGTCTGAGCTCAAGGAGCTGACCAGACTTGAGAGCCATCGTATTCCAGCTGCAGAATTCCTGGGGACTCATCCAACTCAATCCACTGCATTGCACTACCAAACACTCAAGTTTTATTCTAAGTAAGTTTGACTTTGCTCTATCCAATTATGATCTATTCTGTCCCATTAATAGCAACTTTAATAGAATAATGACTGCACAGCCTTTCCAAAGACTTCTCAGGTCTGGAGTTACAAATAATTCCCATTTGTTCAAAACTGGCAGCACTTACGAGTCTTTCTGCACACAGTGTAAATTATGTGTTTAACAGACAAGGATAGAGTTATATTGGAAAACCAAGTTTCTGGTCGAAACAGGCATGGGGGAATTTCTTCTATGTGCCCTAGAAATATGCCATACAGGTCATGACATTTGAAATATTTTCATATAAAGCCTGAAGTCTGGGGTTTGCTTGTTATAAAATTCATTTCAATACAAAAATCAGAACATTTTATTATGGAATCCAGCAGTCATGTATCTTGATATGATTTCTCAATATTTTCTAAACCAATTGTTGACAATTTTAAAGTACATAGAATTTGATTAAAAATATGTCTGTAAGGAAAACTATTTTACTTTAAAAATCATTATCTACTTTTTCTAACAGACTGAGGACTCAGCCTTATGTGGAATTTTGAGGTTTTAATTTATTGGCTGAGAAACAGAACTCACTCTCTTAAGTGTCGGAGACCTTGAAAGGTCAAGTCCTGCTGTGCTGATGGAAACAGTCCCTGGCCACGGGCACCAGGCACTGCCATCCCTTCTGCCGAAGAGCTCCTGCCATGCACACCCCTAAATGGGGCTGCACAGCAGCTTAAACCATCTCATGCAGAGCTGTGCAGTTTGCAGTTTGCAGCAGCTGTATTTGGTAGCCCCTCTGGAGCAGCTGAAAGCAGAAGAGGCAACCTGACAACCACCTTGCTTTATTGCTACGTGAGGTACTTAAAAATGCTGTGTAGTGAATCCATACCCAATTTACTTCCCCTCAGCAATCCATGCAAATCTGTGTGTGTCCATAGTGCAAAACAGCCTCAGTGATGGGAATTTATAGCATAACCTACAGTGCATTAACTTCTTGGTGTCAGAACACTCCCAGAATTAACAACTGATTTGCTCACTTACAGAAGCGATGCCAAGCTGGTGAAGTGTTTGCCAACTTCGTGCTCTGTGTTCCGTATCTAAGTGGGTCTCAGACAATTTGTGCACAGCATAAAACACAGCAATAACAGATCAATGTCCTACCTTAAAGCTGTGATCCAGCCCAGAACTTTAGGCAAGCTGTACAGATTAATCCCAGAAGTTTTTTTTGCTCTTTAAGGTGTTTAAACATCTTGTGTTTCCTACTATGAATGGATCTTTACATTAGTATCTCATTACATTTTTATGGAAAATAATAGCATCAAGAAAATACCTGTGTAAATGTGATTTGGAAATCACAAATATTTGTGCGATTCACACGTTCAAACTTTTTGTGAGGTCTGAAATTGCTTCAGAAAGAGTCAGACTATAAAAGAATAAGTTTTATTCCTCTATCTGTTGTTCTAAAGTAAAAGACAGAATATCCTGTTGAAAATATTTATACTTCTATCATACATATTATTTCAGGAAGAGAAGCTGATAAATTTAGAAGTGGTTTTCCAGAGGAAAGCAAAGGAACTTCTCATTTCCTCTATAAACAGTTGATCAAAACCCTACAGCAATACCAGCAACAGGAATAATCTGTATCCCCATAGACACATTTTTCTTTGTACAGTGTCTGCTGAAGGCCTTTACAGATTGTATTTCCACAGAAAATTCAAAGAGAACTCAGATGTTTTTTACTAAATAAAAAAGAAATTTCAAATAATCCTGCAATAAGAATGTGTGCTGGACTGACTCACTGGTGACATTAGGGTGAAAAAATAACCATTTTCTACAAGAACATTCTTGAACTCAGAGCACAATGAGAACAGACTAAGGAAGCATTAAAAACACAACATTACCAGCAGATGAAAGAGAAGAAAAAAAAGATGGCTTTTATGGAAAATTTAGGGGGGAAAAATGAGCAAGTTACTTTTCTTTGACAGAAGTTAAAAACGCATCAATACTTCTAAACTCAATCCATAAAAACATCGGGGAGAGAAAGGTGTCCAGTTGCACAACAAAATGAAAGGTCGTTTACCAAGGTAAAAAAAAAATACCCTGCAAAATACTGACTTGAGAATACAGAATCATTTTCAGTTTTTGTTTGTCAGCTGAGATGCAAACAAACAAACACTTTGCAGTCAGGCTGCTCTCAGGTATGACCAAACTGAAACGGGATTGGCTCCACATGGCACGTAAGGAAGCATTAAGAGGATGAGGCTACACTTCCAGTTTTCTTTCTTCTGACTTTGCACATAGAATGTTACATTGCATACACTGCATGTTTTTCTCATCTGATCTGTCAATTTTCAGTGATTACATTTAATTTCTTAATTACTTCCCCCACCCAGCTTTTCTTATTTCCACCATACAGCAATCAGAAAAGCAGATCTCTGCTGGAAACACCTTCTGTCACAACTCCGTTCCAGACATTTCCCATTTTCTTGTCCCTTCTCAAAACCAGTGCCAGAGACCTTTTCCACTCAGGCCAGCTGGACACTGAACCCTGAAACATGAAGATGCCTTGGGTTGTGCTCAGCCACCTCTGTGAATAGCCCAGGTGTCTTTTCCTATCCTGGAGTGGCACCAGTCTCTGCTTCGAAGTCCCCACCACAGGTGGGGAGACCCAACTGGATTATCCCAACCCCACAGACAGCTCGGGATGGACAGGAGTTGGAGAGGTGATGCTACAGATCCTCAAGCTACTGAAGCACCCGTTGCTTGTTTGAACCATGACAAACATCTCTGACATTCCCCCTCCTCCAAAATGGACTCTAAAGTCACCAAATTCTCGGCCCAACTCGTGTATAAGCCACCCCACCAAACAGCATTTCCTGTCACACCCCAGGGAGTTCTGCTCCCTTCTCACAGGGCACAACTCACTGTGCACATGGAATGCACCCGGGAAGCTGCAGGGATGAACACACAGCACACCTAAATGTTCTACAGACCCCCTGAGCCCCAACATCTGTGAAAGGCACGGCCCAGATGAGCAGCTGAGGTACCTGCCAGCAATCACCGCTCTTGCTTTGTGTCTGACTAGTTCCATTCACTCCCTTTGTGCACAGGAAGCAGCAACCTTTCATTAGCCTTTCCATACTGCCATCCGTCAGTAAATTCTAGTTCCTAAAGAGAGGGTGTTATTAGAGCTTGGTGTTTGCTGTGATTGCTCCCCTCACAACGGAAGATGCAATCAGAGGAAGAATTTATGTCCTGTAATTCAATGAATGGATGTGTTCCTACAGCAATTCCTTTAGTAATTACTTGTGTAAAGCATGTTTTTCTGCAATTGAAATTCTACAGTGTACAGTTATTTATTAAAATATATTATTTATAATGGCATTTTCCATCTTAATTTCATTACTTTCTTTCAATACAATGCTTTCATAGTCACATTTTAATTCCTTTTATTGGTCTAGAGATACTGAAAGTTTTAGGGCAACTTATAAGCATTCAAACAGAAGAACATGCTGTAAACAGAGAATAAAACCAGAGGAAAGGACATCGCAAGGCTCTTACTAATAGAAACAGAGACATAGTTTTTTACCACTCCACAGGTAAGAAGCTTTCTATACATAAAACAACAAAATATTCTCTGATATTCCCCTACTTCATGAAGTCATTTGGCTTTAAAGAGCATTTGAACATTCCTAAATAGCATTCTTGCCCTCTGACAAGCATTCCCAAGGGAACAGGAAAAAGAAGGATCATGTCTTTAGAGAAAAAAATTAAATAGAGGTCCCGAAGGACCCAGAAAGGACTGAAGACATCATCTCTGTTATTCCCACAAGCACTTTTCGTGAGCAGGTAATCTTCCTAGGTATTAAATAATCTTATAATAAAATACTTCAAATAGGTCTTTAGAGGATAATAACCCACAGGAAGCCTGCAGATTAGACTGCTAATCAATCTCTTACTAAAAAAATGTAAATTTTACAAATTAAGTGTCTTAAGGTTTTAACCTCAGATCCTGGGTAGAAATTGATGCAAGCTCTCAAGGAGCAGCACGTGATCAAAGAACCACTCGTGGTAGGGTCTGCCCAGGTGCAGCCTCTGGATGCCCTGTGCCAGGATCCTTCCAGAAACCAGGCAAACACAACTCTGGCAAGGAGTGGTGGCTACTGGGAGGGAAAAGTCAGGGGGAGAGGCAAAAGGGGAAAGATACGAATAGGAGATGGATCCCCTAATGCTGTGTTTTCCATGGGACAGAAGGGGAAGCCACCACATTTCAAGGGGGGTCTCCAAGAAAGCTGGAGAGGGACTTTTGACAAGAACATGTGGTGATAGGACAAAGGTAATGGCTTTAAATTGAGAGAAGACAGGTTTAGATTGGATGTTAGGAAGAAATTCTTGACTGTGAGGGTGATGAGGCCCTGGCACAGGGTGCTCAGAGAAGCTGTGGCTGCCCCATCCCTGGAAATATTTAAGACCAGGATGGATGGGGCAACCTGGAATAGTGGAAAGTGTCCCTGCCCAAGGCAGGGGGGTGGGATTGGATGGTTTTTAAGGTCTGTTCCAACCCAGGCCATTCTATATCCCCTCAGAAGGACAGAAAGCAAACAGAGATGCACCACTGTGGAAGCGCTGGGCAGCAATGCCAAACCCTTGGTGTGTTGCTGACACTGTTTGCAGCCGAAATGAAATGACTCCACACCAGCCAATGTGGAGAGAAGCAATTCCATCGCTGGCAGCCCCAGCACAGTGGGATCCCACACCCCTCAGCCTGGAGCCTCACAGCTCTCCTGCAGGCTCCTGCCCTCATCCATCAAATCCCAAGAAAGGCTGTCAGAGATCCATGCCTAAGGAGAAAGAGTTTGATTTTAGTGAGAGTAGACAACTGAGTTTAGGAATGAATAATGTTATGCTTGTAATAAGAAAAGAGCATCTTGAAGGTTACGTTTTCTGCTGTTTCTGCCACTGTAGGTCAGCTGAAAAGATTGCTCAGAGCTGCTGAAACCAGAGAGCGTTGCTAGGATTTTGTGCAAAGTCCCTGTGACTTACAGCTGGAGCTGGGAGACATTAAGTACTTAATAGACTCTGTTTATCTGTCCTGCAAAATAGTTAATGATGTCTTTTAAGTACCACTCATGAAAATAGGAGCATCACTATTTGATAGTGTCTTTTTGTTTTCAGTTTTATTTTTCTTTGTATCAAATCCTGACAACTGTGAGAAAGACTTGGCTAAAATGTATTATCTGCTATCCAGAAAGAAAACCTTTCTCCACTTTCAATTGTAAATGATTTTCATAATTGCAACTGAGTCTCTCATTTTTTCTCGAACATGACCTGCTCTGTGAAAATCAATATCTCATTAGCCAAGCCAAAAGGTGAAGCAATTCCAGATCTGACTGCACAGCCAGTGTGTCCTCCCTACTTGTACGGAATCATTAGTACAGAGTGAGCCTTGATACAGTGGGAATTTTACCCATTGACTTAATGTAGAGTTATTTAATAAAGCTGTGTGTTTCATTCGGGGGGGCATAAATAACTCTATCTATGATGAAAATATCCTAATTTGTTGGTTTGTGCCGTATTCATGGGGACCTTTTGCTCCTTTATAACAACTGCTGGGATAAGTTATTTCATAAATTATTTCAAAGCAAGCATTGTTCTAAGCTACAGCTTCATCACTTGAAATAAAACTTTACTTGGAAGGTGTTTTAGAACATGAACCAATGGCAGATGTACCATGCTTTTTGCCCCCTCCCAAAACATTTCAAATTCAATGCCATCTCTGTAAACAGAAGATTTGGCAATGGAATCCAGCACTTCCTACCCAGGTTGCTTAATTTTTTACCTTGTGAACACAGAACAGAGACAAACAAAAATAGCCAAGGGAACTGAAGGAACTACTGTCTTCTATTGGCACTTCTATTAGACTTGGTGCTAATATCTCTCCAACCACACAGTTGCACTTAGTGCCATGCTTAATTCTGCTCAGAAATGGGCCTGAATTCCCAGATACTGGGCCACTAACTTTAAGTTAATTAATTTCGTTTTCATGAAACCCCTTTTTATTTTAGACTCTTGCCACAGGCTTCTCCCACTCACTTGAACACCTTCAAGTAAGCTGGTCATCTTGATTCCTTTTGAAGTCCATGAACAGGAGCCTGGTACTCAGCCTCAGCTGTTTCAAATGTCAGCTTTCAGGTGAGATGAAACGAGGCTGGTCCATGATTCATGAAGGAAATCAAGATGCTGAGATTAAATGTAGATACCTACACTTAAAGGTAGAAGATTCTCACCCAGATCTCACTTTTCCTCAGAGAACTGAAGGCCATAGCAAAAGGCTCATCCTTCGAGGCCATTGGAGCCCAGACTTGCTCAGTGTATGTTCATTCAGAAATGCTGAGCCTCTTGGCTGGGCACCTGGTGGCTGCTGCAACCCTTACAGACTCCCACACTCAGCTGCTAAAACTCCAAGCTCAAACAGCAAATCATTTCATTTTACTAAATGTTTACTCTGGGCTTTTGTCACACACATTTGTTTCTGAATACATTTTGTTTTAGTGTACCAGCAGTTTACAGCAGGCACCCAAAGTGATGGCAAAAAGTTCAGTGTTGAGATCATGTGTAAATTCCAATAAAAATTAATTTCCTTTGGCAGAGGATATAATCCAAGCACTGCAATCACCTGATCACAGTTAGACTTGATCCCCTTAGATTTATCTATTTACCCCCCTTGTCTGAACAGCCTCCATAAATATTTTTAGAGCAGCAAAAATGAGAAGAAACATAAGCTCAGAGATGACATGATTACTTCTATTTGCCCAGGGAATATACATTTTCTCTTTACAGTGGGATTTCCAGGAGCCTTTTAATAGACATTGGCTCTTCATTCAGCATAAAATACAGGACAAAACACAGTTTAGTGTGGGATGTATAAACAATCCTGCAGACCACATTTTCCTAGAGAACAGACACTCAGGAGAGGGGGAAGCCTCCTATCCTTCTGGATTTTTTTTTTTTTACTCAAAGAATTGCCTCCATTTTCTGCATTTTGGAAATTTTTCGACTGAGGCAACATGCTCAAAAGCCAACAACATGAACCAAAGTTTGACTACTGAGTGCATGTTGAAAGAAAGGAAGGGGGGAAAAAACCAGAAACCAAACCAAACAAAAAATTCCTGCCATAGAGAAACACTGCAAATAAAGGGCTCCATAGGGCACTAAGGGCAAGAGCTGACTACAACAGGCAGAAACAAAGAAAACCAGGGCTGAAAATCTATACAAAAGCACCAGAAGTGAGAACACTGTCTTCACTTAGGAAGGAAGCAAAGGCAGGAAAGAAAAGAAGGATTAGTGAATATTCTTGGGACTTCCCTTATTGAGAATATGATAAAATAATTCAAAATATCATCAAATTCAATGGGGGAATTTGACCTATTATGACCATTTTGAGTGAGAAGACAAAACCAGCACTGAGTGAGGAGAGAGAACAACTGAGTACATCGTATTCAGCCATTTCACCACCACAACCTCTGTTCAACTTGACTGTATCTGTGGCAGTTGAGGACTTCTGTAAAATTAACTTGAACTTGATACTTCACCAATATCGATCTTCACCTGTGTGTCAGCAAAAGTATCCTCTGTTGGATACTTCCTTGTAGCTTTAATGTGATTGCCAGAGGGCAGGCATAAAGCAAGCACTCTCAGGGCACCCAAAGGGCTCTCATATTTATGGACTGTCAAACTAACACCTTTCTAGAACTCAAAAATATGTCACAAGACACTCTTCAGCAGCTCTTTCTGGAAAGGGAATGTGAAAAATTAGGACTACATTTTACTATGCTTCTCCTGTGACTCCCTTTTTCATTTAAAACTCTTGCAAAGCCCACCCCTTAAAGCCCCAGTCCTCTCCAGACAGGATACTGAAGTGTAAAATTGGTATTTTCAGCATGCTCACCCCATCTCAGGAAGTAACGATGTGCAATTATGACAGGAAATTGAGTTATCACAAGATATGTACTCTAAATTGCTTGAGAAGGTTAAAAGGGTATCTAAAGAGAAAATATCATAAAAATATTTCCTACTTCAACAAAATCCATATCACAAAGTTTCTGTAAGTTGAAATATGTCATTCAAGGGCATTAAAGCACTAATGTGAATAATTGATGTTATTAGGCAAGTTCTAATAGTTCACAGAGCGGTGACAACATCTGTACATATTGCCATGCCCGGCAGACAGGGCCAACCAACCTCGCACAAGCCAAACCTGGGCTTATTTGTAGTTCATTCTTTAATCCTCAAGTTTATTACAGAAAATGTAATTAGTATCTATCATTTATTGGACATTCCTGAGAATATCTGACTGTATCTGGGATGGTTTTTTAAACTCTGGAATTTACAAAACCTTGTTTTCCTAAGCGTCAAACCTCAGATTTCCAAAAACTGAGAAAACATAAAGGAAATGTTATCAAAAGCATAGCAGCTTCAGCCCTTCTGAAAACCTTTCTCATTTTCTTCATGTCAGATTTTCCTGCTGCTAAATTACTTCCCCACGGATGGAACAGGAAGACAGCTTAAGCCAAGAAGATTTTGGGCTGAGAGTTAATCTAGAAACAAAAATCAGTATCATGACTGACTACACGGTTGCTGCTTGCCTCCAAGTGTAGAAGAATCTAATTTGGAGGCTTTTTTTGATTTCTTTTGTCAATTTGTTTTTCAGGAATAGTTGAGGAAGAAAGGAGCAACTGGAGTAGAAAGGATGAGTAAATTCACTTGTTGACCACAAAGAAAAGAAATGAAAATAAATCCAAAGAAAGAGAGGCAGATTTCTTTTAAAAAGGTAGAAAGGTAAATATCCTGTAATTTACTCTTTTGGTCTTAGACTGACAAGTCTTCACAATTCAGTTCTGGGCCAGCTTCCTCCCACATTTTTTAGAATATTGGACCTGTTCACCCTGTAAAGAGTGAGCTGTTCTTGACATATTTGGAGCCAGTAACCTTTTACATCATGTGACATGAACTTAAAGATAACCCTTTCCCTTAATATTGATAATGAAGTGTTCTTTATAATTTAAAAAATATGTACCTAAACCATTCCAAATTTAAACTGCCTTCTCATTTTGGTGTAGAGCTCCTTCCTCCAATGCATGAACACTCCTGTAAGAACCCTTGCTATCACTTCCAACACTGAACATGACCAGCTACTTTCCTTTTCTCAGTGCCTCCTGGAAAGAACTAAACACAGGAAGCTCCTGTGCCCCCAGCACTCTGCCAGCTGCTAGGAAGAAAATGAACTCTGTCCCAGTCAGAAGCAGGACTCATTTCTCTCCAGTTCAGTACTCAGAAAGACACACATCCTGTGTTAGAGCAGCAGGACTGCCACCAGTTTGGTCCAGTAGCTCACAAGGTCTTCTGATTTAATATAATTCTGATCATCTTAATCTTTTTATTATGTAGCAAGAAAAATGAAGCACTGTGCCAAAACAATTTAAAGCTTGCCCTTGAACAACCTCAGACTATAACCAGCATAGCTCTGAGAGGAGGATTCCTGTGATGTGGAGAAGAAAACCCAGCTCCACTTTAGTCTCTGCAGGTTATTCCCAGCTCGACTTTAGTCTGTGCAGGTTATTCTGCTTCTGGAGCTATTTGAGTTGTGAAAGCCTGTGCAGCACCTATCGGGAGATCCACAAATGCTGACAATTGAAGGGGGAGGAGAAATGGGTCAGAATGTTATTTTCTTTAGTAACTGAAAGATTTCTTTCCAGGTAGGCCTTGAAGCAATTAAAAAAAAAAAAAAAGGAGAATGACCAATTCATCTGACTTGAAGGCAAAGCTGTAGCTGTGGCTTATACCACTTGCACCTGAAAAATGGGAATTTAGCAAGGAATGCAACTCTTGCCTCTATATTTAGGGACAGATTAGAATGACAATTAACACAGTCTCCAGCTATCATCTATAACATGTCATATTGAAAATTAAATCCAGATTTTTCACAAAGATAACAGAATACTAATTATTATCTGGCACTACTTACTTTGTTAAAGAAAAAAAATAGCAAAACACAAGAAACTTTCAGTAATACTTTAGAACTTATTGGTACCAAGAATCACAACAAAAAAGCCACTACTGTTGTCACTGCCACTGTTTTTTCTTGTGCAACCTAGAAAATAATTCCCAAGTTGAACATCTCTGAAGTAATCCTGTTCAGTTTCAGAGCCTAAATTTGCAGCTTCATTTCCTCTAACAAAGGATGAAAATTGCTTTCTCCTGCACATTTCTAGCAATCATCAAGATGAAAGTTCCCCCTATACACCACACTTTTTATTATTATGTTTTCTCAGCACATTGAGCATCTCTGTTTCAGTTTGCCCAATTGTTTATTGCTGAGCAAATCCCAGCACTGCACATGCTGTAAATCTGAAATACAATAGGTCTTAGAGCAAGCCTCCCCCTATTCTCAGTGCTGCTCTAGAAGATGTATGAGGAAAAAGGTCACTCATAAATGTTCACACACAGCAAATTTCGGGCCATAACTTAGATTCATTCCAACCACTAAATGTGTCTCACTGAACAACAACTCAAAGTGAAATTACCTGACAGGGAACATGTGTCCTCCCAAAACATGAGCTCTCACCACAGATTACGTATTAGAGGTGTCAACCTCCTGGATAGGGAATATTTCAGGCATTTGTTAGAGCACACAATTTCTGAGAATCCATGGCTTGATATCTCTTCTTTAGAGAAGAATAGTGCTGAATTTCAAGTTGTGCCCAAGGTGTCTGAGGAGTGGGCACAGGGCAGGTGGTGCTCAGCAGCGAGGGCTGCCCGGCTGAGAGCAGTGACTGCTCTGGGCTGTTGGTCTTCCTCTGACTATGTAGGGAGCATGTAAAGATTGAAGTTTAGCCAATCTTTAGAAAGAAGGTGGGGAAAAAGAGCAAAACGCTGCTATTTACAGTTCAGTCCCACTAGATCCCCACCCTTCCTGAGGGCGCATAAAATGCCCGTGTGTTCTGACACTCTCTGTAAGATTCAGTCCCACTTATTAACGGATGCAAGAGCATAAAAGTTAGTATAGTTTCAGGTAGCATATTGCTCATTGTGTGCTGCATTTGCCTTCAAATCCTCTGTAGAGCTATAGGCACACAGGTTTGCTCTCACATTTGATTAATGTCAGTTGTGAAAAGATCATTTCTGCCCTAGTCACCAGGCACCCAGAACATACCTACTGGCAGGATACACTATTTCTTCTGTTTCAACAGTTTTTAAATCAAACCTCTACAGTTTCAATTTCAGAATTATTTCGGGACTATTTTACAAAATATTTCAAATAGGACACTTTTGCTAAGGGGAATTTTCCTCTATTTTTATTTCACTGAAAGCCCCAAAACAGAGCGCAGAGCAGGGTATTCTCAGTGAACTGCTGGCAGAATTAATGCCAATCCTTCATTCTGTCAGCCATGGCCATGAATAAATTATCATTCTTCATAATTATGCAAATCTATTACAGTTCATTAGCTTATTTTGAGAACACTATTAATAATAAAAAGTTTCATAAAAAATAAATAGAAATAAAATCTATTAGAAACTGGTTAGAAATTTGGATACAGAGTCCAGTGGGACATAGCTTCTGCTCCATATCTAAATTCCCACTGATGCTGAGAGTATTTAATATTAATAATCCTGAGCAAGTATGAAAAAGAAATCAGGTAAGCTTGATTAGGTTTAAGGAAGTTTTAAAACTCTGGTGAATTAGATGCAGAAATTGGTAGTTGACTACTTTCAGTTAGTTAGTAATTTGTTCATGTTTAGTTTGCAGTTTTGCAACCCCATCTTTCTTCATTAGGTTTCTGGCAAGGGAATATTCTGCCATTAGAGCACAGAGTTTCTGTATGTCATAGGAGGTTAAAAACTGTAAACCAAAGTAAGACGAGGATCATGCATTTAAATAACAAATTTTACGTTTTGGTGGGTTTGGTTTGGGGCTCCAAAGGCTGTCTCTGATAATCTTAATGGGACTTATTTGATCAAGTGCTCCAAAAGGTCACTGTATCAGTCAGCCAACACCACTACCAGAAATAATTGCAGGTAAGTTTTATTATCAGCCATCTGTCAAGAAGGACATAATGTCAAGTTAACTGGAATTTACACTTTAAACATAACCACTATTATTTAGTAATATATTCCAAGATTTCACAGTTTTCTGAGAATATCTTAGAGCAGCACTTAGAGTTAGCACGAAAGTGTGCTGCTAGACTTGTTCTCAGAAAAACATCTAATCAATCTTTTTTCATCTTTATGTATTTGTACAAGAATGTAGGTGGATGTAGATATCTAATGTGAAACAACACTGCCCATATAAAATGTGACATCTGCCTTTCAAAGGTATTTTTCAATCCCTATTTCACAACTATTGAGTTGTATATTAAATTTCTAACCTAAAGTATTTTGGTACTAGTTCAGATATTTAACCTTATGATACATGATGGGATAGTCCTAACAATTAACCCCATTGGAGGCTGGGATGTCATCATCTCCCATGCTTCATACACAGAGCATCAAAGAGCTTCTGAGTGAAAACCATGACTCCCCTTCCTTGGCTTGCAGTGCTCCAGCCCAGCACAGAGACGAGTGCCTGGGGAGGGAATGTCAGTACTGAACACACAAAAAGAGCTCTTTGGTTTGACTCACCCTTCATGATGCCACTGCTTTCAGCCTACACACTTCAAGCACAGCTACATCAGGCCCCTCTTTTATAGGTGCATGAATTACATTTCTGATGAGCTAAGCAGTAAGAGTGGCTTGGAGTGATGCAGGGACAAACTTCCACTAATAAACTTATGTACAATTGTTATTCCATCTGGGAGTTTCACAAATGAACAGGAGAACAGGGCAGGAGTATAAACATATTCTATTTGAAAAGGCAACACCTTGGCATGGGTTTGGGTTCTTTAAAATGCAGAAAACAGTTTACCATTATGCTCTTACACCTTTTATGACTTTTATGCTCAGCTTTCCATCAGCCGTGCAGCACATTTCAGAAACTCACATCAAGTAACAAGGTTCCTCAAAAAGTTCATTGTAACATAATTTATATCCTGCAGAAAAAGTAAAGTGAGTTACTTTCTGTTATGCTAATGTCGAACAACCTCTCAAATATAAAATATTAACAATATCCAAACAACCATGCAGCTCACACCAAGTACAGGTTGGTGTGACAGCTGCCGCAATGAATAAATGAGCTGGCTTTCTGCTAAATGCCTTAGGGATTTTCATGTACAGTTTATACATTATAGGTTTGGGGGTTGCTGCACAATCCCATGCTCAGCTAGAGATGATCAGCGGTTTAGTCAGTGGTGTTTCAAAATCTGTGCAAAGAAATCCATTACTTATCACCTGCAGAGGTTCCTCTCTTTCTTGCTGCTGGTCAGAGGTGGCCCGTTGTTCTGTGTGGCCTGCGACAGGTGACAGCACTGCAGAGGGCTCCCCTCTCACTCAGACTTGCAGTGACTTTAGTATTTGATATTTCAGTGGTTCTGTATTGCACTCAGAAAGCGAGAAAATGCATTTCAATGTCAACCACTCATCTGGAGGCCTCTTTTTATTTTTGTTATTTTCTCTAGAAAAACTTTCTGTTGAAGCTTGAAAACTTCGTTTTCTTCCTAACACATTTTCCATGGCCTTTTGTTTGACCCTAGTACTCTGCCTCTTCCATGCTTGATTTTAAAGGACAAAGTGTGACTGGAGCAGCTCAGAATTCAGCCACGGAGCTCAACTGGAGAACATAGTAGAATTACAAGGATATCTCATCTCCCTTTCCATTTGCAAGCTGCCTGTCATACACTGAATCAGCAAGACTTGACAGCTCTCATCGTAGTTTCTTTTCTACTACAGGATTCTGTTCCAAAAACTCTTCATCACATTGAATGAGATACACAGCTTGCCTAAGTTGACAGCTAGGCAGTCTAGTGTTCAGGCAGACAACTCAATTTACTCCATCTGGCAATGCACAGACCCAGGCAGTGCATTGTGTGACCACACCGTGAGGCCAGTGCTGCCTGCAGGTGCAAGGGCACTGCTCCTGTCTTATGCCATTGAGTCACAGACAGTTCAGGCTCTCTTTACCCAAACATTTCAAAACAAACACACCAAACTCATAGCCTCATTCTTCCAACATTATTTGGCATTTTATGAAATCTCCAAGACCACTTAAAGATGGCTTCAAGTTTCTCAACTTTATTTTCTTGCTTTTGATCAATAATACCACTAAAATTATGCCAATCCAAACAGCGTTAACTCAAAATTAGATGCTTTTTTCTTGCCCTATTGTGTCTTTTCCTATTTGATATTGAGTCAATCACTTATCTACATTGATGTCCATGAATACAAAAACACAACTAAAAGCTTCTGTTGTACCTGTTCATCTAGCTCCTTCTTGTGGCTTTTCTTTCTACTGCCAATTCTTGCTAGCATCTCACCCAAACACACACCGATATCCCTTTTAAATGAGTATTTATAAGGTCCAATTATCTTCTGCAGCATCTCACATCACTACAAAAGAGATCATCTTCACATGGTGGCCAAGTTTCAGTCCCACCAGCACAGAACAGACCGAGGCAAACGATAACTGTGTCTCTGGGAACACCCATTCCCTGAGGATCCAGGGAAACCCAGCATCCGAGGAGCTGGGTTGCTTGGGAACAGTGCATGTGGAGACAATTTACCCTTCACAAAAGAGACTGCAGCAAACCTAACAGGAAAGTCATGAAAATCTCTTACTACAGGGACAAGACAGTGCAAATGTCAAGATGGGTAACTGTTGTACTTGTAAGACAAATAGGTGAAAATTAGCTTTCCGTGGTAAACCATGGAAAAAGGAAGAAATCATCACTAAGAAGGCAGAGAGCACACTCTCTATGGGCATCTACCATTTTACCAAGTAAAACATCCCAATTAGATTTCTCACAGGAGAACAGCAGTAAACCTTTTATGTTGGAGCACCTGGCTTAATTTATTGTTGACATTTTAAATCCTAATGCACTTTTACATACAAGCACAGATGGTGCTCAGTGCTATTCCATAAACTTTCTCCCCATGGCCCTGACTAAGAACCAGCTATGCTCCATTCAACTCATAGATCCAGAATAAAGTTCAGGAGGTCTGCATGTGCCCTGGCATAATGGGGAAGAGGAAAAACACCTGGAAAATAATGGGAGCCATGAGCCATATGAGAAAGTTTCCTGGTCTAGCAGGCCCAGTGTTCAGTGTCAGAAGCACTATTAAACCTGCTGGTGACTTTTGGCTGGGTAATTGCTGGCTGCAGTTCTGCCATGAGTGAAGGTCAGGGTGTTGGTGTGTTGTTGAGGAATACAGTGGATAGTGCAAGGTTAATGTCTCACTTGGGCTGAAATGTGCACAGCTATCAGGCAGCACGAGAGTTTCCAGCAAGAGCAGCAAGAAGAAAAAACCTGCACTTTCTCTAAACCCAGTACCCTCTCCCAGTCAATTCACAGAGTTCTTTAAGGCAGGAAGACACATACAAACTTTAACTGAAACTCCCCATATACTTACAACCTGCTAAGCTCACTACACTAAGCAAGGTTTGAGGCTGCAAGACAAACTTTGGCTCCAAGCATAAGGACAGGCTGTAGTTCCAAATTGCCACCTTTTCCTGACACTTCCCAAATTCCACCCCTTGCAAAGTCAACGTATGGAGTTAACTACAGGGAGTCAAAGCACCAGCAGAGGCAGGCCATCCACCCTCCCAGATGTCAATAGGGGCAGCAGGACTTTCCATAAATTACTTTATAACACAAGGGCTTACTTTGGCTTGTTATTTCCAGATAACTTGCTGGGTAATATGGCCAGGATGCACCCAGAAGAGTCTGCAAAAATGCAAAGTGAGCTGCTTGTAGAGGTCTGAATTGTTTGAATCAGAGCTGCCTCAGGTAGAATGAAATGCAACAGAGACACGAGTTCACAGTCCAGCCGGCACAGTGTCAATAGCCTAAAGCCGTTGGTGAAGACATTATTGATTAGCATGGTATATATTTCAACACAACTTTCCAGAGAGGGTTTTCCAGAAATCTGTGCTGGTGTTTCAGCTCCACCTGATGTGGGTGTCACTCACTCCCTGAGCTCTCTGTGCCCCACCCAGGCACACCCAGAGAGCCACAACAACTACTGGCACTTTCCTCTCCACAGCACAGGTTAATGTGCTGTGGAGAGGAAAGTGCTCCTGACCTTTGCAGGTTTATTTTCAGTGTTTTCTATGGCCATCTGTGACCTGTGTCCCTTTCCTTGAGGGATACATCCAGGTTTCCTTTCACTGGGTCACTAGATTGTTACATTTTGTAATCACACACACACGGCCTTTAAACACAACTCAGTTCTTTTTCATCTTGGTTACCCACAGAGGCCAGAGGCAGCCCCAGGAGCGCAGCTGCACAGCACTGCACACAACTCCTCCCACCTTGGAGCCACTAGAGTGCACCACAGCTCGTTCCCAGCAGTTCTCTCTCCCAAGTATTTCAGCAGTGAGTACTTGACCGGATGAGACTTTTGGCAGAGGCAGTTTATGGTAACCCCTCTCTGTGCAGGACATTGTCCTTTTCCATGGGCCTCCATCAGGTTCAGAGGAGCTTTTGGAGACTTTCCCCACTGAGCAGCACCCCGAGGAACCAGCTCTCATTCTAAAGCTGGCCCTGCTCTGCTTTAAGCAGGGGCTGAACTTGATGATCTCCAGAGATTCTTTCAAGCATACGTTTTTCTAGATAACAAACAAATCCTCTTTAGAGAGGAGGGGCCAAGAATCCACTTTAAATGAGACAAGAGCTGAGACAGCGTGAGCTGCAGAGAGGGGAATGTCTGCCTGGCAGCACACTCTGTGTGGTGGCAGATCCCACTCCCAGCTGGTTATAGGGGCACAAGCCTGTATTTAGTTTGGCCATACCATAAGAAGGGCAGAAACAGTTACTGCATCTTAATGTCATCCATCTTCTTGGGAGCAACCCTAGAAATGAATTGTACTTTTCTGACTCTTAGGTTCCATGTTACTGTCCAGAAACAATTTGGGATTCAGCATAAGCAACAACACCTGGTCAGCTAGACTGGGAATATAAAAAGCAAATAAATGAAGAAAACCAGTTGCTGATAAAGATAATGCAAGAATGAGAATTTCAGTTGTTATTTGGGCATTATTACTTTTTTGAAAGAGACAGAGTGAATGGTGCAACAGAACTTTGGTTTTTCCTCTTTTAGAAAAGAGTACTCTCAGCTGCCTTGGTTTTGTTTTGTTTTTTTTTTTTAATCAAATAGATACCAAAGGAAATTTTGCTTTTGTCGATAATAACTGGGAGATCAGGGTTCCCAGATAATATAAATCCTCTCTTTATTTTGAGCTTGGCTTTGAAACTACCTAATTGTTACATTTTACACTATCATCTCTGCCATTTATTTTAAAATAAAATCTTCCTTTTCATAACAAAATGCCAAAAATCTCTGGAAAACCTAAAATACTTCTGTTTTTTTTTAATTCATCAGTGACTTTATTGCAGCTATCATGAATGATGAACTTGATTTACTTGAAATTGCTGACGGAAACTGTTGCGGGGGGTAGAGAGGAGAAAAATGTTTTTCAGTTTCTGCACAAAATGTTTGATTTCAATTTAGCAAGTGGGGGGACAAATGTGAGGCAGAGCTTGTAGCAGTGCCAGAACATGTCTCACCTGCTCTGTGGGCGGCTGGTGCTCTCGCTGGAGTCCCAAACCTCAGGAATTTGGCTTTGGAATGACAGCATGACTGCTCAGGGTACCCACCATGGGAACAAATCAGGGCCAAGCATTCACAGCACAGTTCCTCTGGGAGACAAGGATGAAATGGTGCCAGACTTACTGGGGTAGGTAACATAGACAGGATAATTTTATAAATATTTTATATCCTCTTGTCAGCTGGGAGAGTGAGTAGGGAGTTTTTGGACAATATCTTGTTATTTTGAAAAGTAGAACCCTGAAGTTTATGTGTCACAGATAATATTTTGTAATTTTTTTGTTTAAATGGCCACAGTTACAGAAGGTTTCCTGGAGAAGGCTTGTCTTGCTCCTCATTCTTTGTCCATAATGCTGAAATGCCTGGAGAGGCAATGTATTGCCTTGAGGGTATGGATCTGAGAAGAAAAACTTCAAGCTGCCATCGATGGTCAGGCATTTGATAGAGCTCTGAGAGAGGTGATTGATACTCACCCACTGTCAGCCATGAGCATACACAGTGGAACCCCACCAAGGCCCCAGATGCTCCTGCTACACTGGGGTGTAAATCAAAACTGGCTCAGCTGAAGGCAGTTTGAGTCATGCCATGAAAAGGAGAACTCATGATGTTTGTGAAACATCCATTCTACACTGTCAGTTCACCAGCAAAGCTACCATTTATTTGCTAAGAATTCTTCGTTCACACCCTGAATTCATAAGGGGTGCCAAAATACTCACACTAAGAGTGAGTCTTAGGCTCCTTTTCCATCCATTTTATGAAATGAAGATATCGACAGCAATAATCAAACCCTCCCTCTTTTGAGTCTCTGTGTTCTTAACAGGTATGTAAAAAATCAATTATTTAGGAAGAAGAACAAGGTCTCAAATTGATGTTTTAATGAGGAAAACACTTAAGAGGAGTTCAGTTTAAATTGCCTGTCTTGGTGTGCATTTTCTGTGTTGATGGTAAAAAGATATATACAAGTTTTAACTTTGTGTTCAGAAATTACTTCCTAAAGTAATTAAACAGATGTTAAAGAGGGAGAAAAGTGCTGTGGTGTCATTACCTGGCCTCCTGAGCCTGGGATTTACAGGGAGTAATTTTCTTTCTGGCTATAAACTGGCTGGGCTGGCAATCTCCAGAAATGTGGTATCACGTTCTTAGTAGCTAGCACTACATTTGGATTCCTGTTTTCTTTTCTCTCTTTTGCTTTTTCTGATGACCACAGATTTCCACAGCAGTGTTTGTAACTTGAGCAGTAGGTTTTGTAATAACAGTCTCCACCCTCAAGTAGAGTCTTTATAACTATTATCCCATCTGTGTGACTGCACTGTTAAAATTACAGCTCGTAAAACATCCGTTATGGCCAAAAAGAGTCCAGTAAGCATTCTGGAAGCAAAGATTACTTTTCAGTTACAATTACATGTTGTGTAAATTGAACACAAACTTAGGACAGATTTTGATATTTGCAGTCCCATAATTTGAGAAAAGGATGTGGAAACCAAGCCTACAGCTGGCCTTTGCAAATGGCACTTTTGTGGAAATAAAGAAATGAAAACACCTTCTGGGCTCAAGTGTGGACTGACCTACATTGCTACTCTAAGCTAAGTGCTCACTGAAGAAAAAACTGTGGGGTGGTTGTTCAGCACCTGAAAGACCTCAGGAAAGAACTTAGGCAGTTTATACAGGTCCCAAATGCACAGGGATGCTGATGAGACCGCCCAGGCTCATATTATCTGCAGGAAATCCAGGCTGAGTTCGACAATATTGTCCTGTGCTGGGAGCTGAAATAAGAACAAACCAGGTGTCTGTTGCCCTAGTCTGGAAGCCATAATGCAGTCTTTTTGGATTCATACTTACCAAATGGATCCCAAAATCCCTGGATCTTGGTGGGAGAAATGTGTAGGGTATTGAGTGGGAATAGCAGCTTTAAAACTGCTGTGTCACAAGTCACAGTGATACCTACCTATTTCTTTCATGCTTTCTAGTTTATTTAAAGATCAAAATTCTGCTTTTTCTAATTTACTTTGCTTTCAGTCTGTGCACCTAATTTAGTTTTATTTGAAATTTTTGTTTTGTTTTTTAGCAAAAAAGCCATCAAAACGCTTTTTCTAATGAAAGACAGTTATATCAAAAAGGTATGGAAAAAGCCACAAGATTTAGGGCAAATAAATGTAGCTGTGTTACAGTATAAATATAAGTGTATCTTTTAATTTAGCGTGACAGTGCTGTCGTTGCTGTGATCAAGATTTAGAAGTACTTTTTTGTAGGAATATTTTGTTTCTCAGCAGAATCTGACGGAATCCAATTCAGCAAGTTGTAATTGGCCTTCCAGTATATAATGCCAGTTTCCTCCACCCTCTCCTCAATATAGCACAAGATTCTATGTTTTTATGTGCCTGCCAAGCTGAAATCTCAGGGAATAGATTTACATGGAGCATTAACTGCAATATGTAGCTAGGAGGCTGTGCAATAAAAGAAAGATACGCTGAAATTCCTGCAAATTACAGACCTAATTCACTTCTTGGGAGGCTCCAGGGAGCTCAGTTATAAAGGACAGCCTCATTTTACCAAAGAATAGATGAGCTCAAATGTATCTCTCATAATTAATGAGGAGAGAAACCCTGAAGGTTCAACTGAAAGAAGGCAAAATTGCAGAAAGAAGAGTGAGGAAAGCAGGATTTTATCTGTAGACTGAACATCTAATTAGCTTTTATTTTTCATAGAATATAAGACTCTAATTTTGCAGGGAAGTCCTGAAGTGGTAACTGACCATTCCTACAAGAGAGGAATTGGTTTCTTACTACTGAGTCATCAAATGTTTAGTTACTGGTACTGAAATTGCTGAGAGCTAAACTTAAGGAATTAGTTGTGTCCTGAAATGAATCCAGTCTGTAGGAACGCCAGCTGGGAGGCGCCAGGGAAAGCACAGAGCTGTGGGAATCTTCAAGGGAGCTGTTCCCAGTCCTTCAGAATGGCAGGGTGTGTACCTTGGGATACTCTCAATCCCAAAGTTTTGGTGTGTCCATGCTCCCTCTTGGAGGTGGCCACCAAGGTACCTCAGACAAGAAAGGAGACTCTCAACCTTTCTTGCATTCATAGTTCCAGGTGGAAAAGAATGGAAGCAATTACAAGCCATGCAGCAAAGAATAAAGCACTGGAATAATGCATTAATACACATTGTGCATGGGTTTATTAAGAATAATGAAACTTTAGTGTGTTTTTGTGACAAGATATTTGTGAATGTATGTACATTTAGAAATACTATTTTATTTAGTTTCAATAATATTTGTTGAGATGCAGCTACTTTCTGGAGAACACAAATACATATGAAAGTGAATAACAGTGGCTGTTCTTTCAGCTAAATTTTACTATATCCTATTTAAGGGTCATGGGAAAGTCCTGTTATACCACTATAAATATTTGCATCTTCATCCTCAAGAAGAGCTTAAATTTTTTATGATTTATACTGATGGAGAGACTGGCAGCTTAGTTCCATACTTTCAATTTGTAATGAATTCTTCAGATTCTAGAAGTAGTAAGTGGTCAGTAGATTATTTATCTATCAGTCTGTTATTAATGGAATGCATGGGATGTTGTAGAGCTGGACAGTTTGTATAAGCAGTTGCAGAGCACACCAGTGATATTTCCTGCTTTGTTTTGAAGCAATTCTTGGAGTGAGTGACCATTCCAAACATATTAAGTTAGGCTGAAATCTTCAAAAATGGGATTAATTGTGGTTTTGTGACAATTTTCAGCTTAAGTTTTGGGGTGATGTTATTGTTTCTTTGAAGTTTTAAAACTTGAACTTACATTAAAGAAAAATAAATTATGCAAAATATGACTTAAATCTGTATGTGTTACCTAAAGATGACAAAAATTGTCATAATTATATTTCATCAAGTGTAAATTAACATTTTAATAGGTAATGTCTAAGGCTGATCTGTCAATGAATTTTTAAACTTTGAAATGAACGCTCAAAATAAGAAAACATGCCGTTTAAACACATGATTTAATGATTCATTTCTATAAGACAGGGGCTTTCTGGAAGTGCCAGGGAGCTATTTCATTTAAAAGGGGCTCTGTTATATTTTGAAACAGGTGATTTTGATATCTGAGTGAAAAAAACCTCTTACTTTCCTTTTCCTTTGGGGCAGAGTAAGGCTGGCCCTTTGCTAGAAGCCTGTAGCATAACTTTAGGCTGAATCAGTGCAAATTCTTCAAAACAGAATTAATTGCATTACATTGAAGTTATCCAACAAGTCCTTCAAGTGTATCATCAACAGCAGTAATTTGACAAGTTTATCAATCACTTTACAAGACAAATCCTGATTAAATAAGAAAAGGACTTAATCTTTGCAGTACAACATAAATCATATGTACTGCTCACAAAGAGATAGGATCAATTTAATTTTCTACAGCTGTGCTACTGACAGCCATTGTTTGGAAAGCAACACAGATTTGCTTGCAGTAAATCAAGAAGTTGCTTGGAAGTTGCATCTCCATTTGCCTGGGCCAGGGGAGCCAGGAAGGCTCTGACTCCATGGGCTGGGGCAGCTCCCTGTGCCAGCCCCGGGCTGGAGGGATTCCCTCTGGGGACAGAGGGACAGGCCAGGGGAGCCCCTTGCCCTGGGGGCAGTGGGACTGGGGGGAGCCCTGCCCTGCACAGGGAGGGACTGTCCATGGTCCATGAGCATCCCTGGAGTCCAGCCCAAACATCCCATGGGCAGGGTGTGTGTTTATCTGAGTTTGTGGCTTTCTGTGTATGGGGTTAATCTAAACTAGGGCTTTACTAAACCCCAATACAAAGATTCAGTCTAGAGTGACACCCAGAATGTCTAAAGCTTCTTACCTTTAGCTTCCTCCCTCCTTCCTTCAGGCCTTTCTGTTTCTTAGCTATATTAATTGCCCCTTTTGTTCTACTTTGGTGACTGAATTCTCATTGTGTATTCAATACTGGTGTCCAGCACAGCAACTGAATAGCTTTGTTTATAGAGGATTAGACCTGAAGAAAACTCCAAGGCCCTGAAATGCAGCTGGTAAATCCCTGTGCTTTTAGCAGCCTGGTTGCAAAAGGTATTTAAGAAGGTGCTTAGCATCTGCATCTACAAAATCAGAATGAAATCACAGAGCTGAGAGCCAATTTTTGTGCTCCAGGACATATATAATGCTTCTAACAAAACCCAGAGTCTTCCAATAAAGACTCCAAGACTTCCAAGTTGCTACTGGGGACTAATCTGTGCTGGTCTCTGACTTGTTTTTTAAAAAAAAGAGAGGCCCAAGGTGTTAAAATTTATGTGCTGTCGATTGTCAGCAGGGTACATGAGGAATATAATGGTTTTTAATGTAAATTCTCATTTCTTTTAAATATACTCTCTTGGTTTTAGCTGTAATTTACTGAATATTTTTGAATACAATTATGTATTTTTATTAAAGAATAGCAAATAGTTTCCTGCTGTTCGTGCATTATTTTGGTGGTTAAATTAATTGTCTAGACTAAATGTATGCTGTACTTCTTAGTACAGATGTCTCCTGCACTAAAGGCATGCATTTCTTGAAGGGATTAAGTAGGTATGAATGCTGAGGAATGAATGGACTTTGGAAACCTCCCAAAAATTTATAGTGTAATGATTTTTGTCATGGTGAAAGCTGCAGTGGCTGGAGTTCCAGACAGAAAAATTAATCTCTTTCAACACAGCAAAACAACTCCTGATTACTTCTGTTGATGTTCCTCTTCAAGATCAAACTTCTTGTAAATATTCGGGGTTTTTCTCAACGTTTGGAGCCACAGTCACTCTGCCAAAATCAGAGAACTGTGGACTTCTCAGTTTATTGGGACACTATTGGAAATATTCTACTGATCCTAAGAACAGCACATGTTGCTGTAGAAACACAGTCAGCCTTGGACCTTTCTCCAAGATTTGTTCCATACGTAGAGTTGAAGGGTCCCATCACAGAAGTTTATGATTGAGTAAATAAAACCTAGGGATACAATAAACAGTGATAAAGTACAAAAAATACTAATATTTTATATATGGAAGAAAGAGATATATGGAAATTAAAACTGTGTTTGGGGATTTAACCTGGGAGACTGCCTGCAGTTAAATGAATCACTTATTGTTTTAATGTGCTGTTGTATGAAACGAGTTAAAAATTTATTCCTGAGCATTAGTGATAAGTGAGGTTCTGGAGGAGAGCCTTTGAGACACTGAATTTTATTGTCCCTATGGATTGCTCTTGGATTTCCTGGCTCAGCTTGTGAACTTGGTTGGTTTGGGGCAGCTATGACTCAGTGGTCAGGGCAGTGAGTGAGCTCATCCCTGTGCTTTGCTGACCTGGGTTAGGGATGGACACTGGGGTGGGACAGGGCTGGGGGTGCTGCCTCCAGGGACCCCATAAACACCAGGGGTGCTCTGAGAAGCAGCTGCCTGAGCTGCCCTGCCTGTGCTGCTGCTGCCTTCTGGCTTGCCTGGATTTTACAGATAAAGAATAAAACTTTAAAAGCTCTCCTGTATTCCCCGTGCTCCCTCACTCCCCCTCATTTCAGGAAAACAAGAGGATCAAATATTAAAGAGCCAACCCTTTCATAGTCATTGGATATTTCCAAATAAATTTTTGATGTTTTGAGCCATAAAGTTGTACTGAGTTGTAGTTACAGACAGTGCTTACTCTAAACTTCCAGTGCTGTTGTTTAGACATAGCCTGTTCTGAATCTTGGATGAAAAGTGTCAGAGATGCTCTTTTTCCTTTTCTTTAGGGATGCACTTCTTAGCATACATGCTGCACTCTGTAATGTTATCACTGACCTCTCCACTTCCACTGACATGTTTTCCCAAGAATGATAAAAGGTTATGTTTTTGCAGTCTCCCTTTTGATTGCCAAATTGTGAA
Organism: Petroica traversi; assembly: GCA_025920805.1. Classification (NCBI taxonomy): domain Eukaryota; kingdom Metazoa; phylum Chordata; class Aves; order Passeriformes; family Petroicidae; genus Petroica; species Petroica traversi. The sequence continues at coordinate 7,934,757 of JAHLSL010000037.1, forward strand.
ATTTGTTGTAAATCCTGATGATGATTCATTACACTGTTGCTCAGAGGTGACAGTGACTTTTAATGCATATTGAGTGAAAATTGGGTGTGAGAAATTGCACTGGCAGCATTCATTGTTACAGTGATTAGTACTGATCTGATTGTGATTTTAATTTTTTTTTTTTTAGTTAATAAGTAATTCACATGCTCCTGCAGGCCACCTTGGAAATCCAAGCTTTTATAAAGAGAAATAAAGAGAAATGCACCTTGAGGAGTGGCCACACAAACACTTGGAAGTGTTTTTAATGGTTTTAACTCCCTCTTACCCTAGAGTTAATAGAACACAAAGCAGTTAACTGGAATTCATCTCACCTACTTTTTCAAGATTTCCATCAGAAATACAGTTCTTGTACAAGGGCTGGTTGTTGTTAAGACAGCTGTAGTTAGTTCCTACATTGTGTTCTGAGCTTCCTGAGCCCCCCAGCCTTCCCTGCTGTCCCTGGGCCCTGTGTTACTGCAGGGGTCACTGGCTCACAGCAGGTGTTGGCCATCCCAGCCAGGGGAGTGTCCAGGGCAGGAGCAGCCATGGGCCTGGTCTGCTCCTGTCCTCTGTGCAGGAGAGGGGCTTCATGGGTAGATTTAGGAGATTATTTTCCAGAGATGTGGAAATTGGTCTGGGACCATCCATTGTTAGTAGTCTTCAGACAGCTTTCCTGGAACCCTTTCAATACAGTGTGCTTTCTTTAGAGGAAATCTTTTATACTGACTTTGGAACTTTTTCCAAGTTGTTCATGTGTGCAAATCATTTCTGTAGACATTTGCAGTCTTAAAAGCTACTTTCATGCTTCTCATCCTGTTTTGATATTTTCCATTGCCGTTGACTTCAGGAATGTAAGGCATGGAGGCTCAGAATGAAAGGGCGTCTTGAAAGAGCTGTCATTTTAATGAGAAACACTACTGGTGAAGGTAGTCTCAGGATTTTAATTGAATAATTTCATAGATTGTCATTTTTGTTTGAAGGAGGAATCACAAGCAGAGTAAGACAAACAAAAATCTGAGTACTGAAGAACTTAATTTATACTTTTGCTTGAAAAGAAATATCAAAAGCTATCATTGCACATTGCTTATGTAAGTTCACACCCTTTATTTGTACGTATCTATTTTCATTTCTAGATGTCACTATTCAGGAAAATACTTGATATCAACCCTACATTGAAAAAGAAAAGCATTAAAGGAATCCATCCATGTTGTCTCTGATGTGGATCAAAGGAAATTGTATCCATTTGGGATAGATGGTAAAGTAATGGAAAACTTGCATGATCTTCAGTTAGGTTCTTTATGTACCTTGAGAAAGAAGACAGAGAAGCGTGATTTGGGGAGTAGCAGAGAGCTCTGGGGCTGTCAGGAGGATGTCAGGATCTTTCTGATTCTGAAAATGAATTGGTCTTTAAAAATAGACCCCTGTATCCACATTTAGATATTAAAAAAAAATCTGAGTGTAATTAAGTTTGTGTGTCAAAACTCATCAGATTTTTTTAAGGCTTCTTTTTTAGGGCTCAACATAGCTATTTTTATTTCATCTGATGAATTAAATCTTTGACTTCTACTTCCGTTTTATTACTGAATCTCTACCAATCTCTGTTTGAAGTATATGCAAGAATATTATATCTATTCATTGTATTTCCTTTTTCTGGCAACAAAAATTTGCCATTCCTTAGATGAACATTAGAAGCACTACAAGTATCCATGATCTTTGCATTTATTATTTTTCTGTAGAGTTGTTGTTTTAGAAAGTCAAAGAACTTGAAATGTGTTATATTCTCAAATTAGAAATGAAGAATATAGATGGCTTTGAAGAGGGAGTTATGAAGATTTCTAAAAGGCAAAATAAATTTTTGTTGCCAGATTGAAAAAGATATTCCAGATTATATCTTGTTCAATATAATTATTAAAATCAGACCAATATATTTAATGTAATAGGTTATCTATTAATAAGATGAAGTAATAACCATACCAAATCTTCCAACAAATTACAGATAAAGGTGACATTTTTCACTTTGCATTTATTGCTCACATTTTGATGAATGCACATTTGGTCAGAAATAATAATTATAATTATTGATTTTTGTGATAGTGATTACCATTTGAGAATTAAAAAATATAGAGTTTTTTAAAAATTGAAGCTCATATTTGGAGCTTTTTGGAGAAGCTTTTCTTGAGATTCTGTGTAGCTGCTGTGACTTCTTCAGTTGTTCTTCCTTCTGTGCTGGTCCTGTCAAGAGACTCTGATTTTTTGGATTGCAGGCTGACTGTGCCAGTTTGTCAAGAGAGAAAGCTGCGTGTCACTTCAGGATGTGTTAGCAAGGGTTTTGTGTGTAAGAAACAGGAGGTAATTAATCTCTGCTGTTTGCAGCTAATGAGGCAAAAACATTGCTCAGATTTGGACATCACGCTGATGGTGTCTGACATGCTGATGTCAAACATGCTGACAAATTTCAGAGCAGAGCAAGCTGGAAATGAGGACCTGTGACCAAGGCCAAGTGCAGCAAGTTTCTCTGTCAGAAGGCTGGGGAAGGCAGGACAGGAGCCTGAGGCTCCTCAGCTGCTCCGTGCCCACATCCAGCAGGGAGGGGAGAGCAGCTGCTGCCAGCAAAGGCAAGTGCCAAGCCCTGAGAGTGCCTCAAGCAGCTGCTGGGCAGGGAGCAGAGCCCTTCCTGCCCATGGCTCCTGTGGGGGATAGACATTACCCCGATTCACAGCTCTCTGCAGCCCCTGCACTTTGAAACCAAAGCTGTGAGGAGCAAACCTCACCCTGTGAGCAGCCAGTGTGGAACTGCCAGCTCCGTGCTGGGAAGCGGAGCAGTGACAATTGATCCCTCAATGACAATTGTCCCAACAAATATTTGTGATGGGGCAGATAGCTCTGGATTATGCCACTGTCTTTATCAGTGGATGTAATGTCATCTGAGGGAGTTTCTTCTCAAAGGTTTAAAAATGTGGTTCCAACAGCTCAATAAGACCATTTTGAATAATTGCATGGACAAAAATTTTTTAAACCAGCTGTGGGACTGTGTATTTGTGAAGTCAAGGTCATTATGGATGCAGGCAAATACCTTAGGTTGTATATTTTTAGGAAAGAGTAAGAGCATGCTACTTACAGCAGGCTAACTAAAGAGGTTATAGAAACTCCTTTGTTGCTTGTTAAGAATAATTTTGATAAATATCTGTCATAGATAACATCAATATTCTTCAGTCTTTAATGGCAAGTATGCATTATAGTCTTCTGCCATCTGTTCCAAATCTCTCTTTCACTGATGATATGAAAAATACTGAAACCCCTCCCTTTTTTATTTTTTTTTTTTTTTGGTCAGACTATGGGTTTGTTCATCTTTTTACAGTATCATCTTTGAAATCACTTGATTTTTTCGTCATCTTGTATGATTTCTTTTCTGCTCACATCTACTTGTCTCAACATAATAAATGCAACAGACAGTTAAAAGGGAAAAGTACTAAGCAATAGAAAGAGGTAAAAGAAAATTGGAATAAGAAAGGAGAAATAATTGTGTAGTTATAATATTGTGTGTGCAGAATCCAAAGGGAATGCTCTGGCTGTTATAGAATGAAATGCTGCAGGAAGAAGGAGGTGTAATGTAGAAAAAAGCAGTGAATAAAACAGGATAAGAGAGCAGGTAAGGGGAAATTCAGAAAGCTTGTGGGAGTTGAAAGAAGGACGAAAACAGCCAAGGGAATGAAAAGAGAACAGCTGACAAATGGAGAGAGAAGCTGAAAGAGGACTGGAGTGGAGCAGATGGTGGGTGGGGTAGGCAAAACAAGAAAGTGAAATAGCTGAAAATCTAGTTCAGAGGAGAAATGGAAAACAGCAATATCCAGGGAGAGCTGAGTATAACGACTGGAGCTGGGAGAATGGCAGAAAAGTCCTGAAGGAAATTGAGTTGGAACCATCTGATGGGAGACAACAAAGAATTAATGTTTGAGAAGAGTAGACCACGTAATTTCAAGCAGGAGAGGCCTACAAAGGTTTTTCAGATCTTTCAGCCAAAAAGATGGTGCTGCTGCCACCATCTCTATAGCTTCCTTTTCCAGGTGCAGGTTATTTATTGCAGTGTTAGCAGAGCTTCTGCAACTATTTTCATAACCTGGTTTGATCTCCTGTTTGAGATCTTAGTCTTCACAAATTTTACAGATATTATCATCCGTTGTAAACACATAGGGTAAAGCTTGTTTACCTTGAATTTCTTGGGACAAGGAATTCTGAAACGTTAGCAATTCTGTGCGATTTAGACTGGTTTACTGTATCCTCTTGTAACTTGCATCACAGAGATTTCACATTTCCTTTCTCTAATGGGTTAATATTTTAATGGCATTCACATTTTCAGCTGTAGTTGGTTTTCTTTCATTGCTTTCCTGCTGCTTAAGCAATTGGGTCAGTGAGTGGAGAACCTTCCCTCCACCAGCTCTTAGCAGCAAGGACAGTACTGATCACATTAGTGACCAACACAGTATTGCTGTGCCAGTGGCTTTGGGAATCACATCACAGGAAGTCAATCACAGTTGTGATTCACACAGCTTTATTTCTTACAGCAATTGAAGAGGGAAATGTTAGATTTTTAAATTGCTCTTAGAGGTCCAGTGAGTCAAATTTACTCTGCACTCAGTCTAACCAAAGTTAGTTGTTCAAAGTTTTGGGGCTGTACTTTCATTTTAAACTTTTGTTGTTGGGGTAACAGAGTTATTGCTGAAGAAAGGAGGAGACATTGATATCACTGATGTCCTGCCCATTAAAAAACAGAAGTAAATAAGTAGTTTATTAGTGACTGAGAAATTCTCTCTCCTTTGTTTAAAATGTACTGTGCTAATCTCACCATATCCTTAGAAGAGAAAGGGAGTAGGAAAGGCAAAAAATTCCTCTAAATGTAGCTGGGAAAAAAAGAAAAGAAAATATGTCCCAAACTAACTAAGGTGTCCTTGTGTGTGCCAGTCAGGTTGTTGATATTTGAGATGGTATTTTATTGTTGCTAGCTGTGCTATGGATTCCTCAATGCTTTCCTTTTTAAATGAAGTTTATTTTCTTTTCATGCAGATATTGAATCACGTGGCAGTGAAAAAGTGTCAGCAGCTGTTAGAAATTGTTTGAAGTTATGAATGTCCCTGTGTGTCTGCACCCTTAAGTAATGTAATTTTCTGCAGAAATACACAAATTTTTCCCGGTGAAATTCACATTTCTATGGAAAGGGGCACTGTCTGACAAAGGTGAACAGTCAGGTGTAAAATTTAATACACTACAGTGATTTTTATTTATTTGTTAATAACTCTTCACCATGTTTACTGCCCTGATACTTTGAGGTAGTAAAAAAGCAATATTTCCTAAAAAAATATGCTACAGGTAACATCAGATAAAGCAGAGTTTGTCATAATATGAAATTATAAATTAGAAGAGAAAAATTCTAATTTGAGGATAGAAATTCTTCTTTTGATTACTTTGGTCAATGATTGAAATTCAACACTTACCAGTACTGATCATTATGTTGAAAAAGAAAAGATCCTATCATTTACAGATATTTAAGTTTCATTATTTGCTATTGGATAGTTTTATTACTATTGCTTTATAGTATATATATTATAACTACTTTAGGGATTTAAAATGCTTTGGTGTTGCTCGGTTTGGGATGTTTCTTCTTCATATTTTTGGCTTAACCTTTCTTTGAGGCACTTGTTTTGTTCTTCCTTTCAGTTTTATGAGGAAAAATAGGTAGAAAAGTAAAACTTTAATGATGAAGAAGCAAGTCTGAAGTCTGATGATTAAACATTTGCACTGAGTTATTCTCAGAAAAAGAGAATTTGAAGAGATCTGGTTAAACAACTCAAAGTTCTCTTTTGAACAGGAACAGGTTTGTCCACGGGATTTGTTGCAGTACAACTGATTCCACTGGAACTCAGTGCTGGTGCGTTTGCTGGGCAAAAATGAAACCCTGCAGATACCAATTCTTGCAGTGCTGGAAGTTTATCTGTGTGTCTTATGGCAAAAGGAGTGAAAACTGTCAGCAAAGGCTACTGGAGCGGGGAAAGGGATTCTTCCAGCTCTGCTGCAAACCACATCAGCAACCCTGCACTTCACCTCGTGGGAGATTAACGTGGGAAAGCCTTGCATTCCCCATGGACTGTCTGGATTCAGCTTTGGGATGCAGAGATGCAAATGTTCTTCCGTGGTCTCTCAGGGTCCTGGGTGGTGCTCAGAGCATCGGTTCCAGGTGTAAATAAAGTTCCAAGTGCTGTACCCCATGTTGTTCCCAAAGGCTGGAGCACCAGGGCTGCACCACAAAAAGCCTCTTGTATTCAACTTGTGCTACATCAAGGGATGGAATGGCCATGAGTAGTCTGAGCACAGGAAAGGCCTCACTCACATGGCTGCCGCAACTCTCACTGTATTTCCCGAAGCCAATGCCAGTGGTTTGCAAAGAAATCAGGAGTGTTCGGCTGCCAGGGATACTCCACATTTCCCACCTGTCTGTGCTTATCAGGGGGTACAGCTCCTCACCTCAATGGCTGATTTCTTGTGAATTTGTGTATTTTGGTGAGAAGCAATGCTTTTTGCCTAATCCAAATGCCATTTAATTCCCACCCCGCCACCCCCCCCAAGACCCATCAGGTGTTAGGAGCCCATAAGACTCATTCCAACATTGATAATTAACTGCCTGAAATTTGACATAGCCTTAAATTTTACAACAGTTTTTATAACATTTGTAAACAACAGTTAGCAGGAAAAAAAGGTAAAATTGTATGTGTCATTCTGTTTTCTACCGTACACAATTTGCAGTTCAAAGTGAATATATTTAAATGAACTCCCCTGCAGCTACTGTTTACAGTAGCCTTCAAAGAATGATGAAAGCTTTTAAATAATGTAGAATATTACATGACTTGTTTTTCAAAACACATGCACTGAATGTTTCAGAGTGAAAAGTCTGTGTTTCAGATTAGATGGATTGCAGACAGCTGCTGTGTTTACTGAATGTTACAGATGGAATGGAAAATAAATGTAGGGAGAAGACTAAGGAAATGAAGGATTCTTAGGAGTGCCTTTGTCTGAATAGCAGTAACTTAAAGGTGGATCAGATTATCTCATACATCACCTTGATAGCTAAGGAGATCTCACTCTCCCACAAAAAAACCAAACCGAACAAACGAACCAAAAAAACCCCAGCAAAATAAATATGAGTTCTCTGCTGTGTTATAAGTGTATTTTTTGGGAAGGGGCTGTGCTGCTGCTTCCCCAGCTTGTTACCTACAACCAGCATTTCTTGTCCATGCTCCTTTACCAAGGAAAGCCTTAGGTGTCAATGCAATGAGGTCATTACAGAGTTTAGGATGCAGATGGACATTTCTCCAGTAGATTATACGTTTGAGTCTTTTTAGCCAGGAATTCCTTCTCCTGGTGTATTTGTAATGAATTAAGTGTTGCTTCTGTGTGTGCATCTCGACAAGGTGCAAGATAAGCAGTGAGAAGACTGACCTGGCTTCATGCTGATGGCTCATCAGCCTCATATGTATCCACCTGGTTTTGGATGGGCTTTGCATTTTAAACTAAGCCTTAGGCTGTCAAAAATGCACAACTTATACTGTGAAACACTGCCTAAATTTAACATAATGTATATCTACACAGACCACTAGAATTAGTGCCTTGTAAAAGCCTGGTAAAAGGTGCAAACAGAAATGTAATTATATGTATTTATGGGATAATTAGAATAAATTTTATTTGATCTCACCTCAACAAGAGAATGAGTTATGCCCTGAGCAGAAGGCTCTACACCTCAAGACTTTTAATTTCTTTTAATAAAAAGCTGTTATTCAAAACTAGGGGCAGGCTAGTTTCAATTCTGAATTTAGTTTTTGCTAAATTCAGAATTGAAATTGGGCAGATAATGCTTTCCTCCCTCAAAAGTGAAATTACAGTGAAATAAGTTATTCCATCACTGTATTTTACCTAGGATAGCTAAATAAATGTGGTGTTTTGCAGAAGCAGAGTAAAAGAAATGAATCTTTAATAGTTGTATCACGGTGAAAGTTAATGAGAGGAAAAGAAATATAGTTTCTTGCAATAGGAAGCGACATTACTAAAATTTCCTCCCCTAATTGGGGGGAAAGAAGTCTGATGAATATGCAGAAAATATCCATTTATCATAACACACACATTGCAGTAGCTGGGAACAACATTCCTCTGTAATACTCTTCTAAAAATTCAGTTAAGATTTAGAAATATTCTTCTCAGCAGGGCAAAATAGTCTCTGTGGAACTCTATTCTCCAATGCCTTGGTTGTTTCCTTATTCCCTAATGTTAGGACATTGAAGAAAAAAAATAAGAAAAATAAAATGGAAACCTTGGGGCTCATGACTGTTAATCTGTACAGCTGAGAGGGGAAATTCAGGTGAGGAAATGGGGTTTTCCATCTATGAATTGTTCTGCTTCTGTTCCTTGAAGACCGAGATTTAAAACCAAAGCTCCCCTGGTTGTTTATTATGTGAAACTGTACTTTTTGACTGAATTTATGTATCTTTTGCAACCACATTTCTCAAAGTGAATGAGCTGTAGGCTGTGGTTTCATAGCCAGTTCTCTGTTGTGTGTTTGCACCCCTCAGCTTTGCCTCTCAACATCCCTCCAGCCCTCTGAGAGTCAGTTTATATTTCTAGGCCAGGGATAGCAGCATGGCAATAATTTGAGAAAGGTTCTGCAAAAACATATTGTAAAGATACTAAAGAAAGAAATAATGAGGTCCTTCAGATATTCTCTCTTTGGCTATAGGTTTTATGTTACCATAGGAGAAGGAGATAAACCATCATTCCTTGTCCAAGAAACCAAAAAAAATAACTAACAGAACTTGCCCAGGGAAAAGGCATCCATTGGTTGGCTCCTTCAGTACAGTCACCTTTAAAAAAGCCCAGTTTTTAAAACAAAAGATTCCAAATGTAGTATTGTTTATTATAGTGTTTCCATATTATTATTTACATTTCTTATATTCAGATCTTAATGGACGGTGTAAATAACATCAAAATGATCCATGGTTTTGCATTTAAGTTTTGATGTACTTTCTGTAAATTAAGCAAATGATAGAAGGGACTGTGCACTATTCTGTGGCTGCATGTCCCTGTTCAGCTGCTTCTTTTCTGTAAAAACAAATACTGAAAGAATTTTTTTCTGTTACATAGTATGTAGTAGCCATGATTTAAGAAATGTAATCCATCATTTTCAACTGTTCTACTGGCATGCATAAGTAGTGGGGAAATAGATCCTTGGGATTTAAAAATTGAGTCACGGAAAATAGATTTGTGTTTAATCTCAATGAAATGTCTTTCTTCCAAAGCAGAAGTTTCAGCGAAGAAAACTTGCATACAAAAATCTATTTAATTTTGTAATAACTGTTGATTTGTGTAATAGGATAAAGCTTGAAGCTGGACAATGTCTCTTGTCCTGGGAGAAATGGCTGCAAGGGCAGAAAGCAGGAGCACCCGTGGGAAGCCCCAGAGGTGCTTTTCCCTGGGACACCTGGGCTGGAGAATGATGTGAGAAAAAGATGGGCTCCAGCTTGGGATGGTCATGGGCTCTCCCTGCTGCTCCTCCTGTGCAATCGCTCAGCCTCAGGATTGTTTCTGGCACTTCATGCTCTCCCCCACCCCCACCCCGTGCCTCCTTCCTGTAGGGAAAAGGCCAGAAGTAGGAGAAAAATGGCAATATTTCCCTGTACTCATCAGTGTGCCCATGAAGGATGATTCTTCTGGGCTTGATGCAGTTCTCCAGAAGACAAGTCCAGAAATTGTCAGCAATACGAACATCCAAACCTGCTGACAATGCCTTGGAAAGGTATCCTAATGTGTGTTTAATTTTGCTGTCAGAGTAATCACCCCCTCATTAGCCTAAACTACATCCCAGAATGATCAGTAAAGACTTCTACTTTCTTAGACATAAGATCATCATCTTGAGCTATGGACAGTAAAGATGCAAAGATTTTTCCTTACTCTCAGTATTCTCTAGAGAATAGATTTCCAGTGAAGGCCCTTAGCAGAAGAAATACAAATTTATCTTTGCCCTTGAAAGACCAAAGAGCTGGTTTTCCACAGGCACGCTGATGCAAACATGAAACAGGTAGGGAAGTTCTGCTATAACAATCAAGATGATTCTTTCCTTTCAAATTCTCTAGGCTTTAAATCAAAAAGAAATTCTGTAGCCTGGTGATATAATGGCAAGAAATTGTGGCATATTTACCTCTCTAATTGAAACTTCAAAAATTAGAAAGCACAAAGTGCACTGAAAGGTCAGGACAAGCAACTGCCATCTTTCCCATAATAGTCACTGGTTATCCCTCCTCCAGTTGCAGTAACAGAGCTATTAGTAGTGTAAAAACTATTATTTCAGAAGAGTCCCACATCCTGAGAAAATCTGTGCTGAAATGGGATGAGATTGGCTTTTGGCAAATATTTGAAAATGTCAAAGATCCATAAATTTGGCATTTAAGTTAGTTCTTTATAAAGTAAAATTTGATTATAATCAGAGAGTGAGGCGAATATTTAACTAAAAAGGTATTTCCAGGCTTCAGGCTGAATGGACAAGTATCATCCTTTAAACATTCTACAGATCACGTATCCATTTGAGCCTGATGCTTAACAAAAATGAACGCATTTTTCTGTCTAGTGTGATTCTGTGTTCTTTCTACAAACTTCTGTTATTGCCCATTTTGGAAATTATTATTTTAGTGTAGCCTTATAAATTGACTTTTTGAATCGTGAAGTATAAAAATTACTGATGACAGCCCTAGATCGATGATGCTTGTCCTTTTCTAATCTGGGTGTGGTTTTATCTATGTTTTTACAGATTCCTATTTTAAACTTCCACTCATCTTAAGGGGAGTCCTTCAATTCAAAGCTTAGTTTGGATGTCTAAAAATGGCACCAAGACTCTTGCATGTACCTAATGAATTTCTTTGAAACACTGCACAGCACATTGTCTATAACCTCTCACTGTCAGTGCCTGCTAAAGCTTTTTGACTTTCATGGTAATTGCTTCTTGTTTTTTACAGCAATTAATAAACTGACACATCACTGAAAGGAAGTGGGAGGCAAAGTCCCTGCTTTGTGTCTCCAGCAAAGGGGCAGCACTCTTAGTTCTTCATCTAATGTGATTTATCTTTAGGAGTTCTAGTTAAATTATGATCATGTTGAAAGAGGAGTTCAGCTCTTCAGTGTTGGCAAGGTTATCCCTGTGTGCTCCAGACAGAGCAGCACATTTCAATAATGAGTGAACAAAGCCCTGTTTTGATGAAAAGGAAACACTGGCTTTTGTTTCAGAGAATTGGGGCCGTGTAAAATATATATTATGATTAAATATGTAAATGGCTTCTCATTACTTGAATTTTCCTAGTTGTCTCTCCTTAATGTCATCTTCTGTAAAGTTTTGTTATTCATAAAAAACAGATTTCTACAATCTGAGTGTCATGCAAATGTTATCTCACATATGTTCAAAATAAGTATATGTTTTGAAAAGTATTATTCTATTTTTTATTTAAAATAAAAATATTAAAACAGATTATGACTTCCTGAGGTCATAGTCTGTGACAGATGATTAAACAGAACCAAACTTTCAGAAGCGCGATCTCAGTTCCTGCTCAGCCACTGTTTAAAGAAACTCAGATGTTGCTTATTTAGCAAATTATCTTTTCCACTTTATAATCAAATATAGGGTTTAGAAAAACTTCTCCTACAGTATGTGATTAATCTTTATAAAGTATAATCCTGAAAAGCAGCAAAGCAACTTTTAAGTTTATTAGTTATGACAAAAGCTTTTCCACATGGGAATGAAGATTTCCCTTTCTTTGTGAAGAGTTTAAACATAGAAGGTAGCTCTCTGGTGTGACATATTTTGAGAAAATACAATTTCACATGAATAGATTATAGCACTTTTTAAAAGTTAATTTATATTATCTGAGCTGGAATTGTTAAGAAATTATACAGGGAGGGATCTGTCTGGTCCTGCTCATTGAACTCAGTCATATGGAACTTTTTGGGATGTTTATTAAGCATATTTGGAGAGCCAGTTCACAGGCTGGCACAGGATAGGCTTCCCCATTGCTTGACTGGAAAAGAGCTATCAGAAAATTAGTTTTGGGAGCTAGTAATACTGGCTTGCGACTCTGACCTTCATTACATTGGATGTGAAAGATGTTAATACTGGAGAAATACTAGAAAAGAATAAAAGAAAGAAAAAGAAGCACAGACAAAGCCGCCCCACCCCTCGCCAAAACACAGAGTAACTTGAAGGGGTTTTACCCAACTAATTAAGAAGAGGGGAAATGTGAGGAGTTAAATGCTGAAACCAGGCTGCCCAGGTGGAAGGTGGAAATGCTGCAGGTGTTGGGAATCTGAATGAACAGGTCATGAGCAAGCAGACAGAGCCTTGCACTTGGCTTTGCTTGGATGGCAGGGTCGGCTGGATGGCTTCCAGAGGGGCTTTCAACCACAAGGGCACCAAGACCCCAGGGAAGCAGGCACTAGGACTGCTGAGTAGCTCGCCTGAAGTTTTTTAGTTCAGTAGCACCATATGAAGAGTCTGCAGCCACCCAAAGCTGCTGACAATCACTGAGCAGCGTGCAGAGCCTGGTGTGGAATGAGCTGTGTGCCATAACTGGTTTATCGACCAGTGCATCAGGGCTCTAAACACTGGCTGCAATCGAGTGTCAGTGCAATTACCTGTTTGTGACCCACTTGAGCACTCTGCAAGAAGGTCTCAATTAAATACTCCTCATTAACTACAAGGCATATCATGAACCAATTCACATTTTCTTAGTGAGTTAGGCTTGGAAGAGGCTTGTTTTGCAATTGAATTGCAGCAGCCATTCAATAGAGGTAAAGGTTCATTAGTATTTTGCTAATTGGCATCAGTAAGTTTAAGGATCAAGAAAAGAGACTAGAAAGTAATGTATTTGAACTACTTTCCTGACCTTGTTCCTGTTGCTAGATAACACTAGACTCTGAAAAGGCTGGCACCAAGCTGAATAGTGTATAACCACTAGCTGTTAATTGCCAGAGGAGAAATGAGAGAGGTAGTGAACTTTGAATGTCTTAGCCTCACCCTTAAAAAAAGTCAACTTCTCTTGCCTTGAAAGGCAATCTGATGAGTCTCGGTACTGCCGTTGAGGAAAAGGACTTGATCAAAGGTTTTAAACACGGTTTCTGAGGGGTTTGTTGCACAATGGGCAATCACAGCTAACACCTCTTCTTATCCAGTCTTTAAGGCTGTCAGTATTCATGAAGACATTTATTTTTCAAAGACAGCTGTCAAACAGTTAAACTAGTTAGTCTTTCTAGTGAAGCTTGTGTTTAAAAATTTTTAAATTTCTTAGCTGGCCAGTAAAATTGGAAAGAAAAATACACTGAAAATCCATATGCTTTAACAATGTTTTCTTTGGTGGTCCCTGAAAGCCTTTGGAGCTGGGCTGGCCAAGGTTTTGGACTGTGGAGGGCAGGCAGTTCCTACCAGCAGCACAGACAGTCCCATCTGTCTTCTTGTCAGGGATGGAGGTTATCTACTGGGACAAGTATTTTGGATATTAAATACACAGCTCAAATTTTTGTAGGTGATTAGAGTGAAAAGTAGCACATGAATATAAAGGAAAGCAGATGGGCTGCTGAGAATTAATGATGAGTTGAGTTGCTAATGAGGAACTCATGCTAAGTTTAGTCAGGACAACAATTGATTCCTGTTAGGTTCTTCCCTGAAGGCTCCATCTATCAAACAGCCTTTCCGAGCTACTTGACAAAACTGCTTGTGCCATAAAGATTTTCTTTCATGTTTATCACTGGGAAATTAATCGATTACTCAACAATACTGGTGGTTGTTAGTCCACCTTCAAGTTTCTAATGAATCAAAAGTTGTCTAGGTTGACCAATATGACCTTTAGCTTGCGTGCCCATGATCTATGCTGAAATGGGGTTTTTAAATGTCAGCACTTATTCCTGTTAAAAAACAAAAGTGTTCAAAATCTCTTTCAAATTATTTATCTTTAGATGAAACACACATTAATGCCTAGGATGTGGAGGATATTACAAATGACAAATATACTACAATTACCAGACATTATTCAAGCTACAACTGAACTTAAAAAATAATATGTATTGCTATAGAAATACAATTTCATATTCTATGTGCAAACTTCCAAAGCATTGTAACTTTTTTCTTACCAACACACCTCTGAATATTCCCTTTGTGAGACAATCTTTTTTAAAAATAGTTATTTAGACGTGTTTATCAGAAAAACAAACAATCTGCCAAAACTTTTCCCAAACTAAATTGCAAGCACATTTTCTCTGCATGAAAACAAACAATGCATCAAGTGCTGAATGACTTCTAAGAACCATTAGTTTCAAGAATACATTTAGAACATAATACAATACCTGAGGGGAAGTCAGTAAATGGCTCCTTGAGGACTGTTTGACCTGCCGGTAGGACCTGGGCAGGTCACACATCTCCAGGGCAATTATCAGGAGGGGCACAGCTGCTGCTGCTGCTGCTTTACTGCTCAGGGAAGCTGAGCTGGGTGTCTGCCTGACCTGCCTGGAACCAGGGGGGCAAGCCCTGCTCAGAGCCGTGGAGGATTCAGAGTGCCCCTTTTTCTCCATGCAAAGCAGGATGCAAGGAATGCACATCCAATCCACGGACACTTCAGCAGGAAACATCACCTCTGACCTCATTTGGGCAGAGTTACCAAGGGGACATCCCTCTTGATTTCAAGCTGTGCACTCAGGTTTCACCTCACCCAGGAAAGAAGTGACTCGCATTTAGCCAAACCTGTTAAGCATCATGATTAAAGAGAGGAAAATATGCTTTCAACAGATTTCAATTTTCTTCTAACTCATTTTTCTGTAGGCAAAGAACAGTTGTTTTGAACAGTGAAATCTGGCAAACAGTTAACCTTTATTTCAGAGAGACAAATTACTTTTTCATCACAGTTTATCAAATCAGCAATTCAGCTCCGTAGATCAACACAGTGGGAAAATTTTATCAGAACTGAAAGAGGATTTTACTGAAAACAGATTGGCTCAAAATAAGATATGCCTGCTTCTGTGAGGAAGAACACCAGTTTTTTATGGTACTCCAAAATGAAGAATTGAGGCAGGCAGATCAGAGGAGGCAGCATGGCTTGAACTGCCACAAATCTTTTCCTGCAATCTCTTAAAATAGGAGAAGATGGACATTTATTGTGGATTAGGGAACATAGACCCTGTCTTCACAATGGCTTCTTTCACTACTTCACCTTCCACAGAAGAAAAGCAAAGTAGCATTTTCTTCTATAATTTTATCAGGGGAAGGTTGAAAAAAGAATATGGTAAGCGCAAAAAGCTTGAAACAAACAATAAAACTGAACTTCAGACACATGAGCAATGCTTCGAAGACAGACTGTGTAGGTACCAGGAAACCAAGATTTAAGTTTATCTTTAGTTCCAATTGCCTACGTGTTCTGTGAGAGCAACATGTAGTACAAACAGGCTCCTCTAGTTTAAAATCAGGCTTTGCAAATCTGCATGGCCTGCTGCTCCTCCCTATCTTTTGACTGTTCTTCCATCATGCCTAAAAGCAAACACAAGACTGGGCAAGTCCTTTTCCAAAGGATATTAATTTTTCAGACTCAAAAGTTTCCAACTGTCCTGACACACACTCAACTAAACTCCAGTAAGCAAAGCCACACAGTGCCAATGAGAACAAAAAAAAAATGTGAACATACAAATGGCAGAGAAATTTCCTTTGGAGAAAGGAGTGACAGTTTTGCTCCCACTTTTGTGTCTCTGTTGTTCAATGCACAGCCTGCAAGGTTCTCAAGCTTTGAAAAGCTACAGACTGGTCTTTTCTATGCAGCTGGTTCCAGGTTTATAACTCAACCTTCACCATTCATCTGTCCAAAACCTTATAAACCTGCTTCCCTGCACACATGAGCAATCCCATGAGGATGCACTCAGAAGGGGAATCTTTATTATTTTGTAGGAAGTTTGACCCTGCTTTTCCTCACATCTATGCTACATCCCAGAAAAAAAAAAAAAAAAAGCAGCTGCCTGAGTTTATGTTTAATGAGTTTTCTCTCTGTGTTATAGGTAAATTACAACACTATTAGTATCATACTCCCCTGGTGTAGTTAATATCTGAGCACTGCAGCATCAATCATTTCCAAGGAAAAGCTGTACTTATACATCACTGTATTGTTTCTTCCCCAGGAACCCTATGAAATAGATTTCACATTATTGTCCTGGGGTACAGAAATAGTGTGCATGTACTTATAATGAACTAACTTCTACATGTTTTAATAAAGTGAAATTCTCAGGAATGATAAAGTTCATGGCTGAATCGTTTCCCCTCTGTTAAAGACAAGCTTGTAATGTTGTAGAAATGTAATTTTTTTTCAAAATTTTTCTAGAATAAGATGCGTTTTATTGCTTCCTGATTTCCAGTCCAGTTACTGCTCTTGAATTCAATCCTTAATACACCTTGAAGCTAAAGAGAAGACAGCTGATTCCCCTGAGCTCTCAAGACAAACACCATTTGGGGAATGAGAATAAATAGCTCTGAGAGTCTTGAATTATTGAAACAAAGTTTCATCTGCAGCATTTCTTCCCAGCCTGTATTTTTCCGTCTTCAGAGTTTCCTGGTGATGGAAATGACTATTCTGACCCTTGATTCATATAAATACAGGCAAATACCTTTCCCTTTGCCCAGCCCAGCATGGAGCAAGCAGCTGCCACACAAAGACAAGGAGTGGAGCTGGTTGTGTGATAACTGCACAGGCAGAGCTCTCGAGGAAAAGGGAACTCAAAAGTGTCTGAAAAAGGGACACAGTGGAACACCCTCAAAGTCAACAGGACTTGAAAAAGGTTCAGGACTACGCGTTTGCAAATCCTACTGCAAAATTCAGGACACATTCCAGCTTGAAAGAAAACATTTATAAACAACATTCCTCCGGGGAAAACTAGACTGAAAAAATTGCTTAAGGAAGTCATTGCTGTCAACACAGGTGGAGAGCAAGGAAGACTGTTCTGTCAAGAAAACATATTATTCTCTTTTCATGTAGTTCTTCATGCAATCAATTTTCTCTGTGCTGAAAGGGACAATGAGGCCTTGCCTAAAATAATAATGCTGTGGATAAGCATGAAAAATCCCTGATTATAGGTCAGATGCTGACGAAGATGATGAGAACAGGAACAAAGGAGCAGTGACAAGCTGTTACCATGTACACCACAGATATTATTTTGCTCATTAATTGCTCATTACAACCCATTAAAGTAGTTGCTGCTTCAAATTATGCCAGTGCTTCTGCAAAAAAAAAAAAAAAAGGCATAAAATAAAGCTGTGATTCACTACATGTGACAATGAATAGAGTTAACAGTTTAAGTAGTAGTGCTCTGCTCTGGGCTTGGCTGAGTTCTCAGTAGTAGGATGGCAACTGTCAGAATCACAAGGAACTGCTCAGACTTCACTCTGTTCTTCACTTCTCTCCACAGAGAACTGTGTAATTCCTTCAAAGGCAAATCAAAAAGCCTTTTTCAAATATCAGAGATTAAGGCCTCAGAACACCTTTGGATATAAAGTATCATCTTCTTCCAATTGCAGGGAATGGTGAGAGAAGAAAGAGGAAGAGCCAGCAGATCAATGCCTGTTCTTATCCTGGCATCACCAGCAGAATTTTGGGGTTTTTGAACATGGGCCTGTTTACAGGACAGCAGCCAGCTGACAACAGACTGGGTACACCCGACTCCAGAGGGGAGAAGGATCTTTGCACAGGACTAAGCAGGAATCAGAGAGCTCTAGAGTTGAAGCTCTAGAGTGAAAACACCAGAGATAAGCCTGGGGGCAGCACTGCAGTGTTTGAGAGCTGGTGAGTCAGTGAGGCCCCTCAGTCTGCATTTCACTGGAGCCAGGGCCAGACATCCACGCACAGCAAAGACGGAAGGGGCAGCAGGGTTGCAATGAGAGCACATCTACACCAATGAACACAGCAAGGGAGCAGACAGCAGGAGCTGCAAAAGCCTCTGGATATCCTCTGCCTGGACTTGAGTAGCTCCTTTGACACTCCTACAGTGCTCTCATGGAGAAACTGGTTGCTCATTGCTCAGATTGGTGTACTGTTTCCTGGGTAAAAAAGTGTTTAAAACCCCTTTTTATTTTTCTCATTTAAAAGAACAAATTCATGATGTTTGGGACTCCAAAGAGTTGTTGGAAGAAGGAAACGCATCCACATGACCTTTAAGAGGTTGCTTTTTTGGTTTCTAAGCACATTTCCTTCACTTCCCCCACTGTATGGCTGATCTGATGAGGGACAAGTGCTCCCCAGTGCAGTTGTTAACAGTCACAGCTCTTTAAGTGGAAAAGGTGTGGTCAAACCTGAAAGCCCAAATTCTTCTCTCAGTTCTAGCAAAAAAAGTGGCTCCTAAGCTGTGATTATTTGCAAATCACCTTTGATAATAAGCCCATTCAAGCTGTAGCTTCAATTAAATTTTTTTTTTTTTAGATATAGAAAACACTTTCAAGTACTTTATCAATTATATGCAGTAATTGTACCATATTGTTTTAAAATTTTCCTATTACATCTAATGAATTCCTGAGATAAACTGTACAGCACAGGGCAAAAGTCCCAGCCTGATCTAAATTTAGCTCATTGTCTGTGTAGCACTGACAATGGATTCATTTATAAACTTACATCTGTCCTAAACCCTGTGCATCTTTGGTCGTAAATGATAAACCTTAGAGTGAGGGAATTGAAATTTTGCTGCAAGAAGTGGATGTATTTGTACAATACATTCCAGAAAGCTCTGCAGCTCCGAGGCAGGTGGCCCTCTGTCAGCCTGGAATTATAGATAGCATCCATTACTGGCATGGAGAGAAGTACAAGTGAATCACCCATCTCTGGAAAAATTTATAGTAGGAAAACACCTGCCTGCCCAGCTGTTTCTTTGCATTCCTTTTGCAATTAACATGTGAGCTTTGTTTTAAAGGGCTGTTGAGTTAAAATCCATAGAAAAGAAGTAAGGGCTTGTTAAATAACATGAGTAGGAAACAACTGAAAACAGCAGCAGCCTCCCAAATCTGTTCTGAGAAACCTTTTCTTATCCAAGATTGACACTATTTTAAACCCTGAGGTTCTTTCCAATTTGAGTTATTCTGTGAGTGTTTAGTTATTCAAAATGCAAGAGAGAGCTCCAAGTGACCCTTCTCCTGAATTACTGAAAAAGAGCCATTTGTTTGGGGTTTTTTTTCCTACAGTCATAACATTCTGTTTTTCTTTAGGAAAAGTAGAAAAAATATACACAGTAGGTATACAATTACTTTTTAAAATGTGAAAATTGTGCCATTTTAGATTGTTCTCTTCAGCATATCATTGTTCCATTTCTGGGGCAAAAGTCAAGAAAAATGTGAATAAACTCTTAAAATGTTGAAGCATTTAATGTCTACACATAAAAAAAATATTCAGCTATTTTAAAGTAAGTGATTAGAAATTACAGGTTCTTTTCTTCATCCTGTAATTTCAGTGTATGGGACATAGCTGTTGCTAAAAGCACTCAGAAATTTGGGCAGGATAATTATAATATGGAACTTTTCTTCAAGAATGAAAAATGATGTAAATTTGCCACCTATTATATATGCAACAGAAGGAGAACACACAGGCATAGCAGAGTCACTGCTTTTACTTTCTAATTAATCTCAACTATTTGACTTTGGTCCTTATTTAAATTATTATCTAACTATAAGAACATCATCATTGATATTTTTTCTTACAGGATACTTGAATATGGGGCAGTAGGCACAGGTTCTTTAAAATATGGCCACAGCAAAAGGAATCTCCACATAACTTTCTATAAAACTTCAGATAGACACCACAAAATAGTTTAGGAGTGATAGATTTGCAATATCAAAGAAAATGGCAGCAATTTTGCATTAAATAAATCTTCCTGCATACTGATGGCCACTATCTTCCCATGAATTTGAAAATTCTGCATTTAGTACATACAGTTTGAAATAAGAGATGAGCTCCTCCAGCTCTTTCCAGAGACAGTTTTTACAGTTATCAAATTCAGTATCTTTTATATGTGGGAAGGAGGAAAAGTTTTAAAGAAAGAAAGAAAGCACCCAGTATATACTGCAATTGAGCAAATAAAGCCCTGCGTGTTAGTTTCTCTAAGGGTAAACTAGAGGTAACAGTTAGAAACCTTTGTTAAATTGCTGTATAATAACCAGGGATCATTTCACACACTACAGACATAAATCTTTCTCCAGGGGAAAACAGAGCTGCCGTTTAATGAGGTACAGCAAGACAACAGAACACAGTTTTCCTCTAGAAGCAAAACCAGAACAAAAGAATTTTCAATTTCCTTATTTTTGAAAGCAGTCTAAGTGGACAAGGAGCTGCCTTTAGAGTGGCATTATTGTAGACATTTCTATACATTTTCTATAGAGAGTATAGGACCAAGACTTTCCTGTACACCTATACTGCACTGAGACATGACTTGCTGACCATTCTAAAGCAGGAATCACAAAGTAAGCTTTTTCTGGCACAGTTTAGATGTTCCTGCTCTTGAGAATTCCTGCTTAATTTTTATTATAAGATTACTACAAAATAAGCCAGTATTACTTGGCTCTTTGCACTGTAACATTTTCAAATTCATTAGCAGCATGAAAAACACTAAATAAAAAGATCTTGAGAGTTACAAACAAAACCCTATAAAATAATGCAGTTAACAGCATTATTTAACCATAATATGTTGAAAATATCTTTAGAGATCTCCCTCAAAGAGGGAGAATATCTTTAGAGATCTCTCCCTTGTTGCAGGGGCAACAGTTTAAAGTGTTTGCAAACAGTTATCCCCTTCTTCCCAGCACTATCAAGTGTTGGAATGGCCACAGAGTGCAAATACTTGCAAATAGTGTGATTTCATCCTGATTGAATACATGGTCTGCAGTGCTGCTAAGGACTTCAGTACTATTGTTTTTAAATAGTTTTTAGCAGTATGAGCTTGTTTGTTCAAAAATACCCGCCTGTTTCTGGCCAGGTTTAAATAAACGAGATTTAAGGTTGGAATGCAAATGTGTCACACCTATTGCCACATGATCACTTAAAAGTTTTTCTCTGTAGACAAGTTTTTTCCACAGCCCAACAGGAAGGCAGCATGTCTTAATATAAAACTAATCATTACAGTAAAGACACATTCTTTATAAAGAAAACAAGCTCACCTTACATCCCTTATAGGATATTGAATGAAGTAGTGACACTTAGAGAATAAGTTCTATGTCAGCCACCTAAAGGTGCATTTTCATTTACATTATTTCACAGATGACACACATACACACACTCCTTCATAACACTTCCAAAGGCATGGTTGGGCAGGTTATCCTATATCAGGACATAAGCTTCATATAAGAGAAAAGTGATGCAGAAGGATTTACTGGCTAAAACTCCTAGATGGACACTTTCACACTCTCATACTACTCATCGTAAAGGACACTGTCCACTTGGGAAATTACCCTTCTGTGAGAAAAATGAGGGATGAGTGGAAACAAGCACAAAATTCTGCTGTCTCTGCTGGTTTACAAGTCTGGCATTTCTGTGGCAGACACAGAAAAGTTCACAGATAAATTTCTTTCAGAAAAAACCTGAAGTGTCCCATATTTTTTCCTCAGACCATGTAATTGCACCCATTTTTACAAAGAAATATGACAAGGTCTTATCCATCTGGAAGTTCCCTCTCTGCCTAGGCAGTATATCCTTTCCCCACCCTCACCCCACAAAAGAAGCAAAAGTTAGCAAGGAAATTTTGCTTTAAGAACCGAGGAGCATTGGTCAAGAAAAACTTAGATGACAATGCATAAATCAATCAGTCAGCAGTTTTTTGGCTGCTTGGTGTGTTTTTTAAAGACTTCCATAGCCTCACCATCAAAGAACATGGGAATTTTGTGTACCAGCATGTTAGAAGTGAGCTTGGGTTTTACTGGCATCACTGTTAATACAAAACATGAGAACTACCAGACAATCTTCAGCTTTTGTAAACTAATACAGACTCACTGGATTCAGCTTAGTGATCTGATGGAGCAGCACTAGAGAAACCAGCCCAAAATTACAACAAAGTAAGAGTTAAATAACCCCTTTTTAACACTTTGATTATACAAGATTAAGACAAAACACTATTCTAATCCTAAACTAGGACATTCACTCTTAGACAGATGATTTGATGCCATCTACAAGGGAAAAAAACCACTGCTTGAAAGGAAGCAAACTGAAAACATTTTAGATTTCTTTTTTAATGAAAGCTGCTTTGGGATATAGGGCCAGCCTTGAAGGTTCATTTATTCCTTGTTAATGAGAGAGGTGGGATTACTCAGACAGCAAGCAGGCCACCAGTTAATACAGCCCAGATCCTCCTGAATACAGGTGAATACTAATGAAATGTCTGAAAGGAAACAAGGGATACAGAGAAGCATGAAATAAATGATGAGTCAAAGAACACTACAGCACTTAAAAATCCTCCCACCCTACCAGCTATCAAAAGACTTGGAAAAACATCTGTATGCATGTCCTGAACCCCTGTTCCTTCAGCCCCCAGGAAAACAGTTTGTTTTTCACGGTTGCATCTTCTCCAGACAAAATAAAATTGTATGTTTTTTCAACATTGATATTTAGTTAAAGCCTTCTACTGAAATTACCCAAATGAATGAAACCTGCTGTGAAACAAGAGTGCAGCAAGACAAGGGTACTGTACTTATACAAGGTCAAACGCACAGTGAAGACACAAGCCTAAAGTCTATTTAATCTGATCCCCTATTCTGAATGTTCCTATCATGAGCACAGTTCAAACAGCGAGTCATTGGTTTGGACTCTTACATCTCCAATAAGTGTCAAAGCAGGGTACTTGTGCCCATAGAAGAGAAGCTTTCGTCTTTTTTTTCTGAAAATAAACTGGTACAAGCACTCCAGAACTGCTCTGCTCACTCCAAGAATTGGAGAAATTCTTGAAAAGGTGATATTTCACTCCAAAGAGAAAATATTACTGTCTAACTCACATACAGAATAGCTTTTACTGCTAGCTAGTCACAAAAGTGAACCAAGCAACTTGAATAATTACCCTGGGCATTCCAGAGGAGACAGGAATAGTTGCATGTGCACATCCAGTGCTCAGAGGATGCTGCAGCAGCCTTTCCTGACAGCTCATCCTGCAGACCCTCACCAAGGCACTCACCCCCAAAACCCCTCGTGCAGCCAGTGCTCCCTATGCCCTTCCATCCTTCTCTGTGTTGTCACGAGAGGTTTTTCATAGGCTCTTTCAGATACTCCTCAGCTTCTGGCCTCTATGGAGCTTACGCAAAGCTAGCATCGGGTTTTGGGCATTTCTTATAGACATATACAGCCTGAGAGGTTTTCTAGTCATTCCTGGTAGCATTCACCAGTCACTGATGAATTCTACTGTCTGTGCTTAATTTTAAAAAATAGGAGAAAAAAATGGAGTCACAGGCATTCCCATAATATTAAAGGCAAATAGAACTGAGAAATAATAATAATTCTGAGTTTGAAGAGCTCTTAAACCTCTGGTTTTGGTGAGAGGTGGATTTTTTAAAGATTGTAGAGAAGTAGTGAGCTCTCAAGCCCCAACAAGGAATTCAGTATGTAACTGCCATTGAAACTAAAGATAAGATCTGTCCCTAATCCTTTTTCTTTTTCCCTCTGAACTATCCTCTCTAAACCTTGAGCTAAACACTGGTGCTTTACTCAGCAAAACAGAACAACTGATTTCAAAATTCACATCCAAAACCCTCAACAGCCATTCCCCCTCAGTTAGTAAAGGACTTCATTCCTCAGTTGCAGGAGCTCTACCTGCAGCAGTGGCAGATTTGGCTTGGCTTTCCAGCTTTCAGTCAAGTGCACTCAGCCTTTAAATAAATTTAAGAGCAAGAGCAATAACTGATGGTGGACAAGCCAAGCCTGGCAGCAGCTGCTATAGAAAAAGGCTGATGAATTGTGCCCCCCAGAAAAAGAGAGGCAACTAATACAGACAAATGATGCTTTTGAACAATTTATGTGCTGCTAATTTGCAGGTCACTGATTAGTTCAGAAAACTGTCCTACAGCAGAGCTGGTAGGTGTGATGTACTGCAGGAAGAACAAGCTCTTTGCACAGGAGGTAATGGTACTTCCTGTGATTGCTGCACTGGCTCAGAAATAAGAACATGATGCACATCCAGTACAGTTCACACTGTTATTGCCTCCTCTGCAGCCCCTATGTCCCCTGCACAAACCTTCTCAGGCCTGCATTATATACCAGCATTGAGCCCTACATTTTGCTCTGGATAACCCATTAACACTTCTCAAACAGTAGAGTTTTCAACAGGTGCTGTTGCTGGTTTTATACCTTTAGCTGCCTCTCATCATCCTACTGAAGAAACTCTTGGGGACAACTGCTAATTCATATTCCCATTAATTTAAAGGCTGGAGAAAGCACGTAACAGTGTCAACAAACCATTTTTTTACCTAGATTTTGTCTTGGCTCTGAGGACTCATTATATATATTCATGATGACTTTTAAAACCAGGCAATTATTACGGAGCTGTGTCACCAGTATCCTTTATATAACTGTAAAAATCATGTAGGAACCCCCCTGATTACAGGGGGGGAAATACAGCATGTTGAGTCACAGCCTATTCTAGTATATTCCCCTCTAGAAACTCAGGTTCTAGTTTTCATCAAAATTCTCTGGTTTAGGAGTCAGTTTTTCCATTTACGTGTTCCACAAGAATGGGGTAGATCAGAGATAACACAAGTAAAGGAACCTCACAAGAGAAATGCTGTGTCATCAAGGAACAGTCACTATTTGAGCCTGGATTCTCACCTTGGCACAAACATAGTTCATCCTCAAAAAGTACATTCAGTGTTGGAAACTTCTCCTTTTTTTCCTGCCAAACACTGAAACTAAAGTTCACTAGGGGAAGTTTAACCAGTGCTTTGCACATATTCCGCCAGGTTCCCACCCCCATTTGCTGAACAGCTGTAGCACTGCAGCCAGTCTGGCACTGCCATAACCATTGAGCTGTTCTCTCACAGGAAGGATACAGAGCTCAAGCTCAGAACATTAAGACCATAATCATGCACTAAAAGAACCAAAGGGACTCTCAGTTCCTTTGTGATAATAAAACTGTTCAAAGATCACATCCTTGCTGAGTTCTTTTTCAACTTAAATTGAAATTAAAAATGGGACAAAGCAAGAATGAAACAACATATTAGTGTGGTAAAGTAGGGCACATCCCATGTAGAACTGTATTCAGTGCAACTACTGAGTATGATCAGGAACTACAGCCAGGGACAAGGCAATCAATCCCTTATGACAAGCCTAGATAGGGTTTATTCTCTTACAGCATAGCACTTTTAAAATATATAAGAAGAGGAAGTCTGCACTATATATTCCTGTGTAAAGAAATTTTTCTATGTGAGAGAAACGTGAACGCACCATGATCAGAACCAAGTTGCATCCTATTCCTTCTTAAGGGATATCATAACCTATTATTGAAATAGCTACTGCTATATTTGGATTAAAAAAGAAAAAATACTCCAAATCCAAGAAAAATTTTGTTCAGTTCAATACATTTAGAAAAACGTGATTCCTTTGACGTCATCAGTATGAAAATTCATACTTATACATATTAGTTTGGCTAAGTTCTTTTACAATTCGGGCAATAAAGAAGCCAATATCGAAGCAAACAAAAGACAGGGTTTACACATTCAAAACATATCTGAGCCTACATCCCTCCAGCGGCATAAAAGCCCAGAACTTTGGGAAGAAGTATCTCTGTGCCAGATATTCTGGACAGATATTCTTAGACATGAACATTATATGGGACCAGTCACTGTGTTCTTACTAAAATCATGGCTGAAATTGAAAGATGAATTAAATTAAAGAGGAATTTAAGTTTCAGTCTGGCCCACAGCTGCCACAGCGGGGCTGCCAAAGGCACAGCCACCCAGAACCAGGGTCAGCACTCAGAACAGCCATGGAAGCACAAACTCCTCACCTCACCTGCTCAGCTGCCTACAGTCCAGAGATTACAGAGACACCTGAACTCTTCATGAGATGTTCAACTAAGTACACAAAGGATCAATTTGTTTATCTCTTCTCTCACTGAAAAAGAAACTTTTCCTAGTTTTTATATCTATCAGAATGGTAAGGCAAGAAATTTTGCAGATGTAAGGATTCCATTTCTTTACACAGAACAGGGATTATTTTCTACAATAGTATACTATTTTCTGCCCTTTTAAAATCAGTTTTTTATGCTGCCTCTACAAAACCAGAGTTAAAAAATATACCCCTTTCTGTTCAGTTCAAATCTCAGTGTGATGCTCCATCACAAAAATACTCCTTCTACAAGTCTTTTAGAAATATGAGACCTAGTGTATCAAGATATATTAAATGGAAATATCAGAGACTGATGAAGTGATTTAGTATATTCTCAGTCATCTCTCCCTCCCTCTTTTCCAGCAAAAAGATTTTAGCTTTGGTCTTGGTGGTGATGAATAGCTTAAACAATTACACCAAAATGAAATGCAATTTTTCTATCTGTTCTCAGTGCAAGTCAGAGACAAAAGAGTTACTGTTGCCCACTTTCTACATCATGTTATTGTGGCAAGGTTATAAAAGGCCTTAATCTGGTCAACATTTATCTTAAACACAGACCTGTTTTCCCAACCCCAAAAGAAGTTTAAAAAAACCAAAACAAAAAAAAAGAAAAAAAACCAAAGAAAAAAAACAAACAAACACAGGAATTCTACTTAGCACTGAAAGTAGTAAATACATTAATGTGCCATCTCCTTTAAGAGGAGCTGGATGCAATTTTGATATTGGAAATCTTGATTAAAGAATACATAATCATATGCAAAGACTTCTAATCCCAGGACTGTGTGATACAAAAAGCAGATGGAATTTGTTTGACAAGACAATTTTCTGTTATTGTTTTGGGATTACAACAAACCTACAGCTAAACTAATTGTGCCAGGGTGGTTAAGGTTGTGTCAGCACTTTCCTTATAAACATCTTATCCAATGGATTTATAACTAAATAAAAAGTTTTTCAGGGGCTGAAACCTGGCATGAGAGACTGTGTTTATCTTGAAAGACTTTGAAAAAGAAATTCAGCTGGTCTTAATGGAAGGAAGAAAATTGTTAATTTGGGATACATAACTTTCCACTGCTAATCTTACCAGCACCATGCATATTCTCCATGTTTTAAAAAGTATAGGGAAAAACACTTCATTTAAATGTAGAAAAAACAAAAATCCCATGCAAGCCACCTTTTCTTGTCATAGAGATTTAAAATTTTATACAGCACATGTAATGGCTTTTCCCTGACTATGTAATACAGTGCCACAAACAGGCCCTAATTACACCTGCTGGTTACTCAAAAGACAAAAATAGTGTATGAACAACTCCATGCATTTATTAAATTTATTAACCAATTTATTTATTAAAAAAACCCTCTTGTGAGATGCATTTATTTTTCAATGGCAGCAATCATGGCTAGAAGAAAGCCACTGTAAACAGAATTTTTCCAAATAACTGTTATATGGCAAAGAGTACAAAAAAGTATGAAGCTGGGAAGGTTCCTGAATTAAACTGGGAAGTCTCATGGGCCCTTAACTAATTGTAACACGCCAGGGAATCTGGAATGGCCCAAAGCAGGGGCCTGGCTCCTGGTGGTAACTCCCAACCACAACCACACCAGCAAAATTCAGTGTACAGCCAAGGGGCTGGAAGCTGAGAACTTGAAATATAGAACAAGCGACAAAACATCCACTCTGGGAAAATGCTCCTCTTCACACCACCACTTCAGGTAGGAATTAAGGCAAATTTAATTCTATATAAAGGTGAAGAACCTCTGATGTACCATCTTTAACATATCAAATTATCTGAATCTAGCATTCTTTGTATTTCACAGGATTTATTGTGCACTGGACTATCAGAAGTAGTCAGGAGAGCAGCTCATCTTTTAAATAATTTGGCTACTCTTTAGGTCTTTGACAGTAATACTGAACCATATCCCATACAAGCCTCACATGAACATTTTATCTGAAATTAGATTCCAAACATCTTAGATTCAAATACTCTCTACCCTGAAGACCTCAAATTTAGCTGTGTTTTGTCTTTTTTTACAAACACTTATTGCCAGCCCTGCCAATTCATATTAGATTAAACAGCCACTCTGGCTTTTCTCTCATACCCCCCATCACCACCAGCAAAGGTCTGAGCATCAACAAGGCCCAGCTGCAAATTCATTATCTTTAAGGAACACACATAAAATAAGAGTTTTCTCAACAATGCTCCTCATGGACAGGTTTAGTGCTTTCTATGCAGTTCAGAGGTGCAATAAAACACCAGGACACCCTTCTGCATTGCACCTCAGGAGAAGGATTCTGGCACCAGTAGTCAAAAAACTCTGGTCAGCTCTTATGCAGCTTTATCATTTCTGTGTGCCAAGAAAAGTAAAAGTAAAATAAATTCATTCTAAAAATCAGCTACTCGTGTCAGTAGTTCAGCAGATACAAGCAAACAAATTATCTGAAATGCAGTAGTTCAGTTTTAATAAAAACACTCCTTTTAAAAAGCAGTTTAATGCCTAAGTCACCCATTTCAGCCTTGTGACCCATCTGTTGGAACACATTGAGGAGATCACAGAAATGGTTCAGCAAAGATTTTATAGAGCTCCTTCTCCTTCAGTGAAATTCCTTTCTAAAAGCTTTATTGTTGTTCAACTGGATAAAGGCTCAGCCTTTTTCTTTCTAACTTTTTTCTCCTCTCCCTCTTCCTTTGCTGTAAACACACATTTCAGAGAAAAAAAAACCATTAAAGAGGGACAACAGAACAGCGATCACTACCTGAGCACTGCTCCGTGTGCAAATGATTTTACAGAGTCCCACAGAGCCTGTTCTCCTGGGTAAATAACTGGGCCCACGCCACACCACATCACATAGGGTATTAATGTTCTTTATGAAGTGGAAAAAGACTCACATGAGGCAGACACAGAGCTATAAAAGCAAACATGCATTAGTTTTGCTTCAGGACAGCATGTCAGAGTATGTAAACCCCTTCACCTCAAAGGGCATTCACCCTTCCCAATTAGGACATGTGTGTACAAATACAAGTCTCTCAGTGTCTCTCCTCAGCCTTGTTTATCCACCTGGTGAACCTCCAATCTGTTCCATGCCATTTTGCTGTAAAGCATCTGCTCCCTACACCAAATTAAATTTAAGCCAGTGAGTCTGCTTAACCAAGCTTGGCTCAGCTTCTCAAAAACAGCCCTTGTGCATTTATTAAAAAGCATGTGTCCACATGAACACACACTCTTCATAGCTTAAAATGAAAAAAAAAAATTAAAAATTCTTATTTGCGTCAAGCACTGGCCCAACACTTTGCTGTCAGAATCATTTTCTTCATTTAACTGACACACGCTAGCAAATTAAATCTGCATAGGAAAAATAAACACACATTTTACTGCAGAGAATAAAATGAGAAATTATTCTAATTTGAGATTTTCTTTTAATCTTTTGTAACTACAGTAATTCAATCCCATATTAAACAAGCACCGCTTCTGCAGCATATTCCCTTGCAACAAATAATGCTATAATCAGAATAATATTGTTCATAATGAATACAGAAGAATCCTCAAATTGTCACAGTACTGGGCCACCATCAACCAGAGAATTCTGCTGGATGTTGGACTATGAGTCCTTAGTGATCTATGGACAGAAATACCATTTAGAGTCTCCAACACTGAAAACTCATTGTACTGGTACTATTTAGAAATATGGTAAGAATTTATGTGCCTGAGAACTTCTATTCACAGAGGAAATAAAAAACAGTTAAAGCTGATGTTTGAAATGCATGTTATAAATACAACAAAACACTGGGAGACTGACATGACCCACCCGTATACAGATATTGTAAAAATTTGCATATACAGGACCCCACTGCACAACGCTCCCAATGTAACTCCACAGTAATTTCTTTATATCCTCTACCTCTCCAAGCTTCTCTGAAGAGCTGTCATTTTGTATCTAAAAGCATGCCTTAAGGGATACAGTTTCTCTGTATCTTCAAAAGCAAACCATTTTAGTCTTACAGAGACTGGGGTGGGGTGGCTCTGCAGTGCTCGCTGCAGGAGGATTATACACAAATGTATTCCAAAAGCTTTGGGAGATGAAATATGTATTATAAAAGTCATTGCTGGGAAACAGAAAACAGCATTTCTCTAACATATATTCAATGTCTCAAAAATACTAAGAAATAAATAATTCATTCCCGTCACAAAATTTCCTGGAATTCCACAATCACTGCTTTCAGTGTGAGGGAGCAGCAGGACCAGGGATGAGGGAGGCAGGGGCAGTGCCCTGGCTGAAAGGGGCACCACACCACAGTACTTGAGCAAGGAGAGGAGAGCTGGCAGGAGCAGCATCCAGGGCCAAGCACAGCCCAGGGCCAGGGCAGTGCAGCAGGCTGGGGTCAAGCCAAGGAGTCCATTCAGGGAGTCAGGATTAGCAAGGTAAACAACCCAGAACAGGCAACAAAGCTCAGGCAAGCTCCCAAGCAGAAGCACAGAGGCCTCCAGCACAGCTTCACAGTGTTCTTCTCATTTCACCTGAGCTAAGGCTTCAGAGCTGCCCCCAGTAACGCTGCCTTTGAGTGCAGGCAGCAAAGGGCTGCAATTAAAGCCTGACACTACTAATTGAAAGCAGAGGTGTTGTGGAATCCAACTTCAGTTGGCAGCACCAAGTCATTGGCTATTACTACACCTACTTACCTGGTTCTAAACTAGCTTGAGGTTCTGGAAGATAACAAATTTTGAAATTATTTTACAGCACAAGAACATCAAAATGAATCAAGATGCAGGGAGTTATGAAGCCATATGTAACGCAGCTCTGAAGATCATGAGAAACTGATTTGAGCTGCACAGTTTAAATGTTACTGGATTGCTTTTGACAGTTCTTTCTGATCTGACATGGTGCATTTGGGAGACATATTCATAATGGAGAAAATGTGTGCATTATATACAAACACACACAGAACCTCCCTACACATATAGATTGTAGAGCTCCCAGCTTTCTCTTGCTCCTAATAGTTTTAATAGCATATCATTCAGATGATTTCTGTCTTCCAGTTTATATTGGTTTCCTAGGGGTGCAGAAAAACCTTTTGCAGATACAAGACATCAGTTTGGTATCCTCAAACATTAATCTGGCATGATGAAGGTGTGAGGAATATGGTTAGCACTTATAGCATGTTTGTTCTGCCACCAGTGCTTCAGTCAGAAAACAATACACCATTCTTGAGCTCGAGTGGATGCTTCTTACTGAGTTACAACTTTTGCATCCAATGTGCAAGGCTATTACTGCTACAGGGTATTAAATCTGCTGTGGCTCAGTGGAGAAATGAAATCGCAGTTGCTGCAAATCACATAATTCATCCATATAGTTGAAATGTGAGCAAGACAATGTTGAGATTGTATTTCACATATGTTCGAGAAGAGAGACACAAGAGTTCTCACCTTACAGCTGAATTTGAAAGGAGTAATTGTAGAGAGGGAACACCTTGCTGTACTGCCTTTAGATTTCTGCTCTGAAGAAAATTTGTCTTTCATGTTTTACATGCCACAGTATCACACAAAGTTACTTTACACTGGAGGTATTCATACTTTGCTAAATGCTTTAAAAAGTCACTTAGTATTATTAAGTGCTCATTTAAAGTAACATCTGTGTCTGCCAAACTACTTAACAGCATATAGTAAGAAGTTTTAAGCCATTATCAAGCTTGCAGTTATATATAATAAGGAGAATGGGTTTAAATAAAAATCACTTTCAAGCAGAGGAATGATTAATCATTGCTGTTCTCCCCTTCGTTTGTATTCTTAGCAAAAGTTGTCAACCTTTGTCTCAGCATCAATGGTGAGTTTTATGTGACTAACTGTGGTATTCTTAAACTTGATTAATTAGCAAGGCCACTTTTTATTTGAAAGTGCAGAATAGAGTCACATTTTCATTCAGTTCCCTAGGGAACTAATTATAAGGTCTGCTCCACATACATCACAACAATATCTCCTATATGGCACAAGTAATTATTTAGATACTGTAAATATCCTTCCAAATACTTAAAACAGAACAGCTTCAGCTATTTTTAAGTTTCAGTAGAAACTGGTGCTAGCCTCTGCTGGAAGTTCCAAATATTCCCTGCTCAGGAAAACCAGCAGGTACTCAGCGTCATGAAAATGTAAACCCTCTAATGGGAATTTATCTGAACCAGTACAAAGGGAAAAAAATTAAGAAAAGGGGAACATAGTAGTTAAGATTACACAGCCCTTTAAAAAAAAATGAACATAAATGTTTAACAACCCAATGATGTTGTTTTTTCTCCCTTAGCTCCAAGGCAGCAATCAATTCTTTCTATTCTCCACCCCCAGTACACTGGAAACTGGCAGTTCTGCTGCATTAAAAATTAGAGTAGAATATGCAAAAGCCCATCTTTTAGAAAAGGAAAAATCCTTCTTTCCCATCTTGCATTAGCCTTGGGGCAGAGGCAGTGGGCTAAGGAGTGGCAATGGCTGAATAATATTCCAGAGGCTTTGGGGATGGAATCCCATCATACTCAATGTACGAAGACCAAAAGAAGCCTTGCAATGGTAAGAGATGTCTCCTGAACTCTACACCAGAACTGGAAACTCAGCTGCCACAAAACCACAATTTACCACTCGGGACAAACACAAGGAACACAAACACCGCCTTGGAAAGGGGCAGAGTGGCTGCAAAGTAGCTGAGGAGCTACACCAGGCACCAGTTTACTTCTTTGTTGACTTGTGGAATTCTCAACTTCCTTAGGCTGTGCTCCAATTCCCAGGATTTGCCCCTAAAGGCAAATTTTAGAGGGGGAAAAAAAAGGCAATTTGATTGGCTCCAAAGCTCTTCTAAATTGGATGATACAGTGCACATCAAGCAGTAGAACAGCTTCCATAGCAACACACACTCTCCCTGTGCTTAGTTATTTCTAGGGCATCTGTCAGTGACTCTACTCCCTCATGCAGTTGTGGCGAGGGAATGTTGCTCACAGCTCCGGAAACAGCCACCGTTATTCACAAAGTGTATATGTTTTATTGTCAGAGTGAACCTTGTGAGGGCAGGCAGCAGCAAACTGCTCTTCCAAATTGATTATAATACAGATTTATATTTCCCAGCATCTCCCAAACAAAGACTTCAGTGCAGTCTACAAATACTGTAAAAAACACCCTGCAAGAGCCCAGAATTATAAACTTCCTGAAGCCAGAAAAATAAATTAGACAAGATCATGCTATCTGGAAATCCATACCAGCTATGCTGAACCAGAAGACAAGTGTTTCCACATAGAAAAACAGTCTTAAATATTTCAAAACTCTTCCCCAAATCCACTCTTGCTGAAGGCATATCAAAGAGCTGAAAGTATTAATTTATCTCACAATATAGCAAAACAAACTAAGAGTACAACTTGAAGTCCAACATGCATGTCAAATCACCAAAATTGGTGCCATTTTAATGCTTCAGTTAAAATTACTTTATTTCATCTTTGAAGATTTTCTTATTAGTTCACAAGTTACACAGTATCAGTTCTCCTTATTTTCATCACCTTGGAAACACCATTACATGCAGGAAAACAAATACCAGAAAAATAAATATTGATTTAATGTTTATAATACAAGAAATTTTTAATCCTGAACCTTCTATTTGATATTCTTGAAGAATTTTACAATAACTGAGACAATCTGTATCCAAGTAAATCTCTTCTGTAGCTGAGCAATAACAGTTGTGACCACAGTTTTTATGAGTAGAGATAAATAAACAAGTGAGTTCTGATGAGCACCTACCATTTCCATCAACAATAAAACCACAGAACTTCTGAAAACAAGATGGATCAAATTCAAGAGAAATGTACTTTTAATGTTAGATACTGCTTATTTTTAAAATGTCTGACATGGAAATATAGGAGAAAACAACAGGTACTACTGTTCTAAGTAGAAGCCCTAGAAAATGCCAGCAGCTACAGAAATCATTAACAATTAACATATAATTCACAGGAAGAAAAATAACTGCTCACTAATTATTTAAGAGTTTGCTAAAATGAACTGATAGTTGTATTAGAAGTAGTTTGGTCTAGTTTTAAGTAAACAGCACTGAAGGAGTTGCCAGGAATACACATCAAGCACACAGTTAGCAGTTAAAAGCTTTTATCCTTGGGGTATTTTGGAGTCCACCACCATATTCACTGAACAATGAGTCAGTGGAGAAGATACAAAATGCTCTGCATCTGATATAACAAATATATCAACAAAGAAGGAAATATAAGGGAAAAAAAAAACTTTATCTGAAGAGGAATAAGACTCAATTTTTTATTACCCACTCCTTGTACAAAACAGCCAGTGTGTGCTGACCTTCAGGACATGCAACAAACTTTATTTAGTTTTACTTGGCATTTGTTAATATATTTTCTGGCATTTGAAAAGAGACAGAATTTGATGGGACCTGCAGACAGCAAAACTTTGTAGGACTTTTTACCAATGTTTACTATTGCAATTAGTAATTTAATTTTTTACTCTTCCTTACGCCAGGGTTACTTATGGCCTTGGAAATAGTATTCAGGGTTCAGTAAAGGAGAGAACAGCTGCAGAGCTAAGGAAAGTGGAGGATGCCAAGTGAAGTGTCAGGGAGAGACACTTCAAATAGGTCAGAGTAGTCTCGTTATGGAACACACTATTAAAGTGCAGAGCCTCTGAGTTAATACTCTTTTGCTATCAACAGTAACTGATGAAATCAGCAATAAAATGCAAGTCTCATATCATTAGATTGCTGGCCAATTAAACCATTGCTTACTGCTGTTTCATCAGCTCCAGAAGCAAAAGGAGTTGCAATGGTTCTGTCCTCTAACACATGGCAAATGAAGTAGGTACTTAATCGAATTAAGTACTTTAGAAGTATTGGAAAACATAAGCAAAGGGATCTTAGGGGAAAGAAGGTTATGAAAGCCATGCATTTGTCCAACTGCCATATGCCAGCTTCATTCTCCTCGGTAGTACAGGGCACTACAAGAGGTACAGGGGAAAGGACTAGAGGGGATAAAGTCCTCCCCAGTTTCACATAGTGAACCAGATTGCAAAACAATCGAAACATTCTAATTCTCACTGAGCTGACTGAAACTCCTTCAGTTATTTCAGGGTGACTAGAAAAAAAATAAATTTGCAAGCATCTTCAAAAAAAATTCAATGAAGAATTATGTCTTCCAGTCAAAGTCAATTAATGAACAATTAAGAAAGGACAAGATATTTGAGAAAAATTAGTTGCAATAATTCTCTGCTCTAAGGAAATGTTTTAAATTTACCAAAATCTGAGGTTTTCCAATATCTCAATTCAATACACTTACAATGCAGTATTTTTTAGAGAACAAGAAAAGAAAGCAGTACAGTATTTTTTTAAAAACAAATTTGTATTCTTAATAAAGTCATCCCAACACCTTTATGGAGTCAGTCACCAGCCCAAAGCTGAGAGAAAGTGTAAGTACAATAAATCAGTATTTAAAAAAAAAAAATAAAACCCTAGGTGATAATAAAAACCTAGGAAAAGAATATGGTCACCTCTTTAACTCAGTTGAAAGTCAAACCCAGAGAAACACACCTACAAAACTGGTCCTGGTGCAGGACTGACTGGTGAAAATAAACATATTTAGCTGCTACTCAATTAGGGACAATGATTGCTCAATAGCTTTGTTCATAATCAGCTGCAAAAGAAACAAAAGCAGCAAAGAAGAAACTGTGCCCCAAATGATAAAACAGCACTTCAATCATATTTGTGTTTCAGTAATTTCTGTAACTCACTTTGATTTGGTAGCATCATACACACAGGAACAGAGTCAATCCAATGTCAACATTCAGAGGACATGAAACCAAAGAAAGATCAAGTTACATGAATTCAGGATTTGGGTCACCAGTACAAAACAGAAACAGCAGCAAATGTCATCACTGACCAAAAAAATTGTCAGGCAAACAATGAAACTAAGAAAGGATGACCTTAAAGCAGTTTTCAAAGAAATTTCTTGTAATCAGATTGTAAAGATGAAAAGGTTTTTTCCTCCAGTTAACTTGAACTGAAAGAGATAAAGGGGAATGACTGGAACTGGAGAGAGAAAAAAAAAAAAGAAAAAAAAAAGAGGGACAGAGTTGAAAGACAGACTCAGCTGGATACCAGTAACAGTGAAACAAGAAGCAGACATTCCAAATGATTGGAAAATTAGATTCAGAAATAAGAGAATTTGTACTTCTATTGCAAGTATCTCTGAAAAGAAAGAAGCAGGATAAAGAAGAAACAAAAGGAAAATTGACATTTTCGTGATACTTTCTCCAAGAGTTTCTTAGTTATTTTGAGAAATTAAACCTTCAATAACCATCAATTAGTACCTTTTAGCAAAGCTGTGTAGAAATAATCAGTGTTTCTTAGAGATCAACTAGACATATCGAAATGGTTCCTGATACTCACTAAGCCTTCAGTACCGTAAGTAAACACCTAAATTTTTTAATATTTTTACTCATATACAGGCCACTCTATAGTCTTCAGGAGTGGTGTTTGTTTTTCCAGACTAAAAATCCAGTTGTAAAAGAATTCTCCACCTATCAATATGAGACGAGAAAAAATACAATTTTCCCATGCTTATTTGAAGAATGAGTGAACTAAATGACCTTGCTATTGGAAATAATTTGGCAGATGTATAATGTAATTTAGAATATTTCCATCCACAAAACAAAGTTTAGGTCCTCCCAAGCACAGGTCTAATGAGGGACTGGTGTGTACAGCACTCTGTATGTGATGTTGCCCTGCCAGCTCTCAGGGCTGCAGGGGACACTCAGTGCTGCCTCCCAGGAGCAGCTGAGCAGCACAAACTCCACCACCTGCACTGAAAATGCCCAGCACTGGTGCATTCCCCATCCTGCTTCAGCTGGACTTCAACAGACAAGGGAATATTTTTACCTAATATGAGAGGAGACAGAACCTTCTGGTAATTTAAAGAAAAATTCGTACGACACTTAAAAATCTTCAGATGATCAAAATGTCTAAAATTATTTTACAAAGAAAGTATTTAGACAGTAGGAATGAAAGAAACCTGGAAAGAGTCTGGCATTGTGATCTCACATTGCAGGGCATGGGATGTACTTTCCCTTCACTTCTGAACATACACAGAAAAAGAACTCTTGAGACCAAGTGGCAGAAGTTTAAAAAGTCATACTGAAAGAAGACTTTTGACACTATCTCAAAATAAAGAAATAAAAGGCAGTTTCTTAACATGCTCTCTGGTTTAATATTTCACTTCTGCAATGTTCTGCTTCACTGCTGCTGAGTGACAGAAAAGGAAATAACAAAAAGTCTTTTTAGTGTCCCTATCTGGCTTTTCTCTGTATATTGTAAGAAGAAATAACAGAGCTGATCATTAAAAATGTTACAATTAAGTCTTGCAGTCACCAGATGTACAGCTGAAAAGAGCGATCAATCCTGAAAATTACAGGTAAAGAAAAGGAAAAAAATTATGAATAAACAGAGGAAACCAATAGAAAAAAAATACTCATGTAGCCTCTTCTGCTAGGTTGGAGGGTGAGAAGTGAGGAAAAGATGCAGTATCATTTTTTTTTAATAATTTCTGTTATGCCCTTTCCTATAAATATGTAACAGCAGGTTTAACACAGGCTGTCATATAATTCATTGCAAGTAATCAATTTGGTATTTATCCTGCTTCTGATTGAAAAATATAATAGTGGAAATGCACAGAATCAGAATAATTGGTCCTGACTGGTCCCTCCCATGTCTGCAGTAGCCACCCTATGCAAGCAACTGTGCTTGCTACTCAGGGAGACAGGAAACCTCCCAGACAAACACGGAGATGAGTGGAGCCATCAGGTGTCAAATGGTTTGGGGTTTTCTTGGTTTGTTACGGAGCAATTAAATTACATTTTTAGTACCCCCTATGAAGTTGTTACCACAGTTACTGAGTGGCTGCAAATGCAAATACAGGTAGAGGGCACTGGCCTCTCCCTGCTCCTGTGGAGAAGCGAATGAGACCTTCCCGAGCCCACCACCCCTCTCCTCTGATTTATTTCTCCATGTACATTGAATTTTAGTTTGTTGTTTTGGAGTTTTTGAGTTTCTGTTCTAAGTTCTGGACCCTTGTAAAAACCCACTTGGCAAAAAAGCATAGATAAATTTGTATTTTTGTTATCTTTCTATACTCAAAGATATATTTTAATTGATACTTTTCTCAGATATTTATATCATCTGTTTAATTAATAAATTATGAACAGTTCCTCTTTGATAGGTAGAAATAGACCATTTTAACCAACTGAAAGGACAGAAAGATTTTAGAAGAGCCATGGTAAAGATACCAACCAAAATCAAAATCCTCGGTGATTCAGTTCTGTAAATGTTTGGAATTTTGACTTGAAAGTAGATTAACATAAAACAATACCATTAAGACGTTTGAAACATAAAAAGAAATCTACATGATCTTTTTGCTGCTATTCACTATGCCATCCCCCCTGTTGTGCAGACACTAAGTCTCTTTGCAGTATGTATTTGGGGACCTGATACAAAAGCCTGAGCATTCAGAAGGTGTAGCACAGATCAGAGCAGGGTTGACTGTCCCAAGGCACTGTGAATCACCCAGAGCAGAAAAGAGAATGCTTCACACCCAGAGCCCAAAGCATTCCCTGTGCCACCCCTGCCTCCTCTCACATCTGGGTTAAGCACACTCATTGCTGAGAGCAGAGGAACATCCCATGCAGCCCTGGAGAGCTCTGGAAGCATTCCACACTGACCAGGGAAATTCTTTAAATAGCAGCTAAACTGTAGAGCAGAGGAAATACAACTATTCAAGGATAGGAAATTAAACTGCACCCATTTTTCCAGCAATAAAATTTCAGCAGGAAGAAGTTACTCTGACTAAACGTACATCTTTCAAAGTTATTAGAGAAATTATAAGCAAAACAGGCTTAATTTGGGTTTTGTTTTAGCGAGAAGTAAGGAGAAGCCACCAAACTGGGGGTCACATTTTCTTTAGCAAAGACTTCTTTTGTCATTTATCTTACCCTGAACTCAGGGAAGAAGCGCAGAGGCTGCTGTGAACCAAAGCCAAGCAGAGCAGAGGGAGCAAGGAGCAAAGAGAGGGCTGCGAGCTGCCGACAGACGGAGCGATTAACTGCACTGGGAGAGTGCAGGCACAGCAACCCAGAAGAACCAGCAGGGAGCGTGCCTTTCAAGGGCATTTAACAGGAAACTGTGCTTTTTGGGACTTTTTTCTCCATTTCTAAGTTGGCATTGTATTGTAGTTTCTTTCTGTTGCCTGTTGCCTCTCAACTATTTCAAATCCTCACCTTACTGTTGCAAATCTGAAAAATGTGGTTATTTTTGAGCTACAAGACAATGGAAAATTCCCTAGGTTTCTGGGCAAGCGTTCAAAAATATATTAAATATTTTAATAATGACCCCTAAAACTTCAAGTGGTTCCCATGTTGCTGTCAGTCAAGACACTGTCTTGTCTGACCATCTGCTTATTTTCCTGGTTTTATTGCAATCCATCTATCAACAAAAACCATGATCTTTTGAGGCACTGTCTGCAGCTCCTGCTGATTTCAGTCTAGATTTATGAAGTTTATGTGTTTTGCATCTCAGATAGAAATGTGTCCTAAAATTGATAACTGAGAAAACAGCAAGACTCACAAATACAGTATTTCATACACATATTCTGGCAATTTTTGAAAATAATGTTGAAACTAGTATACAAATACCTAGAGTAGATTCTCAATGTATCTCAACATTTTCCAGACAAAAAGAAAAATATAAAAAGATGCAAAAGTTTCCCAAATAGAAACATTCAGCTTCTGGAATGCTAATCAAAAGATTAGCCAGATTTTAAAATCATGAGAAACTTCTGCAGGAGGGTATTTCATAGCATTACTTGCTTTGTGCAATTTTCCAGCAGACTATGTGAACAAAATTTTGAAGTCATGCAAGAATCCATCAAAGCAGATGCTGCACAGGGAAGAATTGCTTGGATTCTATTTCTAGGGCTAGGCCAGACCTCAGATAAATCCTTAAACTCTTTTCTTTCCTGCTCATCATCCGTTTTGCCTGCTACAATTGCAGTCATTATATTTCTTCAGTGACAACAGACCCTCAAACCGGCCAGAGTCTGTATTTCCTGGTTTGACATTTAATTGCAGCAGTAAACCAGGTATCAAGTGCTGATGCACAGGCAAAAGTCTGTAGCTGCCTGGCCATCAAAAAACAATCTGAGGATGAGCAATATTTTTAACTTACTCTGTGCAAGACTTGGTGAGATAATTGTGTGCACATACACAATATGCAGCACAGAATAATCTTTCATCTTACATGCTCCTTAATTCAAAAAGTTCCAAGTTTTCTAATTCTCTTTTTGCTATGTCAGTTTTACTGTGTGAAAAGATGGAAATTATAGTCTTACATAGAAAAGATGCCTACTTGCCGCGGCCGGAGGTGGGGAAGAAACACACATCAATATGACGGGTAAAAAGCTTCCAACTTTATTAGTTTGTAGCAGTTATTTATACATTTTGTTACTTCCGCGCACGCAGTGCTCAATTGTTGATTGGCTAGAACAGCTTGTTCACGCGGCAAGCATGCATAGCAGTTACTTTCTTATTGGTCTCTTAATACTTGCGTCAAAGCATATGCTTTTGCTACTTTTGTAATTAATGTATCTTGTTTTTGCTAACTCAGTTCCTTCTTTTCTGCAAACCTTAATAAATGTATTGCTCATTCTTTATATGTCAAGGCTAATATGTTCTTCATAGCCTTTTGTATGCAGAGAGTATATCTAAGCTCCCAACACCTACTGAAGAGATAAAAGATGCTTTTTAGAAAAAATCAGGCTCATATGAGCTTTGTCTATTATTTTCTAATTAGATGTCAAAGCAACAACTGAAAGAACCATCTCAAGAGCCATGTGACATCAGGAAGTCAAAATGGTAAGAACAGACAATGGTTCACTAAGTACAAGTTTGTCAGAATTCTGTTCTCCTTTGATCAGATGCTGAAACAAAGCAACCCAGAGATTTATCAAGAGGTGATATACTGTCCAAATAAATAAATTCCTGTGTTGGCAGATTATCACACATCTGAGAAACTTTGTCACATGCAAAAATCATTGCATATGTGGAATAGTTTTGTTTTCAATAGTGCTTGTTTTCCAGACAGTGGATGCCTCTGACCCATTGTGGCGTGTATTTCTAAGTGACTATAGGGTTACATAACAAATATGCACATATTTTTCATCCCATAAGGGAAAGGAAACCTGTTGGTTTTGTAAGATAAACATTATCAATTTGCAAGGTAATTGGGAAAAGACTTGAAGTTGTCCAGGGCAAGATCTGGATACCCCTGGTGTACTCCCAGTACAGCAGTGGAAAGGTAGAATTAGATCACAGCAAGTGATAGAACTGAGCTTTCTGTGGGACTACAGTCACAAAAGGGTACTACAATAAAAGGCAAAGTTGAAGAATGTTGTAAGAAGCAGGAGCTGGTTACAGCCTGCCTTCTTGAATATGCATCCCTCCTACTACAAGCTGGCAAGCAAATTTTTTTCTCACAATATGGTGCACCACACGCATGTTTTCACTGCTGTAGTTTCCTGGAATAGCTCAGTACACAGTAAGATATGGGGCATTGGCAAAGGAAGGTCACATTCACAGGAATCCCAAAGTATCTTCACTTCTATTTAAAATGCTTCAATCTATATTCCTGGAACTGGTCCTGCTAATTAGAAAAGAAAAAGGTAGCAAAAAATCCACTTCTTGTTTTTTAAATAACCCTTCTTTACAATGGCACAAATTATTGCTCTTTAGTACAGCAGACCGTGCACAGATTTAGTCCTTTTAAATTATGTTATCAGGGAGACAGAAATTTAAGGAATTGATAAAACCTCCCCATTTCTTGGCCAGTTTGCTACCGAATCCTAATTTCCTAATACATAAGATATTGTATAACATTCAATCACACATGACATTGGTAGTATATATTTGCCAAAACTACCTATTTTCTTTCCTTCTTTATGAAAATGTGTTTATTTTTTTCAATTAAAATTAAAACATTATCATGACTTAAAGAATAACTTCGTATGAGCAATTTAGATCTAAATATACAATATTTAATAAACAATGTTATGGCTATCTGCAATTCAGGTATTATATCAACTCTGCCTTTTGTTTCTCATGGGATCATCATTTCTGCAGATGAAACTGCACAGAGAGAAGGTGGCTCCCTGGAGGATTTCCTGATTTCTACAAAGAGCTGATGTCCTTCTTTGAGAAAATATGAATACCACATAAAATTCATCTGAAGGAAACTTTGAAATTAAGTTGACACCAGTGACTGGGAAATTGATGTCTTACACACTGTACCAAACACACCAAGGAAGTTCCAGCAATGTAAAATGCCAGTCAAACCCATCTCAAGGCTGCTTTCTTTTTCAAGCCTATATTCCTGTTACGTATATTTTATAGCTCCTGGTTAAGACTGTGAAGGTGCTGAAGCATCCCACTATGTGGCAAATGAGTTGCAAACCAGTAAAACTAACAATGGCTGCCAGAGCTAAGTTAGGACTGACAGGTTATGTGGGGAATTGTACCTTGAAAACATTCCTGTTGAGGAGCCAGAACCTGACATCAAATGAAGCAGCTGCTTCCATTACTGGTTCAGATTGGTTTAACAGGATCCTTTTGGGGCAGCTAGTTTCCTAAAACTGGAAAATTTCAAGTTCCTCCAAGTTCCCTGCTGAGGGAGAAGCACAGACACTAAACAGGAAGAGGGGACAGACAGAGGTTTGACAGAACACAGTAGGAGCAAAAGACTTGGTGCTTTGAAGGAACAGTAAGGAAGTAGAACCAGGATGATCACAAAAGTGATCAGAAGTGATGCTCAGCAAAGTTCCTGTGGAGCAGTTTCATCAGTGTCCACCTGATGAACTGTACTTCCAACAGCTGCTGCATTTGAAGCCTTCCCTTCCATCATCACACTGGTGCAATTAACATTCTAACACTCAAAATACATTGAAAGCATTCTCAGTAAAAAAGTCAGCTTATCCTAAAATAAGCTATCAAGCACAAATATAGAATATAAATTCTAGCAGAGCTCTAAAGCATTTGGATAATGGATCAGTTTGCAGCAAGTAAAATTTCTCAGCTAAATTACACATAAGCACCCACAATGACATGCCTTAGAATGCACACACAAAGAACAAATATAACCAGCAAAGAAAAAAACTGGTGATGTTAAATCTTGTTTTCTTTTTTGCCAGTAGCAGAGTAACATTAATGTGGTGACAGTCTACATGAGGGACATCTCTTGGCAAGTAACAGAAAGTACAGGCCCAAACAGATGAAAAAAGAAAAGGTAAACACCACGTACTGTGATTTTTGAGGAATGCCTTCTGTCATTTACTTACACAGCCATTTTCCACACAGACCCATGACAATACTCCCTAAATAGATACTGATGCAACTCTATAGGTAAATAACTGGGAGGCATTTAGGAGACAAAATGGTTTGAGCCATTTTATACAAATGGGTGGAAGAATGTTTAGAATGTTTCCTTCAGTAAAGTGCCAGCCTAAAACAACAGAATATGGTACCTGCATTGTAACAGTTATAAAATTGCTTATTTGACAGTAGCCTATTTGATTTAATCATAGAGAACACTTTTCCTGATATACTATTCTCCTGGCTTTCCTTCCAGTTTAATAAGCCAAATATTAGCACATTGAAACAACACAAGATTTTGTTGGGTGGAGGTTGTTATTTGGGTGCTTCCTTTCAGGGTTTGTGCATTACTTTTCCCAAACCTGTTACAAAAATAAACATTTTATGAAAATACAAATTATTTCCATTCTAACATTACCAGAAGAGAATACTGATGACAAAAGGAATTTTCAAACAAAACCACATTGTGGTTAATCCCAAAGTACAAACACATTCACGTACAACTCAGCAAATCCCTATTTTGTTCTAAACATTTTGAATGCAGCTTCTGTGGTACAGTGTTTCATACAAAACTGTATTCTAATGCAGAAGGGTTGAAAATCCTGTTTATTTCTTTACCTGTTGCATCAGCTGCTATTCTGATCATCTGCAGAGAACCAAGTTATAATTCACAGGAAGGAGTGGGTAAGTTTATGCACAACAGATCACACACTCCTGTAAAGAGAGGAACCTAAAACCTGGCAAAGTGTTTAGGAGATGGATTTTCAAAACCAAGAGGCACCTGGATCTGAAATTAGAAAACTTATCATTCACTCAGCTGAAACAAAAGAGCTAAACCAAAACCAACTCTGCCAGATGAACATTTGAGGACAAAGAAGCTGAAGCAAATTTAGGAGACCTGGTATAGTGGAAACAGGAATTGAATACAGAACAGATGTCTGAGTGAGCTCAAGGGTTTGCATGATCAGTTGCTTGTTAAAGTGTTTTCCACATTATTCTTTGATGACTGAACTATCAATAATTAAAAGACACAAATAGCCAGATCAATCTGAATGCTGTTCTTTCCCATTTCCTACATGTCAAGAATCTGCTGCTGTCAAGCACACATACCAGCACTGCAGAGGCCACTTTGCAGATCTCCAGTTCACCAGTGGTCACTTGTGCAGCACCCCTGCACTGTAAGAGAGAGGTTGCACAAGTTAGAACATAGCACAAAAGAGACTGAGCTTTAGGATCCATGAATGTTTATGATTTTCCCCTTTCCCACCCACTAATTTCTTACCAGGAAAAAGCATTAATAGTGTCCATCACTGCAGTTTCTCTGAATG
The DNA here is from genome assembly GCA_025920805.1 of Petroica traversi. Taxonomy (NCBI): domain Eukaryota; kingdom Metazoa; phylum Chordata; class Aves; order Passeriformes; family Petroicidae; genus Petroica; species Petroica traversi. Next base: position 7,979,692 of record JAHLSL010000037.1, read on the forward strand.
GATGAGGTAAATGTTCTAACACAAACAGATAATACATAGATATAATATTTTTATCCCATAAAATCATTAAACTCATGCATCTCCTTTATGGATTTTCTTCATATTTAGAGTATTGAAAGTCACAGCAAAATATGATTGGAATCAGAAAAGATTTAAAATATTATTTATTATATGATGCAATAAGAAGCATTGCTCAAGCTTATGGGAAGGTGCAATTTAATATACATACTATTTTCACAAACAGTATTTATAAAGTAGACAAAACCAGAGCTTCTAGAGCTAGCAACAAAGAAAAACACCAAAAAAAAAAAAAACCATAAAAACAGACCCCAACTTCAGAAAGGAAGAAACAATCAATTACTAGATTTTCTGAAACATTGGCAATATCAAACCAATCTAGTAGTTGGTGGTTTTAATTCTGTTAGAATTTACAACCATGTAGGAAACAATTTCATGTTTATTGACTTAGAATAGTTGAGATTTCTTTCTTCTGGAATCTGTGAAACAGGCTTTATTCATCTGCTTTGTTCCTGATCCCCATTTTTGGGTGGCACAATTTAAATAGTGCATCTTTCACTGACAAGTTCCTTCACGCTGACACAGAAGAAAGTTTCAGTTTTCCTTTTTATTTTTCAGGTCTCCTTATGCTTATTTAATGAAGCATAAATATGGATTGCACCTTTTTCCTTACAGCAGCTGAAAACATATAAAAATACATTCAGCTACAAAAGCACCACTTTTTTAGTCATTCTTTAAATAGTTCCCTTGGTTTCCATTATATTTACAGAGACCTTTGCTTCCCTCATACATGAGCCACACTATCTCCAAAACAACTGTCCACATAGACTCATCACACTGATGTCAGGAAAAGAAAAAAGCACATGGAACACTCAGAACAAGAAGACCCTTTCTCACAGAGATCCCTATTATTATCAACTTCATTTTCACTTCTTAAAAGCCAAGTGCTCAATAGTAAAGTCTGTTTCTCATTTTTGCCTATGAAGAGTCTGTCCAGGTATATTTTAAAGCACTTATTATTTAAAATACTGATCTCTGATAAGTTTTTATCAAAATATACCTAGAAGTGCCAGAATTTTATACATGTGCTATTTTTTATTTCTGGATCAAAATAATCCAGTTTTGTAAGAAATATCTTGTCAAGTGTTTCCTGTGCCAATGCCATTGTTCAAAAACTGAGGGCACCCCTAAAATGTCAGAAAATATTTTATCAAAATATACAGCTGAAATGGCTACAGGAGGTCTGCAGGAGACAGTCTGTGCATGTCTTTTTTTTTAATTTTTCTTCAGTTTTCTAGATCTCTATCTCTTGTTTGGTAAACACATGATCTGAATAAAGTATTTCTTATTCTCCCTTTTCCTCATATTCTCCCTCCTGTTCTATACCTCATGGCCATCGTTTATCTATATGCAAGGAGATTTTTCAGCTGGATCTCTGGGGCTCAGTTTGGCCTTTCTACAAGGAGGAGGATAAAATACAGAAAGGAAGGAGAGAAGATAAAGCTCCAATTAATTCATGTTGAGTGAATAGGCAAACAGGTGCAGCTGAGCAGGGATCACCCCTCAAAAAAAGTCATATATTCTTTTGCTGACATTTAATTATACTTTTCAAAATACCTCAGCTCTAAAAAACAGGCATTTCATTTCAAAGAAAGGAGAATGTAGCAATATTCTCTGTATAAGAGATGAGAAAGCGCATCTATGAATCATAGCAGAAAGCCAGCTAACCCTGCAGCAGATTCTTCTGCCAACCAAATCTAGAAAGGACAGAGTTTGAAGGATTTTTGCATTTACTCAAACTAAAACATTTATGAGCCTGCAATATTAACACAAGCCCATGCTGATTCCCAGAGACAGAGCCCTGGTCCTCAGCTGGGACACTCCATTCCGAGCTGACACATTTCATTATGGCTTTGTTGTATTTCCAGACCCTTTTGGGGACACCCAGGGCTCAATCACAAAGCTGATCAAGTATCCACTGTACAGTAATGTACAGCTGGGCTTTGTGGAAGATGACAGATTTTGTACACTACGTGGATTCTAAAGAGTTCCTATGAAGTGTGAAAGAGTAAATTGTGGAACCAGAGGAACAGGTTGTAGGACAGAGCTGTCCTCCATCTCAGCCAGAAGAAAAGGAACATAGAGCTCACACTGGTAAACGTAAAAGAAAAAATAGGGAGGGGAGATCCTAAGAAGTTATTTCATCTATTAAGCTGCAAATTCCACCATTCCTGTGGTAATACAAGAAATAATTAATCCTGAGAAAATATTCCTCCTTCTAAAGGACTACAGAAAAATTAAGGGTCTAGAGTATATGTAACAATTAAAAATGTGCCACTTTATTCTTTCTCAATGCTTCCTTCTTCCTTTCATATTTACCCCAACCCAGACATTTTCATTACAGTTAATGTTAAGAATAGTTATCCAACCTCAATACCCACTGGGCACGATGTTTTAAATCAAGTACATTGCTTCTCAAAATAAAAACTAACCCAAACAACAAAACAAAATAGGAATAAAATAACCAGACTTCAGGCAAAAGCTCCGTGGAAGTCCTGGAAGAAGACTCAGGAAATCACTGACTCTTTTTTTGTGCCACAACATTCACACTAATGCTACTTTAGGAGTGAAAGATTTGGAGAGATTTCTCTCTTCAAACAAAGGGTGTGCTACTTGGTAACAACACACATCCCTGGGGAGCCTACAAAGAGCCCAGCAGGCACTACTCAGTTTTGGTTTTATTGCAGGTGGAGCCTGACTGCAGAAGAAAAAGTTGTTCCACTGCGGCCAATGGCACGGGCCGGACAGCTGACCACAGGGACGGCCGGCGGCTCGGCGGCTTGTTCTGAGAGTTTCCTTTTGGTTAAGTCAGCTTCAGCTGGGGACTTCTTTTCCCCTCGCCGCGAGCCGGGCTTCCCTGGGATGGTGGCCGCTGTCCTAACAACCGGAGAGCTGCTGAGAGAGAGAGTGTTCCTTTGCCCGGAGCCCCAAATCAGACACAAGACACGGGGGTCTGCTCTGCTTGGGCTCAGGGGCAAAAGACCCCGGAATAACCCAACATTCAGACTTTTATTCTGAGGGTTACAACTTATCTCATAACAGTACAGGGGAGGAACCAGGCAAGGGTTGGGAGGTCAGTGTCCAGTCGGGAAGGAGGAAGGGAGGAAAGAGTGAGACACAAGATACTATTGTTAACTGAGGGGTAGGTGGGGGGAGTTTGACTCTCTTTCCAAGGCCAAACTTAACTCTACCTTCAGAGGGGCCTCACTTTCTAGGCCCCCAGAAATTCTTCAGGGGATATGTCATTCTCTGAGCTTGAACCACCGCTACATTCCACAACACTTCAGGCTTGTCTTAAATTAATTAAGAATATATTTCATCTTGTCTTGGATAGGGAGTTATCACAGATTAGTTACATTCAGACTAGGAGCTCTTTGCCTCTGTTCATTTCTACAGAATTTCAGGAACAATCTACACACGAACAATTTGAAATGGGCCAGGAAGACTGAAATATAACTCCACATAAGAACATATCATCAGATATCAGGGGTATGCAACCTGAAATCAACTTCCATTTAGAATTGCGTGAGCAAACTTCTTCATTCTGTGTAAATAAACCATTGCATTCCAATGCACCATTTTTAAGCCCTTGTGTACTTTTAAATATACAGCCTGACAACTGCTGAGATAACTGCAAAGCACCTTATAAAATACATTAATATTTTATTTAAGTGGATTATCATAGTTGGTTTCCTACCCATGAACTTTGACATCCCTCTATGGAAAATGCAAGTTTCAGCTCGAGGTGAGCCCATGGATAACGATTTGTTTGGGTGCAAGGCAACACAGCAGGTCTATTTTGGTGTGTTTACTGTATGTATAAATACAAGCAGAAGGTACAAGCATCTTTCCACCCTCCTTACAAAACCACCTTTCACAATTTATTATCTCTTACTAAAGCCTACTGTTGCCTTGATTGAAGTGTGTAGGTTGCACTATACTTACCTGCAAATAAAGCACCTTCATTTGGTTCTTAAGTTACTTCAGAAGCTCTCCCTGTTATTGCATGCATCCTTTTCAAATTATGAATTTCACACACTTCACTGCTTCTGTGTTCATTTAAAGCCTTGTTTATTGGTGGCACAAAAGTAAAGCTTAACTAGTAATGCCTGCCTTTTTCTTTTCATGCTTTCCCTCGTGAGATTCAATTCAACTCACATTATTGATGTGAATTATTCATTTCTGAAAATCTTTCAAGTTGGTCTGAAACAAGCAGGTTCCTATTTTTTCTACCCTCAGAAAGAGGGAAGAATCCTATTAAAGAGTTTCCATCTTTTCATATATATGATTTAATGACAGAACATACATAATCATCTTTCTCGACAGATACTGTTGAAGTTAAAATCTATATCTAGGTGGGCTACTGTGACAGAACCATAGGATTGCTTTTTATGACTTCTTCAAATGTAAGGTTGTTTTTGCAAACTAAAGACTGCTACACCTCAAAAGGCTTAAGACAAACTTGTAAAAAAGTTAAGTAGGTAAACCAAATTACCTCTATGGCTGATTTTATTTACTATAAAATTAACATGCATAGATTTGGCACATATGTTTTACTGATACTTAAACTATTTTATATTCTTTAAACAATAAATTGCTAACTTAACCTGCATTCAGAAATGCATAACTAAAGAAGAGACAATTCTAAGTTGTTTAATACATAACTCTGTAACAGAGTTTTTATCCACATACTGCAGACTCAGTAACTATACGCTCGCGCTTGTTCATGTGATGTTCAGACAAGCAATATTTTCTCTTAGTCCTATTTTCAAAATTAAATAGGTCTGTTCACTGAAACAGAGAGCACATTAGGTCTTCAGATTATGTGAAAACATAGTTATCATCTGCTATCAGCTATTTCCTTCATTTTTCTCTTTTGGTAAAATATTTGCCACAGGTAAAAAAAAAAAAAAGATATAAAATCAACTCTGCTGGAACAAGGGGCGGGTTTGGTTTTTCTTTCAAAATTGGCTTGAGTTAGGTAAACAAACTGAAAAACTGCTGTGTTTTATTCTCAGGTACTCCAGGAGAGAATGTGGTTTATAATCAGTTTATATTTAGCCATATGAACACAAACCCAAAATGATGAGGACTCTAAACATTGTGACTCAAACACTAAGTTGTGCACATGGACTTAGTCATGTGAATTTCTGTAAGTTCAGCTAAATGCAGGTTACCGAGTTCCGACCACCTATTTTGAAAATCACAAAATTTTGCTTTCTGTGCTAGTTTTGCAAGGAAATAAATGACACAGATGCACTGCCAGCCTGTCGGTTCTCATCCCCTTCCTCAGAACTTTTGAATGAATTGGCTAATTTTGATCAAAATTGACAAGATGACCAGGTCTAAAAGATATGAAGTTCCAACAAGTTTCCATGAGAACTGACAGTTGAGTAGGAGATAAAGACTGACATGAGTCTTCCCAGCGAGGAAAATATTGCTGTGTAAGCTCAGCAATTACCTATTATGCTTGACATACCCACCAGCTGATGATTGTGTATGTACCAGCCCCACAATCCCCTTGCGAGGAATTTGGAAGCAATTACAGGTGCCCCATCTCTCTGCCAGCCACAGACTGGGAAACAGAGGAGTGGCTGGCAGTATATTTTGGAGGTTTTAGCAACGAAAAGAGAATGAAGAAGGGATTTGTTTGAACATAGCCTCATTTGAAACCAAGCTTTAGCATATACACTGTAATCAGACAAATTTGTTCAAGTTTTGGATTTTACTGGCTCATGTTTATAATCAACCAAACCAGGAACAGGTTGGAAACTGTCACTGTGATGCTTTCTGTGATAGAACAACACTGCACACAAGTGGCTGTTTGCATTCTCCAGGGCAAGTTCAAGGAGTACCTTGGGGTGCCAGCACCTGCTCCAGGAGGGTACAGGCAACCAGAGCCTATTTTGTCTGGGTCCACAGGAGCCCTGCTGGGAATTGCCTGGTTGGCACTGGGGTTGTTGGTGACACATCCTGTGATAACACCTGAGGAACCTGAATCTTTTAGAATGCTTGATACATTGTGAAAGAACTCTCATACTTTTCCAGGCCTTTGTCTGGGTGATCCTTGGTCCACACCTAACTGAGAGATTCCCAGGGATGCTGGCCCCTGGCCTCTGCCCAGTTCTGCTGATTGTAGCCCCTGGCTCTGAGGGTTATGCTGTGATCCTTTCCTGTCTCCTCAGGCAGTCTCACCAATGCCACATAACAAGGAAGAACAAGCTCCCCCCAGTCCTTACTCCTGTTCAGTTCCTCTGCGTATTCAGGAGAAGGATTACGTTACCTTTGTATGAACAGCATTACACCAGGACCTCGTGTTCTGGTGTTTTTCTACTACTATGAATCCTTGATCTTTTCCAGTCATTGCTTCCAAAGACAGTATTGCATTCTGCTGATGAAGTACTTCACTTACATCTGCTCAGACCTAATAAACACTCCAGAACTGGAGGTCCATCAGTGTTACTCAAAATACTTGTTTGAATTATCATTTAGGCAGTCATATCCCTCCCTCATTCAGATGTTGCAGAGCATAAATGATAAGAAACCATTCCAAAGAAATCTGCATTGCAGTCATCATCAAAGTGAGTAAATAGAGAAAAGCTGACCCTCACAGAGTAGGCAAATTGCTGTGATCTTCACAGAGAAAGGTAATGGTTTTCTTTTTCTTCTTTTCTTTTAAATACAGCATTTCTTCTAGATTCAGAGACCTTCATGTTAAATTAAATATTTTTAGCACCCACACGACCATCTAGAATTAAATTGCAGCAGTTCCTTAGCATCTGAGAAAGAAAGCAATAGCAATGATAGATCACTGTGATTCTCCTGTCCTTGTACAGAATCAAAGAATCATTTACTAATAGACTGAATTGCTTCCAAAAGCAGAAATCACACAGCTCCATCTGGTGGAAGATGAGATTCCTTGTGAAATGTCAATTCAGTTCAACTTCTGCCTTTGGTAATGATTTAGCCTTAGATGTTTTAACATATAAGTTTTACTTACTGCAGATATTTCCTTTCATGTGTGTTTTACACCACTTCATCAAGAGCAGGAACAATCTGCCCAATATTTCTGTTTATATTCTCCTGTTTTATTTACCCATAGCATTCTTCCAAACTGGTCCCTACTTCAACAGTTTACATTTGTAGCAAGTGGTGCAGAATCAGCCATTTAATTTTATTTCTGTCCTCTTTCTTTGTCCTGTAAGAGCTTGAACACCTTGTACACACTGTGTGTCCTCAGTGAACATACCATTCATAAGTATACAATATATTTGATTTTCAGCCTGGGGATAGTTTGCAGGAAGCATTTTCAAAACAGTTTGGACGATATAAAAATGCAGAGCAGCAGAGTTTGTCTCATTCATCTAACACAGAACTCAGATCTGCAATGTTTCCATAATCTAATGCTATTAAAGTAAACCAAGTCAGAACTACTTTTAAGTCAGATGGACCAGGTAACTTTCCACAATGCTACAAAAAATGTCTTCCTGTATTCTGGAGACAACTGTGGGATTGGTCCTTATTTCCATGTTAAAGAATCTTTGGCCTTTTGAGAGCTTTGGAATAGTTTGGACATCAGAAACCAGCACGTCACCACACAGACTCCATGTAAACCTCTGTGCCACTCCACCAAGAAAAATGTAATGTTTATATTTTTGACTACATTTACTTTGGGATAGCGTATTAAGCCACATGTATTAACACAGGTCTACAAACTGAAATCCACGTACAAAAAGGTTCCTTGGGCTTTAGTATGGAACTCATTGTAAAAGTTTCACAATGTATTTGGATGTTTTCAACAATCCTTGGTGTTTGAAGTAGGTATTTCTCATAAGCTGCAGTCAAATGTAAAACTTCTCTATCAGATTATCCCAGCCCACATTCACTGAAGTTTTCAGAAAAAGCAGCAGTAATGTGACTCATGGGACTACTCACAGATGACTCTGGGAAATTATTTCCCATTAATTTTCAAATGAAATGTGTGAGTGGTCAGAAATGACCACAAACCTTCCCTCAAGTCTTTTAATTTAATTAAAAGTATAAATGATGCTAAGCATTTTCATCTTTTTAATTAGTTTTAAATTAATTTTCAATGTGGGAGCCAGAAGTCATAAGAGGAAAAGTAAGGAATTGCTTATAGAAACTTCTATCCAAATCTGCATGATGAATGTCAACACGATAACCAAAACCAGCTACTTATTAAAATCCTGGTTTGGAGTACAAAAGTCTGAGGCTGTATAAGGGAAAGAAAAAAAAAAAAAGTAGAGAAAAATCTCCTAAAAATCATCCAAATATGTATTTTTAACTAGCATTCTGGAGCTTAACAGGGAAAAAAAAATAGAACAGCATCTTGATTGTTTCCCTACAAAGGATATTCCATTGCCCTGTTGAGATGATTCACCACCACTTCACTCCCCTGAATTCATCTTCCATACTGAGAGACACTGTGGCATTCCTCCCTCCTGGTAGAAGTCAAAATAGCAGCTTTCCAGATTTGACTGACAAGAAAAATACCTCATCTCTTCTGCTAACCTTTTTTCTTGTATGAAATTTCAGGAACAGCATCAACTTGATTTCTTTTTATTAAGTCTTGAAGTGATCTTTGTTTCTCTCAGAAGTATTTGTATTACTCTGAACCACTAAAAACCCAAATCTCCAGAGATTATGAAGAACAAAGACCAAAGGAAAAGACCTTCCAAGGCTCATACCCCACCCCACTGACAGCTGTCAGTCCTGACAAGGCACAGCTGCCTCTGAACGTGGGTGGAGGCGAGAGCTCATCTTTACCCAATCACTCTTTGGGCCATATTTCAGAATCTGCCAGGAATGTTGGCAATTAGTGCCAATCATGGCAGGTTTCTCTATGATATGGACTCCCATTCAAGAGATACTGGACTTTTACCATCAAACTACTTTGCATCTGTATCTAAAGGCCTCCTGTACGACTTTGCAACATTCAGTTACTACCAAGGTTAACCACGTAGATATGGAAAATATATTTCTCCATCATAAAAAGACTACACTGGGCAGTTTACAGCTGGAAGTTCCTGTAGGCTTTTCAAGAAGGTGCCAAGAGACTATTACTAGAAAGACCAAGTAATTGTCCAATAATACTACAATTATTTCATTCCCCAGAAGCAGAGGATTAAAAATCATGTTAATTAGGATAAGTATTGAGAAAGTATTAAAGCATTATTACAAGACAAACCAAAAAACAAAAGAGTTGCTGACTATTACAACTGCTACAATTAATACTTTATAGTGATGCCCTGTGTTGCCTATGTTGCTTGGAAACCACATAATTACACACATTTAATCAGCCGTAACCTACGAATTTTCATTACTTTGATGCATACGATTAAAATTCAAACATTATCAAAACATGGCATTAGAAATCATTTAGTATTTCCTATTTCATATTGAGAAAAATGTACGATTAAGTGATATCTATGAGGCAGGTCACTCTAGTTAGGAATGGACAGTAGAAATACCTGAATCTGCTTGTTTCCCAGTCACCTATTTATCTATTCCTTTTCTAATCCATGTGCATTTTAAATAAGGCATTGAAAGTGTAATCCCAATTTCCCTGATAACCTAAATGGGAGATTTGGCTGCAGGACAAATCAAAGACCAGCCTTAGAGCAGAGAGAAATAAAAAATAAAAAGTCTGTAAGACTTTGCAGGTAGCCAGTTTTTATTTAAAGGCCCTTATTTATTATGTATGAATAGGAGTATGATTCTTTGGATTCTAAAGTACTTTAATCAATGTTCAAGGGTTTTTAAGAACCTCATTATATATCTCTTTTACAGGATTATGAATATTTACACATAGGGTTGTGTAATAAAGATTCAAAAGGCTGAAAAGCTAGATCAAGATGTATTTTCTAAAACTCTTCAAAATATTTCAAAATCAGAAGAGCTGCCCAACATATATTGCCACATTCAAAGCATCAGTCTTCTCTTTGAATTTTAGCAATGTCTATTTTTTCATGTATATATATATATATATATTATATATATATTTTTGTTCTCCTTCCTCATTGCTTTCCTGTGATGATGATGATGATGTCTGCACCATTTTATCCAAAAGTAAGTAGTAAGAGTTTCACTCAAATTAAAAAATTTTTTAAATGGTAAAAAATTAAAGCTCCACATAATAAAGACTGAGATGATTGATTTAACGTAATTTTCTGAGCAACAGTGTGCAAAGATTAATAAATAAACTTAGATTATGGTTGAGCACTCCCATGGCAGTTGTGTAACTATCTCTTCCGAGGAGCTTTCTGCTCATTAGAGGGAAAAAAAAAATCAAAATGAAATAACAAATAGGATAGGCCTGCAAAGACAGAATGGGGTTTGAGCAGCAACACTGCTTGAAAAAAAGGATGTAAAGGGACTCAGGACAGAGACAACTGGGGGCTCTCTAGGAAGGCAAGAACCAGCGCTAAGCACATGGTCTGACAGCACAGGAAGGGCATATTGTAACATACTGCAGCCCAGAAAAGCTTTAAAAAGGGGGTACAGTGAAATGCAGAATAAAAATAGTTCAAGCTTCCCTGGAGATGCCTTTGAATTCTATCCATCTGCATGGGGTGTCAGTCCCACCACCTCTTACCTTTGTCAGCCCCGCAGCCCCTGCAGAAGGATTGGCCTCTTTCTCTCACCCCATAGGCATCATATCCTGAGAGGAGCCCTGCCAGGCGTTGTTGTCAGAAGTAAAATGGGTTTTGTACAGGGTGGAGGGAATTAAGGTCTGCGAAAAACCTCCAGAGGGAAGACAGTGGTTGATAATCGCACAAAGAAAGGACAGAAGGCAGATTTGGTGCACCAAGAGTGTGTCAAAGGAGGCAGAAGAAATAATACCCATAATGAGTTATTAATGGTACCAAAATTGTACCATTCATTTGTTCAAATGAATATGCTTGACTGTAGATTTTCTTGTCAGTCTATATATTTTGATTTTATGCACCACACAGCTCAGCAGTAAATTACTGCAATTAACTTTGATTCCTTAGGATCCACAGCAGAAGCATTTCCACATCTCGTGACTGAGTCTAGAATTCAATTCTAAATTCTTGTCTAAAGTGCTTGTACAAAGTAAGTGGTTACTTTGAAAAGCACTGACAAACTTCAGCAGAAATTCTACACAGATCTATTTCTCATAAGAAAAATATTTCTAAAAAAATCCAAGAAAATTTAGTTTATCCATCACAGTTTGAAAAAGAGCTGAACAGCTTGAGTTAATTCCTTAACAAACACCTTATGCATTAAGTCACCATTTTTGGATTCCAAAGACAGACATTTCAATGAGAGTCTTCGCTTACAGATGAGATGTTTTTCATGCTGTTCCTTTTAAATTTTAGTAGCACATCCACTGTGAAAGTAGCACCGTTCCATCTGTGCAACTCTAGAGAGTCAGACACTTTATCTCATAACAAATCTGCGTAGCTCGCTGGTTTTTGGCTGTATGAGTACAAAAGAACTTGACACAAAACAAACTGCAAATAATCAGACACAAGGTATAAGTCTCTGGAAGAAACTTAGAGCCCTACTTTGGTTAGGAGAAACCACAAATCACGTGCCAATAGAGGGTGGGAAAGGGAAAAGAGGCAACATATTAGAACTAGGGGGACTAAGAGATTACCCAGTAAAAAAATCTGCCAGGAAATAGCAAGTAATAGAACAACGCATCCTCTGAATCCAATCTGACCAAGGGTGAGAAGAAAGGAGACAGCCATGTATTTCTGATGAAGAACTCTAACAGTTTCTGTGTACGACACATGCTCTCCTGGTTTTGTTCCCATAACTTCCCAGTGAGCTACTGGGCAGTTCCCAGTGCTGAATTAATTTAACTTCTAAAAGAAGTGAGCTTCTTTCATTTGTAAAGTCACTGTGTGGAACAATTAACTGCTGCTATATCACTAGAGTGTAATTCAGAAAATGATACATAGATAATAGACATAATGGAGAATTTTGTCATAGCTTGGAAATCCTGTCAAGGGATCACAAGCAAAAGGGCAAAAGCCAGCACAGAACTGGACTAAATCTGCTTGTCAGTACTTTTTCCATCACAGCAGAACTCAGGAACCACAAAGAGCATCTGGTCCTCTTTTCCTACGGCACAAACAAAAAGGATTTTACAAGCTATGACACCACTTACTCCATTTGACTCCACTCTGAGGAGGAGCCAGGAAAATTAAGCATGTGGACACAACTCAGCCACTCCCAGCTCAAACTCTGACCCAGCTGCATGAAGCCAGTGCCCTGTGAGGTGAAATGGCTGTAGCAACTCTTACATATTCCATCAGGCTACAAATGCGGGGAGATAAGAAAGGCAGTTTTTAAATTGTTAAATTATTCACTATGTTTTTGACAAATATCACGGCCAAGATAGATGGTCCCTTTCCCAAAAACACTCAACAAAGCCCCCTTGCAGCTCTCTAATAAAGTTACCTTGCAGCATCCATCTGGTAAATAAAAACCCTTGGAAAAATGGAAACAATGAGAAAGCAGTTCCATGAATATTCAGATGGTTGTAATTGCTATGGAAACCATCTCTAGCAACAGTCTTTTGCTTCAGAGCATCAGAGGCAAATCATAATAAACTGACAGCAAAACAAAGTGTAATACTCCCTAAGCCTTCAAAGTTCAAAATTCAAGAGAAAATTAAACCGCTGCGTAGGAAAAGCTTTCATGTTCTCCCATCTTCCAGGTTCCTTTTGCAAGACATCTCTGTGGATGAGCACTTTGGGATTGATTTCTACCCGGGCTTTCCAAATTGCAGCTTAAGTAGCCCTTAGGGCTGGCAGAACCACTATAGTTGTTACAAAACACAAGGAAACGGTTTCTTTAGCCTAGAAATCATCCTTATTTTATTGCTGGAAGTTCTGGGAAACTTGAAAACATTTAACTCCATTCAAGCAATGCCATTTTTTTCAAGCTCCAAAGAGACTGATAATAGGGTCAAAGAGGGTAATGGGGTCATGGACTCAGAGATCATCAATGATAGCAAGTAGCTTTCATGTAAATTAAAGTGGGTGAGTAAAATAAGAAGCTACTAATCTTAGACAAAAAATCCAACTATTTTAGAATATTGTATGCCTTGCTTTCATTTCTGTATACAAAATATTCTCAATTTATTTGATTGTATTTGTACTATACAAATGTGTTAATTGGTAGCTCAGAATATTTACAACATTTCATCTCCTTTCCTTGCAGCAGCCTACCTGCTGATACACCAGAGGTTATCTCCCCACACTTCCTAATCAACCCCAACACCTATTTCTGAGTTTCATCATATCAATTCTCAAATTTGTTTGCTGAATAAAATTAGCAAATGCAATACGTATACATCTACTACTCCAAATTATGTCCAAAAGTCATCACTGCTGCTGTGCCAGCCTTGATTCGCTCTAGGTATATAATTCCCAGAAAGGGTACCAGCTCAAATGTTATTGGAGAAGTGTACTGCACTTCAAACACTAAATATTCCTTTTTCTTTCTTCAGGTACATCTCATCCCATGATAACCTCAGAAAGCAAAATTCCACAAATAGTTTCATTAATCAAAGATTTACAGTAGTAAGTCATTATTGTAGTTTGTTTATAAGCAACAACTTCTTCTTTTTAAAAAGTTACTTTGTTTGAAATCTCCACACAGCTGCCTGTAAATGGTATTTGTGTAATTAGGGTTTGGGTTCATGATCATCTGAACGTCACCTTTCCCACCTTATTTTGTTTTACCTTGGGGCTTCTAAGCCATAAAAACCTATTTCCCATGAAAACCCAATTCTAGAAAACACCCATTTTCTTTGTTACAATCAGTCAGATGGGAGCAAACAACCTCCTTTGGTCAAGTGAAGCACGGGATGTAAATTGGTGCAAACATTATTCTGATATAAGAAGGCAAACAATAACTATTCTCACCTAATGCCATTTGTTTCAGCATTAATCCACCAACAGTTTTTGACATAAATGTGAACAGGCAGGACATGAACCTGACAGACAATTCTGTCATGTGGTCACAGCCTTTTCTTGGCAGCTCCTGTCAGTCAGAAGGGTGGATTTACCACCAGACCCTGGGCTTTCAGAAAAAAGAGTGACCAAAATATACTGCAAGTTACACAAACAGTTACACAAACATGCAAACATTTCTTCATAAGCCAAAATAGTGTTTGGTTCTAAAAATTAGTTGGAAAAAAACCCAAACCCTTTTGTTTATAAAACAGAAAACAATGCAACACCAATACAGCAAGAGCATTCATTAGGCTTCTCTTAAATCTATCATTGGGATATCATCAGAGTTATCAAAGTCATGTTTTAAAAAATGGTAGGGAAAAATCACACTTCTAATAGCTCTCAGAACATTATGTTGTCATCAATTATTTTTTTTTTCATTTAGGGTCAGAAAACACAAAATCTTCAACTAAAATTGAAAAATCAGATTTGTATAGCCACCACCATATAACAACTTTTCACTGGTCACAATGGGGCAAATGTTCCCCACTGCACCATCAACTGCTTCTGCTTTTATTAATAAGAAAAAAAAATTGGTAAAATTACTTCTATTAAATGAGCAGCTAAATACCACTGAGTGAATATGCCCATGGCCCTTAGAACTTGAAAAAAAGTAATGTAATAAAACACTTACTCAATCTGTCATTTCTATAGATTGCTACAATAAAGAAACCTCATTGCATTTCAAGACTTTTACATCTAGAAATTATCAAATTGGATATTCTACACAGTCACAACATATTTACATAAGAAGCAGAAACAGAGGTGTAAAAAATAAAAATAAAGGTTGTTCAGGATACTTAAGTACAAACTGTATGTACGTATCATTCAAGTTTTAAACCGAGTTTTGTAATTGTGGAGAAAAAATCACCCTGTGGAAATCATTAACAGCTGCTTAGGCCTAATTCAGAGTTTCCTTAAGACGAATTACACAGAACACACTGGCCGTGACTGCATGGCAATTACACCTGAGGGGAAACAAGGAGGCAGTTGATAATTCCAGGGCATCTTGCCTGGTAGAGAGAGTGCAGGATGAGCACTCACCTTTCCCTTACTAATGCTCCCTATCCATCAGAGCACAGCCCAAATCAGCTCTTTTATCTCAGTTCATTTTTAACTCAGCAAAAACATGTCATATTTAATTTTTACAATAGCCTCACTGAAATAGAATAATTAGAGTTTTTTTTATGGAGGTAATATTTTTTAACTTACAAAGAATGTTCTGCATGTAGGCTGCTGGAGAAAAATCTATTTCAGCCACTTACAGATCACAGAAAGTGCCCCCCTCAGAACTACATATTCAAAGAATATGAATAAATGTGGCAAAAACACAGCTTCTAATAAATTTCCAGCTTATGGAACACAACTTTTTCAATTTCCAATGTATATTTAAATATACAGGCAAACACCAATATTTCTAAATACAAACAGCAAACCAAATCAAAGACACAGTAAAAGAATCCACAAGGCTGGCAATCTCACCACATTTTCACAGCTGAAAATATGGAATTTCACTTAAATACAAAAGTTTTTCCTAAGTTATTTAGATATTGTTTTTCTTCTCATAGGGAGTCCTCATCAGCTCCTTACATGATCAGTAATAAAAGTTTATGAATACGACAAAAAAGAACTGCTACTGTCTTCAGACAAGACTGTTGTCATCACCCAAATGGGCAGATTAATGACTTAGTCATGAGTTTTGCATTTTCCTCTTTCACAGTAATGAGAAATACTTGTAAAAATTAAAATTTAAAAACAAATTAGCTGTCAAAAGCATATCATAAAGACTAATATTAACATTGCTGATCCAAATAACAAGGAGTGAGCCAAATACTAATCCCCCCTCCAGGGATTTGTTCTGTTGCACTGCCAGGCAATTAACCTGACTTTCATTTAGTGTTAATATGATGAAGTAAATAGATCTGTTAACGCATTTTTTAAATAAACAAGTAAATGTCTTTCTTGGGAGGTTGATAATGGGCTGTACTGACCATCTCAGTTTGATATACCTTGTGTGTGCTTACTATTTTATATGGAATGAAACTCCTAAAGTTACTCCAAATGTTTATTACATATATATATATATAAAACATAAGTTTTAATATGTTTAAAATTAAAAACAAACCTTGATTTTTGGATATAGAAATGTGTTCATGCAATCCCCTGAATAACATTCTCCCAGCCTATTCCCAATTTTAAAACTACATAGCTAATTCTTAGACAAATTGTATTTATCCTGTTCCTATTCAAGTTATTTCTTGTGTGTTTATGAATTTTTTTAAAATATTAGTCTAGTGTTTTGCAAAGAAAAATTGCACCAAAATAAATTGCAAGATTTAGGCCTGAATTCTGGTCTTCTAAGGTAAGAAATGACAGCCCTCTGCTGGCTAATTATTATGTACTCACAAGAAGGACTTCTCACAACAGCTCTACATTAATATTACATTTAGCTGAAGTAAAAAGATATTAAAATGCATAGAGTAAAAAATAAAATTATAATACAGGGATGCCTGAAATCTTTTATCTGGACCATTAGGAAACATTCTGTTTACTTCTTACAGGAAACAGTAAGGCAAGGGAAAGTCCTACTCCTAAATTATACGGACAATTCTATAGAACGCTGAAATTCCTCAGAGAAGTAAATTTATTGGGCTTCAGTTCTCCATGCAGCATTTTTTAAAAAGTAATAAATGTCAATGGCAATCATTGTGATACTCTGTAAGGCTTTGTTTTGTTCAATTAAATGACCTACAGTCCACAAAAATGAAAACTTGTAAAAAAACAAAACAAAACTGATTTTCTGACATTTTTATGGTCCAAAATAAGTTTTAAATGCGAACATCGCAGAGCTTATTGACAGCCATATAACAATGAGAACCAAAGCACGGTATTTGGCACAACAGATAGCAATATGATCCAACTCGCAAAGAAAAAATTGTTTAGGCATTAGCATAAAATTTCATAAACATGAAATGTATATGAAAAAAATCAAGACATGGCCCCATATTTTATTAATATTTGCCTGTTTTTAAAGACTTGTTTTCTACTTTACCCTGAGAACCTGTGTTGCATTTTAAAGTGCAAAGACATACATTGTAAATAATCTGCATTTTTCCTATATTAATTTAAAATGTTCCATAGCATAATTTTGACTGCGTGGCAAATTTGCAAAGAATGCTCTGTACAGCGCCTGTTCACTAACAGTGCCGACTGAACAAGGGTGCTTAGAAAAACATCAAAACCCAAAGGAACCCCCACTGCAGCTGCCCACAGGTCACAGTGTGAAACAAAGAACTGAAAGTGTTTATTTGAATATATTTCACCGTTGACTCAATGCCCTGGTAAGGGCATTGATATTGACAGATAAAGGGAATCAGCAGCCAGTGAAGAGAAGCGATGGGACCATTTTGCCCAGGTTCCCAGGATGGAAGCAGCGGGCTGGGCGCTGCCCCTGTGCCCAACGGCCCCGCACACAGAGCTGGCAGCCTCCTCCTGCATTCCAGAGCGGGGCTTGGAACCACCCCGGCGGCTCTGGGCAGCTTGAGATATATATTGGGAGGTGTGGAACTGGGAGATAGGACTGTCCTTTCCATCCCAAACCCGTCTGTGATTCCATTATGCTCGGCTGAATTGCAGGGAAGTGTGAGGAGTGTCCTGCACTTCCAGCTGTTTCCGAAAGCAGGTATGAGGGGCGCCTCACCCCTCTGGACACAAACAGCCCGTTCTGCACTGAGCGGGGCGAGCTGCCAATGCCTTGTGAGGGGAGTGCTCAGGAGAGTTTGGGTTTGGTGCTTAAGAAATGCAAGTACCCGATGAAAAATAACGGAATCACCGAATATTCTGAGTAGGAAGGACGCACAAGAAACATGGGTGCAACTCCTGGACTTGCACAGGAAACCCCAACAATGTCGCCCTATGCCTGACAAATGCTCCTGGAGCTCAGTCAGCCTTGGGGCCGTGACTACTGCCCCGGGGAGCCTGTTCAGCGCCCACCCTATGGATGAAGAACCTAATATCTAACCCCAGCCTCCCCTGAGAGAACGTCAGGCCGTTCCCTCGGGTCATAATGAACACAAAATATCGGAGAAGACGGGCT
>JAHLSL010000037.1:8032880-8050640 GCA_025920805.1 Petroica traversi
GCCGGGCTCCGTGCCGGGCTCCGTGCCAGGCTCCGTGCCGGGCTCGCCTCGGCGCTCTGCGGAAACAACGCGGCAGTGAGGGCTCACTCTCTGCTCCGCAACCCCGGCACCGCCGCACAGGCAGCTCTGCCCGACGGGACCCACTGATTGCCCACAGGTATTTCGGGTTGGCAAAAACGTGCCCGGGGAATGGATTCAGGGGCAATTTGACAGAGATGTGGGGCAGTTCCTCGCTCACCCTGACAGAAGCATCACCCACTGTTAACCCTCACGGTGGATGCCCAGAGCTCCCACCCTGTGCCCCCAGCCGCCCATCTGCACAACATCCCTTTTTTCAGTAGCTTCTGTTAGAGAATGCTGAATTAATATATTGTGCTAACATACAAATGGCTTGTAATATTTTGAAGCTCGGCACAACTCAATGTCCCAAATCAGTGTCAGTATGAATACAGGACTTCACACCACCAAAGGACTGTATTAGATCGAGGTAATCCTCAGTCTCTCCAGCAAGGAAGACTTCTGGCCATGAATATTTTAAAATTAATTTTACTGCACACTAGCTACTAATTGTTAAAATTCTTTACAGGGTTGAATACAAGTCCCAATTTACTATTTCCTTCCTTTCTATCATTAGTGTAGTACTTAATCTACAGCAAGAAGTATGAATAACTGGTACAGGCTTTTTATAACTCACAGAATGATCAAGTCATTAAAATTTCAATAAATTAATACGGACTTCAGTGAAATCCTACCCCTGGATTCTTGGAAACTTGAATGATATGAAATATTTACAAGTCAGAAAGATCCATAAAAATGAAGAAATGTCTTATTATTGTCAGATTTTTTCTTAATATTTAATTATTTTTCTTAAGGAACAAATGCTTGCCATAGTCAACCTTAAATTTCAAACTTAAAATATGCTGAATATAAACACCACATGTGTTGGGGTGTGTATTCAAAGGTTTTGAAAATGCAATATATGTTTCAATGATCAATCCCAAAACATTTCAAGTGTTAACATAATATTTAAAAAACCAAGATGACAAAAAATTATCATGACCACCAAAGAATGGCCTACACTACAGAAGGGTACAGAATCATGTTCCGAAAGTGTGAATTGAAAAATAAGAAATATAAGCAAGTACTGCTTGATATAAACCTAAATAGAACAATTATCATGGTTAAGTGCATATTTTTCATTATTTTCCCTGGTTACCAACTGGTGCTTTCACATTAAATGAAGACACATTAACTTACTGTTATGCAAGAATTTTTTTCTTTGTTCTTAGCTTTTAGAAGCATAATTTACTCAGCTCTCACTCGATTTCCTGACATTACTCTCCTCAAACTCCCACTCACTCATACAAATTAAGTACATTATTAACCAAGCAGGTCTCTCCAGAGCAGAATTTAAGTGAAATTTAGCTGCTTTTCTGCTCATATTCACAGCATTTTATCCACAATTTACTAGTTATGAGCTGCCTTGGAGACACATTTCAAAGAGATTAAGCCACGTGAGCTGCATTCATGCTTTCAAATCCAGATGAAATTAATAAAAACACCTTCTTGTACTAAAAGTTTAGCATTTGTTATGCTGCAGCTTAGCTTTGACTAATTCTTTTCCCCATGACAGATAACTAAACATCACGTTTTGAATGAAACTAGCTTGACTTCCATCACTTCTACAACACACTGCAGAATTGGTAACATGTCCATCTCTTAATTTTTGTTTCAGGAATGTACAGAAATGTGGATTTATTGTCCAGATCCAACTGAGAACACAGCATGCAATTAAATGATGTTGATTGCAGCACAGCGGCACAACTCTAAACAAGTGTGACTTCCCACACAAAATGTGCTTGATCTGTGGTTTGAACATTAATAAATCAGGTTGGCAGGGACCTTCTGGAGGTCATCTAGTCCACCCCCCTGTGGATCACCAGCTCTCAGGAACTTGTCATGGCAGGTTCTGAAAATCTCCAGGTGATTTCACCAGCTCTGGGTAATCTCACTGTGAATGCTTTGTCTACCCTCTTCACACAGAATTTTTCCTGCTGATCATGACTCTCAGGTCCCCGTTTTCACTGTGGTTTCATACAGTACATGAATTTCACCATTAGGAAACCTCTAAATCCAGAGTTCTCCAGTGCAGAACTGTAACCCTAATTTTAAACCTTCTAATTCATAGTAAAGTCACAGATATGGCATTTTCCTAAATCTTTTAGACAAGTTGCTAAAAACCCAGGTATGTTCTCAAATGATCCTTTAACACTAGAACAACTCTACTGCTATGTTGCCACATAATCTTTGAACAAAAGACACTCTAGAATTCCCAGAAAGTCTAAATTCCTCGAATTCTTTACTCATATGTCAAATCGCATTTTGCTCTCACTTCTTTTCATTATTACTTATGAACTGCTGCTGTATCAGACTACAGGAATATTTCTGAGCTAAGAACAACAAATTCTCTTAACATCCCCCAAAAAGGAAAACACACATCCCCACCCAACATTTATAGGGTTGTTTTTTTATGGGGAAAAAAAGGCAGTGACCCACATCATCAACATCTGGCTTAGATACACTGGGATCCTCACAGCTCCTTACTGAATCAGTGAACAGAACTTCTAAAAATATTTTAAAGATGACAAACTGAAGACTTGCAATAATAAAATATAAACAATTAATCTTATCTCTTGGTCTACTAGAATCTAAAGAAGAATTCAGCTGTTCAACTTTCTGAAGACAACTCTTAAACTTGGCACCAATGAAATGACTAGTTTATCTTCAGCATAAAATTGTCCTTATTGATTGACAAACTAATTTGGAAACTTAAAAATAACTTCTATAAATACCTTTCCAAACAAATAAACAAAAAAGAAAAAAAAATGAGGAAAACCCACATTTCTCTGTAAACATCTTTTTATACTGCTGCATCTATGAGATAATAAACCATTACCATTTTCTAGCACACTCATTGTAACTGCTCCAGATGAACACAACTGTTTTAGCATCAGGTGCAGGCTATAACCAGCAGAATTTATTTCACATGAAACTCAACTAAAGATACGCAGAATGTCTCCGAACTATTTTCAGTCCTCAAAAGCCATTTCATTCTGATGTTTCTGATATAACCAACTGTTTGTACATCAACAATTTGAACACAAAAATTAGTAGCAGAAAACATCAGTTCACCTTCTTTGGAATCCAACCCTGTACAAGAAACACTTTTACCAGCAACCATGTGCAAAACTGAGAAACTTTTGATTTAAAATGTAAAGCACATGATACTCTCATATATATTAAAGATAATAATTTGCCTCCCCTTTCTCATTTATTTGAAGCCTCCTCAATCCTGAAGAATTATTTCATATCTGCCATCTGCATTTACAGATGGTAACTATTATCTGTGTAACCCCAACTTGAAGCAGACCTATACACAAAGTACATTAATAACATTACTGGAACTCAACAGTAAGAACACGTACAGGAAAAATATTATTAAAGTTTTAATATTCTCCTTAGCATAATCCAAGAAAGCACTTTTTATACCAGGCTGATCTCACATAAATGAGTTGTCACTTCAGGGGGTTCTGCTCCCTTCCTTGAAATTTAGACACCTGAAGTTAAAGTTGTGTGAGCCATCACTCTGCTAGGCATGAAAACCATTTCTGCTTATGAACTGCTGGAAAGCATAACACCAACTTATTTCTGGCAACTAAAAATAAAATTACTCTATTGTTGCAATAGTCCTAAAAGATGTCAGGTGGTTGCTGTTTGATTTTTTTGTTGAAATACAGAATTCAGCAAGATGTTTAAGAGTAGTAAAGTGAAACAAGAAAAAATTTATTTTCGCACTTAGCCTTTAGAATACATTATCAAAATAGAATCCCCACCAGCACTGCTAGGAGGCTTTGGTTCACATTTCCCTGACAAGTACATGGGAAGAGTGTTCCAGCCCTGGCAAACCAGAACTCCTGTACAATGTATGAACCTTATGTAAGTGTTCTCACAGATTGTAGGTGGTTGCTATCTTCTTAACTGATGAAGACAAACGCTCCTTTTATTTTTAAACATTTTTATCTTCAAAAGACAAAATGTATTTCCTTGGAAAAATCTTATGGGGGGGGGGGGGGGAAATACTTCCCTGCTACTTGAGACACCAGAACTGGTATTTATTTGGCACAAACTGTGAAATCTGGATGACACTTTGGTAGTAAATCAGCTTTTATTTTAGCAATCTGCTGGAAAATAACGGTTCAAGAATCACAGTGCATTCAAGCTCTGGCCAAGGTAACTGATTTTAACACTGCTCACTCACTCACTCACTCCTGCAAGGAACCTGGGTCACTGTACCCAGTACAGTACTGAATTGAATTAACAGTCACCAGAAATTAGCAATACCAGCTTCAGGATTTACAAAATTATGGTGTGAACTTGAGCACTCAGTTTCTCCATTTATAAAACTCAGTAAAACCTTAAACTCCAGCAGCCTGTAATATACCAGAACCTTTAGTGGGGAGAATACTTGAAGTGTAAAATGTTTGGTTTGTTTTATTTTTCATACCTTTCTCTTCAATGTATCAGAATACACTAAAAAAGACCCTTAAAATTGTAAGATCCAGCAGGTTAACTAACAGCTCTCAAGGAAGGCCATTGCTTAAGCTCTTTAGTATCTCTGTCACTGCCTGGAAAGACTTGGATTTCTGTGCAGTGAGAGCAGTGATTTCTGACACTGAGGCCAATAAGCACTTTGGGGACTGTTACAGCTTCAAATATTCCTTCTATTTGAGCAGTGGGCGGTCATGATTTGTACCTGAGAGAATGTGAGGAGTCCCAATCTGAGACTAACTTGGCAACTCCCCTTCCCCTCTCAGGAAGAAGGGCAAAGACTGCACTTTCAGAATGGACCAGACCCCACTGGTGCCTACACAAACCTACAGCAAACTTCCTTCCCAGGCTACAAATCAGTCCAGGCCCAGTGGTCAGACCCGAGGAATGCTCAGTATCTCCTTTCTTCCAACAATCAACACACGTCAGTCTTGAACATAAACAATGCAGTTGGGAACATTCAGCTCACTGAAGTCCGGGAACTGGAAGCTCCAGGAGTCACTTCCTGGAGCCCTGAGGATGGAACAGCCACTCCAGGGAGAGGAAGAGACACAGAGTTTTACAGGACGGCTCCTCTTGGCATGCTGCCTATCAGCAAGGGGTAAAGAAAACGACAGAAACAAATCACGGGCTTGGCTGCAGCCTCCATCTCCTTCAGCTCCTGGAGCAGCCCCAGAGAGGCTGTGCTGATGCTCCTCAGCCCAGCCACAGTGGCTGCCCGAGCTCAGGAACCGTGAGGGCTGCAGGGCACAAGCCCTCATCAGACAGGGACATCCTCACCTCTGCTGTGCTGACCCTTGGGACAGACACCTTCTTACTGCAGCAGGTGAACTGACATTTCATTATCATATTGAAAGAGAAACTGCAATCCTACAGTTAAAACACAGAGTCAATAAACTTAATGAATTAAGTTTTCCGGTCAAATGCAGGGCAACAAGAATTTAAATAATGCAGCTATTTTTATGAAGGTAATTATACAAAAGCAGAAAAAGATGAGAAATATCAGCAGCTGACTAACCATGAGTAATCACCTTGGATTATGCATTATGAAAAACTCACTATTACTATTAATTTCTTTAAAAAACAGTGTGCAGAAGTATCTGACAAAACTGAGGTCCTGTCACGCTTCTCATTGTGCCAGTACCTGGAATAACATGTTTCTTCCAGAAGCACAGAGTCCTCCTGGACTGGGCTGGTTGATACTGCAGAAAAGTGTCCACTTTCATTAAATAACTGAGATTAAATTTTTGTATTAATTTAGCTAGAGCAGTCAGTTACCACTGAACAGACACCGAAAGACCTCCAAAAACTCATTTAACACTTCTGCATATTTTGATGACAATGCTACATAGAGATTCTCTTTACTAATTCTTCAAAGCAAATCTTTAAACCTTAAGTCTTTGGACTGATCAGAAAATGACAAATAAATAAGCTACACTGGCAAACGCACATCGTGAAGAACATAATGCAGAGCAAATTCCTTGTATCTGGACAGAGGCTGGGGATGAGTCAGGAGAATCCTTGATGATACACTCCTTCCAGTGCTACCCCCAGGCAGGAAAAAAAGAGATCATGGTAATTGGTAACAGGAGCTGTGCCCTGTTAAGAGGAAATGAATTACCCAGCAGTATGAGGAATAAAGGCAGCCTCCCACAGCTCCACCAATGCGTGAGGAAAGCAAAGCCTACCCTGTCCAGTGTAGGGCCATAGAGATGATTTATCTGCTCTTTTCTCACATTACTGCCTTCTCAAACCAACCTGTTCCAACAAGAGTTGGTGAAATCTTCTGGGCTACACATAAACCTGCACTGGAAAGAATCTACCTCGTAGCAATGTTGTGAAGCTTAAGGTCTCATACAAATTATTTAAGTAGCTGTAAATATTACAACTATCTTCTGTATTCACATTTCAAGGGCTTCAAAATGATAATAACAGAATTTATTCAAAATCCTAAACTTCTTACAAATATTTTAAGTAAAGCAAGCAAAGGTTCAATATGCACATTATTCATCACTGAAACAAAACCCATACCTTCAGATGAAAGTGATGTTTAAATTGTTTACTATTTCTACAAAACTGTTCAAAGATGTCATCTTCCTTTAAGAAACAGCTGTGAAACTCTGCAGTGTGCACCAAAATCAGCAAATTGGTCTGAGGGACCAAACAAAAAGTTAGGTCTGAAATTAGCTGCCTCTTACAGTAACACACAGTCAACAACCTCATCTCTAAGGAGAAGTCTGAACTGCCCTGCTGTTCCAGGCTGTGAGAGATGCTCACCTTGGGAGCTGTTGAGGAGCAGGCATGGAAGCAAACATCCATTAACCCATCTGCATGACCCAGGACAGCTTTTCATTTACCTTCTACTGACGAAATGCTCCATAAGCAGAAGCTATAGTGTTAACCTGCAGTGTTTGCAGCAGAGCTCACAAAGATTTGTGCTGAAAATTCTGAATCACGAGAGGATGATGAATTATTTCATCTACAGCTAAGTCCATCTTTCCTAAGAGCTGCTGAGCACTGAGCAGCAACCAGAATTCTGGCCACAATAGCTGGAAGTGTAAAAAACGTTGTCCTATGATTTCTTGTAAGTGAAGGACTTCAGACACTGTCATCAACAACTTTTTACTTTTAATCACATTATGAGCAGACATAATTTGATTTCATCTCATATTTTCTGAGGATATTCTTAATCAACAATGCTCCTATTAAGGCAATGTTTAGATGTTACACACACTGTACAGGGAAATACGTTGTGTGCAAATAATCAGAAAAATCCAAACATGACATTGCTGTTTTTCAGTCTGTGAAGACGATGTTGACTGTCAATATTCTAAATTTGCTTTAATATTCTAATTTGAAAAGCTGATAGTAACATTGGCAAGAAATACATTTAGACCTAGTTCACAAAGCAACACAAGGTCAGTTTTATACTTAAATTTAGCAAGGCAAAGAAACAAAGAAACCAACCCAACAGCAAAAAAAAAGCTATCTACATTAATGTGATGTACAAAGAAATGATGCCTCTGGTTTCTCACCCTCATAAATGTCTACATATTTAAATAAGATTTTTTTTACAATGAAACATAGTGACTTATGATTTCAGAAACAACTTATTTGAATTCCAATTTTAAAAAAACCAGAGTTGTTAATTTCAGTTTTAATATGAAGTGCTTTGCAGTAGTGTTTGAATAATTATGAGATCAACTCAGATTAACCTGCCCAAAAGCAAGTTCAGTTCTTCTAGTCCATGACAGAACTTTGTGGAAGGAATTAGTAAGATCCCATGTGCTCCATGATTTTCTGTGGCCAGCAAACACGAAGTGCAGCCAGAAGAATCTATTTATGTAATTGAAGTTGCCAATGCAAACGTATTAAAAAAATCAAAACCCAAGTGTTCATTTTGGTATTATAAATGCACTTGATAGCTCAAACAATCATTAGCAGCTTTTATCAATGAATGGGATCATAATCTTTCCCAATTCCTCTATGTGTTCAGAGACCTTTGATAGCAAAAATAGTGATCCATCTTAAAAATGAATATTGGTAGAGCTCTTAAGGCATTTCAGGAAAGGTTAGATGACTCCATGATTTCATTTGTTTGCTTGGATACTGCAAGATGTTCCCATTTATGACTAAGCTGCAGGTGCTATTCTGTTTATTTTACTGCCTGTAAACCAAGCCCTTGAACTGAACAAAGCAAGGAAAGCACAAGGATTCAAATCAAAGAGGAAGGAACAGCAGGACTGCTTCCTTTTGAACGTGCTGCTTTCTACCTCCCATCACAATTGGGACTGAACATTGCACAATCATTTCTGTTAGATGAGATTTCTTGAAAAATCTATACTATGCTTCTTTTTATAAATCTATACTTCTTCTATATACATTTTACAGAGATTAGCAAAGTTTTATTACTGTAATATTTGGTGTTCTCTTTAAAAATACAATCAACTTCTGTTGGACAGAATTTCACACACTATTCACATTCAGCAAAAAACGAAATGCTAATTAGACATTAATTCAAAATAATGTAAGCATAATTTGAGATTATGAGCAACTTCAATTTAGGAGATTTTGCAAAATTCAGAATGATTATGTCTGAGCTGAAATTCAGTGACATGTGCATGCAGTCCCTACTAACAACCTTAGGACAACTAAGAAAATCTCTTTGACAAGCCTTTTGCTGCATATTGACTAGGACCAACACAGCTACTTTGAGGTATTAACAATGCAAACAATAACTTGAATTAGCTCCCATGGAATCGAGTCAACTTGTTGCTCCCAACTTCTGAAAATGAAACTTTTAATATTTAATCTGCTAATGGACAAAAGAAAAGCTTAGAAGGGGACAGATTAATGTTTAACTAAAAAAAGATAAAAATCAACTTGCAGTACATCTTAAGCAACAGTTATTTACCGTGCATTTTTACCTGATTTACACCAAATGCTTAGAGTTCATCTACAATATTCTTTCCTGTTTCTTACTTCTGATCATATAACCACCATGTAAAATCATGGCAGAGCCTTACCACATGTATTTACCTGTCTCAAATGACTGGTTTTACTTCAAAGGTATTAGAAGTATTTAATCTTTTCCTGTATTCTATTTCCTTTAACTAGAAAGAAACCAGAGGCCTAGTACCACACAATTGATGAGTCTGGTTTCCAAGTTCATGGGACAATCTCTTCAGCAATTCAGCAGACACTGGATGATGTTACAAATTTTGAACAGCAACAAAAGTAAGATTAAGCGCTAATTAAAGGTGGCGGTGAAAGCATTAAGACGATTTTTTTATAGTGCTGCTGTCCTGCTTAGACAAAACCATTGTGTGAGCTGCAGCCAGAGATTGTGGAGTTCCCAAAGGTACCTCCCAATTAGGCACACACATTAAACACACGTGTTCCTCCCATGCCTGCTGGGTGGGTATGAATGCTCATCTTTCTCAACTAAACAGAGGCAGGGACAGCATTCTGGCAATCCCAACCTCGTGTTATTGCCAGCTCATCTACTCAATACATGTTAATTATTCTCTCCTGTATTTAGCATTATTCTGCAGTCACAATGAAGTCATCCTTACAGGCAAAGCTGCCTCTGGTACATGGCAAATGTTTATCTGCTTGTCTTCAAAGTATTACTTTGTATTGATGCCTTTCAAACTCCAAAGAGCTCACTGAAGGGAAAGAGCAGTTGTTTCATCTCCTGTATCAGCTATCATTTAGATTCATGCTCCAGGAGAATGACCCCTTCCTCCCAGCCTTCAGCTTTCTCCAGGTTAGACCTGCTGATACAGCAGGGATAAAGAACTTAGCACACCTTACCTGGAGGCAGAACTGCCACACTACACTGCTCACCTGCTCAGTGTTAAGTGGCCTCATTTTTTATACTGCAGTGACAAAAGGTCACAATGTGAATGCAATTATATCACCTGTGATAGATTTACTCCTTACAGCTTCTTCCCAAGAATTAAAGTAGGGGGATTTTTTAATAGAAACAACAAGGACACAGACTGATAGAATGCTAAATTCCATGCAGTTAAGCAGACTTCCAGGAGGAAAATCCTGCAACAAACTACAAAATCCCAGCCCTGAGATGCCTAAACGCTGGAAATGAAGCACCAAGATATACCACACACACAGTATTATGACTAACAGAATAATAAATAAATTTTTTAAAGACAAAATTACACTCTTCACTAAAC
Organism: Petroica traversi; assembly: GCA_025920805.1. Taxonomy (NCBI): domain Eukaryota; kingdom Metazoa; phylum Chordata; class Aves; order Passeriformes; family Petroicidae; genus Petroica; species Petroica traversi. Next base: position 8,043,185 of record JAHLSL010000037.1, read on the forward strand.
AAAAGCCAAATTTTTACATTTCAAATCAAAACCTTTCTTCCAACAAGGAACAGGGTAAGACCACAGGAAGGAATATCACTTATTGTTTCTTTATAAACACAGATCCAAGATTATAACTGATGTAGCTTAATCTCCAGCTCAACACCCATATTCTAAAATAATCAGAAAAAGTATGTTATTAGTATGGTGCCTGAGAACTCTGATGTTCTAAACAGTTTAATGCTATAATCCATGGTCCATGCCCTCAGTCCTCTAAGAACCAATTTCTCACGATCTCCAAAGCTAAAATGAACTTGAATTCCATTTTCCCTACTGAAATTAGCTAGACTAATAGGGCAGAAACTCTGGGTCAGGAGAGTTTATGTTGCCTAAGGCCAGTTTCAATGAAGTCTTATCTGTTAAACTATTGTGTTCCAGTATTTCATTCCATACAAAACTGCTTGTTTAAAAATAAATAAGAAATAGATGGTAACATAAAATTGTTTACAATAATTACAAATTTCTGCACTTAACAGCTGTCACACATCTATTTTCTGTAGTTCTTGTAGTTTGAGCAGCACTCAAAGTATTTCAAAAAGATACTACAAAGCTTTATTAGAAACTCTGTTGAAAAATACTGATTCTCTGATGAAAACAAGATATTCATTAAATATAATCTGGTTAGATATAAATACTGTAGCCAAGGGACTTTTTTCTCTTGGTTTATTTTCATTGTTCTTTTTGTAGTGTCAGATAATAGTTATTTTTTCCTCAGATCACTTCAGTACCCACTTTCCTGATTTCTGTTCTTGAATTCTCTGTTTTTTCTATCCTCCACGCATCACTAAAACACCTCAACTCAGCTTTACCCATCCAGAATGCTCTGTACACCATCCGTCCTTGATAGGCTGTCCTTGCCCTTGTTCCTCAGCCAGCCAGCACAAGGCTTGGCTTAGCCTTACCAAAGTCTGCCACCAATGGCAAGAACCCACAGGCAGATGGGAGACCTTGTGGACTTCTCTTCTGCATCACCTTCATGCCCCACAGGTATTTGTGGAACAGCAGGTGTAGAGCTGTGTCCAAGGGTGAGCTGTGAGTGTGGGTTGCTCTGCAGCAGAGGGAAGCACATCCCAGGGTTTTATCCATCCCCTTGTCCCAGGGCTGGGCTGGCTGCACATTCCCACCTGTGCTCCTGCCCACAGCATTCCCAGGGCAGCAAAGATGAACTGTGGGCCAGAGCAGGTTCTCACTACCTGCATTTCACCCCTTCCAAGAGACTCCACTTTTCTCTTGTCCCAATTCTTCATGACAAGTTTTTAAAATTAGGCTTCTGATGCAAGACCTGGTAAAAGAGCTATCAAATGGTTTAACTGGCAGAACAGAGGAAGGGTGGAACATCTGGCAGTGGAGGGAGGATCTGATTCCAGAAGAAATCACAAACTACCCTCTGTTATTCATGGAAGCACAGAAAGTTGGTTAAAACTGTCTACAGGCATAGAGAGAATTATTTAGGGCTGGATTCACTTCAGAAGACTTATAAACTCCATAACCATAAGGATGGTTTATATTTTGCACCAACTGACAGCATTTGTTCAGTACTTTGTATTTGAGTGCTGCTGTATTATTTGACATTAACATAAAGAAGCATTATTGCTATTAACCAATACAAATTCAGAAATAATAAAGACTGCAAAATAAAGCAGTAACTTCTCTTGAATTAAGTATTTACTAGAAACATTGCTAAGTGAGCTCTACCCTTATAAACTGGGTATTAAAAACCTTCTGCTGTACAACATTCCAAATTAAATAAGAGTTGAAAACATTACACAGAAAATGGTGAGGTTTCCAGTTGTTTCTATAAATTCCTAATTCACACAGGTTGCAAGTCTTTAACAAAAACCTTATAAATATATTAAGTATATTTATAAGCAGTATAGCTGTACAAAGAGTACAAGCTACATACTGGAAAACATTAGCAAAACATTAAGGCATTTCTTTTTGGGTACCTGTCTTAGTTGTACTTTCCATGGAGAAACATGTTTAAAATTTTATTTTTAAAGATTAAATCCTAAAAAAAAAAAGAGCATACCAAGTGATATATAATGAAAAAACACACTCAAAAATAGTTTGGAGAGATTTATTAGTCTGTTCAAAAACTCCTAAAATAACACACTAATGGTACAATTCAGGCCAACCATAATGAACAGGGAGATCCCATTAGTTTCTGTACAGCCATCTCAGTATATTCAGCAAGCTCCATTTTCAGAATATACCAGTCCTGAGACCCTCACCTGCCTAAGCACCGAGGGAAGATTATAAAAGTCCAAACACTCCTTTGCTTTCCCACTTCCTCACACTTCCAGTCACTGCTATACAAGGGAATGTGCCAAGATGACAATTCCCAATGCACAGAAGGACAGGTCACACTCTGTGTGCAGCCCTTGCAAACAGACTGTGAGATTAACAGTGACATCAGGTGTTCTGTCAGGTACCACCCAGCACCTGCACAGATCTGCACCTGGGGCACTGAGAGGAGACAGACACATTTATACACTGCTTTGTCTGTGTCACAGCATTACTTCCTAAAGCTTTAGTAACATGTGCTCCTAAATCCTGAAAAGCTTTAAGCATGTGTTAACTTTGTGCAACCCATTTAGTGTCAGAAACACACTTACAGCTTAAAGCTTTGCTGGACTGCAACTTTACCAAGCTATACACTTTCAATTTTTAAAATGGGGGAACAAAATTAAGAACTGCAGCAATGTAATTAAACAGAATTCCAGTAGCTGGAATTCTATGACTCTTCTACCTTTTTTTGTGTAGGAAATATTGAGAAATTTGCCTCTACATGAGATGCAAGAACCACTTCTGGGAATTAACTGGACTTTACTTAATACATTAACAATTCAAACTCATTTTAATTGGTTTCTCTGCTGAATTTTCATGAGCTACCTCTTTTACATTTAAAGAATGACCAGCAAACTAATTTTAATATCTCTACAATTTGTAAACAAGTTTTCAGCAACTGTTCCCTAGCCTTCCAGCAGGCTTCTAGCATTAGACACAAAATGTGGAAACAAGGACAACTGCATGTCCTTCTCAGGTATGGTACTAGGAATACCTATGTCATAAATTCACTTAAAAGGGTAAAAAAAACCAGTGAGTTTCCTTTTTGTCTTTATTTTTTGTTTTGTTCATTTGTGTTTTACTAGTTGGTGTGAAAATCAAAAATTAGTGTATCTAGGACTTCTCTCTCACTTTGTTGCTTTTGGCACCATGCCCAGGTAAAAGCCCCTTTTCAAACATATAATGAATGGCTTAAGCCAAGTACCAAATATGAAATCTTAAAATACTCTCTACTGAGTCAACAATCACAGAGATCCAGTTTATTGCTCAAGTGCAAAACTCTTACATTAACATCTGGATTTAATAACAGTAATCTGAACACTTCAATAAATTCTGTAATGTGCATTTGCTTTGGAGTTTCAGGATATGGAAGATTTTTGTGGTAGACATCAATCTTTGCCACAGAAGGAAAGTTTGAAAAAAGTTGTAGCCAGTAACTAACACTGCGGAATTTTGGCTCTTGAACTTCAGGTGCTAAAAAGGTTTAAAAACAATGCCAGGAATACTGGTTCCCTGTCCTCAGCACAGCACAGAATAATTTCATTTGAAGAAGCAAACATGAAACATTCATGGCTGTCAAGTGCAAATAACCTTAATTTCAGTTGTTCGTCTCTTTTTTTGGACATGCAGCTAAAAAAGCAGCAGATATATTCACAGTAAACATCAAAGGTTGCAGATTTACTAAAGGAGGACACAAAGTGAACTGGTTTGCTAAGTCTAATCAAACCTGCTCTTCACAGAGCCTGAACACACCTTGCCTTCAGGTTAGGGGAAGTTCCCCTTCCTTTAAGTGTTTCCAGTTGGGATTTTTTGCCTAACACAGTTTTGGGGTTTGTAGGAATACATCAATGCTACAGATACATACCCCATTCTGTGTATATCCAGTTCTGTACATCTTGTTCTTCCAGTCTCTGGAGCAGCTCTCAGCCATGAGAGTCATGTGCAGTGTCTGCTTATTCTGTAGAGGTGGAACCAATGCTCTGGTTCATCTGGGAGGCCTCAGTGGAAACTATCAAGAGGCTTCACGTTTTATGCTCTGTCTTGGTTATCCTGAAAATCAGGCAACCTGTCCCACTCCCTTTTTTCCCATACAAAAGATGAGGAGGGAGAGCAGGATCAGAATTTTCACCATTTAGGGACCAGCTAAAAACCAGAAGCACACAGTTCCAGAACTGAGAATGTGTTTATCAATATAACCCAACTTCCTTGTTTTACTGAATTGCTTGAATTCCCTTCCTAACACCTCTTGAAACAGCACTATCAGCAGTCATTAAACACCCTTGGTTCCTCCCTGAGAGAGAGAAGTTTCCTCATCTGTAAATGGATTGATTTAACCAAACCACACGGGGTCTGGAGGCTCTCTGGTACAAGCCTGAGTCACTGCAGGAAAACTGTTAAAAATAAACAAAATGCTCTACAGGCCAAAGTTTTAATATCAAAACTATTCACATTTGGAAAAATATCTGTGAAGGCTTGCAAGCATGACAGTCCTTTAAAAAGAGAAAATACTGTTTAATCAGCATATTAATATTCAAATAATAATCTTAAGAGTGATTAAAAACCACTCGTATCAAAGGCCAAAGCATAAAATCACAGTAAATTGCTCTTAAGTTTAGGTAATGTAAGTACTACATATAACCGTAGTATTTGAAGGGATACACTGCTCACTAAAAAAACAGCACAGCAGCTTTATTAAAAAACATACTTAGAAGTTTACATTTTTTAAGATACAGCACTTACCTTGTATCTCTAGCACCCTTCTAAAGTGTCTGTTTCAGCACATTCCTGGTTTTTTGGAAAGTAAAAAGGAAAAACAAAAATCACAAAGATGTCTCAAGGATTCATTATGTTAAAAGTTACATATTTTGTTCTACCTGAGAAAATAAAGCCTTAAGAATACTAGTTCAGCTTTCTCAGTTTCTGAGGTTTTCGGATGTTAAAGTATGTTATTAGGTTAAAATCTTTAGAGTGAAATTATTTCAGTATATTCTGTGTGCATCTTTTAGCACCTTTCATACTCCTTCTCAAATTCTATGATTGTATTTGTCTTTCCAATTACCTCTGGCAAGAACAGCAATACCAGAGGTGCATCACCCCCTCCTTTTAACTCAGCTACAACACAGAAACCCAGCCCTGGTTCATTCAAATCTTCACACCTGGAAGTGCCAATTAGACAACAAAAATACATTTTAGCTTTCTGTAGATCCTAATACAATGGAACCTTTACCAAAAAAAAAAGGAAACTGTTCACATCCCCATTTTGTCTTTTTGCTGTGTCATCAACCCAAATGGATTTGTTCCAATATCAACATTTCATTTATTAGAATATTTTAGAGTATGTGTGTACATACATATATATACAGACACATATGATTAAGTCAAGAGAAACATACTGCACACTGCATTTAGAAAAAGTAAAAAAAATCAGTTATTCTTTAGTGTGGCATTTATCAAATGCTGTTTCATACAGTAACACTAATGGGGTTCTCCAGTTTTGGCTTTGAAGCCTCAGGTATAAGATTTAAAACATCCCATACACTGCTCAGCCGCACTATTTTACTTTTGATCCCAGAAACAAATCCTAACAGATTTTAAATTCCTTTAAAGGCTGAAGCTGATATTATGGTTTCTGTATATATCAGTGACAGAGGTTAAAAGCTGAATATGTAAAAAACAAAACCAAAACACACAGGAGGAAGAGGTTACAAGACGGAAATGCCAAAAAAGCCCACAAAAATAAATGGCTTGGGATAAAATATATTCTCTCTTCCTTCCAATAATCATTTTATCAGTAATCTAAACACTGTTTAAAAATCCCCAAACCACAACTAAGTATATTCCCTATCCAGTATTATATTAATCCATTGTGTCATCAATTACCTAATTTCATTGGTAGGCTAACAAGCAAAAGTTCAAATTTTTAAAGTATTTCATTTAATAACATATAGCACTAAATTTGTCTGAATAGCTATGTATTAACACACACTATTAAAGCTCTTTTATAACAGCATGTTCAACAGAGTCTGACAAACAGAAAGGGTAAATATTAAGGTGATTTCCAGATTATTGTATGACTGCTTCTAAAAACTCATTTATAACATTAAGTTCAGTTTTCTATACTTCTCCAAATACTGCGAAATCCTGAAAGATGTTCTGCACTCCCAGTAATGGCCTAAGAATCCTCAGCACCCAGATGTTTTTATTTGCTTAGTAACTGGTGTCATTACCAGACAGCAATTGTATCAAGTTTTAAATGCAAGTTATACCACAAAGTCACATCTGCCCTAAGTAATTACACAGGACAGAAAACTTCAGGAAGGAACAAGATAAAATGTCACATGTTAAGAGAATAATTTTGTGAACTGCCAGATTTAAAATCTCATTTAAGTCAAAACCTGGGCGTTTTTTCATCATAAAGGAAAAGATGCAGTGTGAGGAAGAAGTGTGAACATCTTCCCATAAACAAGAGCTTCAGAACATGCCATAGTCACAGGACAGTGTTAGCTTGGCTTTTTTTCTTAAAATATGAGGGGTGCTTAAGTATTTTACACATACGAAATCCCATATTTCATGGAAGTGTTTTTGAAACATTCATAAAAAGGTAGTTTTCCTGATATTTACTTCACAAGTTATTCTCTTTAAATCCTGTAGCCTTTATTTCAATTAATTGCCTGCTGCAGCCAGAAGTCCTGGTATTATCTCTCGACTGCACTGAGACTAACAGCAGTTTTCTGCACTGTACACTTGCACACCAATACAAAACCCGCAGAAATGGAACAAAGGCGAATGAATTCACTGGCAGAAAGGCACGGCACGACAGCACAGCTTTCACCTGGCTGCCCGCATCCCAAAGAATGCCACTGCCGCAAGGGTCAGCCCAGCGACCTGCACTCGCCATCGAGATCTGTGCATACAAGTGCATACTTGTCAACAAAGCCGATACTGGAATCATGGAATCATCAGGCTTGGTAGAGACCTTTAATATCCACCAGTCCAACCATCAAACCAGCACTGCCACTGAAACCTCTAAACCACATCACCTTTTAAACGCCTTACGGATGGTGACTCCACCACCTTCGTGGGTAACCTATTCCAATACCTGACCACGCTAAAACGGATTAACCAAGTGCCACCTAAGTCCACGCACACCGCAGCAAACGAGCCGAACTCGTGAGCAGCCCCTGGTCTAAGAGTCGCTGCTCCTGCCACAGCCCAGTGAGCTGCACCGCAGCTGCACGATCGCGGTCACGGAGAGCGCAGGTCTCCCCTCCGCGGCTCCGGGCGAGGCGCTCCCATCTGAACGCCGGCAGGGCTGGGGCCGGGCCAGCATCGGGGTTGTTCTGGCCCTTGA